>OZ014519.1:345003783-345606783 GCA_963966055.1 Lathyrus aphaca | reverse complement strand
CAATTCAGGTCTTCCAATCTTGGTCTGCATCGAAATTCAAGCTGCAAAATCAAGAATAATCAACAACATGTCACAACAACGAACGAGTCCCAAAATTCGATCTCGCATCGAATCAGAATTGCAAAGAAGAATCAATTTTGAGAGGGTATCATACCTGAGTCAGATTCTCCGCTCATCGACTACCACAACTCACACCACTTGTTCAGCTTCAACCGAGAGCACACGTATCTCTTCAATCTACGCTCCTTCAATGGAACCTCATCCTGTTAATGAATCATCCTCCGGTTTGTGCCATGATCGCCGCGATATGAACAAGTCCGATAAGGGAAAAGATAGTTCTGGTAAAGGTAAAGAGAAAGGACATGATGCTAAGGTTAGAGATCGGGACCGGAGATAAAGCGGATTGAATATGGTGAGTCGAAGAGCGGTAAAAGATGAGAAGGCGACGACAGAAGCGGGTGGTGGACGAAGTGATGAAGGACGCGGGTCGGCGACGGATTCGTCGAGCAGAGAGACGGCGATTTGAAGACGACGCGAGGTTGATAGCGGCGACGTTGATTCGGACGAAGAAGAGTGATGCTTTTGGTGTTGTGGTGACGTGAACGGATGTTGATGGCGCCGGTGGAAGATACGGACACTGTCGAAATTCCAGTAACACCGTGAATGGAAGAAAGATGAAGAGTGTTGATGCGCCGCGTGGGGAGGAAGATGAGATCGTTCTTGGTTGCTCTTCCTGTTTCTATTTTTCCCAATTTTAGGTCAAAATCAGATAACATTGGGCTTTGACAGTCCCCATGGATTATCTTTCTACACCTCAATTCAACTCATACTCCCCTCCCTGCGACTCTCATGATGTGTGGGCCTTGGGCCAGTTTCTTTTCACAACACCTGTATTGCATTTACACCCCCTGTGTAATGATTATTTGGAGTTTGGGCCTTGGGCCATTGTTTTATGTTCTGCACCAGGGAATCATTGATACACCACCTGGTTTGGTGTTCTTGTTTAATTCTTGCAAGTTGGTAAAATAGTTTTTTTTAAATTATTTTTTTATTTGTATTGCTAATTAGAATGTTCATTAAAATGGTTTAATGTAGTCGTTGTAATTTTTATTAGGATTCTCATTAGAGTTATAATTAAATTCTTGATTAGATTTTAATTGTTTGGTATTTTGTTAATCGAAAGATATTAGAATGTTGATTATTCATTAGGTTTTGTTAGAATTCGAGTATTTCTCAATTAGGTTTATATTAATATTGAGTAGTTGTCCGATTAGATGTTAATCTTGGTTCATTATTGCTATTGAGAGTGGTTTATTTCTACTTATTTGTGAACTAACTTTGGATTAGAGTTCGTAAGCTTGTTTTGATCGATATCGGATCGATTTCGACTATGGCAAAACTTCACAAAAGTGATTATGGAAGATGGGCATTTATTTTGCTCATAGGAGACTTCAAGACCTTGCTTGGGGATTTTTTTCGGATTTCTTTTATGTGAAGAATCAGCATCTCGATCAAGTAAGTAATTCCGACGTTTTCGGCTTTTTAAGCATCATTTTAGTTGTATGCGGCTTAGGACCATATAATTTAAGATGCATCTGAGCCCTCCCACTTGAGGCATTGGTTATATTTGTGATTTTGGATGATATGTATCGATTTCGGAACTTAGGGATTAGGTGGAGAACCATTAGGATCGATTCCTTTCACTTCCTCTTAAAATCCACTTTTTCACCCGTTTTGTCGCATTTATTAAAAATAGTTTTAGGTGTGATAAAATTCTGGAAAAATTCATGAGTGATCCTCATCCTCTTATTTAATTTGTCATATTTTTTATTTCCAGATTTGGGTGGTTTTAATAATTAATTTGGATTTTAGTTCACTAGCTGTCCCAAAAAGGAATGTTTTGGCATAAGGGACCAAAAACAATTTTTCCCCATAGGTGTGAGACCTATTTTTTGTGTATGATTAATCACTGTAATTTGTTACATTTTGATGCTCATTAGGCATTTTTTTCATAATTTTTTAGTGCCCTTTTTGATCCACTTTGTGGAGTTGTTTTTGGGTGATCATGTTTTGTTACCTTGCTAGTCAAGGAATTGTTTTGGCACTTTGGTGCATAATTTTGTGGAATCCTTTTGGACAATGTGATATAATGACTTTATTATTCCAGGGATTTAATTTCATATTTTTTAAAGGCTTTTTGCTATTTTTCCATGTCACCTAGATCCTAGGTAGATTCATGTGTCTATTTGTTGTATAACCTAAATGATTAGAAGGCATTCATGCCATTTGCTTGAGAAACTTTTTGGTAACTTTTAGGAGTTTATTATAGGCCATTTGTATGTCTTTAATTCCAGTCATAGGTCACTTTTTGAACCATAATCATTTGGTTTGTTTTGGTGCTTTAAAGTGCATACTTATGTGAACTAGTTTAATTTAAATGGGTTGCTAATCTCTTCTCATGTTTAATTTGAATGATGTGGAAATAATTAATGCCTATTCATGCATTATAATTGCATCTCATACCTTGTATGCTACTGACCCATAATCATTTCATTCATATTCACATGCCATTCATCCTTAACTTTCATCATTTGCGATCTTATGCGGTTTTTGTCCATTTCATCTCACATCTTCTTCTCATTGCCCCATATGCCTAATCCATTGCATCCATGATTGTATATTCATTCATCCATCTTCATAAGCATTCATTACTGACTTTGATGTTCATTTCATGTATTAATTCATGTTTGTAAGCCATATGCATTCATACTTCATCCATAAACCCTAATTTGCATTTATGTGAACTTAGGTGAACTTTTTGTACATAGTTTGACATAGTTTGATCTTGTGAGGTATCCTAGCATACTTAGGGACCTATAACATGTAGCTACTGACTTTAGAAGTCATGTAACCTTTAGGTACCTTCACCTTTAGACTTAGGTCTTATTTTGAACCCTAGTTCCATTCTAGGACGTTTATGGTACTTAATCGCTTTCATGCTTTGATTTTACTTCCAATATGCATTGTCATGCTAACTTTTGTTTTGTAGGGGGGAAGATTGAGGTAAGCATTACTTCATTCCTATCTCTTATGCATTTTAATTGTCTTTGCTTTAGCACTTTGTGTTTGCTTTTAGGTTTTCCCCTTTCTTAGAACAACTTAACTTCCTTAGGAAGTAAGTTGATTTCTAAGCTTTCTTTTCTTCTTCTCTTTTCTCATTAGGATTAGAAAACCTCATTAACCATAGGACCTCTCTTGTAAATAAATCAATAAAATTAGGGTTGTGTCTTAGTCCCTTAGATTTTTCCTTTTATCAACTTGAGTCATTCTCTTCTTATCTTCAAACAAAAATCCAAAAAAAAACACTTAATAAATAAATGGAAGGATTCCTTGTGTATAGCCTTATTCCATGAAGCACTTGCATTCATTCCATCTTGGAGTGGTGTAAGCTTGTTTATCATGATGCACAAGTCTCATCAAGGAGTTGTTCACAAAGAAAGCTTAAAAAATACTTCTTCACAAAAGCAACAAAAATACTTAATAAGAGTTCAACAAGCCAGTGAACTTAAACCCTAATCCTAGGAAACCAGTCTTGGATAAATTCTCCTTGCTGGGTATGCTTGTTCTATTATTCCATCTTGGAATGTAGAGTCAAGTGTACATTCCATGGAAAAGAGTTTGAATTCACTTCCTTGTGCCAAATTCATATAAAAACTCTTAAAAGCCAAAAACAAACAATAAGCGACTATCCTGCGGGAACTTCTCTTCTCATCTCATTCACTCACAACGCGAACTCGCGGCGACTTGTCATACATGCAAGACGGTAAACGCACTCGTACCAGACGAGCCTGCAACACCTGAGCATAGACATACGCAGTTCCAGCATAAAAAACATAAACAAATAGTTCCCGCCTAGGTTAGGCGAACTACGTCGACTCTGATCCTCATTATCCCGATGAGGTACGTAGGCAGCGGGGTAGGGCCCGTTCGAGCACATTCTTTATTTTCCCTACATTTTCCCCATTCTTTAGTTTAGTTTTCATTTTCAGTTCCCTTTCTCATTTCTCATTTCCATTCCAGTTAGCGGTTTTATTCAAACAGCATATTATTTCTCACCCTTTGAAACAAAACAAGCAAGCGTGGATCCCGTCGGGTACGGCGGACGGATTGGGGTGCTAATACCTTCTCAATTCGTAACCGACTCCCGAACTCAGATCTTTGGTTCGCAGGACCTTGTCCTTTCCTTCTTCCTCAGGTTTGTGCAACATTACCTTTCCCATTCATTCGGGATAAAAATGTCTGGCTGGCGACTCTAACCTTTCCGCGCCACTTTCGCGTTTGTACTAGGATGAAAATCCCGGGAGCGACAGCTGGCGACTCTGCTGGGGACTTAACCTGATTCTTCCGGTTTCCCTTGTAGAGTCATTCCTAGCGCCTGTTTGGTTTTGTTTCTTTGGGTGTTTATCTGTTTGATGCTGAGTGCTTTAGTTTAGCTTTACTGTTTATTTACAATTTTTATTTTACAGCTTTACTTTATCGCATTTATTTACCGCTTTCAGTATTTTATTTTCCATGCATCATATTATACTGGACTGTCTGGCTGTGCTGGTTTTCATTTTTTCTGTGGGTTGGGAGTTACTGTGAGATAAGCCAAATACCCGGCTTGAGTGCACTATAGGATTAGCGTGGACACGTTGTGCTCGCATGGTTACATGATGAGTGGTGATGTGTTCCACACCCAGGTTGCAACTGTCTTGGAACTATCTTGTGTGGGGGTTCTTCCCCACTTCAGGGTACAACCTTGATAGTTATGTGCAGCTGGGGACCGATCATTGAGAACCTTAATGGAAACAACCCTCTCTAGTGATGACAGTGGCAGACCACATTTGTTGGCAAACCCACTCGCATCCGAGGGTTCACTGGGAACTCACATAGGATGGCCTGGTTCTCTCATAGGAATCCGGTCAAGGCAAACTGTTTGTATGACGGTAGTATTGTACCCTTCGGGATGAATGTACTATTGTTTCTCGATTCAGTGCTTGAAGCTGGGGACCAATGAGGGATGCTTGTTTCCTTGGACTCAGCTGAGGCCTCCCTGATTAGTACATAATGCCAAACCGATTCCCTGATTTGGTCATGAGCCATTTCTCGGAAATGGTGAACGTATTATTGCAATTCGGCTTTGAGAGTCCGTGATGTTGACCCGAGTAGCACACCCGTGAGATTGGGAGGGGTTTACAGGTTTGCAGGAACCCTAAACTTCAACATACCCACTTTGCCAGTATTGTTCAGTGTTCTATGGTTCTTTGATTCTGAGATCTGGGATTTCTATTCAGAGAAATTGTTACTGTGATTACCATTATGACCTTGATATTGTGACTCTCCACAGATACTTGGCTCGTTGTTCAACTTCAACACCATCAGTGACTATTCTATTATGTGATCCAGTTCTACAGTTATTGGGTTCTCAGTTATGGGGTTCTATACAGAGATGGTGTCGTTATTGGGGTTCTATTCAGACAGTTGGTTCACTGCTCAACACCAACATCAGACCATTGATCACATGCCTGCTGCATACATGACATCATAGCATTTCTGCACACATGTTCAGTTATTTCCGAGGATCACATATCTGAATCATGTTGTTGGAATTTTCTGTGCCAAAACTTGAATCAAAGCAGCTAGATTCCTCATAAATAACTGAACATGACATTTGCATACATCCTTGCATTCTTGACAGGTGTTCAGAGACAAATTCTTTTCCAGACTTGATTTCTCATCAGAATGGACAACTTGAATCACAATCATCAAGGTATATATTTGAAGCAACTCCGGGCGGAGGTAATCGAAGGAAGACCCAGTTGAGGCCATTCGGGGCAAAGGTGCATGTTTTATTTCAAAGTCAGAAACTACGGAAATCGGAAGTCAACCAGATGAAGACTCAGAGGATTTTGGTTATGGAAATTCTGAACGAAGTTATTTTCATCCCTAGTGAGGGGAACTACGCTGCTCTGATTCTCCATTGGTCAATGGAGATACGTAGGCAGGAGATCGTGCAAGATCTTTCCGAGCAACCTTATCTATTAACTTTATCAACCTTTTCCCTCCAGATGTCATTTGTCAGCATCTGACCGGAGCTTCCCAAGAGAATCCTAGGGGCAGAGAATACGGGTAAAGGCCAAAACAACTTGAGAAGAAGTTTGATCATATTCCGATGTCATACGTGCAATAAGTTTCCTCATTTACGCAAATTCGGAGTGGTTGAGCTAATTGCCTCAGGATCATCTCCGACAAAGCTTCCTTTGGGGTTTCAATGCCAAGTATGATTACCATTCTGGGGTACCTTGCCTTTTAATTGAAGATTGCAAGTCTTTCAGAGGTAAAGGTGAAGACAAGGTCCCGAATTTGATCGACTCAAAGGTCATCATGCCAGAAGGTCTTCTCTCATATTGAAGTCTCCTCATCAAATGGGTCTCCCAATTTGCAAAGGCATCTTCAGAATCAATAAGTCCATACGGAGTCAAGTCTCCTCAATGACGGCAATGTTCAGCTTCTTTACTGCATTTTCATTTGTAGTTTATATTGTTTGTTTAAACATTTGTATGCATGCATGAAACTCATTTATTTTTGAATGTTAACCATAATAAAATGCACATGTTTTTCTTGAAGTAATCCATTCGTATTCACTCATGATTTTGTGTATGTGCATTGCAATACCAACTGTCGTGCTTAAACTCTATGAGGGAGGATGATGAAATGACAACGCAAAAATCTCTAATTGTGTGCTTTTGAGAAAGACCTTGTTGACGATGTACAAGCATTGTTTCAAATTCTAAACACTGGAGATATAAGGGAGATAGACCCTCGCCAACCCATTTGATCCTTGAAGTAGGTGTTTCTTTTCGCATGAAAAAAACCCTTGCATTTAACCCAGGGGCAGGGTAGGCGTCAGTTAGTTTGACCTAGCGTTCAAATTTCAAAAAGGAGTGTACATATGAGGATCCATTACCTTTCGTTTTACCAAATCAAGAGGTCCAATGACTAGAAACCACAATGGTTATCCCAAGTAAGTGGTCCAAAGACCGGAAACCACATTGGTTATTACTCATCAATCAAGAAGTGAGACAGTCATGACCTTTTCAAAGCAATCAGGACAACCAGTGTCACACGATTTGTTCAAAAAGAATTAAAAAAAAAGAGAATGAGAAAGCCCGCTAAGTCGAAACTTGAAGACAAGCGACTTAGGCAAAAATTAGGGCATCCCGCTGGACTTCACAATCAAAGATTCACAAGAATCAGTCCAGGCAAAAGTTAGGGATAAGCAAAATAATGCAAAAGCGAAAGACGGAAAGGATCACACAATAAAGATCCTTGAACAAGAACAAAGTTGTGTGGCACAGACACCAATGATAAGAGGGGTGACTGACTCCAAACAATAACCTGAGTGGTGCTTAAACTGTTAGTGTAATTGGTTCCTCAACCATCACAAAACCCCTTTTCGAAAGGTGAGCGCTTGTGCCAAGCTAGCTGAACATAGGAATGGAGAACATCACGAAGATGGTTGGGCACAAATAAATTTCGAGCCTATATCCTTTGTTTCTATAACCGTGAACCAGGCCACGATACAACCCTCAAAAGTCCTAACTGAAACAGGGTTATTTTTGAGAGCGTACTACCACGAGACCGCGTTCTGACTCCTATGAGTGATGTTGAAAGATCTTTGTTGATGTTTCATGTGCATGCTTTCTATTATTCAAAAAATTAATGTCGTATCTTAACCAGTGATTCGCTCACAAGGGTTTGTGACATCTTTTTACAGTAAAACTTCAAGATTAACATATGTGTTGCATTAGAATTTTCATTCTTAAAATAAACATTTTCTGCTTACATACATTTGTTTGGCATCATAAAAGTTTACATATGGAATCTCAGTCCAGAAGCTTAATCTTGCCAAGTTGAGAAGTCTGAAACTTCCGAAGGACAATCTATAAGATGTAATTTTCCAAAAAAAAAAAACTCCATTGAGTAAGGACTTTCCCAACAGTCGTATAAAGAGCCAATTAATCTGGGGCAATCATGTCGAGCAATCTCTTCAAAATTCAGCCAAGCTGGGGCAATCACTTCGAGATTCAAATCTCTCAAAGAGCCATTAGTCTGAGGCATACATTCAAATTTTAGTCAAACTGGGGCAATTACTTCGAGATCCAATCTCTCAAAGAATAGTTGATCTGGGTGTTTTCTTTAAAGCAGTCATTCAGAGGTGATCACTTCAAGACTTGTACTAGGGGCAGGCAACCCCAAAAGCATGAGAAGTCACTCTCTTCCGAAGACGGTCAATCCAGAGTTCAAAATACTGAGATCTTTCATGAATCCTCGCGAGGCAAATTCTTTCATAGACCATGCAGTCTGGGGCAGTTATTTCGAGATCCGATGAATTTCTCCAAGAGTTTGAAGACACTGAGGCATCTCGTATGTCAGTTTTCTGTAAAATCCTCTTGAGACATTATCTTTTGACAAATCCTAGTAGAAGGCGAGTTGAAGATTGCAAAGAACCATTGTTCACTCATGATTAGTCGGCAACCTATCAACCCAGGGCTAGGGGCAAAGCCATTGTCAGCACAATACTTCAAGAGTTATTTCACCAGCAAGCTTCATTGATCAAAATTACTTAGCAAGTCTCATTAGACAATTCCTTTTCCAGTAGTGCGGCAAATGGAAGGTTATTTCTTGAGCAAAAAGATATCATCGTCTCTCATCCCCAACATGAGACACCTTACATCTCTCATTCCCAACATGAGAGGATTTATCTCTTATCCCCAGTAAGTGGCAACTTGAGCTCTTATCTTCTGCGGGAAGCTTTATCATTGACATTATCTATCATCCCCAGTAAGGTGGAAGTTGAAATTTCTCCCAGCAAGGCAGCAGAAAGTTGGTGCCATCCCCAAGTAGAAGATTCCATTCAGACAGGGGCAATTCTCAGCAGTACAAGGAGTTCTTTCCTCCCCAGCAAGGTGTTTCCTCAGCAGCGTCATGTTCTTGGTTCCCCAGCCAAGCCAGGGGGTCCTCACTTCCCCACCAGAGTTCAAGGAGGGTCCACCTCCAGCAGGGTCTTGGCGCTCCAATCTCAAAGTCCAATTTATTTTTGGCAGTGGCGGCTATTCAGAGCCAATGAATTATTAACAGCTTTCCCCGTAGAGTTGTTTTCTCCTCACCAAGATCAATCGAATCAATGCAGTGATCATCAGTTCCTCCCAGTCAAGCCATCAGGGATATCTATTATCTCCTCATCGGGAGACCCCTTTGCATTTGCATTTGCATCCAATAATCATCATTACACTTGCATCCTCCAAAGCGTAGCATTTCCATCATCATGGAGCATTACGCCATAAATTCAAACATATGCATACCAGCATGGGCCAGTTTTGAGGTATATTACATAAGACCTGTTACATCTCCAATCAAATTGAAGTATTCCCCACAGAATGCAGCTTCGTTTTCCCAGGGTGGTTACTTCTACCACGTCTTGTTGTTATCCCCAATTGAGTCTTGTTTCAGTACAACAGTCTCATTTCTTCGCGTCTCCGTTTCAGTACAATGGTCGCGTCTTGGGCTCTCGTTTAAGTACAACGATCTCGTTCCTTTCGAGTCTCCATTTAAGTACAATGGTCTCGTCTTTGAGTCTTGTTTCAGTACAACAGTCTCATTTCTTCGTGTCTCCGTTTCAGTACAATGGTCACGTCTTGGGCTCTCGTTTAAGTACAACGATCTCGTTCCTTTCGAGTCTCCATTTAAGTACAATGGTCTCGTCTTTGAGTCTTGTTTCAGTACAACAGTCTCATTTCTTCGTGTCCCCGTTTCAGTACAATGGTCGCGTCTTGGGCTCTCGTTTAAGTACAATGATCTCGTTCCTTTCGAGTCTCCATTTAAGTACAATGGTCTCGTCTTTGAGTATTGTTTCAGCACAACAGTCTCATTTCTTCGCGTCTCCGTTTTAGTACAATGGTCGCGTCTTAGGCTCTCGTTTAAGTACAACGATCCCGTTCCTTTCGAGTCTCCATTTAAGTACAATGGTCTCGTCTTTGAGTCTTGTTTCAGTACAACAGTCTCATTTCTTCGTGTCCCCGTTTCAGTACAACGGTCGCGTCTTGGGTTATCATTTAAGTACAATGATCCTGTTTTTCTTGGTTATGGATCGGTTGATACCATCTCCATGTTAGATCGGTTGATCTTATTTGAGTCATGAATCGGTTGATATCATTTCTCTTCGAGTTGTAAATCGGATGATATTACATTCTCGCTTTCCGGGTTGGATCGGTTGATACCATTTCCGTGTTAGATCCGAGGATCTTTTTGATTTGTCATTCAAGGATGACATTTCTTTTCTTCAAGTCCTTCTGCGGTTGGTCTTGTTGTTGTGGCTATTATTCGAGGATAGTAGTTCACTTTTTGAGCTTATTGATCGAGGTCAGTTTGTCTCATTTGCAAAGTATGTCTGCGGTCAGCTTTGTGTTTGGTTATCAGTCGAGGCTGGTATACCTTTGCGTCTCCATTCGAGGGTGGTTTCGTGTTAGATCCGAGGATCTTTTTGATTTGTCATTCGAGGATGACATTTCTTTTCTTCAAGTCCTTCTGCGGTTGGTCTTGTTGTTGTGGCTATTATTCGAGGATAGTAGTTCACTTTTTGAGCTTATTGATCGAGGTCAGTTTGTCTCTTTTGCAAAGTCTGTCTGAGGTCAGCTTTGTGTTTGGTTATCAGTCGAGGCTGGTATACCTTTGCGTCTCCATTCGAGGATGGTCTCGTGTTAGATCCGAGGATCTTTTGATTTGTCATTCGAGGATGACATTTCTTTTCTTCAAGTCCTTCCGAGGTTGGTCTTGTTGTTGTGACTATTATTCGAGGATAGTAGTTCACTTTTTGAGCTTATTGATCGAGGTCAGTTTGTCTCTTTTGCAAAGTCTGTCTGAGGTCAGCTTTGTATTTTAGTTATCAGTCGAGGCTGGTATACCTTTGGGTCTCCATTCGAGGATGGTTTCGTGTTAGATCTGAGGATCTTTTGATTTGTCATTCGAGGATGGCATTTCTTTTCTTCAAGTCCTTCTGCGGTTGGTCTTGTTTTTGTTTTGTGTGGCTATTATTCGAGGATAGTAGTTCACTTTTCGAGCTTATTGATTGAGGTCAGTTTGTCTCTTTAGCAAAGTCTGTCCGAGGTCAGTCTTTGTTGTCGATGGTTATCGCCTGCGGCCGATATACTATCGTGTTTCTATTCAAGGTTGGTTTTTAGTATTGGATTCGAGGATCCCTTGTGAGTTGTCGGGCAAGGATGGCACTCTTCCTAGCATATTCCCACCTGGTCTTATGTTCCCCGTTACCTATTCAGAGGTCAAAATCAAAATATAAATAAATAAATGGGCAAATGGCATTTCCATTATCCTCAATGTGCAAATTTTCAGGTTTTATTCGAGTATTCAATCACTCCATACCTTGAACGTCTAAAAGCTGTTGCAATTATCCATTCAAGTCTGTAGTTGATTGAATAGGGGCAGCTGTAATACCTCAAAATTTGCCCTCATTCTTTTTGCCTTAATTGGCTTGCCGCTTTGCATTTCATCTGCATCTTCCACTAGGTCATTAACATAATAATCATACGTTTCATGGATTCTCAAGGCGTGGGATCAAACACTTTCTTGCGACTCGAATTATTCTATTCTTAGGTGGTTTATCTGACCGTTACATTAAGACAAAGGTTAGACTCACATCATCAGGAGCCTATTCTTATTCAGAGGATCATCCTACCCTAAGAATATTGAAGCTTCATTCTTTTGACGCACGAATCGACTTAGGATCTCATGGCAAAGGTATATTGGCATTCTTGGTGCAAGAGATTGAATTCTGGATGTATATTGATATCCATGGTACAAGAGATCAAATGGAGAGACTCGTGTGATAATCAGGTCATTATGGTTCTTTCGGTTGGTCGTTGATGGTAGTCCAAGTTCACGAGATTCGAGATGAGAGTTGACTGAAGTTTGGAGGTTCATTGGAAATACAAGTTTGATACGGATTGAACCTTTGAGTTGATTTAAGATTTGAACCCCTTAACATTCATAGGTCATGACTAGTCCACATCCACATTCTTGTTTCCGAACCGATTAACCAGATTATCGTCAAGATCAATACGTCAAACCAAATATCCGTTTGATTTCAATAATCAATTTTCATTATCCAATAATCATCATTTCTAGTTCTATTTTAATTTAATTATTTCTATCCACACTTTAGGCCCAACCAAATTATTTTCTTGATCTCATTTCTATCCAAAATCAATTACCAAATCCCATTCTCTAAGCCCATATTTACCAATTATCAAAGCCATTTTTCTTACATTTTTAATCATTTGAACTATGATTGATGTCCATAAACCATTTTTTTTAAATCATTCCAAACCCAAATTCAAAATTCCATAAGCCAAGGCTAATTATTAAGATTAATTAGTGTCCATTTGATCTTAATGATATATTGCCATTATTCATTAATCATTCATTTCCAATTCCATTTACATTTCATCATTTTATCCATTTTCTAAGCTTTTTCTAAGCCATTGTAAATTGCCAAATCCAGTATCCAAATTTAATTTTTTATCCATATTGAACTAATTGTGATCATATCCATTTGATATCTATAAAAATCTATTGGTCTAAGGGGAGATAGATAATATGTCACTTTCTCATTATTTTTTGGAATTGATATCCATCTTATTCACAGCTAAGAAATTCACACAAAAAAAACTGATAAATAATCACAAGCAAAAATTCAGTTAAGAATTCAGTTAACAATTACAATTTTCAACCGAAAATCAGTTACAACTGTAACTGATATGAAACAGAAACAGGATGAAAAAAAAGGGCTCTCAACATGACTCTCAGAGAATTCAATTTCAACCTATTCAATCATCTTCTAAGGGGCATCTTCAATACAATTTTCTCCAACCTTTTCAATCTTCCGATCCCTCTCATCACCACCCATCAAGGTTTGCCACTAATCTTGATCATCTTCAACTTCAAAAACCTCCAACAAGCCGCAATGTTCAACTTCGGCAATGATCCTCATCAATCTGCAGGAGCAACATCACAGGGCAAACCCAATCACAACATCAATTTAGATCGCTGCAAACAAAAAAAAGAAAGAAGAAACCAAGAAACAAACCTTGTGAACCGTTACAATAAACTGAGAGGAAGATATTTTTCCATCACCCTCAATCATCAACAAAGTCTCAGCCTCAAACCCTCAATTCGGTATCGACAGGATCACCGCAACACCTTCAATTTTCAGCATCATCTTCAATCACCCTTCACCATAACTAACCTTCATCAACTCTCACCATCTGAAATATTCATCGCTGCGTCATCATCAATTTTCAATTCAGGTCTTCCAATCTTGGTCTGCATCAAAATTCAAGCTGCAAAATCAAGAATAATCAACAACATGTCACAACAACGAACGAGTCCCAAAATTCGATCTCGCATCGAATCAGAATTGCAAAGAAGAATCAATTTTGAGAGGGTATCATACCTGAGTCAGATTCTCCGCTCATCGACTACCACAACTCACACCACTTGTTCAGCTTCAACCGAGAGCACACGTATCTCTTAAATCTACGCTCCTTCAATGGAACCTCATCCTGTTAATGAATCATCCTCCGGTTTGTGCCATGATCGCCGCGATATGAACAAGTCCGATAAGGGAAAAGATAGTTCTGGTAAAGGTAAAGAGAAAGGACATAATGCTAAGGTTAGAGATCGGGACCGGAGATAAAGCGGATTGAATATGGTGAGTCGAAGAGCGGTAAAAGATGAGAAGGCGACGACAGAAGCGGGTGGTGGACGAAGTGATGAAGGACGCGGGTCGGCGACGGATTCGTCGAGCAGAGAGACGGCGATTTGAAGACGACGCGAGGTTGATAGCGGCGACGTTGATTCGGACGAAGAAGAGTGATGCTTTTGGTGTTGTGGTGACGTGAACGGATGTCGATGGCGCCGGTGGAAGATACGGACACTGTCGAAATTCCAGTAACACTGTGAATGGAAGAAAGATGAAGAGCGTTGATGCGCCGCGTGGGGAGGAAGATGAGATTGTTCTTGTTTGCTCTTCCTGTTTCTATTTTTCCCAATTTTAGGTCAAAATCAGATAACATTGGGCTTTGACAGTCTCCATGGATTATCTTTCTACACCTCAATTCAACTCATACTCCCCTCCCTGCGACTCTCATGATGTGTGGGCCTTGGGCCAGTTTCTTTTCACAACACCTGTATTGCATTTACACCCCCTGCGTAATGATTATTTGGAGTTTGGGCCTTGGGCCATTGTTTTATGTTCTGCACCAGGGAATCATTGATACACCACCTGGTTTGGTGTTCTTGTTTAATTCTTGCAAGTTGGTAAAATAGTTTTTTTTTTAATTATTTTTTTATTTGTATTGCTAATTAGAATGTTCATTAAAATGGTTTAATGTAGTCGTTGTAATTTTTATTAGGATTCTCATTAGAATTATAATTAAATTCTTGATTAGATTTTAATTGTTTGGTATTTTGTTAATCGAAAGATATTAGAATGTTGATTATTCATTAGGTTTTGTTAGAATTCGAGTATTTCTCAATTAGGTTTATATTAATATTGAGTAGTTGTCCGATTAGATGTTAATCTTGGTTCATTATTGCTATTGAGAGTGGTTTATTTCTACTTATTTGTGAACTAACTTTGGATTAGAGTTCGTAAGTTTGTTTTGATCGATATCGGATCGATTTCGACTATGGCAAAACTTCACAAAAGTGATTATGGAAGATGGGCATTTATTTTGCTCATAGGAGACTTCAAGACCTTGCTTGGGGATTTTTTTCGGATTTCTTTTATGTGAAGAATCGGCATCTCGATCAAGTAAGTAATTCCGACGTTTTCGGCTTTTTAAGCATCATTTTAGTTGTATGCGGCTTAGGACCATATAATTTAAGATGCATCTGAGCCCTCCCACTTGAGGCATTGGTTATATTTGTGATTTTGGATGATATGTATCGATTTCGGAACTTAGGGATTAGGTGGAGAACCATTAGGATCGATTCCTTTCACTTCCTCTTAAAATCCACTTTTTCACCCGTTTTGTCGCATTTATTAAAAATAGTTTTAGGTGTGATAAAATTCTGGAAAAATTCATGAGTGATCCTCATCCTCTTATTTAATTTGTCATATTTTTTATTTCCAGATTTGGGTGGTTTTAATAATTAATTTGGATTTTAGTTCACTAGCTGTCCCAAAAAGGAATGTTTTGGCATAAGGGACCAAAAACAATTTTTCCCCATAGGTGTGAGACCTATTTTTTGTGTATGATTAATCACTGTAATTTGTTACATTTTGATGCTCATTAGGCATTTTTTTCATAATTTTTTAGTGCCCTTTTTGATCCACTTTGTGGAGTTGTTTTTGGGTGATCATGTTTTGTTACCTTGCTAGTCAAGGAATTGTTTTGGCACTTTGGTGCATAATTTTGTGGAATCCTTTTGGACAATGTGAGATAATGACTTTATTATTCCAGGGATTTAATTTCATGTTTTTTAAAGGCTTTTTGCTATTTTTCCATGTCACCTAGATCCTAGGTAGATTCATGTGTCTATTTGTTGTATAACCTAAATGATTAGAAGGCATTCATGCCATTTGCTTGAGAAACTTTTTGGTAACTTTTAGGAGTTGATTATAGGCCATTTATATGTCTTTAATTCCAGTCATAGGTCACTTTTTGAACCATAATCATTTGGTTTGTTTTGGTGCTTTAAAGTGCATACTTATGTGAACTAGTTTAATTTAAATGGGTTGCTAATCTCTTCTCATGTTTAATTTGAATGATGTTGAAATCATTAATGCCTATTCATGCATTATAATTGCATCTAATACCTTGTATGCTACTGACCCATAATCATTTCATTCATATTCACATGCCATTCATCCTTAACTTTCATCATTTGCGATCTTATGCGGTTTTTGTCCATTTCATCTCACATCTTCTTCTCATTGCCCCATATGCCTAATCCATTGCATCCATGATTGTATATTCATTCATCCATCTTCATAAGCATTCATTACTGACTTTGATGTTCATTTCATGTATTAATTCATGTTTGTAAGCCATATGCATTCATACTTCATCCATAAACCCTAATTTGCATTTATGTGAACTTAGGTGAACTTTTTGTACATAGTTTGACATAGTTTGATCTTGTGAGGTATCCTAGCATACTTAGGGACCTATAACATGTAGCTACTGACTTTAGAAGTCATGTAACCTTTAGGTACCTTCACCTTTAGACTTAGGTCTTATTTTGAACCCTAGTTCCATTCTAGGACATTTATGGTACTTAATCGCTTTCATGCTTTGATTTTACTTCCAATATGCATTGTCATGCTAACTTTTGTTTTGTAGGGGGGAAGATTGAGGTAAGAATTACTTCATTCCTATCTCTTATGCATTTTAATTGTCTTTGCTTTAGCACTTTGTGTTTGCTTTTAGGTTTTCCCCTTTCTTAGAACAACTTAACTTCCTTAGGAAGTAAGTTGATTTCTAAGCTTTCTTTTCTTCTTCTCTTTTCTCATTAGGATTAGAAAACCTCATTAACCATAGGACCTCTCTTGTAAATAAATCAATAAAATTAGGGTTGTGTCTTAGTCCCTTAGATTTTTCCTTTTATCAACTTGAGTCATTCTCTTCTTATCTTCAAACAAAAATCCAAAAAAAAACACTTAATAAATAAATGGAAGGATTCCTTGTGTATAGCCTTATTCCATGAAGCACTTGCATTCATTCCATCTTGGAGTGGTGTAAGCTTGTTTATCATGATGCACAAGTCTCATCAAGGAGTTGTTCACAAAGAAAGCTTAAAAAATACTTCTTCACAAAAGCAACAAAAATACTTAATAAGAGTTCAACAAGCCAGTGAACTTAAACCCTAATCCTAGGAAACCAGTCTTGGATAAATTCTCCTTGCTGGGTATGCTTGTTCTATTATTCCATCTTGGAATGTAGAGTCAAGTGTACATTCCATGGAAAAGAGTTTGAATTCACTTCCTTGTGCCAAATTCATATAAAAACTCTTAAAAGCCAAAAACAAACAATAAGCGACTATCCTGCGGGAACTTCTCTTCTCATCTCATTCACTC
Organism: Lathyrus aphaca; assembly: GCA_963966055.1. Classification (NCBI taxonomy): domain Eukaryota; kingdom Viridiplantae; phylum Streptophyta; class Magnoliopsida; order Fabales; family Fabaceae; genus Lathyrus; species Lathyrus aphaca. Next base: position 345,589,583 of record OZ014519.1, on the reverse strand, counting down.
ACAACGCGAACTCGCGGCGACTTGTCATACATGCAAGACGTTAAATGCACTCGTACCAGACGAGCTTGCAACACCTGAGCATAGACATACGCAGTTCCAGCATAAAAAACATAAACAAATAGTTCCCGCCTAGGTTAGGCGAACTACGTCGACTCTGATCCTCATTATCCCGATGAGGTACGTAGGCAGCGGGGTAGGGCCCGTTCGAGCACATTCTTTATTTTCCCTACATTTTCCCCATTCTTTAGTTTAGTTTTCATTTTCAGTTCCCTTTCTCATTTCTCATTTCCATTCCAGTTAGCGGTTTTATTCAAACAGCATATTATTTCTCACCCTTTGAAACAAAACAAGAAAGCGTAGATCCCGTCGGGTACGGCGGACGGATTGGGGTGCTAATACCTTCTCAATTCGTAACCGACTCTCGAACTCAGATCTTTGGTTCGCAGGACCTTGTCCTTTCCTTCTTCCTCAGGTTTGTGCAACATTACCTTTCCCATTCATTCGGGATAAAAATGTCTGGCTGGCGACTCTAACCTTTCCGCGCCACTTTCGCGTTTGTACTAGGATGAAAATCCCGGGAGCGACAATGTGATCAAAGGTCTGGCGATCACTGGTCTAATGTTGGTGTTGAGAAGACATTCATGTGCTTCCGAAGAATCATAATAACAATACCACCGAAATCCCGGATCTCATAATAACTGCAAATGAGAGTTTCAGGTTTCCTGCAAACCTGTAAACCCCCCCCCCCCAATTTCACGGGTATGCTACTCCGAGTCAACATCACGGACTCTCAAAGCCGCATAGCAATAATATGTTCACCATTTCCGAGAAATGGCTCATGACCAAATCAGGGAATCAGTTTGGTATTATATACTACCCATGGAGGTCTCAGCTGAGTGCGGGGAAAACAAGCATCCCTCATAAGTCCCCAGCTTCAAGCACTGAATCGAGAAACAATAGTACATTCATCCCGAAGGGTACAATACTATCGGCATACGAACAATTTGCTTTAACTGGATTCCCATGAAAGAACCAGGCCATCCTATGCGAGTTCCCTGTGGGCCCTTGGATGCGAGTGGGTTTGCCAACAAATGTGGTCTGCCACTGTCATCACTGGAGAGGGATGTTTCCATAAAGGTTCTCAAAGATCGGTCCCCTGAATGCACATAACTATCAAGGTTGTGTATTGCCCCAGAAAGATTCCGGCTTCAATATATTCCCAAGAAGGTCGCAAGTCAAGGTGTGGAACTTACTACTACCAACATAGCTAGATGCCATGAAGCCAAAGTGGAACCACTCTAAGTCCTAGGGTGCACTCGAGCTCCGGTTACGAGCTCATCTCACAGTAACCCCGTCCCATAGAAGAAATGAAAGCAACACAATCCAGTATATGATGCATGGAAAATAAATGCTGAAAGTAGTGAATAAATCTGTAAAGTTAAGCTGTAAAATAAAAGTGTAAATGAAAACAGTAAATCTAAGCTAAAGCACACAACAACAAATAGGTAAACACCCGAAGAAACAGAAACAAGCATGCGCTAGGATTGACTCTGTCGCTCCCCCGAAAAGACACCAGGTTCTCGAGGTACAGACGCGAACGATCAGCGAAAAGAGAAAATGAAATGAAATGAATAGAGTCTCCAGCTAGGCATTTTTATCCCGAAGGAAAGGTAATGCTGCATAAACCTAGAAAAGATGGATAAGACGGTTGCGAACCAGAGAAACTGAGAAAGGGGGTTGGTTACAACCTGGGAAGGTATTAGCACACAGATTGTCCGTCGTACTCGACGGGATCCATGCTTACAAGATTGTGTTTAAAGGGGTAAGTGTATGTTCTATCTGTGTGCAAAAGCTGAGAATGAATGTACAGGTGTCGTGCAATGAAGAAGTCAGAACACCATAGTTCGACTCAAAGAGACTGAAAAATAAATTGATTGTAAACTGCTTACTTGCCTATGCTCAAGTGTATGACTCGTCTGGCTCGAGTGCTAATTGTCTTGCATTAGACGGAAGAAGCAAGTTCTTGTTTGTGAATGAGTGTGATGAGAAAAGAATCCCGAAGGAGACAGTTATTGTTTGCTTTTTGTGTTTTCAGTTTTGTTATTGTTTTTGGTATTTTTCATAAGTTAATGATCTTAAGCCTAAATCAAAGGCTTGCAAACTCATTATATCCTCCCCGATTAGGGATAATGAGCCTACTTAAGTATGATATAAGCATCTCAACTTAATTGCCATGATGATGTAGGATTAAGATCATTAACCTACTTGTGATTAATTAGATGTTTTTGGTTTTTTGTTTAGTGTTAAGTAATGCATTTAATCTCTAATCAGGGATTAGTGAACTCATTACACTATCCTAATAGAAGGATAATAGATGAGCACACTTAAGCTGAGGAAGATACCTCAACTTAATCCATGGTTAGGGACTAAATTCATTATATAACAAACCTTTATTAGGTGGATTTTAATTAAAGGGGTGAGATTAAGAAAAGGATTTGATGGTTTGTGAGACAACTTGAGGGGGACTTGTCCATTAAACACTAGGGTTAGTCCTTCTTAACCATAAGGAAGAATTAGAACCCTAATGTAAGGCCCAAGTTACAAGATAAAGTTGTGGTGATTATTAATATGATTTGATTAAGAGGTTTAAACAAATTAAAGGTTTAACACTTAGGATTAAAGTTATACACTCCATCCTAAGAGAAGAATGCAGGCATAACCCTAATTCTAAAGTCCTAAAACTTTAAGAGTTTAGTCTCTGATTATTGAGATGAGAAGAGAGACTCAAGGAGACTCAAAGGTAAAAATCTAAGGGGAACTAAACACAACCCTAAGATTATTATGCTTGGATGTTCCTATGGTTTGTAAGGCTTGAGAAAGATCATCAAGGAAGCCACCAATGGAAGAAACAGATGAAAGGAGGAGGAAGCAAGAGAATAAGTTACTTACTTCATTGAAGAAGATAAGTAACTTAAAGAAAGAAAGTGAGATGGAACATAAGTGAACAAGTTCACTTTAAAGACAACTTAGAATTCAAATAAAAGAGATAAGAAGAAGTGAGAGATGAAGGCAAATTCACCTCCCAAAATAACTTACCAAAACCTGAAAAGTTAGCATGAATGCATAAAGTATAAAGCATGAAGAAATGAAGTGAAATGAGATGAAATGACCAAATTCAGAAGTGTTTATGCAATGAAAATGTCATGTAATATGATGCAAAGTCATACAAAATTCATATGTGTGATCATACACGAATGAGATGTCATGTAAGCATGCTTTGAAGTTTGAAAACACATGAAAGTTTATGAAATGAAATGAATGCACAACATGGAAAATGGATGAATAAATGATTGAGAAAGGTTCTAACATGTCCTAAGATGTCTAAGATGACATATGAATGCATGAAATGTCATGGCAAGTTCATGTAATGATGCATATGCAAGGTGAATGCAAATGAGCATGAGAAAATAGGATTACATGGACATGTGAGATGCAAATGGATAAAACAGAAGAAAATGACATGATAAAAAATTGCAATCAAGCTCAAACAAACCCTAATCCCATATTAGGTCACACCCCAAAGGAGAAGGTCAGAAACCTAACCAATCAAAAGTTATGATTTTCCTAAGTTTTCTAGGGTTTTTGGGTGGTTCAAAGGAAAAAATGCAAATCAATTTGAAAATGCAAGATAAATTCATGAGGAAAATGACCTATAAACTACATGCAATATGTAACACAATGCAAAAAGAATCAACTAAAAACTCTTCTTGGTTAGGGAGAAATGATTTTTCAAAGTTAGGGTTCAAAAATATGATTTTTATGACCCTTAATACAAAGAAAATTGTCAAACTATGACCAAACCTAAAAATAAATTTGTGTGGAGAGTTTGAAAATGTTTCTAATTGCATTGGGATGATTCATGATTTTTTTGGTGATTTTTAGAAACCTAAATGTATTTATAATTAATTAAAATACTTTAATTAATTAAAAATAACATTTAAATATTTTAAAAATGATTTTTTAATGTAAAAAATAAAATAAAAATTATTTTTGGAATGCAAAAAATATTTAAAGTCAGAATGCAAAAGAAAATATTTTTTGAATGCTTTTTGCTATTTTAAATTAAGTATGCAAGAAAATGCAATAAAAATGAAATAAAAATGATTTAAATGAGAATATGCAGATCCTAAGGCTGAGATTCAAACTAAAAGGGAGGGAATTGATTGCGCGCACATCTCAATGGCTGAAATTCAAACTGGGTTTTAATTATGTTTTATATTTAATTAATCAGGATTAAAAACTAATGGCGCATCTGGACCACTCATTGCCTAACCCTAATCACCATCCAACGACCACGCACGCATCTGGGCAACTAACCCTAATTATGGTTCTAAACACTCTCAGGTGACCGGAGCTAGCTCCGGTCATCTTCTCCGGCAAGCTAAACACCCTAACTTCTTCCCTAGGCTAAATCAAACCCTCTAACTCTCCATAATCACTCAGCTGACAACCCTAAACATGAATCCAACAAAAAAATCCATTTATGTTTTATCAAAAGCAAGATTCGAAGCAAAACGGAAAATTACCCAAAACTTTCAGAAGTTCAATACATGCTTGATTCTTAACCATTTTCAAAAATAAACATATCAGGATGATCAGCTAATCATGTAGAATCATATTTTAACTTAAATAACAAGTTCTGGAAAAAAAGTTCATCATAGCTACCTGAGTTGAAGCTTTGTGTTCTTGAGCTCTCTGGCCTCCCTCTTGGTTCAAATTCACCCCAATGAACTCCCTGATGATGATGAGGAGCTTAGAGCAAGCTTGTGATGGCTATTATGAAGTGTTTGGTTCTGAGTATGCAGAAATCGTATTTCTGATTGGGGGTGTTTTAGGCTATGGTGATGGGTGGGAAATGATCCTGGGGTGATGCTGAGTTGATTGGTGGAAGAAGTTTGAAGTTTGAGTGGTTGTGTGATGATTTTCGAAGAGAGGAAGTTTTTGACAAATTTTGTGAATTCTGGCTTCTTGGATGATTCAGGCTCTTGTGTGTTTTGAAATGGCTTGCATTATGTTTGTTTAAGCCAATGGGATTGCTCAGATAGTTGTTGTGGCACAGGCTGATTGATATGGGGTGTTTTGCAAATAAGTCAATTTTTGTGTACTTGAGGTATGGGCCATGGCAGGTCTGATTTCTTGGGGTGTCTGGCCTCAACAAGATTCATGGAGAGCCATAGAATCAAGATTATGCAGCTGGCACAAGTGATGAGAGGATCCAATGCATTTTGCAATTTTGGAGAGTTTTGGCCCTTTTGTGATTTCTTGAAGTTCAAGTCATGGAAACCCTAGGTTTAATGCACAATTCTGATGTTTAGAAGTTCATTTGACATATTGTGAAGTGTTTGTGTACATTTGAAGTCATTAGAATGCTTGAACATGCCAAAATGCAAAATCCCTCTTTGACATGAAACTTGAAATTATAGGATTTTTGCCAACTTTGAAAGGCTACAGCTTGAGTTCTATGATGAATCAAGACATGCTATTGTACTTTTTGAAAAGGGAAATACCCAATCTACAACTTTCATGACCAATAATTTTTCATTTGAAGCTTTTTTGGTCATGAAAGAGGAGGTTGAAAAACTTTCCCAAAATGGAAAGTTTGCATTTCAAGTCATTTCCAAAAATGGCAAGTTTGCAAATGGCTCAAAATTCTTCAATTTTGTGAACTACCAACCACTTCTAAGATCAAATAAAGATCATAGTACTTCAATTTGATGAGAATACCCCTTTGGTTCCATTGTTGGGGGTCTCATATGCCCTGATTTTGGCTTAACTTGCTCAAGAAGCTACCCAGTGACCAAATGACTTCCACAATGAGTTTCTTCATAAAACTTGGTACACATGATCCTTATGATATATTAAGAACATTAGAAACAAGAATGGCCCAAAAATTTGGAGTTAAGGCCTCTTAAACCAAAACCCTAATTTGGGTCATCTGTGTAGTGAAAACCCTAGTTCTGCTTCCATGCCTTTGCCAGTTCTTGTGATCTCTTGACTTTCATGAACTTTGAGGAGAAAATTATGATGATAGAACACACATGGACCCTCTTGGAAAGCTTTGAGGCCTTTGGGATGGCTCAGATGAAATCTTGGATTGCTTAGATCACAAACCCTAGATGCAGATGAACTTGAACTTATGTAGTGAAACAAAAATGCAATGTGAGGTGGTATGCTTATGCTAATGCAAACATGAAATATCACAAGCCATGGTGTGATATGAGTGAGGGCAAATTTGGGGTGTTTACAGCTTCCCCTATTCAAGCATGAGTTAGCTGTGCAGGATGTAAGGGCCTGACTTAACAGACAAATAAGATAACTTGTGGTTGAATACCAAAGACAATCCAAAATTTGCACTCGTTGGATAGAAGAAGAAAAGGGATATAAATTGTAAAAGATAGTATAGTATGATGATCAAATGAAGGAGATGGAGGACGACCATCGAGCAGAGGATGACTGCTGGGGATAAAGCGGTAAGTAAAGCAATGACATGGACGACCGACAAGCTGGGGAAATAAAGAGGCCATGATGGGAACGATCATCAGGTAAAGAAACAAGATTCTCTGGGGATTAAAGTAAATATAAAAGCAATGATGGGGACGACCACTAGGCTTTGGGAAATAAAGTAAACAACGATGGGGACGACCATCAGTTAAGGAATAAATGAAAATAATGATGAGGGACGGTCATCAAAGATGAAGGACGATCACTTAGCAGGGGACGACTGCTCTTTATCACGACATAGGACGAATGTCGGATAGATAAGTTCAACTATGGGGACGACCATCAGATAAGCATGATGAAGGACGATCATCAAGAGGTGAAGGACGATCACCTAGCAGGGTACGGCTGCTCTCGGTATTTATCACGACATAGGACGAATGTCGGATAGAAACGGTCAACGATGGGGACGACCATCAGATAAATGATGAGGGACAGTCATCAAAAGGTGAAGGACGATCACCTAGCAGGGGACGGCTGCCGAAAATATCACGACATAGGACGAATGTCGGATAGAAAAGGTCAACGATGGGGACTCCGTTAGGGAAAGGATGAGGGACGGTCATCCAAAGGTGAAGGACGATCACCTGGCAGGGGACGGCTGCCGAAAGTATTACGACATAGGACGAATGTCGGATAGAAGAAAGTTGTTCTGCTGGTGACTTACTAGGGAATAGTAAACACGGACGAGTGCTTACGCTCAAGAATAAAAGGTATAAGTGTTTGATGATGTGTATAGATTAAAGATGCATACGAGCATCCTTAGAACCATGATACGGACGAATACCAGTAGAAACAAACGCTGGCGCATGTTCGGAGATGATGATACGGACGAGTACCAACTGGTTGACAAAGAACACAGACGAGTGTCGGATCTGCTGAGGAGTGATATAAACAAGATACGGATGAGTATCAGAAACCTCTGTATAAGAATGAGTGAGTATTGGTTTGTTGGTGAAGTATGAGCAAGACATGGATGAGTGTTTGACTGTTGGGGAATGTATGACACGGACGGGTGTCAAATATGTACTATATAAATCGGCATCTATTTTGAGAATGCAAAGGAGATGCTTTGGCTTTCTGTGGGGATAAGATGACACGGAAGGGTCTCAAAAAGAACATGTTATGAACAAGTATTTGTTTGTAGAAAGTGTTCGGGCGACCTTGCTGGGGAAGGATGACAGGGACGAGTGTCAAAAAGAGCATGTATAGGTATCTGTATTTGAGAGTGCAAAGGGGACGCTTTGGCTTTTATGTGCAGGGGATGCATTTTGTATATTGCTGATGAAATACTGATAGTAATTGCAAGTATCTGGCTCAAACCTGGCTTGTAATCATGCAAATGTTTGATTTTTGCCGTAATGCTCTGTATTAGACGAAATGCTACGCTTTGCGTGGGGAAAAATGATGTGAATGCTATGATTATGCAAAAGAGAAACCGATCCGGGATTCAGATCCCGCTGGGGATCTCTGGCTGATCTGCTTGGAAGAATAACCCGGTTGGGGAAGAGATCACTGACGAATCTGTCAGGAGGGAGAACTCTGCTTGGGGAAATAGATCACTGGTAGGTCTATCCGTAAGGAGAACTCAGCTGGGGAGAAGGAAACTTTTGTCACTTTGTCGGGTAAGGGTTTCAGGCATTTCTCTTCCGGGGAGAGAATGGAAACTCTGTGGGGAGACACTCCCATTAATTTTGCTGAGGATGGGAGAGATATGGCACTCTGGTGGGGAATAGGAGATTCCTTGCTCTCCTTTCCGTGAAACAGTTGTCAGGCCCTGCTCGGGGAGGTGATAACTTCTGGTAATTGGCATAATGGGGATTCAATGCTTGGTATGCCCCATGTTACGTATTGAATACCTGCAACCTGTCAAGACAAAATAAATCCACAAGTATCTCGAGGTATCCCTTACCGAATTCCGCCATAGGAGTTAGAATTTTACTGAAAGTAATATATTTCCTGCAAGCATTTATTAAAAACGGCTCATTTGTTTTATGCAAGTGTTGTATCATGAATATTGGACATTTTGCAAACGAAAACAAAAATGTACAAAACGAGATGTGACTGAAAACTTTGATTTTATTAATCTGGGTGCCCTGAATTGGCGAATACAGTTAAGGAAACAAATCCCCTGAAATGAGGAGATTGCTATAAAATGAGAAAAATAAAAGTGTTAGCAATGTTGATGACGCTCCAATGAACTCCCTTTGCTATGACCTGTATGACCTTGACATTATTCTCATCTTGCTTTCTGAAGAAAGTTGATTCTGACTGATGTTTTATCCTTTCGAAGCTTGCCATGTTGTGAGTGATACAGACGAATTCAGAATGCAGTTGTTCGCCTATTCCCTGATTTTGCATGGATTGCCCGTTTGGGTTTTCAATCCATCGGGATACCTATTTTTTCCTGAGCTGTCCAATGCGGCTTTTCAACTCAGCGGGTGTACACTTTTTTTTCCCTTATTTTTTCCCGAGTCTTTTATTCTGTTTTTGACTCGCCAGGATGCCTTATTTTTGCCTGGACTTACATTCTGTTTTTATGTCCATCGGGTCATTTTTATGCAAAGTATTTTTTTAACTACATCTGAATTCACAGGGGATAAGAAATATTCATCATCCATTGTAGTGAGCATCAGTGCTCCACCAGAGAAAACCTTCTTTACTATGAATGGACCATCGTAATTTGGAGTCCATTTGCCCCTGTGGTCCGTATGAGGAGGAAGAAGTCTTTTCAGCACAAGATCTCCCACTTAGTATTCCCGAAGCCTGACTTTCTGATCGAAGGCTTTCTTCATCCTTTTTTGATATAACTTCCCGTGACAGATAGCAGCTAATCTCTTCTCTTCGATCAAATTCAGTTGATTGTATCGAGACCGGACCCACTCTGCTTCGTCTAACTTTACATCCATCATTACCCGTAAGGAGGGTGGCTCAACTTCAACAGGTAGAACAACTTCCATACCGTACACAAGCTGATAAGGCGTTTCCCCAATAGACGTTTTGATTGAAGTTCGATACCCATGTAAGGCAAATGGTAGCATCTCATGCCAGTCTTTGTAAGTAACCACCATCTTCTGCACAATCTTCTTGATGTTTTTGTTAGCTGCCTCAACAGCGCCAATCATCTTTGGCCTGTAAGGAGAAGAATTGTGATGTTGTATTTTGAAGTCCCGGCATAGCTCTGCCATCATTTTGTTGTTCAGATTGGAGCCATTGTCAGTAATGATTCGCTCGGGTACTCCATATCGACAGATGATGTCTCTTTTCAGGAATCTGGCTACCACTTGTCTGGTGACGTTTGCATATGAAGCTGCTTCAACCCATTTGGTGAAGTAATCAATGGCTACCAGGATGAATCTGTGGCCATTTGAAGTAGTTGGTTCGATCTTTCCAATCATGTCAGTGCCCCACATGGCAAAGGGCCAAGGTGAAGACATCACATTCAAAGGATTCGGAGGCACATGCACTTTGTCTGCATAGATCTGGCACTTGTGACATTTTTTGGCATAGGCACAACAGTCTGCATCCATTGTGATCCAGTAGTGTCCTGATCTTAATAATTTCTTAGCCATTGCATGTCCTCCAGTATGGGTACCGAAAGATCCTTCATGCACCTCGTGCATCAGCAAGTATGCTTCTTTCTTGTCAACACATCTGAGCAGCACCATGTCAATGTTTCGTTTGTATAATGAACCATCAGCATTAAGGAAGAAACTACCGGCCAACCTTCTTAATGTCTTCTTATCATTGGATGATGCCCCAGGTGGGTATGTCTGATCCTCTAAGAAGCTTTTGATGTCGTGGAACCAAGGCTTGTCATCTTTAGCAATATCTATAGAGAATACATATGCTGGTCGGTCGAGTCTGGATACCAAAATCTGAGGCACATAATTGGCAGTTTGAACTTTAATCATGGAGGAAATGGTAGCTAAAGCATCCGCGAACTGATTTTCGTCTCGAGGGATGTACTCAAGTTTGAATGTTGTGAAGAATGTCAATAATCAACTCGTGTAGTCACGGTATGGAATCAGATGCTCTTGGTGGGTGTACCATTTGTCGTTGGTCTGATTGATTACCAAAGTTGAATCTCCGAATACATTCAAAGTCTTGATCCCGAGGTCAATGGCTTCCTCAAGACCCATGATACATGCTTCGTATTCCGCTTCGTTGTTGGTGCTGGAAAAAGTGAGTTTTGCCGAGAAAGGAATATGAACTCCTTTAGGTGTAATGAGCACTGCACCAACCCCACGACCATTCATATTGACAGCCCCATCAAACATCATAGTCCATTCTTCTTCTGGATCAGGACCTTCAGTGTGAACTGGTTCTTCATGATCTTTTTCTTTTAGGTACATGATGTCTTCATCGGGGAAGTCAAATCTCATCGGCCGGTAATCATCAATGGGTTGCTCAGCCAGATAGTCAGCCAGTACACTACCTTTGATGGACTTTTGAGATGTGTACTGAATGTCATACTCTGTCAGAATCCTTTGCCATCTTGCAACCCTTCCGGTAAGTGTTGGCTTCTCAAATATGTACTTGATGGGGTCCATTTTTGAGATCAACAAGGTAGTGTGAGTCAGCATATATTGTCTTAGTCGGCGAGCAGCCCACGCTAAAGCACAACAAGTTTTCTCGAGCAGTGAATAACGTTGTTCACAGTCGGTAAACTTTTTGCTTAGGTAGTATATTGCATACTCTTTTCGACCAGACTCGTCATGCTGGCCCAACACACACCCCATTGATCCTTCTAATACTGTCAGGTACATTATCAGAGGTCTTCCTTCAATAGGTGGCATGAGAATCGGAGGTTCTTGCAGGTACTCCTTGATCTTGTCAAAAGCTTTCTGACAATCTTCTTTCCACCTGACTGTCTGTTCCTTTCTTAACAGCTTGAACAGGGGCTCACAGGTTGCAGTAAGATGAGATATGAACCTTGATATGTAGTTCAATCTACCTAAGAACCCCCGGACTTTCTTTTCAGTCCCAGGTGCAGGCATCTCCTGAATGGCTTTGACTTTGTCAGGATCAACTTCAATTCCCTTTTCACTTACGATAAATCCCAGCAACTTACTGGAACGTACCACGGATGTGCATTTGTTGGGGTTTAACTTCAACTGATAATTTCTCAAACGCTTGAACAACTTTAGCAGATTCACCAGATGGTCTTCTTCAGTAAGGGACTTGGCAATCATATCATCCACATAGCATTCAATTTCTTTGTGGATCATGTCGTGGAATAGTGTTACCATAGCCCGTTGATAAGTGGCACTGGCATTCTTCAGCCCAAACGAAATTACCTTGTAACAAAAAGTGCCCCAAGTTGTGATGAAGGTTGTTTTCTCCATGTCTTCGGTGACATCTTGATCTGATTATACCCAGAAAATCCATCCATGAAAGAAAATACCGAGAACTGAGCTGTGTTGTCGACCAATACATCAATGTGAAGTAATAGGAAATCATCCTTCGGACTAGCTCTGTTCAGATCCCGGTAATCCACACACATATGTACTTTGCCATCCTTTTTAGGCACTGGTACAATGTTAGCGACCCACGGCGGGTAACTAGTTACAGTAAGGAAACCGGCGTCCCACTGTTTTTGTACCTCTTCCTTAATTTTCATGGCCATATCTGGACGAGTACGGCGTAGCATTTGCTTCACTGGAGGGAAATCTTCTTTTAATGGCAGCTTGTGCATGACAATATCCGTATCTAGACCTGACATGTATTGATAGGACCAAGCAAAGACGTCGACATACTCTCGAAGCATACTGATAAGTTGTTCTTTTACTGAAGCTTGCAGACCGGCCCCAATCTTCACTTCTTTCAAATCCTCTTCGGTACCAAGATTAACTGTTTCAACCTCCTCCCTATGAGGAGTAATCACTTTCTCTTCTTGCCTCAACAACCTGGCTAACTCTTCAGGTAACTCATAGTCTTCTTCAACCCCTTCATCGGCTTGATTAATTGGATTGTCGAAGTCATACAAGGTCATAGCAGTGCTGTTGTCGGTGCAATCTGGAGGATTATCTCTGCAAGGGTTGAGATTTGTTCGTTTTAGTGATCAATTTTAATCTTGTTTAAAAAGTGTAAAATGAAGTTATTATTTTGAAAACATTGTCATTTTATTCTTTTGTACAAAAGTGAAAAATGAAAAGACAGTGAGCGAAAGAGATAATTTTTTGGAAAAGATGTCCGATATTCTTTGATATTCCATTTGCACAAAATTACAAATATGGCCCTATTACAAAATGAGTCCTGACACCTTGGGCAAGATGCAGGACTTGATGCATGCTGAAAAAAGAAGGAAATAATAATTACTCTGCAGGAGTAACCCTTATAATTTCCTGGGAAGACCAGTTAAGGACTTGGTAACCCGGGATCCTTGGACGTATCCAGCTCTCCAGGTTGAGGTCCCTTTCTGCCTCGTCTTCCACTTTATTGACAGCATCTGGGGTGAGCATCCCCCCACTGATGAACTTGGGCTCCTTAGCAGCCTTTGCTTGATCTTGTCGGAATGGTTTGTAACCCAAACCGAATTTGTCATCCTTCTTCTCTACCGGTAGCAGCTTGCCCCAGCCTTGGGTATTTCCATCTTCAACAACCTTCCGGGCTTGCTGATAGGAGACAATTAAAGTACCCATCCTATCTTCCTGGGATACATCAAATACTTCAGTTGTCGCCTCATTGACATTCAGTGCTTCGAACCCTTGGCTCATGGTTTCATGGATTTCCCCATCCATCTCAATGTATTTGTATGTAGCCAGATGGCTAACAAAGATATCCTCTTCACCACAGGTGGTGATAATCTGTCCTTCCCACTCATATTTCAATTTCTGGTGAATGGTCGACGTAACTGCGCCAGCAACATGAATCCATGGTTGACCCAACAAACAGCTGTAGGCCGACTGAATGTCCATCACATAGAAAGTAGTCTGAAAGACCTGCAGACCGATTATCATAGGAAGCTCCACCTCTCCAAGAACAGACCTCTTGGAGCCATCAAAAGCTCTAACCACCAGATTGCTTGGTCGGAGAGCTATTCCATCATATTCGAGCTTGACAAGAGCCTTTTTTGGCAAGACATTGAGTAAAGACCCAGTGTCAACAAGAACATAGGAGAGTACAACCCCTTTACACTCCAGGGTGATGTGTAAAGCTTTGTTGTGGTGACGTCCTTTCGTTGTCAAGTCAGCATTGGTGAAGCCTAGCCCATGGCTAGTGTTAACATTAGACACCACTCTCTCGAGCTGATTCACTATGATCTCCTCCGGCATGTAGGCAGCGTGCAAGACTTTAAGTAGTGCATCCTGATGAGCTTCGAAACACAACAGTAGGGATAAGATGGAGATCTTGGAAGGAGTTTGGTGGAGCTGATCCACAACCTTGTAGTCACTTCTTTTGATTATCCTCATAAATTCATCCACATCTTTCTCAAAGGATGATTTATGGGTCTCGTTTGGTGCAGGTTCTTCGGGTGCCACACTTTTACCTTTGGCTTTGGCAGCAGCCTCTGCCTCAGTATTGGTCTTTGGAGCTTGTGACGCAAAGAGGAATCCGCTTCGGATGAAGCCTCCGTCTCCCTGTAAACACCCCAAATTTTCCCTCACTCATTTCACCATGGCTTGTGATCTTTTCATTTGCATAGATTGACTTATAGCATCTCATATTGCATTGTTGCTTCACTGCATTGATTCAAAGTCATCTGTATCTAGGGTTTGTGATCTGAGCAATCCCTGGGCTATCTGAGCCACTCCAAAGGTCCTCAATCATCTCAAGAGGGTCCATGTATGTTCAATCATCATATTTTGTCCTCCAAAGATCAAGGAAGTCAAATAATCACAAGAACTGGCAAGGCATGGAAGCAGAGCCAGGTTTAACTGCACAGATGACCTAAAATTAGGGTTTTGGTTTCAGAGGCCATAACTCCAAATTTTTTGGTTATTCTTGTTTCTATTGGTGTCTATATGATACAAGGATCATGCATACCAGTTTTCATGAAGAAATTCAATGGGGAAGGCATCTGATCAATAGATGACTTCTTGAGCAAGTCAATGCAAAATCAGGGCATTTGAGGCCCCCAATCATCCAACCAAAGGGGTTTCTCCATCATTTTGGATGTGTATGATCTTTATTTGATCTTAGAAGATGTTAGAAGTTCACAAAATTGAAGAATTTCAAGCCATTTGCAAAGTTGCCATTTTGGGAAAGTGACTTGTAATGGAAACTTGCCATTTTGGGAAAGTTTTTCAACCTCCTCTTTTTTATTCCAAAATGCTTCAAATGAAAAATTCTTGGTCATTAAAGTTGTAGATTGGATCACTCCCTTTTACAAAAGTAAAAGAACAAGATCTAATTCTTTTTTGAACTCAAGTTATGGCCTTGCAAAGTTGGACAAAATCACTTATTTTTCACTTTTGTGCCAAAGGAGAAACTTGCAAAAACACTTGCCAAAACCAAATGAGGCCTCCAATAAACTTCTAACCATCACACAAACATCATTAATGGTCCATAATTCAGAATTGCCCAAAGGATTTCTCATTTCTATGCCTTGAATTACAAGTTACATAAGGCATTTTCTCATGAATCTTCAAAATTGGAATTTTTGCAAAAGGAACTTTTAATGATTGGTTTGATTGTTAATTGATCTCAATGCATCATAACAACTTCATATGGTCCATTTTGCTACAAATTGGCCAAGAAATCATAAGTTTCCTTGCCTTGGTTCACAAGAAAGTTCAAAGAGGGAAATATGCAAGAACATTGAAAACTCTTGATCAAGACCATCCATCTCACAAAATCAGATCCAAAGGCCTTCCTTGACTCAAGCAGAAGCAGGACAAGCCCTAAGATCTCCTCTGACCCGAGCCATTCCTATGGTACACAAAATCTTGACTTTTTGCATCTTTGCCCATGCCAATCAAACTGTGCCACTACCAACCCTCTGCCCAATCAGAGCCTCATATGTGGACCTCAAGCATTCCAAAAACACAACACACACAAGCCTGCAACCTCTAAGAAGCCAGGATTCACAAAAACTGTCAAAAACTTCACCTCTTCGAAACTTCTCCCACAGCCATCAAACTTCCATTTTTCCTTCACCAATGAGTCACACATCCTCCATAGAACCAAAATCCACCATTGAAACAGCCTGAAACATCACATACTCAACCCTCCATTTCTGCTACATAAGAACTGGAACTTTCAAACTAGCCAACATCAAGGGTTTTGAAGCATCCCACTAGCTTCAGGAGGATCAGAAGAGACTCTTTGCACGAAGGAGAGGCTCTGGAAGCACACATTTGCAGTTCATCACCTCAGGTAACTTCAAAAATAAAACTTTTCAGAGCTTAGGTTTTTTGTTACAAAACGAAAATACATGTCATGCGGATCACTCTGATGTTTTTAGATTTGAAAATGGTGTGAAAATGAACATTTTGTGACCTTCTGAAATTTCACCCGTGAAAATGAATGGCTTCGATTCTCCTTGTTCATGCATGATAAATGGTGTTTGATGGGTGATTTAGGTTTAGTTTGGTTGGGGGATCATTTCTGGGCAGTTAATTTAAGTTGGGGTGGCTTGTAGAGAGATTTAGGGTTTTTGACCCGCCGGAGAAGATGACCGGAGCTCCTCTCTGGTCACCTAAAAGTAATTAGGTCTTAACCCTAATTAATTAGCCAGCTTGCTTCGTGACCATTGGATGCGGATTAGATTAGTTTTTGGATGGCCCATATCAACTCATTTAGCCCTAATCTGATTTTATTATTTTAATTAATTATAATTAGGTTAATTAAACTAGAGTGAATCCCAGCCGTTGGTCAGCGCGCGCAGTCAACCTTGTCCACCCCAGTTCAAATCTAGGCCTTTAGATCTGATTACCTCCCATTTAATTCAATTTTATTTTCTTTTTAATCCATTCTTTTTGCACATTTTATTTAAAATAGCAAATCATTTCCAAAAAATCTCATTTTTGGCATCATGCAACTTATCTTCTTCTTAAGTGAAGTAAGTTGACTTGCTTCTTCTGCTTCTTCCCCCTTTCATCTGCTTCTTCCATTGGTGGCTTTTCTCTTGAAGATCTTTTGCAAGCCTCATAAACCCTAGGAACAACCAAGCATGATCATAATTAGGGTTTGATTAGTCCCCCATTAGTTTTACCTTTGTGTCATCTTTGAGTCTTCTCTCCTCATCTCTTAATCAAGGACTAAACCTTAAAGGTTTTGAGACTTTGTGATTAGGGTTATGCCTGTATCCTTCTATTAGGATGGAGTGTATAACTTTAATCCTAAGTGTTAAACCCTTAATATGTTTAAATCCTTTAATCAATTCACCTAATAATCACTAAGACATCAAACTTGTAACTTGGGCCTTGCATTAGGGTTCTAATTCTTCCTTAAATGGTTAAGAAGGACTAACCCTAGTGTTAATGGACAAGTCCCCCTCAAGTTGTCTTATAAACCCTAAAATCCATTTCTTAACCTTACCATTAACTAAAATCCATTTAACAAAGGCTTTGTTTTGTCATGAGGTTAATCCCTAATCATGGATTAAGTTGAGGAGCCTTCCTCAGCTTAAATACTTTCATCTATTATCCTTCTCTTAGGATGGTGTAATGAGTCCATTAAATACTTGATTATGGCTTAAACTCATTACTTAACACTAAACAAAAACACCAAAAAACATCTAAATAAATACAAGTAGGTTAATGATCTTAATCCTACATCATGGTGATTAAGTGTGAGGTGTTTACTTCATACTTAAGGTATTCTAATTACCCCTAATCAGAGGGAGGATGTGATGAGTTTACTAACCTTTGGTTTAGGCTTAAGCTCATTAGCTTATGACAAATATCAAAAAGCAATAAAAGATTGAAAACACAAAAACAAACAATAATCGTCTCCTCCGGGATTCTTTTCTCATCTCATTCCTTCACAAACGAGAACTTTCTTCTTCCGTCTAATGCAAGACAGATAGCACCTGAGCCAGACAGGTCATACACTTGAGCATAGGCAAGTAAGCAGTTCATCAGTCAATTTATCTTTCAGTCTCTTTGAGTCGAACTATAGTGTTCTGACTTCCTCATTGCACGAGAGGATACGTAGGCATAACTTCACTGTTATCGAACAAAAGTCTCTGTGCACTCCCCCTCTTCTTCCAACATTATTCTTTAAGCCTCATAGTCTTGAGCTTGGCACTCTTGTTCTTACACTGACACTTCTCTTATACACTTCACACTTCTTTTGCACTGACACTTGCATTCTTTTCCAGCTTTTTGTACACAAAATTGCACTGACACTACCCCTTTAAACACAAATCTTTCAAGCGTGGATCCCGTCGAGTACGACGGACAATCTGGGTGCTAATACCTTCCCAGGTTGTAACCAACCCCCTTTCTCAGTTTCTATGGTTCGCGACCGTCTTGTTCATATCTTTCTAGGTTTATGCAGCATTACCTTTCCTTCGGGATAAAAATGCCTAGATGGCGACTCTATTCATCTTCTTCTCCTTTCTTCGACCGTCCGCGTCTGTACCCCTCTTGACCGGGTGTCATTTGGTGGGAGCGACAGCTTGGCGACTCTGCTGGGGATCCCTTATATTGTAACCAGGGCTTCTGGTTCTTTTTGTGGGTTCCTCCTAGCGCTTGTTTGATTTGTGTTTACTGGGGTGTTATTTGCTAATTGTGTTTATTTACTTGCGTTATTTACTGCTTTATGTACATCTTTATTTATTGCTTTCCTTTACAGTTTTTCATACTTCATACTGTCATTGCTGGATCTGGTTTCTGTTTTGGTGGGTGGGGTTTCATTGAGAGTTTGGGGTCCTATACCTGGGACCTGAGTGACACCTAGGCTAGAGTGGTTCATGTTCTTTCCCATTCCATTTCGGTCTGGTGCGGGAATATGAAACACAGTTCAGATGTGGGTTTCTTCTTGAGAACTCAGTGCTACAGATTTCCTGTAGTGCTAGGGCTATCTGGGAAGCCTGCTAAGTCTGGATGACCTTTATTATGACCTTCAGAAGCTGAGGTGAATTAGAGGAGGATCTTTTATGGTTATTGTAAACATTGTGCCTCCGGGTTAGAAGTGTTTACACTTCTCATAATTGAACCAAGTCTGAGGATCTTTTTTTTAGAACACTACATGTGAGGGGGTTGGGCTGTTTACAGGTTTGCAGGTACCCTTGGCCACATCATACCCTGTTTTTGTTTTGTTTAAGAGTACTCCACTTTGGACAGTTCTTGTGATTAACCCTGGACATGTGACTCTTTATTTGAGTCCCCCTCCCTGGTTACTGGATTTCTGAACCCTCATATGGACTTTTTGAACATACATGGGCCTTATATATCAGACAGATAATCAGATCCAGCTTGATCACAAACCCTTCCATATCATTTGCATATATCATCATTTGCATCATTTAACATTTGTTTATTTGCTTTTCAGGGTATCCATATCATATCTGGTTTGGTTTTTGACCCCTTCTTCTGCATAGACCTCTGCTTCAACTGTCTTCATCAGTTATCTGTTTCAGTTATCCTCATCATCACCAGCATCAGCCTGTCAGTGGCTCACTTCCAGCATCAGCCTGTGATCTTCATCAATACCAATCTTCAGTATCTTCAGCAGCATTCATGACTACTCCTAGGAAGAGCAACATATCCTACCATTTCTTTGAGCCTGTATTTACTGGTATCAGGCAGGTCCAGTCACTTATCACCCCTGACCACATCCCATTGTTTAGAGAGCACTATGGAGGTATCCTGGATATGGTTATGGACCTTGACCCTTCTCAGAGGAGCATGATCCACACATGCTTGCAGTTTTATGACCCTCCTTTGAGATGTTTTACATTCCCAGACTTTCAGCTAGGGCCTCTGCTGGAAGAGTTTTCTTTATTGATTGGAGTACCTATCAGGGGTGGAATTGCTTTCGACCCAGAAATGCCAGCTCCCAGAAATGCCAGCTCCCAGAAATGAAGAAATAGCAAAAGCACTGTACCTGGAGCCTGCCTTTATTGAGCAAAATATGACAACAAAAGCTGGGATTCCTGGTTTGCACTTGGACTTCTTGATTTCTCAGGCCATCCTGAAGGCCTCATTAGGAGAGTGGAGGGCAGTCTGTGCACTGTTATCCCTCAACATATATGGGGTTATACGGTTTGCAGATGAGCCCAAATTTTTCAGCAAAAATACCATCCATCTGTTTTTCTGAGGAACCCAGTGCCTACATAGCTGGGAGACTTTTACTACTCCATCCATCAGAGGAATGAGAAACAAAGGGGGAAGTTAGTGAGATGTTGTGCTCCTTTGTTTCACACCTGGCTACTCAGAAACCTGCCTAAGTCAGATACCTTCCTGAATCCCCACAAACAGAAGAATTGGGCTAAAAGGCTCATTGCTTTGACTTCAGATGATATTAGATGGTGCACCCAGAGCACCATGGGCAAGGACATTATCACCATCTGTGGACAATACCCAAATGTGCCTCTGATTGGAGTAAAAGGCTGTATCAACTACAATCCTTTGCTGTTTAAAAGACAACTGGGCTATGCTTTGGTTCACCCTCCCAGAGGGCAAGATTTGGCTGAGACCTTGTATTGTGAAGTAAAACCTAATTCAGCTGTTGTCAGGAAAACATCCTGGGCTTGGGACAACATCCAGACAAAAGGGATGGCTATTCTTGGAAGGTGTAATAATGTTGCTTCAGCTCAATACTATGACTGGTCCCGTACTAGAGCTCAAATTACTGGGATGCCTTTCACCTTGGAGGACATACCTGGACCATCAACAGTGCAGCCAGCAGCAACTATCAGCCTAGAAGAATTTGAGAAGCTGAAGGAAAGGAATGAGAACCTGTCTCAGGCTTTGAAGAAAACTCTTTGGGAAAGAAGTGATGGTCGTCTGGACATTGATAGATTGGAGAAGCTCAAGGTGGAACACCTTTCCAAAATTGAGAAGACAGTGGACTACATCAGGAAAGCAAGAGCTGGGGAGCAAATATTGAAGAATGCCTGTAAAGAAGCCAAAATTCAGAAGGCTAGGACTGAGCTCTATCTGCAGGAGAGTCAAGCTAGGTGGGTCAGGATCACTAAAGCCCGTACACAAGAAGACCAGAAGACTCAAGCCAAGATTGAACAGTTAGAGGCCAATGAGAAGAAGCAGCAGGAAGCTTTATTGGCAGCCCAGAAGGAGATTTCAGAGTTAAAGCTCAGAGCAGGATTGAAAAGATCAAAAGACCAGGACATGCATAAGAAGCTGATCACTGCCATTGCTACCAGGAACCTCCTCATTAGAACCATTATAGAGCACCCAGCGGGTCCAGTGACTGAGGCACTCCTGAAGGAGGTCAGAGAAGATGAGTTTGGACTGGATGTATGATCCTTTGCTTGATGTTTGTTTCCATTTGGTGTACTTTTCTTTTGTTGTATTTTGACCCTCCAGGGGCATGTATTGTAAAACAAACTATGTATTGTTCCTCATTTGTAATATATTTTAGTTTGTTTTTCATTTGGGCTTTCTTTCAACAACATCAAGCATCTTCCTCGAGGTCTGGAAAGGTCAAAACCAAGAACCAAACCGGATACCTTGGAAAACAAATAAGCATACTGCATTGCATACTAACTTTTGTTTTGGTTTGTAGGTTTTTATTATTTTTGTCTCTAACTTTGTTGTGATCTCAGGAAACATTGATCGTCGCCGAGTGTTCCCTGTCAACCGCGCGCACCGGTACCCGACTCGTAACAACCTTCCCGGTATTCAAATGGAACAAGTACAGCAGGATCTGACTGAGGTCAGAAATCAGATGGCTAATTAAAGAGTGGAGATGAGAAATCAAATGACTCAATTCATGGCTGTGATGACTGGCTTGGCCCAGAGTCAAGAAAGGTTAAGGGAACTGGTAGAAAGACAAACTCCCGAGGAACCTCATCTTGGGACAGGAGGGACTAGTAACAATGAGCGGGACCAGCCTCGTATTGACCCACCAGTATTTGGACCTCATCTAGATCCAGAAGCTAACATCCCGAGGAATGTACAAGGTAATACTGTTGGAGGGAGAATCTTGCAAGAAGATCCCCAAGAGGAGAAGTTTACTGTTATGGGAGCTGGAGATGAAGTCTATGACAGGAGATTGGATGAAATTGCTGAGAAGTTGAGATCTTTGGAGTCTCAGAATTCCTTGGGCTTCGATGTGATGGATATGGGACTAGTGGACGGGGTGAGAATTCCCCACAAATTCAAACCCCCGTGCTTTGAGAAATACAATGGAACCTCTTGTCTACGAACTCACCTGCAGTCTTTCCTGGGAAGAATTAAAGCTTATACTATGGATGAAAAGTTGTGGATGTTCTACTTTGAAAACAGTCTGACTGGGGCTTCAAGAGAGTGGTATTCACACCTGACCAGAGCTACCGTTAGATGCTGGAAGGACTTAGCTGAAGCCTTCATCAGGCAATATCAATACAATCTGGACATGGCTCCTAACAGGACCCTCCTAATGGGAATGTCTCAGTCTTCCCGAGAAAGCTTCAGGGAATATGCCCAAAGGTGGAGACAGCTTGCTGCTACTGTCCAACCACCCATGTCAGAGAGGGAAATGGCTGACATGTTCATGAATACGTTGCAAGGGACCTATATTGATAGATTGGCTGCCTTCTCCTCTACCAGCTTTGCTGATGTGGTCATAGCTGGTGAAAGGATTGAAAGTCTCCTGAAGATGGGCAAAATTTCCGACAATGGTGCAAGTTCATCCAGTAATCCCAGAAAACCTTTTGTGGGACCCCGAAGAGCCGGTGAAATAAATTTCATTCATACAAGTAGGGGCAGACCTCAGTATGTACACCGATCAGTAGCAGCAGTTACCATTCCAGCTCCGATTCCTCCACAACCAGCATATCCTCAACAACAACAACAACCACAGTATCAACAACAAGTTCATTATCCGCAACAGAGAACCTACAACAACAACAACAACCAACAACATCGTCCTTTCCAACAAAGACCATCACAGGCAAACAGGGTAATTGACCCAATCCCAATGTCGTATGCTGCACTCTTGCCACAACTCCTGAAGCTCAACCTGCTTGAGTTAAGGACATTGGCACCTCTATATCCTTCCAATATGCCGAAGAACTATGATGCCAATGCCATGTGTGCATTCCACTCAAATGCACCGGGGCATAGCACTGAAAAATGCAGGGCCTTACAGATGAAAGTCCAAGACCTGGTGGACTCAAAAGCTCTTAACTTTGCACCTCCTCCGAATGTCACAAGGAATCCAATGCCTAGTCACAACGGGCCTAGGATTAATGCAATTGAGGAAGGCAAACTATCCACTTTAATCACCAGTGTTGCACAGATTCGAACACCCTTGGTTGAAATCAAAGCTCAGCTTTTAGAATGCCAAGTGTTCCCCGGGTGTGAGCTTGGCTGCGGATATTGCAATATTGCAGTCAATGGGTGTGAAAGGCTGAGAGACGACATAGATAGTCTTATTAAGGATGTTATTTTTCAGATTACTACAACGGCGTCTACAAATCCAGCAACTCCTTCACCGGCAATCACAGATACCCCTACAACTTCAGCAACCATTGTTCCAACGGATTCTACTACAACTCCAACAACTGCTCAATCAATCATTTCAACGAATACAAGTTCAGTCACCATCCCTGCTACAACTTCAACACCCATCCAGTCAATAATGTCTTCTACAACATCAGCAACAATTGATGAAAGCGTCTCAACGGTTACCATATACTATGACCCTGCAAATATTCCCGCCAACAACCAACAAGATGTTACTCCTGTCAGAGCACCAGTTACCATATACTATGATCCGCACACCATTGTGGTCCCTTCTGCAGCTACTATCAGTCCTGTCACTATCACAGTGCCGGGACCAGTTCCTTACGAAAGCAATAATGCCATCCCTTGGTATTATGGCTCAGATCTGTACTGCGAGGGGCAGAAAATCACTTTAGAATCATCAACTTCTTCACCTCAGATAGACAATGAGGGGGGAGGCGGAGGCTTCACTAGAAGCGGACGTCTCTTCGCCTCACAAATTCCAAAACCTAATGCTGAAGTATAAGTTGTTGCCAAGGCAAAAGGAAAGAGCATGGTGCAAGAGGAACAAGTTGTCAAAGAAACTGTGAAGACTCCTTTTGATCAAGAGGTTGATGAATTCATGAGAATCATCAAGAAGAGTGATTACAAGGTGGTAGACCAGCTTCACCAAACACCTTCCAAGATCTCCATATTATCATTATGTTGCACCCCAAAATTTGCCCTCACAATACAAGACTTTGTGTGCTAAGAAGGTTCACAAAGTTCACAAGACCTTTCATGAAGTTCATGAAGTCTACAAGATACTTTATGAGGTTCACAAGGTTCACAAGATTCACAATACATATAAGACCTTTCATGAGGTTCATGAAGTTTACAAGACACTTTATGAGGTTCACAAGGTTCACAATACATATAAGACCTTTCATGAGGTTCATGAAGTTTACAAGACACTTTATGAGGTTCACAAGGTTCACAATACATACAAGACCTTCCATGAGGTTCACAAGGTTCACAAGACATCTTATGATGGTTCACAAGGTTCACAAAGTTCACAAATAGTCAGAAGAGTTGACAATTCCCTCAGACAATGCACCTCCTAAGCAGTGCATCCAAAACTAGGGTTTTGACTTTAATCAAGCTAAATGGACTTCCAAGACTTCAAGTGAGCTTCATAACATCTTATATGTGTGTAAGAACCCCCATGACAAGTTTCAAGACTTTTCTCAAAAGTTTGCTCAGTCAGATGATCAGATAAGTCAAAATCAGTCAAAGCAGTTAAAAAGTCAAACTGAGGTCAACTGTGGTCAAACCAAAGTCAAACATCATGATTTTTTGCCAACATCAAGTATATGAAGTAAAATTCATCATTTGATCAAGGTTTGATCATGATTCATCAAGGATATTTCAGATCATCAAGAATCAGAGGTTTCTAAATTAGGGTTTCCTTAGTAAAAGTCAACTGAACTTTGACCAGCCATAACTTTCACATGCTTCACCACAAAGTTTCCATACAAAGCTCATTTTGAAGGAAATTGAATTCTCTACAACTTTGTGTCTCACAAGCCAATCCCAAAAATGCTTCATTTGGAAGGTATGAGCTAAGACATTATAGGTCCTTTTGAAAGTCAACAAAAAGTCAACAACTTCAAAAGGGCATAACTTGAGAATGGTAAATGATATGAACATGAAACCAGTGGGGTTGGTTAGAGGACTCTTCAAGATTTCCAAAATGTCCAAGAACACCCTCATAGCATTAAAATTGAAGGATGTGTGCCCTTTCAAAGTTGGGAAATTTTTGGTTGGTTTATGAAGAAAATGGAGGTTTAAAACCAATTTTTTCTAAATGGGCTTGCCATATGATGACCCAATTCATACCATTACCTCATGCACGACCCAAGTCTCTAAAAATCAGATTTTTTTATCATTTTATTTATTTTGATTTAATTCATTTAAAATCATTTTAAATTAAAATAAAATATAAAAGTCAAAGATTTAAAAGGGATTGAGCTTCTAGAAATTCATAAAGGTGATTGGTATCAAAGTGGTAAGAGAATCATGATGATTGGCTTGAAATAGAAGGTGTTCATACAAGAATATTTGAATTTTAAAGCCTTATCTTTTTCAATCTTTTTGGATCAAATTTTTAACACAAACATCAAGTTTTCTGACCTAAATACATCACACTATAAGTACATAACTAAAACCTAATGAGATGGGACGAAATTCAGCCTCCAAAGAATAAGTTTCAAAGTTCAAAAATCATCCAAAAACCAATTTTCGGTTTCATTGATTCAAGAGGTTTCAAGGTATTTTGAGGACACAAGAATGTTTCTAAGCCATCATAGAATCATTCCCAATGCTCATATACATCCATAACACCCTAAATCATTCAAACCGAATTCATGTTCTTCATCAATTTTCCATTTCTCGATTTCATTCATTTAACCATTATGAATTGTTTTTGTGTTGTTAATCTTGTTTATTATGATGCTTAGATGGTTTCTGGACAAAAACATTGAAGAAACATGCCCTAAACCGAAAGACACCATTGTTAGGGTTTGAGTTATCAAATTGGGAATTCATGATTTATTTGAGATAAATGAATTTTAAGAACATGGTTATGATGTATAAGCTTCGTATGTTTGATCTGGACTGTCAATTTGAATTAATTTTGTTGTTTGCGATGATCCAAAAACCTAGGATTTCTGGTTTATGAACACCCAGGAAATTTCGTAGGAAAATTCATATCAATTTTCGCAGGTAACCCAAGGAAGAAGAAGAAGTTTCGCGCGTCTGAGATTTCAAATATTTGAAATTATATTTTATGGATTTGTTTCTGTTTTGTTTAACAATTGTGTGGTAGCTCAGTTGGTGTAAGGATGCGCATGGGAAGTCTTGGTCCAGGGATCGAATCCTGGCTTTTTACAAAGTTTTCTTATTTTTCAGTTTATTCATTAGACATCATATATTATGTATTATTTCCATTATATTAACAGGTGCGCTCTCCCAGCTGGATTGGTTAAGGTGTTTGTGTGATGTTTGAAGGTCCTGGGTTCGATCCCCCCAGGCCTTTTGTTTTGCTTATTTTTTCATGATTTTCAGGTTTCAGACAACAAAAGCAATTGGACCTCCTCCTTTATTACCTGCGCGCAGGCTGGCCCAGTGGTTGTTGTTGTTGGCTTGAGTGTTTGAAAGCAAAAGGTGCTGGGTTCAATTCCCAGCCAGGTGAGTTTTTTTGATCTCTATTTCTTCTTGTTTTAATTAATTCTTATTCTTGTTTGTTTAATTGATTTAATAAATTATAAAATGTTAAAAAAATAATAATAACAAAATGTATGTTATTTCTTGTATAAATTCTAAATTTTGTATTTTCAAAAATTAAAACTTCATTATTAAAACTATTTTATTATTATTAATGTTATTTGATTTGTATAAATAAATTAGTTGTGTTTAGATTAAATAATATATTAACCCTAATTTTATAAAATCAAAAAAAATATTTTTCTAAAACCCTAATTGTAATTATTGCTTATATTTTAATTAGTAAATAAAATTTTATTATAATCTTTAAATTTGTAAATATAATTGTATGATCACATTTTATTTAATCATGTATATATTTTATTTAATTAAATTAAATTTTGTAAATATAATCATAATTAATCCTATTTTTATAATATGTAAATATGACATAAATTATTTTTTTTTTAATTTTGCATTTAAATGATTGTTAATATATGTTTAGAAATAGTTAAAAATTGCTAAATTAATTTTGTATTTATAGTTTATTTCTATAATATGTTTATCATTAACTTATTTTTTTTTTATAATTTACAAATAACTTAAAACTTTATAATTAATATAATTGTCTATATTTTCTTATTAATCTTAAATAATTGCTTATATAAAATTTGATCTTTTAATATTTTTATATTATCTATTATATTTTCTTATTTGTTTATTACTAACCTCATTTATATTATGATTTATTATTATTATTATTGTTTTCACTAACCCAATTATAATTACCTATTTATTTTGCTTATTAATATTTTGCTTATTTATTTAAAATGCTTTTATCATTATTATGTAATGGCTCCTAGGTGTAATATTTATTTATAATGTTTATTATTTATATTTTATGCTATGGTTAGTAAATAGGGAGTGTAAATATACTTGTAATTTAAAATTAATTTAGATCATTTAAATTTAAAGATAAATATTAAAATTGTACACTCACACACGTAAGTCGATCTTTGATCGCCATCTCACTTCGGATACCTCTCATGTTGCCTAATCAAAAAGGTCAAGTAGGGTGTATAAAGCAAAAGTCCCTCAAAATAAAGTCATCTAGTCCCTTAACAGATAGAAGATCAAGTCCCTTTCGAATGTTGCCTTCGTAATGATCTTGTCCCTTTCGAATAAAGATGATAGTCCCTCCAAAATTGCTTATACACCCCACAGTTGCCTAAATAACAGATGACCCTTTACTTATCCATCACATCCAAGGTAATGACTACCTATTCCTTAATAATAGGGATAGTCTTACCATTTAAAGGATTCAAGAACAGAAAAGACTTAAACTTAGGGTAGGTTCCTCTTAGATACTTGCTCACTTTTCAAAAACATTTCAACACTTCACAATTTCAAGCAAATTTTCAAAAACAAAGGTTTTTTACGCATCCGTACATGGATCATTATAAAACTCTTAAGAAAATTTTTATTCACACACTTCACATTTCAAAACATTTTTAAAGTGAGCTAAGTAACTAAGAGCCCATGGATAACCATGGATGTAAAGGGTGCTAACACCTTCCCTTTACATAACCTACCCCCCGGACCCAAAAATCTTTTAAAAGGTCTTTCCTGTTCTTTTATGCCTTTCCTTTGGATAAAATAAAAGTCGGTTGCGACTCTTGCTATCCGCAACATAACTAAAAGTCAGTTCTCCCACCGTGTTACACATTGCTAATGTGCTCCGAGGCTCATCGGAACGCACTTTTGAAGGTCCTGCACGCAGCTTATGTGCCGGAGGATTTTACCGTCAATCAATTAGAGGATGCGGTTGGAAATGTTAACGCTAGTCATGGACTAGGATTTACCAACACTGATCTGACAACGGAAGGTTGCAACCACAACAAGGCTTTGCACATTACCTTGGAGTGTAAGGGTGCAGTTCTTTCTCATGTATTGGTGGACACAGGGTCATCCCTCAATGTCCTACCCAAGAAAGCCCTTGTGAAGCTGGAGTATGATGGATTGGCACTACGCCCAAGTAACTTGGTAGTGAGAGCCTTTGACGGTTCTAAAAGATCAGTTCTGGGGAAGATAGAGTTGCCGATAATCATTGGCCCACAAGTCTTCAAAACGACCTTCTTTGTGATGGATATATAGCCTACCTACAGTTGTCTATTGGGTAGACCATGGATCCACGCCGCCGGCTCCGTGACCTCAATCCTTCACCAGAAGTCAAAATTCGAGTGGGAAGGCCAAGTCATTACTATTTGTGGGGAGGAGGATATTTTTGTTAGCCAGCTGGCTACTTTCAAATACATTGAGATGGATGGGGAGATCCATGAAACCATGAGCCAAGGGTTTGAGGCCCTCAATATTAATGAAGCATCTGATGTGATTAGGACCTCCATCACATCATATCAGCAAGCCCGGAAGGTTGTTGAGGAGGGTACTGCTCAAGGGTGGGGCAAGCTACTGCCCGTGGAGAAGAAAGAAGATCGATTCGGGTTGGGTTACAGACCAACTCAACAAGATCAACCACAGGATGCAGAAGAGCCCAAGTTTGTTGGCGGGGGGATGCTCACCCCGGATGCTGTGAACAATTTGGAAGATGAGTCAGAAGACGAGTGTAACCTGGAATGCTGGATACGTCCAAAGATCCCGGGGAACCGTGTCTCAAACTGGTCTTCCCAGGAAATTATAAGGGTTACTCCTGCAGAGTAATTATTATTTCCTGTCTTTTAGCATGCATCAAGTCCTGCATCTTGCCCAAGATGTCAAGACTCATTTTGTAATAGGGCCATCTTGTATTTTGTGCAAAGACCAATTAATGAATATCAGGACATCTTTTGCAAATGAGTCTTTTCTTTTTCGCTCAATGTTTTTCATTTTTCACTTTTTGTACAAAAATAAAATGGCAATGCTTTTCAAAATAAATAACTTCATTTTCACTTTTTCTAAATAAGATAAAACTGATCACTAAAATGAACAAATCTAAACCCTTGTAGAGATTGCCCTCCAGACTGCACTGACAACAACACTGCTATGACTTCGTATGACTTTGACAATCCGATTAATCAAGTTGATGAAGGGGTTGAAGTAGATTATGAGCTACCTGAAGAGCTAGCCAGGTTGTTGAGACAAGAGGAGAAGGTTATCACTCCTCATCAGGAGGAAGGTGAGACGGTTAATCTTGGTACGGAAGAAGATGTGAAAGAAGTTAAGATCGGGGCCTGCTTACAAGACTCAGTGAAAGAGCATTTGATTGACATGCTTCGGGAATATGTGGATGTTTTTGCTTGGTCTTATCAGGATATGCCAGGGTTGGACACCGACACTGTTATGCACAAGCTGCCTCTAAAAGAAGATTGTCCGCCAGTAAAACAGAAGTTGCGCCGCACTCGCCCGGATATGGCAATGAAGATAAAAGAAGAGGTACAAAAGCAGTGGGACGCTGGTTTCCTTGTTGTAACTAGCTATGCGCCGTGGGTTGCTAACATTGTACCCGTGCCTAAGAAAGACGGCAAAGTGAGGATGTGTGTGGATTACCAGGACCTGAACAGAGTCAGCCCAAAAGATGACTTCCCTCAACCTCACATTGATGTATTGGTTGATAATACGACTCAGTTCTCGGTGTTCTCCTTCATGGATGGATTTTCGGGATACAATCAGATCAAAATGTCGCCTGAAGACATGGAGAAGACAACTTTCATCACACCCTGGAGCACAATCTGTTATAAGGTGATGCCATTCGGACTGAAGAATGTTGGTGCCACTTATCAACTTGCTATGGTAACATTATTCCATGACATGATCCATAAAGAAATTGAATGTTATGTGGATGACATGATTGCCAAGTCCCTTACAGAAGAAGATCACCTGACGAATCTGTTGAAGTTATTCAAGCGTCTGAGGAAGTACCAATTGAAGTTAAACCCCAACAAGTGCACATTCGGGGTGCGATCCCGTAAGCTGCTGGGTTTTATTGTAAGTGAGAAGGGAATTGAAGTTGACCCTGACAAAGTTAAAGCCATTCAAGAAATGCCTGCACCAAAGACTGAAAAAGAAGTTCGGGGGTTTCTAGGTAGATTGAACTACATTTCACGGTTCATATCTCACCTTACAGCAACCTGTAAGCCCTTGTTCAAGCTGTTAAGAAAAGAACAAACGGTCAGGTGGAACGAAGACTGTCAGAGGGCTTTTGACAAAATCAAGGAATACTTACAAGAGCCACCAATCCTTATGCCTCCAGTTGAAGGAAGACCTCTAATAATGTACTTGACAGTATTAGAAGAGTCAATGGGGTGTGTGCTGGGCCAGCATGACGAGTCTGGTCGAAAAGAGTATGCAATATACTACCTAAGCAAAAAGTTTACCGACTGTGAACAACGTTATTCACTACTCGAGAAAACTTGTTGCGCTTTAGCGTGGGCTGCTCTCCGACTAAGGCAGTACATGTTGACCCACACTACTTTTTTGATTTCAAAGATGGACCCAGTCAAGTACATTTTTGAGAAGCCAACACTTACCGGACGGGTTGCAAGATGGCAAATGATCCTCACGGAATATGACATTCAGTACACATCTCAGAAAGCCATCAAAGACAGTGTATTGTCTGATTATCTCGCTGAGCAACCCATTGACGATTACCAGCCGATGAGATTTGACTTCCCTGATGAAGACATCATGTTCATAAAAGCAAAAGATCATGAAGAGCCTGTTCACACTGAAGGGCTTGACCCAGAAAAAGAATGGACTATGATGTTTGATGGGGCTGTTAATATGAATGGTCGTGGTGTTGGTGCAGTACTCATTACACCTAAAGGAGTTCACATGCCTTTCTCGGCAAAACTCACCTTTAACTTCACTAACAACGAAGCTGAATACGAAGCTTGTATTATGGGTCTTGAGGAAGCCATTGACCTCAGGATCAAGACTTTGACTGTGTTCGGAGATTCAGCTCTGGTAATTAATCAAACCAACGGCAAATGGTACACCCACCAAGATCATCTGATACCTTACCGGGATTATACAAGGAGGTTATTGACTTTCTTCACAACAGTCAAGCTTGAGTATATCCCTCGAGATGAAAATCAGTTTGCAGATGCTCTGGCTACCATTTCATCCATGATCAAAGTTCAAGCTGCCAACTTTGTGCCGCGAATTTCAGTATCCAGACTTGACAGGCCGACATATGTATTCTCATCAGATGTTGTTAAAGATGATAAGCCTTGGTTTCACGACATTAAGTGCTTCTTGGAGGATCAAACGTACCCACCTGGGGCATCATCCAATGACAAGAAGACATTAAGAAGGCTAGCTGGTAGTTTCTTCCTGAATGTTGATGGTTCCTTATACAAGGGAAACTTTGATATGGTACTTCTCAGATGCGTTGATAAAGCAGAAGCAGACTTGTTGATGCACGAGGTGCACGAAGGATCTTTTGGTACCCATGCTGGAGGGCATGCCATGGCTAAAAAGTTGCTAAGATCAGGCTATTACTGGATCACAATGGATGCTGACTGTTGTGCTTACGCCAGAAAGTGTCACAAATGCCAGATTTGAGCGGATAAAGTGCATGTGCCTCCCAACCCTTTGAATGTGATGTCTTCGCCTTGGCCCTTTGCAATGTGGGGAATTGATATGATTGGCAAGATTGAACCGACTGCTTCAAATGGCCACAGATTCATCCTGGTAGCCATTGACTATTTTACCAAGTGGGTTGAAGCAGCTTCTTATGCCAATGTTACAAGGCAAGTGGTAGCCCGATTTCTGAAGAGAGACATCATCTGTCGGTATGGAGTTCCCGAGCGAATCATTACTGATAATGGTTCCAACTTGAACAACAAAATGATGGCACAACTATGCCGGGACTTCAAGATCCAACACCACAATTCTTCTCCTTACAGGCCAAAGATGAATGGCGCTGTAGAGGAAGCTAACAAGAATATCAAGAAGATTGTGCAGAAAATGGTGGTCACCTACAAAGACTGGCATGAAATACTACCATTTGCCTTACATGAGTACCGTACGTCAATCAGAACATCCACTGGGGCAATGCCGTATCAGCTTGTGTATGGTATGGAGGCAGTCTTACCTGTTGAAGTTGAATTACCCTCCTTGCGGGTGTTGATGGATGTTAAGTTAAACGAAGCAGAATGGGTCCGGTCCCGATACAAACAACTGAGTCTGATTGAAGAAAAGAGATTGGCTGCAATTTTTCATGGGCAGCTGTATCAGAAAAGAATGAAGAAAGCCTTCGATCAGAAAGTCAGGTTGCGAGAGTACTAAGTAGGAGATCTTGTGTTGAAAAGACTCCTTCCTCCTCATACAGACCACAGGGGCAAGTGGACTCCGAATTACGATGGTCCATTCATAGTAAAGAAAGTATTCTCTGGGGGAGCACTGATGCTCAGTACTATGGATGGTGAAGACTTCCCGTCCCCTATGAATTCAGATGCAGTTAAAAAATACTTCGCATAAAAATAACCCGCTGGACATAAAAACAGAATGTAAGTCCAGGCAAAAATAGGGCATCCCGGCGAGTCAAAAACAGAATAAAAGACTCGGGCAAAAATAAGGGAAAATAAATAAAAAAATGTACACCCGCTGAGTTGAAAAGCCATATCGGACAACTCAGGCAAAAATGGGTATCCCGGTGGATTGAAAACCCGAAAGGGTGATCCACGCAGAATAAGGGAATAAGCGAACAACTGCATTCTGAATTCGTCTGTATCACCCACATGGCAAGCTTCAATAGTATAAAGCATCAGTCAGAATCAGCTTTCTTCAGAAAGCAAGATGAGAAGAGCGTCAATGTCATACAAGTCATAGCAAAAGGGAAGCTTACTGAAGCGTCGTCAACATTGCCAACATCTTTTTGTTTCTCAATCTTGTAACAATCTCCTCATTTCAGGGGATCTGTTTCTTTGACTGTACTTGCCAATTCAGGGCACACCAATCAATAAAATCAAATTTTCAGTCACATTTCGTCTCATACATTTTATTTATATTTGCAAAAATGTCTGATATCCTTAATATAATGATTGTATAAGTACAGATGCGTGTTTTCTAAAAAAATTACATGCTTACAGGTGATATATTCGCTCCAGGAGTGTCTAAATTCCTATGATGGAATCCAGTAAGGGATACCTCGGGATATTTGTACGTTTCTCTGTCTTTACAGGATTTTCAGGAACTCAAATACCTCCTCCAAGCAGCATCTGGAATGCTTTCTCCCCAGCTGAGTTGTCAAGCCTCCCCATCCCCTGCCGGAGTCCCCACAGAATCACTAGGAAGATCGTTCAGTGATCGTTCATCCCCAGCCAAGTGCAAAAACAGGGAACCATCTCCCCGCAGAGCTCCAGCCTCTATCCGGAAGAGCAATGTTTGAAGATCTCACAACAAAGCGATGGAAGCTTCCACAGACCCCAGTTGGGCTCCTCATTACCAAGGTAGGTCTATCAGTGATTTATTTCCCCAAGCAGAACCATATGTATCATATCTACCAGTGATCTCATCCCCAGCTGGGATATTCCTTCAAGCACATCGGCCATAGATCTTCACCGCAACGGGATCCGAATCCCGGATTGGTACCTTTGTATAATCATAGCATTCACATCATATTTTCCCCAGAGCGTAGCATTCCGTCTAATACGGAGCATTACGGAAAAAATCAAACATATTGCATAACCATAAGCCATGTGTCGAACCGAACGCTTATAAATACAGACACCCCCTCAGTAATACACAAATACCCCTCAAATTCCCCAGCAGAAAGCCAAAGCATCCCCTTTGCACTCACAAATACATGTTCATATACCCACTCGACACTCGTCCGTGTCATATAAACCACAGACAAATACATATGTATACACTTCCCTGACACCCATCCGTGTCACCTTCCCCAGCATAGTTTCCTAAAGACACTTTGGGAACCAAATACTTGGTTATGATACACTTCTTCCGACACCCTTCCGTGTCGTGCTCTCCCCAGCAAGTGTCTCACTCATGTTTACTTATTTCAGATACTCATCCGTATCTTGTTTACACCACTTATCTTTATCGAGATTCAACACTCGTCCGTGTTCTTTGTTAACCAGTTGATACTCATCCGTATCATCATCTCTGAACATGCGTCAGGGTTTGTTTTCTACTGATACTCGTCCGTACCAAAATCTTAAAGATGCTCGTCCGCATCTTTAACCTACACACAGCGTCAAACACTTATCCCCTTTTCTTTCTTACATTTAGACATTCGTCTGTGTTTATCGTTCCCCAGAAGAGTTATCATCAAATCACTAGTAAAAAGCAAATTTCTTTTCTATCTAACATTCGTCCTATATCATGATACTTTTGGCAGCCGTACCCTGCCAGGTGATCGTCCTTCACCTTTTAGATGACCGTCCCTCATCTTTCTCCCAGCGGAGTCTCCACCATTGGAACCCCCTTCTCTCCGACATTCGTCCTATGTCGTGATATTTTGGCAGTCGTCCCCTGCTAGGTGATCGTCCTTCACCTTTTGATGATCGTCCTTCATCATTTTATCCGATGGCCGTCACCATCGTTGATCTTGTTACCTAACATTCGTCCTATGTCATGATAAACCCCCAGAGCAGTCGTAACCTGCTAGGTGATCGTCCTTCACCTTTTTGATGACCGTCCTTCATCATGCTTATCCGATGGCCGTCCCCATCGTCGACCTTTTCTATCCGGCATTCGTCCTATGTCATGATACTTTCGGCAACCGTACCTTGCCAAGTGATCTTCCTTCACCTTAGATGACTGTCCCTTATCCTTATCCCCAACAGAGCAGCCGTCCCCTGCTAGGTGATCGTCCTTCACCTTAATCTCTCTATTTCCCCAGCTTGTCGGCCGTCCCCGGCATTGCTTTATCCCCAGCAGCCGTCCTCTGCTCGACGGTCGTCCTCCTTCGCCCGCACTTTATAATCATATTATACTTCCTTTTACAATCTATATCCCTTTTCTTCTTCATTCAGTGAGTGCAAATTTTGGACTGTCTTTGGTATTCAACCACAAGTTATCTTGTTTGCCTGTTAAGCCGTTGCTTACATCCTGCACAGCTAACTCCTGTTTGAATAGGGGCAGCTGTAAACACCCCAAATTTGCCCTCACTCATTTCACCATGGCTTGTGATCTTTTCATTTGCATAGATTAACTTATAGCATCTCATATTGCATTGTTGCTTCACTGCATTGATTCAAAGTCATCTGTATCTAGGGTTTGTGATCTGAGCAGTCCCTGGGCTATCTGAGCCACTCCAAAGGTCCTCAATCATCTCAAGAGGGTCCATGTATGTTCAATCATCATATTTTGTCCTCCAAAGATCAAGTAAGTCAAAGAATCACAAGAACTGGCAAGGCATGGAAGCAGAGCCAGGTTTAACTACACAGATGACCTAAAATTAGGGTTTTGGTTTCAGAGGCCATAACTCCAAATTTTTTGGTCATTCTTGTTTCTATTGGTCTCTATATGATACAAGGATCATGTATACCAATTTTCATGAAGAAATTCAATGGGGAAGGCATCTGATCAATAGATGACTTCTTGAGCAAGTCAGTGCAAAATCAGGGCATTTGAGGGCCCCAATCATCCAACCAAAGGGTTTTCTCCATCATTTTGGATGTGTATGATCTTTATTTGATATTAGAAGATGTTAGAAGTTCACAAAATTGAAGAATTTCAAGCCATTTGCAAAGTTGCCATTTTGGGAAAGTGACTTGTAATGGAAACTTGCCATTTTGGGAAAGTTTTACAACCTCCTCTTTTTGATTAAAAAATGATTCAAATGAAAAATTCTTGGTCATGAAAGTTGTAGATTGGATCATTCCCTTTTCAAAAAGTACAAGAACAAGATCTAATTCATTTTTGAACTCAAGTTATGGCCTTGCAAAGTTGGACAAAATCACTTATTTTTCACTTTTGTACCAAAGGAGAAACTTGCAAAAACACTTGCCAAAACCAAATGAGGCCTCCAATCAACTTCTAACCATCACACAAACATCATTCATGGTCCATAATTCAGAATTGCCCAAAGGATTTCTCATTTCTATGCCTTGAATTACAAGTTACATAAGGCATTTTCTCATGAATCTTCAAAATTGGAATTTTTGCAAAAGGAACTTTTAATGATTGGTTTGATTGTTAATTGATCTCAATGCATCATAACAACTTCATATGGTCCATTTTGCTACAAATTGGCCAAGAACTCATAAGTTTCCTTGCCTTGGTTCACAAGAAAGTTCAAAGAGGGAAATATGCAAGAACATTGAAAACTCTTGATCAAGACCATCCAGCTCACAAAATCAGATCCAAAGGCCTTCCTTGACTCAAGATGAAGCAGGACAAGCCCTAAGATCTCCTCTGACCCGAGCCATGCCTATGGTACACAAAATATTGACTTTTTGCATCTTTGCCCATGCCAATCAAACTGTGCCACTACCAACCCTCTGCCCAATCAGAGCCTCATATGTGGACCTCAAGCATTCCAAAAACACAACACACACAAGCCTGCAACCTCCAAGAAGCCAGGATTCACAAAAACTGTCAAAAACTTCACCTCTTTGAAACTTCTCCCACAACCATCAAACTTCCATTTTTCCTTCACCAATGAGTCACACATCCTCCATAGAACCAAAATCCATCATTGAAACAGCCTGAAACATCACATACTCAACCATCCA
Organism: Lathyrus aphaca; assembly: GCA_963966055.1. Classification (NCBI taxonomy): domain Eukaryota; kingdom Viridiplantae; phylum Streptophyta; class Magnoliopsida; order Fabales; family Fabaceae; genus Lathyrus; species Lathyrus aphaca. The sequence continues at coordinate 345,552,523 of OZ014519.1, read as the reverse complement.
TTTCTGCTACATCAGAACTGGAACTTTCAAACTAGCCAACATCAAGGGTTTTGAAGCATCCCACTAGCTTTAGGAGGATCAGAAGAGACTCTTTGCACGAAGGAGAGGCTCTGGAAGCACACATTTGCATTTCATCACCTCAGGTAACTACAAAACGAAAATACATGTCATGGGGATCACTCTGATGTTTTTAGATTTGAAAATGGTGTGAAAATGAACATTTTGTGACCTTCTGAAATTTCACCCGTGAAAATGAATGGCTTCGATTCTCCTTGTTCATGCGTGATAAATGGTGTTTGATGGGTGATTTAGGTTTAGTTTGGTCGGGGGATCATTTATGGGCAGTTAATTTAAGTTGGGGTGGCTTGTAGAGAGATTTAGGGTTTTTGACCCGCCGGAGAAGATGACGGAGCTCCTCTCCGGTCACCTGAAAGTAATTAGGTCTTAACCCTAATTAATTAGCCAGCTTGCTTCGTGACCATTGGATGCGGATTAGATTAGTTTTTGGATGGCCCAGATCAACTCATTTAGCCCTAATCTGATTTTATTATTTTAATTAATTATAATTAGGTTAATTAAACTAGAGTGAATCCCAGCCGTTGGTCAGTGCGCGCAGTCAACCTTGTCCACCCCAGTTCAAATCTAGGCCTTTAGATTTGATTACCTCCCATTTAATTCAATTTTATTTTCTTTTTAATCCATTCTTTTTGCACATTTTATTTAAAATAGCAAATCATTTCCAAAAAATCTCATTTTTTCCATCATGCCTTAAAATATTTTTCTCTTTCATAAAATAATTTTTATTTTATTTTTTGCATAATTTTCGTATTTTAAAAATATTTAAATGTATATTTTAATTAGTTAATGAGAATTAATTAATTAAAATAGTATTTAGGTTTCTAATAATCACAAAAAAATTCACATTGCATTTTAATACATTTAGAAACATTATCAAACTCTTCAAACAAATTTCTTTTTGGTTCTTGACCTATTTTGACATTTTTTCTTGGAATTAAAGTTCTTAAAAGGCAATATTTTTGTTCCAACTTAGAAAAATTCATTATGCCTAACCATGAAGAGTTTGATGTTGGTTCTTTTTGAATTGCATTCCTCATGGCATGTAGTTTCTAGGGTAAAATTGGTTTGAATTTATCTTTCATTTTCAAATTAATGTGCATTTTTACCTTTGGAGTGTCTTAAAACCCTAGCCAACTTGAGAAAATCATAACTTCCATTAGGTTAAGAGTTAGGTCCCCTCCTTTGGGTAGTGAACTTATGTAGGGTTAGGGTTCCTTTGATCCCATTCTAAATTTTTTATCTTGTCATTTGCTTCTGATTTTGAATTTTGCTTTGAATCTTGTGCATAAACCCTAATTCTTGCCTTCATTTGCATCCATCTTTCATTTGCTTGCATACATGAACTTGCCATGACATTTTGTGCATCAACATGACATATAAGACATCTTAGGACATATTAGAATCATGTTTGATCATTGCATCATTCATTTGCCATGTTATGCATTCATTCCATTTCATAAACTTTCATGAACTTTTATGGTTCAAAGCATGCTTCATTTGCATCCTCATCCTTGTATGATCATCCACAACTCTTGACATGTGTTTGCATCATCTCTTAGCATCATTAACATCATGTTTATGCTTCTGGTTTTGGTTTGCATCATTGCATTCATTTCATGTTCACTTCATTTCATTTCTTTTGCTAATTTTTTAGGTGGTAAGTACTTGAGAAGTGAATTTGCCTTCACTTCTCATAATCTTTTCTCATCTCTCTTATGCATTCATTGCTGAATTTTACTTGTGTATTAGAGTGAGCTTTCTCATTCATGTCTCCTTCTCACTTTCTTTCTTCAAGCAACTTATCTTCTTAAGTGAAGTAAGTTGACTTGCTTCTTCTGCTTCTTCCCCCTTTCATCTGCTTCTTCCATTGGTGGCTTTTCTCTTGAAGATCTTTTGCAAGCCTCATAAACCCTAGGAACAACCAAGCATGATCATAATTAGGGTTTGATTAGTCCCCCATTAGTTTTACCTTTGTGTCATCTTTGAGTCTTCTCTCCTCTTCTCTTAATCAAGGACTAAACCTTAAAGGTTTTGAGACTTTGTGATTAGGGTTATGCCTGTATCCTTCTATTAGGATGGAGTGTATAACTTTAATCCTAAGTGTTAAACCCTTAATGTGTTTAAATCCTTTAATCAATTCACCTAATAATCACTAAGACATCAAACTTGTAACTTGGGCCTTGCATTAGGGTTCTAATTCTTCCTTAAATGGTTAAGAAGGACTAACCCTAGTGTTAATGGACAAGTCCCCCTCAAGTTGTCTTATAAACCCTAAAATCCATTTCTTAACCTTACCATTAACTAAAATCCATTTAACAAAGGCTTTGTTTTGTCATGAGGTTAATCCCTAATCATGGATTAAGTTGAGGAGCCTTCCTCAGCTTAAATGCTCTCATCTATTATCCTTCTATTAGGATGGTGTAATGAGCATTAAATCCTTGATTATGGCTTAAACTCATTACTTAACACTAAACAAAAACACCAAAAAACATCTAAATAAATACAAGTAGGTTAATGATCTTGATCCTAGATCATGGTGATTAAGTGTGAGGTGTTTACTTCATACTTAAGGTATTCTCATTACCCCTAATCAGAGGGAGGATGTGATGAGTTTACTAACCTTTGGTTTAGGCTTAAGCTCATTAGCTTATGACAAATATCAAAAAGCAATAAAAGATTGAAAACACAAAAACAAACAATAATCGTCTCCTCCGGGATTCTTTTCTCATCTCATTCCTTCACAAACGAGAACTTGCTTCTTCCGTCTAATGCAAGACAATTAGCACCTGAGCTAGACAGGTCATACACTTGAGCATAGGCAAGTAAGCAGTTCATCAGTCAATTTATCTTTCAGTCTCTTTGAGTCGAACTACGGTGTTCTGACTTCCTCATTGCACGAGAGGATACGTAGGCATAACTTCACTGTTATCGAACAAAAGTCTCTGTACACTCCCCCTATTCTTCCAGCATTATTCTTTTAGCCTCATAGTCTTGAGCTTGGCACTCTTGTTCTTACACTGACACTTCTCTTATACACTTCACACTTCTTTTGCACTGAAACTTGCATTCTTTTCCAGCTATTTGTACACAAAATTGCACTGACACTACCCCTTTAAACACAAATCTTTCAAGCGTGGATCCCGTCGAGCATGATGGACAATCTGTGTGCTAATACCTTCCTAGGTTGTAACCAACCCCCTTTCTCAGATTCTCTGGTTCGCGACCGTCTTGTTCATATCTTTCTAGGTTTATGCAGCATTACCTTTCCTTCGGGATAAAAATGCCTAGCTAGCGACTCTATTCATCTTCTTCTCCTTTCGCCGACCGTTCGCGTCTGTACCCCTCTTGACCGGGTGTCATTTGGTGGGAGCGACACTCCCCCGACATTATCCACTTGGGGTGTATGAACCGAAGAATCAAGAAGGACTTTTTCTCCGTTGCAGTACAGGTCTGAACCATAGTGTCATGGCATAACATTGTCTTTGTCATACGGAATGGACCCTGTCACCGTGATGGTGACTGGGTTGACTGTAGCAGAGGTGGGAACCGTTATTGTTTGTGGATTATAAAAAATGGTGACAGAACTTCTGGTTGATGTTGGTGGTGATTGATTGAAGCTTGGTTGTTGTTGAAATTGTTGTTGAGATTGTTGCTAAAAGTTGTTGGAAACAGGGACCGTTGCAGGGTCATAATAGATAGTGAATGTGGAGACGTCGTTGTTGGTGGTTGTTGTAGTTGTAGAAGTAGATGCAATGGAACTGTTGTTTGTTGAAGTGATGGAATAGGTGGTTGCTGATTTTGTAGACGAGTCTGTAGGAACAATTGTCTTTGCAGTTGTAAGAGAAATACTTGATGTTGAAAAAGGAGTTGCTGGTGTTGTAGAAGCTGTTGTTGTTATTTGTAGGACACCCTCTCTAATCAAGCCATTGATGCTATTCCTCAAGCTTTCACACCCATTCATGGAAACCATGCAAGATTCACAACAGGGCTCACAACTTGGAAACACCTAGCATTTTAAAAGCTGAGCTTTAACCTCTGCCAGAGGTGTCTGAATACTTGCAGTATCTTCAATTAAATTCATGGGTGAGCCCTCCGCTATTGCATTTATCCTTGGCCCACCATGGCTGGGCATAGGATTCTTCATAACATTAGGAGGTGGTGCAAAATTTAGGGCTTTTGAATCTACCAGATCCTGAACCTTCATGTGCAGAGCCCTGCACTTTTCTGTAGCATGACCAGGTGAATTAGAATGAAAAGCACACCTGGCGTTGACGTCGTAATTTCTCGGAAGGTTTTGAGGATCTGGTGGAGCCAATGTCCTTAACTTGACAAGATTAAGCTTTAGGAGTTGTGGCAACAATGTGGCATATGGCATTGGTATAGGGTCAATCACCATGTTGATCTGAGATGGCCGCTGCTTGAAAGGGCGTTGTTATTGGTTATTGTTGTTGTTGTAGGATCTTTGTTGAGGAAACTGTGGCTGTTGAGGAAAATGATGTGGTTGTTGAGTGTATTGAGGAGGTGGAGTAGGAATAGTGACAGCGGCAATTGATCTGGGTAGGTACTATAGTCTTCCTCTACCCATATGTACAGAATTTGTTTCACCAGATCTGCGGGGCCCTGCAAATGGTTTCCTTGCACTGCTCAAACTGGCACCGTTGTCAGAAATATTTCCCTTCTTCAGTAAGCTCTCAATTCTTTCCCCAGCTATAACCACGTCTGCAAAGCTGGTGGAAGAAAATGCAGCCAATCTATCAATATAAGTCCCCTGGAGAGTGTTCACGAACATATCTTCCATTTCCCTTTCTGACATCAAGGGTTGAACGGCAACAACTAATTGCCTCCATCTTTGTGCGTACTCTCTAAAGCTTTCCCGAGAAGACTGTGACATTCCCATCAGAAGGATTCTGTTTGGAGCCATATCCATATTATATTGATATTGACGAATGAAGGCCTCGGCCAAGTCTTTCCTATTCCTTATTGTGGCCCTGGTCAAGTGAGAGTACCACTCACGGGATGCCCCTGTCAAGTTATCCTCAAAATAAAACATCCACAGTTTTGCATCCATGGTGTAGGCTTTCAATCTCCCTAGGAAAGATTGGAGATAGGTACGAGGGCAGGATGTACCATTGTATCTTTCAAAACAGGGAGGTTTGAATTTGTGAGGAATTCTAACCCCCTCCACTAATCCCATATCCATGACATCAAAACCCAGAGAATTTTGAGACTCCAAAGAACTTAGCTTTTCTGCTATCTCGTCCAACCGACGATCGTAGACTTCGTCTCCTGCCCCGACCACAGTAAATTGTTCTTCCTGAGGGTCTTCCTGTAAAGCCCTCCCTCCAGTGTTGCCTTGGGTGTTTCTTATAGCATTGATGTCTGGGTTCAGATGAGGTCCAAACTCCAGGGGATCAGTACGAGGCTGTACGTGATCGTTGTTGCTGGTACCCCCTGTACCTGGGTGGTTTTCCTCGGGAGTTTGCCGCTCGACTAACTCTCTCAGTCTCTCCTGACTCTGAGCCAATTCAGTCATCGCTGCCATAAACAGGTTCATTTCAATCTCCCCATGAAAGATTGGAGATGGGTACGAGGGCAGAATGTACCATTGTATCTTTCAAAATAGGGAGGTTTGAATTTGTGAGGAATTCTAACCCCCTCCACTAATCCCATATCCATGACATCAAAACCCAGAGAATTTTGAGACTCCAAAGACCTTAGCTTTCCTGCTATCTCGTCCAACCGACGATCGTAGACTTCGTCTCCTGCCCCAACCACAGTAAATTGTTCTTCCTGAGGGTCTTCCTGCAAAGCCCTCCCTCTAGTGTTGCCTTGGGTGTTTCTTATAGCATTGATGTCTGGGTTCATATGAGGTCCAAACTCTGGGGGATCAGTACGAGGCTGTACGTGATCGTTGTTGCTGGTACCCCCTGTACCTGGGTGGTTTTCCTCGGGAGTTTGCCGCTCGACTAACTCTCTCAGTCTCTCCTGGCTCTGAGCCAATTCAGTCATCACTTCCATAAACTGGTTCATTTGGGCCCTCATCTCAGTCCTTTCATTGGCCATTTGGGTTCTCACATCAATCAAATCCTGTTGAACCTGATCCATTTTAAGCCCGGAAGATTGTTTCTCGTCGGATACTGGTGCACTCTATTGACGGGGAACACTCTTCTACGAGCAATGTTTCCTGAAACCATAACAAAGTGAGAAACAACAACAAAAACAAAAACCTACAAAAGAAAGAAAAAAGGTTAGTATGCAATGCAGGATGCATATTTGTCTTCCAAGGGTATCCGGTTTGGTTCTTTGGTTTTGACCTTCCAGACCTCGAGGAATGATGATGTTGAAGAGAGAGATAAAGCCCATGAGATAATACAAACCATATATTACAAAATGTAAGGATACATAGTTTGATTACAATAAAGTTCCCATGGTGGGTCAAAATACAACAAAAAAATCAAAAGTACAAACAAAAGGAAGTACAAATACAAGGAAATTAAACATCCAATCCATAATCATCCTCTCTGACTTCTTTCAGGAGAGCCTCAATCACTGGGCCGACTAGGTGCTCTGTGATAGTCCTGATAAGAAGGTTCCTGGTGGCAATGGCATTGGTCAACTTATTATGCTTGTCCTGATCCTTTGATCTCTTCAACCCCCCCCCCCCCCGGAGCTTCAACTTAGAGATCTCCTTCTGTGCAGCTAACAAAGCCTCCTGACTCTTCTTTTCATTAGCCTCCAACTGCTTTATCCTAGCATGGGTTCTCTGATCTTCTTGTGCACGAGCCTCAGTGATCCTGAGCCACCTAGCCTGACTCTCCTCTAAGTAATGCTCAGCTCTGGCCTTCTGAGTCTTGGCTTCCTTGCAAGCATTCTTCAACACTAACTCCTCTGCTCTAGCCCTTCTGATGTAATCATCCGTCTTCTCAATCTTGGTCAAGTGCTCAATCCAGAGCTTTTCTAACCTTTCGTTATCTAGACGACTATCATTCCTCTCCCAGAGGGTCTTCTTCAAAGCTTCAGAGAGCTGAGTATTCCTTTCCTTCAATTTCTCAAACTCCTCTAAATTGACAGTAGCTACAGGCTCCACTGCTGATGGCCCAGGCACATCCTCTAAGGTGAATGGCATACGGGTGATCTGTCCCCTGGTACGAGACCAATCAAGATACTGAGCTGAAGCTATGTTGTTACAACTGCCAAGAATAGTTATTCCCTTAGTCTTAATATTGTCCCAAGCCCAGGCAGCTTGTCTGGCAATGGCAAGGTTGTGCTGGAAGTCACAATAGAGGGTTTCTATCAAGTCTTGCTCTCTTGGGGGATGTACCAAGGCATACCCTAATTTCCTTTTGAAGAGTAAAGGATTGTAATTAATGCAACCCTTCACTCCAATCAGGGGTACATTGGGATACTGCCCACAGCTGGTGATGATATCTTTGCCCTTAGTGCTCTGAGTGCACCATATGATGTCTTCTGATATAAGGGCAATCATTCTCTTAGCCCAGTTCCTTGGCTGACGAGGATTCAGGAAAGTGTCTGATTTCGGCAAGTGCCTCAATAACAAACAATAGAAGAGAGGTGCACAACATCTGACTAATCTTCCCATCTGCTTCTCATTCCTTTGATGCACTGGGTAGTAAAAGTCTCCAAGCAAGGTAGGGAATGAATTCCTCAACAGGAAGAGGTGGATAACACTCTTGATTACAAACTTAGGCTCGTCTGCAAACAAGATGACTCCATATATGCTGAGTTCCTAAAGAGCACAAACAGTGTCCCATTTCCCTGCTGCAGCATGCAGGGTGGCCTGAGTAACCAAGAAATCCAAATGAAGGCCTGGAATTCCAGCCTTGGTGGTCATATTCTGGTCAATGAGGGTGGGCTCCATGTGCAAAGCCTTAGCTACATCTTCATTCTTGGGAGCAACCATCTCAGGGTTGAAGGGAATCCCCCTCCTGATGGGGACACCTAACAACATAGAGAACTCTTCCATCAAAGTTGCCAACTGAAAATCTAGGAAAGTGAAACATCTGAGAGGACAGTCATATAATTGGAGACAGGTGTGGATCATACTCCTCTGGGATGAATCCAGGTCCATGATCATGTCCATAATGCCACCATAATGCTCCCTGAATAAAGGGACATGATCAGGAGTGATGAGTGTCTTCATCTTCCTGATGCTTGTCAAAGTGGGCTCAAAGAAATGGTAAGTGATGTTGCTCTTCCTGGATGGGTCCATGCTGACAATGGATGCTGATGAATGAGATTAAGGAGAAGCACTGATGAAGGCAACTGATGAAAACTGATGAAAATAACTTGAGAAGGTACTAAAGAAGAATCTCTGATGAAGATAACTGGTGAAGAGACTGATGCAGATAGCTGAAGGAATCTGAGTAGCAGAACAGGTCAAAACCAAACCAAAGATAAGATGTGGATACCCTATAAAACAAATAGACAAATGTTAAATGATGCAAAATGATGTATGCAGAATGATATGCAAAGGGTTTGTGATCAAGTGTTGGATCTGTTATCTGCCTTGATAGGGTCCATGTGTGTTCATAAGTCCGGATGAAGGCTTAGGAAACCAGTAACTAGGTGGGGGACTCAAATAAAGAGTCACAAGTCTAGGGTTTCACAAGAACAGTCCAAAATTATACGACCTTAACAAAACTAGTAACAAGGTATGATGAGGCCAAGGGTTCCTGCAAACCTCTAAACATCCCAACCCCCTCACATGTATTGTTCTAAAACAAGGATCCTCAGACTTGGAGGTAAAGTGTTTACAATAACAATAAAAGACCCTCCTCTAATTCACCTCAGATGCTAAAGGTCATAAAAAGGTCATCCAGACTTGGCAGGCTTCCCAGATAGCCCTAGTACTACAGGAATGGAATAGGAAAGAATATTAAGCCACTATATCCTATGTGTCACTCAGGTCCCCGGTATGGAACCTTACTCACTCAATGATCCCTCCCACCAAAACAGACAAGAGATGCAACACACATGATATGATGATAACAGTATGAAATGCATATAAATGGTAAATGAAAGCATATAACACCCCCGTAAACACAAATCAAACAAGCGCTAGGAGAAACCCACAAAAAGAACCAGAAGCCCTGGTTGCAAGATCTTCTCCCCAGCAGAGTCGCCAAGCTGTCGCTCCCCCGAAACCACACCAGGTCCCCGAGGTACATACGCGAACTGTCGGTGAAAAGAGAAAATGAAATGAAATGAATAAAGTCGCCAACTAGGCATTTTTATCCCGAAGGAAAGGTAATGCTGCATAAACCTATAAAAGATGGATAAGACGGCTGCGAACCAGAGAAACTGAGAAAGGGGGTTGGTTACAACCTGGGAAGGTATTAGCACCCAGATTGTTCATCGTACTCGACGGGATCCACGCTTACAAGATCATTTTTAAAGGGGTAAGTGTATGTGCTATATGTGTGCAAAAGCTGAGAATGAATGTACATGTGTCAGTGCAAACAGGTGAATTGCTCAGGAACTGAGGCTTTTAAAGAATGTTGAAAGAGGGGGAAGACAAAGAGACTTTTGTTTGATAATAGTTAAGTTATGCCTACGTATCCTCTCGTGCAATAAGGAAGTCAGAACACCGTAGTTCGACTCAACGAGACTGAAAAATAAATTGACTGTGAACTGCTTACTTGCCTATGCTCAAGTGTATGCTTTTTGTGTTTTCATTTTTGTTATTGTTTTTGGTATTTTGCATAAGTTAATGAGCTTAAGCCTAAATCAAAGGCTTTCAAACTCGTTATATCCTCCCTGATTAGGGATAATGAGCCTACTTAAGTATGAGATAAGCATCTCAACTTAATTACCATGATGATGTAGGATTATGATCATTAACCTTCTTGTGATTAATTAGATTTTTTTGGGTTTTTGTTTAGTGTTAAGTAATGAGTTTAATCTCTAATCAGGGATTAGTGAACTCATTACACTACCCTAATAGAAGGATAATAGATGAGCACACTTAAGCTGAGGAAGATACCTCAACTTAATCCATGGTTAGGGACTAAATTCATTATATAACAAGCCTTTATTAGGTGGATTTTAATTAAAGGGGTGAGATTAAGAAATGGATTTTATGGTTTGTAAGACAACTTGAGGGGGACTTGTCCATTAAACACTAGGGTTAGTCCTTCTTAACCATAAGGAAGAATTAGAACCCTAATGTAAGGCCCAAGTTACAAGATAAAGTCTTGGTGATTATTAATATGATTTCATTAAGAGGTTTAAACAAATTAAAGGTTTAACACTTAGGATTAAAGTTATACACTCCATCCTAAGAGAAGGATGCATGCATAACCCTAATTCCAAAGTCCTAAAACTTTAAGAGTTTAGTCTCTGATTATTGAGATTAGAAGAGAGACTCAAGGAGACTCAAAGGTAAAAATATAAGGGGAACTAAACATAACCCTAAGATTATCATGCTTGGATGTTCCTATGGTTTGTAAGGCTTGATAAAGATCATCAAGGAAGCCACCAATGGAAGAAACAGATGAAAGGAGGAGGAAGCAAGAGAATAAGTTACTTACTTCATTGAAGAAGATAAGTAACTTAAAGAAAGAAAGATAGATGGAACATAAGTGAACAAGTTCACTTCAAAGACAAGTTAGAATGCAAATAAAAGAGATAAGAAGAAGTGAGAAGTGAAAGCAAATTCACCTCCCAAAATAACTTACCAAAACCTGAAAAGTTAGCATGAATGCATAAAGTATAAAGCATGAAGAAATGAAGTGAAATGAGATGAAATGAGATGAAATGAGATGAAATGACCAAAGTTAGAAGTGTTTATGCAATGCAAATGTCATGTAAGATGATTTAAAGTCATACAAAATGCATATGTGTGATCATACACGAATGAGATGTCATGTAAGCATGCTTTGAAGTTTGAAAACACATGAAAGTTTATGAAATGAAATGAATGCACAACATGGCAAATGGATGAATAAATGATTGAGAAAGGTTCTAACATGTCCTAAGATGTCTAAGATGACATATGAATGCATGAAATGTCATGTCAAGTTCATGTAATGATGCATATGCAAGGTGAATGCAAATGAACATGAGAAAATAGGGTTACATGGACATGTGAGATGCAAATGGATAAAACAGAAGCAAATTACATGATAAAAAATTGCAATCAAGCTCACACAAACCCTAATCCCATATTAGGTCACACACCAAAGGAGAAGGTCAGAAACCTAACCAATCAAAAGTTATGATTTTCCTAGTTTTCTAGGGATTTTGGGTGGTTCAAAGGGAAAAATGCAAATCAATTTGAAAATGCAAGATAAATTCATGAGGAAAATGACATATAAACTACATGAAATATGTAACACAATTCAAAAAGAATCAACTTCAAACTATTCTTTGTTAGGCAGAAATGATTTTTCAAAGTTAGGGTTCAAAAATATGATTTTTATGACCCTTAATTCAAAGAAAATTGGCAAACTATTATCAAACCTAAAAATATATTTGTGTGGAGAGTTTGAAAATGTTTCTAAATGCATTGGGATGATTCATGATTTTTTTTGTGATTTTTAGAAACCAAAATGTATTTTTAATTAATTAAAATACTTTAATTAACTAAAAATAACATTTAAATATTTTAAAAATGCTTTTTTAATGCAAAAAATAAAGTAAAAATTATTTTTGGAATGAGAAAAATATTTAAAGTCAGAAAAAGAAAATAGTTTCTGAATGCTTTTTGCTATTTTAAATTAATTATGCAAGAAAATGCAATAAAAATGAAATAAAAATGATTTACATGAGAAGTATGCAGATCTTAAGGCTGAGATTCAAACTAAAAGGGAGGCAATTGACTGCGCGCGCATCTCAATGGCTGACATTCAAACTGGGTTTTAATTATGTTTTATATTTAATTAATCAGGATTAAAAACTAATGGCGCATCTGGACCACTCATTGCCTAACCCTAATCACCATCCAACGGCCACGTACGCATTTGGGCAACTAACCCTAATTAGGGTTCTAAACACTCTCAGGTGACCGGAGCTAGCTCTGGTCATCTTCTCTGGCAAGCCAAACACCCTAACTTCTTCCCTAGGCTAAATCAAACCCTCTGACTCTCCAGAATCACTCAGCTGACAACCCTAAACATGAATCCAGCAACAAAATCCATTAATGTTTTTTCAAAAGCAAGATTCGAAGAAAAACGTAAAATTACACAAAACTTTCAGAAGTTCAATACATGATTGATTCTTAACCATTTTCAAAAATAAACATATCAGGATGATAAGCTAATCATGTAGAATCATATTTTAACTTAAATAGCAAGTTCTGGAAAAAAAGTTCATCATAGCTACCTGAGTTGAAGCTTTGTGTTCTTGAGCTTTCTGGCCTCCCTCTTTGTTCAAATTCACCCCAATGAGCTCCCTGATGATGATGAGGAGCTTAGAGCAAGCTTGTGATGGCTATTTTGAAGTGTTTGGTTCTGAGTATGCAGAAATCGTATTTCTGATTGGGGGTGTTTTAGGCTATGGTGATGGGTGGGAAATGATCCTGGGGTGATGCTGAGTTGATTGGTGGAAGAAGTTTGAAGTTTGAGTGGTTGTGTGATGATTTTCGAAGAGAGGAAGTTTTTGAAAAATTTTGTGAATTCTGGCTTCTTGGATGATTCAGGCTCTTGTGTGTTATGAAATGGCTTGCATAATGTTTGTTTAAGCCAATGAGATTGCTCAGATAGTTGTTGTGGCACAGGCTGATTGGTATGGGGTGTTTTGCAAAAAAGTAAATTTTTGTGTACTTGAGGTATGGGCCATGGCAGGTCTGATTTCTTGGGGTGTCTGGCCTCAGCAAGATTCATGGAGAGCCATAGAATCAAGATTATGCAGCTGGCATAAGTGGATGAGAGGATCCAATGCATTTTGCAATTTTGGAGAGTTTTGGCCCTTTTGTGATTTCTTGAAGTTCAAGTCATGGAAACCCTAGGTTTAATGCATAATTCTGATGTTTAGAAGTTCATTTGACATATTGTGAAGTGTTTGTGTACATTTGAAGTCATTAGAATGCTTGAACATGCCAAAATGCAAAATCCCTCTTTGACATGAAACTTGAAATTATAGGATTTTTGCCAACTTTGAAAGGCTATAACTTGAGTTCTATGATGAATCAAGACATGATCTTGTACGTTTTGAAAAGGGAAAGATCCAATCTACAACTTTCATGACCAAGAATTGTTCATTTGAAGCTTTTTTGGTCATGAAAGAGGAGGTTGAAAAACATTCCCAAAATGGAAAGTTTGCATTTCAAGTCATTCCAAAAATGGAAAGTTTGCAAATGGCTCAAAATTATTCAATCTTGTGAACTTCCAACAACTTCTAAGATCAAATAAAGATCATAGAACTTCAATTTGATGAGAATACCCCTTTGGTTCCATTGTTGGGGGCATCAGATGCCCTGATTTTGATTTAACTTTCTCAAGAAGTTACCCAATGACCAGATGACTTCCACAATGAGTTTCTTCATCAAACTTGGTACACATGATCCTTATGACATATTAAGAACATTAGAAACAAGAATGACCCAAAAATTTGGAGTTAAGGCCTCTGAAACAAAAACCCTAATTTGGGTCACCTGTGTAGTGAAAACCCTAGCTCTGCTTCCATACCTTTGCCAGTTCTTGTGATCTATTGACTTTCATGAACTTTGAGGAGAAAAATATGATGATAGAACACACATGGACCCTTTTGGAAAGCTTTGAGGCCTTTGGGATGGCTCAGATGAAATTTTGGATTGCTCAGATCACAAACCCTAGATGTAGATGAACTTGAACTTATGCAGTGAAACAAAAATGCAATATGAGGTGGTATGCTTATGGTAATGCAAAAATGAAAGATCACAAGCCATGGTGTGATATGAGTGAGGGAAAATTTGGGGTGTTTATAGACTCTACAAGGGAAACCAGAGATTCTGGGTTCGATCCCCAACAGAGTCGCCAGCTGTCGCTCCCAGAATTTTCATCCTAGTACAAACGCGAAAGTGGCGCGGAAAAGGTAGATTCGCCAGCTAGGCATTTTTATCCCGAAGGAACGGGAAAGGTAATGTTGCACAAAATTGAGGAAGAAGGAAAGGACAAGGTCTTGCGAACCAAAGCTTTGGGTTCGGGAGTCGGTTACGACCTGGGAAGGTATTATCACCCCAAATCGTCCGCCGTACCCGACGGGATCCACGATTGCTTGTTTGTTTCAAAGGGTGAGAAAATAAATAATGCTGAACAAATGAACTGCTACTGGAACTGGAACTGAAATGAGAAAATGGAATTGGAAAGGAGAATGGAAAGAAAGAGGGAAATGTAGGGAAAATAAAGAATGTGCTCGAACGGGCCCTACCCCACTGCCTACGTACCTCATTGGGAAAACGAGGATCAGAGTCGACGTATTTCTCATAACTAAGGCGGGAACTATTTGTTTGTATTTTTTAGGATGACATTGCCATAGCTCTAGCTCAGGTGTTACCGGCTTTGACGCGATGTCTTTGTTGATTGTCTTTTATGAGAAGTGTTTTGAGTGTTTTTACTTGTGAAGATATTCTCATGATTAGACTTGTACATCATGCTAGACAAGCCCACACTATTCCAAGATGGAATTAATATGAGTGCCCCATGGAATAAGTCTATGCACAAGAGACTATTTCAATCCTTTATTGAATGTCTTTTGAATTTTTTTTTTGAAGATGAGAGAAGAAGACTCAAATAGGAAAAGGACAAAAAACTAAGGGGGACTAAGACCAACCCTAAGTTATTTATTATTCACAAAAGGGAGATCCTAATGGTTAGTGAGGTTTTCTAATCCTAATAAAGAAAAAGGAAAAGAAAGAAGAAAAAGGATGCAACTTACTTCCTAAGGAAGAAAAAGGAAAAGAAAGAAGAAAAAGGATGCAACTTACTTCTAAGAAAGATAAGTTGATCCTAACAAAGGGGGTTCCTACAAATCACAAATATGGAAGGAAAAAGGGAAATAAAATGCATAAAGAAATGCATAAAAAATAAAAGGATAAGGTGTAAGGAAACATACCTTTCCCTCCCTACAAAACAAAGATTAGTGTGCATTTTTTTTAAAATAATAATGCAAACACATAACAATTAAATCCTACTAATTCTAGGACCTAACTTCTAGACTCTATCTTAATTCTAAAAGAACTAAAAAATGTTAAAACAAAGATTCAGCACCTACTATGGCCCTTAACTACACAAACAACTATGAAAACAATGCACAACACAAGGCAACTTTCTACAGCCAGCATACAACATGAAAAGATAGGTGTAAAAAGTCCCATACAACATGAACAACATAACAAACAACATGTATTTAACAGCACCTATATGCAATGTCAGTTGTGAAATGTAAAATGCAGATTTGATTATTTTCATTTTTTAATGCACAAACTTAATGAAAAATGTACCAATTAATCATGAATATGCATTTGAACATAGATCAACATACACAAATGAGTGACATAAGGATTGTGCAAGAATGCACCACATGATTGATTATGCAACATGTATGCAAAATATGGCACATGAACATGGCATATGAACATAATGAGCATTGATCATGAATATGCAACATGATAGATCAACAAGAATGCCAAGCTCAATGTAAAATTCAGAATTGGATTGATGTGAATGATATGATCAAACATGTAACCAAATGCAACCAAATGCACATACATACATGGTTATGTGAAATGCAACATATATATAGATACAATGAAATGCAAATGAGTTAACGAATTGTGCAAAAGATGCAAAAACAGAATGCAACATGATTATTTACATGCCAAATGATGCATAGACATAGCAACAAAATGCAATGAGTCAAATTATACACAAATGAAAACATGAACACATAATATGCAACATGAACGGAAACACGTCGAAACGACTCGAAATGGGGGAATAAGATGTCGAAACCAACCTAGAAAATTCCCTAAAATTAGTACCTAAACATGCATGAACATTGGAGGCATAAAGAAGCAAGAACAAGCAAGCAAATAAGCTAAAATTCTGAATTTCTACAACGTTAACCAGTTAACCAAATGGTTAATCGGTTAACGCACCCCAGACAGCACCAATTTCTGGCCAAAATGCATACGTTAACCGGTTAACCAAAACGTTAACCGGTTAACGCTTAACAGAAAGAGAAAATTTGTTTTGAAATAAGTGCTTTTGGCCACAAAATTACTTTTAAACAACCCTAACACACATCTAATCATATTAACACTAATTTCTACTCAATTAGGGCTTATTTACACATGCTAGAACCTATAACAAGCTACAACCTAACTTCTAATCCATTAAAAAAATCATAAATCGCAAGCAACACATAACAAAAACGTAATCGATCACAAGCAATATGAAAAGCACTTAAAGAATGCCAAAATGGCGAGATGGAGAGAATAACTTAAAGCTAGTATGGTTTTAGATCACCAACCTACGAAGCGGAGAAGTGCTTCGGTAAATGTTGCAAGAATCGGAGCTTGATCGAAGAGAAAACCAAGAAAACCTCGAATCCGCAAAATAAATGTGTTCTTGATGCTTGAGCCTTCTTGCATTTCCGATATGTTGAAATCTTCACAAAAACTAGTAGATTATTCTTCTACAATCCACAATTCAATGGAGGTTGGACGTTAAGCTTTAAGATCTTCAAATTTCAATGTGAAACTTGAAGAGCTTCTTCAAAAAGCTTCGGTGAAAAGGGAAATGGAGGAAAAAGTGAGAGAGAAAAGGTGATTCTAGAAATTATGAGAGAGTGAAAAATTGGGAACAAAACTTGGGAACCTTTTGCATTGAAGTGATTAATGATTATATAGAGGCTAGACTTGGAGCTAAGTTTAGAAATTGAGTTAGGTTTAGGAATGGAGTTAGGTTTGTAGTTAGTTAGGGTTAGGGTTGGAGAGGGAATATTCCTTGGATTATTCCTTGGAATATTCCATGGAATACTCTAGAATGTTGTAGAACATGGTAGAAGCATCCAAGGGAAAAGGAGTGGAATTGAAGTGGAAAAAATAAGAGGGGAAGAAATGAAAGGAAATGTGGAAGGAAAGTGGAAGGAAAGCGGAGGGAAAATGGAGGGAAAGGTGAAATCTCCTTTTTTTGGTTGGTTAGCTTGGAAATGGTTTGGATTATTTTTGGGATATTATTTTTCTATTGAACTCCAATGTTTGGCAAGCCTCAATCGACCACACACCTCATGCGTATGCAAAGGATGATGATTTTTTTTTCCAAATGCGATTCAATGATATGCGTAATGATGCGGGAATGAAGCGTAAATCACTCGAGGTTGATAATAAATAAGAGGGCAAATTTTGGGGTGTTACAACAGCCAGACTGTGTTTTGAATGTACAAATAACATTGTAGAGTATGAAGCATGTGTTTTGGGTATCGAAGCTACAATTGATACCAGAATTAAAATCCTTGAAGTATATGGAGACTCAGCTTTGGTAATCTACCAAGTCAAAGGTGAATGGGAGACTCGTGATGAGAAGTTGATCCCTTACCATGCCCACATTGTGGAATTGATCAAATACTTTGATGAAGTCACTTTCCATCACGTTCCAATGGCGGAGAATCAAATAGCAAACGCCTTGGCTATGTTGGCCTCTATGTTTCAAGTCAGATTTCTTAATGAAGCTCCACTCATTACAATCGAGCGAAAAACTACACCAGCGTACTGTCTACTGGTCGAAGAAGAAACTGATGAGAAACCGTGGTTCTATGACATTAAGAACTACTTGCAGAATCAGGTGTACCTAGCGGATGCAACCACTCTAGACAAGAAGACTCTGAGAAGATTGGAGTCCAAGTTTTTCCTTAGCAACAATGTACTTTACAAGAGAAATCATGATATGGTTCTGCTCAGATGTGTGGACAAGCGCGAAGCAGACTTACTGATCAGAGAAATCCATGAAGGATCATTTGGAACACATGCCAATGGACATGCCATGTCTAGGAAGATCTTGAGAGCTGGTTGTTTCTGGTTGGCCATTGAATCAGATTGTTTCAAATATGCCAGGAAGTGTTATAAATTCCAGATTTACGCCGACAAGGTGCATGTACCTCCGACCCTTTTGAATGTTCTATCATCGCCTTGGCCTTTCTCAATGTGGGGCATCAACATGATAGGGGCAATTGAGCCTAAAGCATCCAATGGTAACCGGTTTATTTTGGTTGCAATCGATTACTTTACCATGTGGGTAGAAACATCTTCCTATGCCAATGTGATGAAGCAAGTGGTTGTCCGCTTCATCGAGAACCAAATTATCTGTCGTTATGGAATCCCAAGTAGAATCATCACAGATAATGGGACCAATTTGAATAACAAGACAATGAAGGAGTTATGTGAGACATTCAAGATTGAACATCATAATTCTTCTCCTTATCGTCTGAATATGAATGGAGCTGTTGAAGCTGCAAACAAGAACATCAAGAAGATCCTACAGAAGATGGTGAAGACTTACAAAGACTGGCACGAGATGTTACCATATGTCTTACACGGATAAAAAACATAAATTCTCACTTCAACGGGGGAAACCTCTTTCTCTTTGGTGTATGGGATGGATGCAGTTCTCCCTATCGAAGTAGAGATACCATCTTTGAGGATCTTGATGGAAACCAAACTGGAGGAACCTGAGTGGGTCCAGAATAGATAAGACCAACTGAACCTCATTGATGAAAAGAGAATGACTGCCATGTGCCATGGCCAGTTGTACCAGAAGCGTATCAAGAGAGCATTTGACAAGAAAGTCTGTCTCCGAGAATTCAAAGAAGGAGACCTTGTACTCAAGAAAAGCTTGCTAGTCCACAAAGACACGCGTGGAAAATGGAGCCCTAACTATGAAGGCCCATATGTTATGAAGGTGGCATTCACTGGAGGTTCCTTAATCCTCACAACTATGGATGGTGAACAACTAAAACACCTGTTGAATTCTGATGTAGTCAAAAAATATTATGCCTAAATAGAACCCGATAGGTCGAAAACCAGAAATGGCGACCTAGGCAAAAAGTGGGTATCCCGGTGGATCATAACCTATGAAGGAGATCCAGGAAAAAGTTAGGGATAAAAATAAAAAATGAGATCTCGCTAAGTTGAAAACCCGAAAGGGCGGCTTAGGCAAAAAAGAGCGTCCTGGTGGATTGAAAACCCGAAAGGGCGGTCCAGGCAAAAATTAGGGACAAAGGCATTTGACTGTATCAGATGGTGTTTACCATTATCGAAGATCCTTACTTGAAGACCAATCCAGTTGCTCTTGTCAAAAGCGAAGTGTTGAGCGGTCTTAGTTATTAGGGATTATAGTGGTCGTTGGATTCAATGTAGACCTTTTCCCCATTGCCATTTTCAAATTGTAATTTTCCATGGAGTTTTGCTATTGGCAAGCTACCATTCTTAAAATGAAATACAACCTTTTCTTTTAAACTTTTCCTTTCAGCTTCTTATTTTTTGTTATGCAAAATGTCTTTACTGAATTACCATTTAACTCTAAACATGACAAATATTTTAGAAAATTGTTTTTGGAAACACATGAAAAACTTACAAATTTCTTTGACTCTGTGTAAAAACCCCAAATTTGACCTCACTCATATCACACCATGGCTTGTGATATTTCATGTTTGCATAAACATAAGCATTCCACCTCATATTGCATATTTGTTTTATCTGCATAGTTCAAGTTCATCTGCATCTAGGGTTTGTGATTTGAGCAATCCAAGATTCCATCTGAGCCATCCCAAAGGTCTCAAAGATTTTCAAGAGGGTCCATGTGTATTCAATCATCATATTGTGTCCCTCAAAGTTCATGGAAGTCAAGAGATCACAAAAACTGGCAAGGCATGGAAGCAGAGCTAGGGTTTTCACTACACAGATGATCAAAATTAGGGTTTTGGTTTCAGAGGCCTTAACCCTAAATTTTTGGAACATTATTGCTTCTAATGTTCTTAGTATGTTATGAGGGTCATATGTACCAAGTTTGATGAAGAAATTCATTGTGGAAGTCATTCTTGAGCAAGTTAAGTCAAAATCAGGGCATCTGAGGCCCCCAACAATGGAACCAAAGGGGTATTTTCAACAAATTGAAGTTCTATGATCTTCATTTTCTCTTAGAAGAGTTTGGAAGTTCACAAGATTGAAGAATTTTGAGCCATTTGCAAACTTGCCAAAAATGAAAATGACTTGTAATGGAAACATTCCATTTTGGGAAAGTTTTTCAACCTCCTCTTTCTCAACAAAAAATGCTTCTAATGAAAAATTCTTGGTCATGAAAGTTGTAGATTAGGTTTTTCCCTTTTCAAAAAGTACAAGAACATGTTTTGATTCATCCTAGAACTCAAGATATGGCCTTTCAAAGTTTGCAAAAATCCTAAAATTTCAAGTTTTATGCCAAAGAGGGATTTTGCAAAATGGCATGTTAAGGCATTCTAATGACTTCAAATGGACACAAACATTTTAAAATATGTCAAATGGACCTCTAAACATCATAATTGTGCTTTGAATCAAGTCTTTTCATGCCTTGAACTTCAAGAAATCTCAAAAGGGCCAAAACTTTCAAGAATTGCAAAATGGTATGAATCTCTTCATCCACTTGTGTCAGCATGCCAAAACCAATTCCATGGCTCTCCACAAAGTTAGTTGAGGCCAGACACCCCAAGAACTCAGGCTTGCACCATGCCCATACCTCAAAGTACAAAATCTTGACTTTTTGCAACTTGGCCCATACCAATCACATTATGCCACCACCCACTTTCTGAACACTCTCATTGGCCTATACTATCCTTATGGAACACATTTCATAACACACAAGCAACAAAATCATCTTAGAACTCAGATTGACCAAAATTTGTCAAAACCTTCAAACTTTCGAAACTCACTCCTCAGCCACTCAAACTTCAAATTCCTTTCACCAATCATCTCCATATGACCTAAGGATCACAAAGCACCCTTCACCATAGCCAAAAAGCCACTAAATCAGAAATACGATTTTTGCATCCTCAGAACCAAGCACCTCAAAATAGCCATCACAAGCTTGCTCTAAGCTCATCTTCATCATCAGGAAGCTCATTGGGGTGATTTTGAACCAAGAGGGAGGCCAGAATGCTCAAGAACACAAAGCTTCAACTCAAGTAGCTTCAAGAACGTTTTTTTCCAGAACTTGCTTTTTAGGTTTCTAAATGAATCTTCATGCTTCACTGATCACCCTGATGTAATTTGTTTTGAAAATGGTTGGATATTAAGCATGTATTGAACTTCTGAAAGTTTTGTTCAGTTTTATGATTTGCTTCTAATCTTGTTTTTAGTGAATGATAAATTGTTTTTTAGGGTTGATTCTTGATTGTTGATGTTTGGGGAGTGATTCTGGAGAAGACCTCCGGCCACCTGAAAGTCATTAAACCCTAATCTGTGATTAATTCCCCAGACGCGTTTGTGGCCTTTAGATGAGGATTAGGGTTAGTAACGTGTGGTCCAAATTGAGTCATTACCTTTTAATCCTGATTAATTAATTAAAAACATAATTAAAAGCCAGTTTGAATGTGGGCCGTCCAGATGCGCGCGTGGTCAATTCCCTCCCTTTCCAGTTTGAATCTGGGCCTCTGGATTGTCGCTCCCACTAAATGAAGCCGAGTCAAATAGGGTACTGACGCGAACGGTCGGCGAAAAGAGGATGTGAGAACACACGGGAGTGAACTCACGGGAAAAGAAAGAGTCGCCAGCTAGGCATTTTTATCCCGAAGGAAAGGTAATGCTGGATAAACCTAGAAAGATATGGATAAGACGGTTGCGAACCAGAGAGACTGAGAAAGGGGGTCGGTTACAACCTGGGAAGGTATTAGCACCCAAATTGTCCGCCGTACTCGACGGGATCCACGCTTAAAAGATTTGTGTTTTAAAGGGGTAGTGTCAGTGCATTTTGTGTGTAAAAGAGCTGGAAAAAGATGTATAGGTGTCAGTGTAAAAGAAGTGTGAAGTGTGTAAATGTACAGTGTCAGTGTAAGGAAAGGAATAAGATGCCCAAGATCATGAGGCTAAAAGAATGATGCTGGAAGGAGGGGGAATATACAAAGACTTTTGTTCGATAATTGTTAAGTTATGCCTACGTATCCTCTCGTGCAATGAGGAAGTCAGAACACCGTAGTTCGACCCAAAGAGACTGAAAGGTGAATTGACTTGTGAACTGCTTGCTTATCTATGCTCAAGTGTATGACCTGTCTGGCTCAGGTGCTAACTGTCTTGCATTAGACGGACGAAGCAAGTTCTCGTTTGTGAGTGAATGAGGTGAGAAAAGAATCCCGAAGGAGACGATTATTGTTTGTTTTTGAGTTTTCAGTCTTTTATTGCTTTTGCAAGTTTGTCATAAGTTAGTGAGCTTAAGCCTAAACCAATGGATTTAGTAAACCCATCACATCTTCCCTCTGATTAGGGGTAATGAGAATACCTTAAGTGTGAAGTCAGCTTCTCACACTTAATCACCTTTGGTATAGGATTAAGATCATTAACCTACTTGTGATTATTTAGATGTTTTTTGTGTTTTTGTTTAGTGTTAAGTAATGAGGTTAAGCCATAATCAGGGATTAAACAGACTCATTACACCATCCTAATAGAAGGATAATAGATGAGAATGTTTAAGCTGAGGAAAGCTCCTCAACTTAATCCATGATTAGGGATTAAACTCATGACAAAACAAAGTATTTATTAAGTGGATTTTAATTAATGATATGGTGATGAAGTGATTTTTAGGGTTTGTAAGACAACTTGAGGGGGACTTGTCCATTAACACTAGGGTTAGTCCTTCTTAACCAATTAAGGAAGAATTAGAACCCTAATGCAAGGCCCAAGTTACAAGCTTGATGTCTTGATGATTATTAAGTGAATTGATTAAGAGATTTAAACACATTAAGGGTTTAACACTTAGGATTAAAGTTATACACTCCATCCTAATAGAAGGATGCAGGCATAAGCTTAATCACAAAGTCTTAAAGCCTTTAGGGTTTAGTCCCTGATTATGAGATGGGAAGTGAAGACTCAATGAGACACAAAGGCAAAACCTAAATGGGGAACTAATCAAAACCCTAATCATTGTCATGCTTGGTTGTTCCTAAGGTTTGTGAGGTTTAAGAAAGAAATCTTCAGAGGAACCACCAGGAAGCAGATGAATGGAGCAATGAGAAAGCAAAGTAACTTGCTTCATTCAAGAAGTCAAGTCACTTGAGAAAAGAAAGTAATAAGGAGAAGGATGAGCAAGCTCAAACTCAAACACATAACAAAATGCAGCATGGATGCATAAGAGAGATGAAAAGAAAATGTGAGAAGTGAAGGCAAATTCACTTCTCAAAGTTGCTTACCACCTGAAAAGTTAGTGAAAGAAATGCAATGCAATGCAAAATGAGATGAAGTGGCATGATGCAAATCAAAACCAGAAGCACATTCATGATGTTAATGATGCTATGAAATGATGCAAACATGAAGCAAGGCATGGGGATGATCATACAAACTTATGGATGCAAATGAAGCAAGTTAAGAACCATGATCATACATGAAAAGTTATGAAGTGCAAATGGCATACAACATGGCAAATACAAGATGCAATGATCAAACATGCTTTCAATATGTCTTGAGATGCCAAATGAATCAAATGGATGCACAAAATGTTATGGCAAGTCAAGGTATGAATGCAAATGCAAGATGGATGCATATGGAAGCTCAAATTAGGGTTTATGGTTAATGCCTCAAACAAAAACCAAAATCAGAAGAAAACATCAAGATAAAAATTTGAAAATGCAATCAAAGGAACCCTAAACCTAATCTAACTCACTGCCCAAAGGAGAGGTTCCAACTCTTAACCCAATAAAAGTTATGAATTTCCTAAGATTTCTAGGGTTTTAGGGTACCTTAACAAGAAAAATGCCAAACAAATGGAAAATGAAAGATCAATTCATGCTAATTTAATCTCACAAACTACATGATATGCTAAACACAATGCAAAAAGAATCAAAGTCCAACTCTCAATGGTTAGGCAGAAATGATTTTTGGAAGTTTGGATCAAAATAATGCTTTGAAAATGAATTAATTCCATGGAAAATTATCAAAATGCATCAAGATCAAAAAAGAAATTTGGTTTGAGGGTTGGACAATGCTTCTAAATGGTTTTAAATGTTTCATGAATTTTTTGGTGATTTTTAAATACCTAAAAGTATTTTTAATTAATTAATTCTCATTAATTAATTAAAAATAAACTTTTAAATGATTTAAAAATATTTTTTAATGCAAAAAATAAAAATAAAAATGTTTTTGGTTTCTGAAAATTAATAAAAGTTTATACAAAAAATTTCAGAATTTTTAAAATGATTTTGCTATTTTTAATAAAATGGAGAAAAGAAATGAATTAATATGAAAAAGAAAATGAATTTAATCTGAAAAATGGAAAAGTAATCAGATCCAAAGGCCCACGTTTGAACTGGCTGCGCGCGCGTTTGACCTGGCTCCATATCCAATGGCTGACATTCAAACCTGGCTAATTATGATTAACCCTAATTAATTGTGCCCTAATCACTTTCAGGCGACCGGAACACTGTTCCGGTCGTCTTCTCCGATCAACCAAAATCTCAAACTCTCTCTATACGCATCTAAAACAAAATCTAATTGCCCAGAACTCTTCCCCACCCAAAAACGAATTAAACCCCTCAATCAAACAACATTTATCATTCAGAAACAGGGAGAATCGAATCAAACATTTTTTAGGGCAAAAGTTTCAGACAAAGCATACATCCTGGTTTCTCAACCATTTTCAAAAGTAAACATATATTCATGATCAGGGAAGCATGTAGATTCATTTAGAAACTTAAAATACACGTTCTGGAAAAAAGTTCATGAAGCTACCTAAGTTTGAAGCTTTTCAGTTTGGAGCTTTCAGACCTCTTCCCTTGTGCAAAAATGCTCCTATGACCTCCCTTGTTCTTCTGAAAGGCTTGGAGCAAGTTTATTTTGGCTGGTTTGAGAGATTGAACAAGTTCTGTTCAGTGCAGTGAGGGAATCGTGTTTCTGATTCTGGGGGTTTAAGACAATGGTGATGGGTGCTTTGTGATCAGGAAGGTGTGTTGAGTTGGTTTATGAAGTTTGTTTGTGTGTTTGTGGCCTGTGTGATGAGTTTCGAATGGTTTTGCATAAGAGGTGAAAAATGAGAATGCTGACTTATGGGAGCTTTTAGGCTTAGTTCTTGTTATGTTTGGCTTGCATTTGATTAGCATAAACAATTGCCATTGGTCATATGAAGTGACATGTGCTTTATTGATTGGTATGGGTGCTTTTGCAAAAATGTCAAAGTTGTGTAAGAAGGGCATGGGCTACTTGCTAGCTGAGTACAAAAGGCATGTCCTGCGCAGCATGATGTGAGGAAAGGCCTAGGATTGATCAGCAAGCTAGCCAGCAAGTGGATGAGGAGCTATGATGAGTTTTGCAACTTGGTTCACTTTTGCCTCTTATGAAAAATCTTGTTCCATAAACCATAAAAATGTGTAATTCTTTGGTCCATTCTGAACTTTAGATGTCACATGATCATGTTGTGTGGTTTAGAAGTCCATTTGATAGCTTTAGAACACTTGATCAAGTCATTTTGCAAAATACCTCTTTGATAGAAACTTTGAATTTTTGTGATTTTTGCCAACTTTGGTGAGCCATAACTTTTGATCCAAAATGAATTAGGTCATGTTCTTGTACTTTTTGAAAAGGGAAAGATCTATTCTACAACTTTCATGACCAAAGTTTTTCCATTTGAAGCTTTTTTGAATCAAAAAGTAAGGGTTGAAAAAGTTGCCTAAAATGACAATTTCATTAAAAGTCAAACTTGCCCAAAAAGTCAACTTTGCAAAAGACTTGAAATTTTGCAATCTTGTGAACTTCCAACATATTACATGATCAAATAAAGATCATATACAATCAAAATGATGAAGAACACCCTTTGGTTGGGTCATTGGGGGCCTCAGATGCCCTGATTTTACACTGACTTGCCTAGAAAGTCAACCCTTGATCAGATGACTTCCCCATGGAATTTCTTCATGAAAATTGATATGAATACTCCCTATACCATTTAGAGACCAATAGAAACAAGAAGGACCAAAAAATTTGAAGTTATGGCTTCTGGAACCAAAACCCTAATTTTAGGTCATCTGTGCAGTCAAACCTGGCTCTGCCTTCATACCATTCTTAGTTCTTGTGATTTTTTGACATTCTTGACTTTGAGAGGATGTAATATGATACTTGAACACACATGGACCCCTTTGAAGTGATTGATGGCCTTTGGAGTGGCTCAAGAAGCTCTTGGATAACTCAGATCACAAACCCTAGATGTAGATGACTTAGAATCTATGCAGTGAATCAAAAATGTAATATGGGATGGTATGACTGAGCTTATGCATATGAAATGATCTCAAGCCATGGTGTGAATGGGTGAGGGCAAATTTGGGGTGTTTACATGGATGAGATTACTTTGCATTTTATTCATTTTAATTTCATTTTTATCCATTTCTTTGGCATATTTAATTTAAAATATCAAAACTCATCACAAAAATATGAAACTTTGCTTTTTTGTTTCAAATAATTTTCTCAACCTAAAATTAATTTTTATTTTATTTTTTGCATTAAAAAAGTATTTTTAAAATATTTAAATGTTATTTTTAATTAATTAAAGTCTTTTAATTAATTAAAAATATATTTAGGTTTCTAAAAATCGCCAAAAAAATCATGAATCATCCCATTGCATTTAGAAACACTTTCAAACTCTTCACACAAATTTCTTTTTAGGTTCGATCATAGTTTGTGAATTTTCTTTGAATTAAGGGTCATTAAATCATATTTTTGAACCCTAAACTTAAAAAAATCATTTCTGCCTAACCAAGAAGAGTTTGAAGATGATTATTGTTGCATTGTTTTGCATATGTCATGTAGTTTATAGGTTTCTTTATTTCATGAATTTATCTTGCATTTTCAATTTGATTTGCATTTTTCCCTTTGAACCATCTAAAAAACCCTAGAAACTTAGGAAATTCATAACTCTTGATTGGTAAGGCTTCTGACCTTCTCCTTTGGGGTGTGACCTAGTATGGGATTAGGGTTTGTTTGATGTCATATGTTTCCGTTTTGTTCATTTGCACCTCATGCTTCCATATAACCCTAATTTCTCATGTTCATTTGCATTCATCTTGCATATGCATCCATACATGAACTTTCCATAACATTTCTTGCATTCATATGTCATCTTTGACATCTTAGGACATGTTAGAATCATGCTTGATCATTTCTTCATCCATTTGCCATGATTTGCATTCATTTCATTTCATTAACTTTCATGTGTTTTCAAACTTCAAAGCATGCTTACATGACATCTCATTCTTGTATGATCATACATATGCATTTTGTATGACTTTGCATCATCTCACATGACATTAACATTGCATAAACACTTCTGACTCTGGTCATTTCATCTCATTGCATCTCATTTAATTTCATTTCTTGAACTTTATGCATTCATGCTAACATTTTCAGGTGGTAAGTTACTTTGAGAAGTGGATTTGCCTTCACTTCTCATTTCTCTTTATCTCTTTCATATGCATCTTGCTAGTTTCTTTAAAGTGAACTTGTTCACTTGTGTTCATTATTTCTCACTTTCTTTCTTTAAGTTACTTATCTTCTTCATTGAAGTAAGTAACTTATTCTTCTACTTCATCCTCCTTTCATCTGCTTCTTCCATTGGTGGCTTCCTTGAAGATCTTTCTTAAGCCTTACAAACCATAGGAACATCCAAGCATGATAATAATTAGGGTTGTGATTAGTCCCCCTTAGCTTTTACCCTTGGGTCTCCTTGAGTCTCTCTTCTCACCTCATAATCAGAGACTAAACTCTTAAAGTTTTAGGACTTTGGAATTAGGGTTATGCCTGCATCCTTCTCTTAGGATGGAGTGTATAACTTTAATCCTAAGTGTTAAACCTATAATTTGTTTAAAACTCTTAATCAAATCACCTTAATAATCACTAAGACTTCATCTTGTAACTTGGGCCTTACATTAGGGTTCTAACTCTTCCTTTATGGTTAAGAAGGACTAACCCTAGTGTTTAATGGACAAGTCCCCCTCAAGTTGTCTTACAAACTTAAAATCCACTTCTTAATCTCATCCCTTAATTAAAATCCACTTAATAAAGGCTTTGTTATATAATGAATTTAATCCCTAACCATGGATTAAGTTGAGGTATCTTCCCCAGCTTAAGTGCTCTCATCTATTATCCTTCTATTAGGATGGTGTAATGAGCCCACTAATCTGTGATTAGAGATTAAACTCATTACTTAACACTAAACAAAAACCCAAAAACATCTAAATAATCACAAGTAGGTTAATGATCTTAATCCTACATCATCATGGTCATTAAGTTGAGATGTTTATCTCATACTTAAGCAGACTCATTATCCCTAGTCAGGGAGGATATAATGAGTTTGCAAGCCTTTGATTTAGGCTTAAGCTCATTAACTTATGAAAAATACCAAAAACAATAACAAAACTGAAAACACAAAAACAAACAATAATCGTCTCCTTCGGGATTCTTTTCTCATCACACTCATTCACAAACAAGAACTTGCTTCTTCCGTCTGATGCAAGACAGTTAGCACTCGAGCCAGACGAGTCACACACTTGAGAATAGACAAGCAAGCAGTTCACAATCAATTTATCTTTCAGTCTCTTTGAGTCAAACTACGGTGTTCTGACTTCCTCATTGCACGAGAGGATACGTAGGCATAACTTAACAGTTATCGAACAAAAGTCTCTTTGTTATCCCCCTCTTTCAGCATTCCTTTCTAAGCCTCAATTTCTGAGTAATTCACACCTTTTGCATTGACACCTGTACATTCATTCCTAGCTTTTTGCACACAGATAGCACATACACCTACCCCTTTTAAACACATTCTTTTAAGCGTGGATCCCGTCGAGTACGACAGACAATCTGGGTGTTAATACCTTCCCAGGTTGTAACCAATCTCCTTTCTCAGTTTCTCTAGTTCGCAACCGTCTTATCCATCTCTTTCTAGGTTTATGCAGCATTACCTTTCCTTCGTGATAAAAATGCCTAGCTGGCGACTATATTCATCTTCATTTCATTCCTCCTTTCACCGACCGTTCGTGTCTGTACCCCATCTGACCCGGTGTCTTTTCGGGGGAGCGACAACTTGGCAACTCTGCTGGGGATACTATCTTGCAACCAGGGCTTCTGGTTCTTTTTGTGGGTTTCTCCTAACGCTTGTTTGATTTGTGTTTACGGGGGTGTTATGTGCTACTTGTGCTTGTTGTTTATTTCATTATTTATTTATTTCTGTACAACTTTATTTATTGCTTTCATTTACTGTTTATATGCATTTCATACTGTTATCATCATATCATATGTGTTGGATCTCTTGTCTGTTTTGGTGGGAGGGATCATTGAGTGAGTAAGGTTCCATACCGGGAGCCTGAGTGTCACATAGGATAGAGTGGCTTCATATTCTTTCCTATTCCATTTCGGTCTGGTGCGGGAATATGAAACACGGTACAGACATAGGTTTCTTCTTGAGAACTCTGTGCTACGGATTTCCTGTAGTACTAGGGCTATTTGGGAAGCCTTTTAAGTCAGGATGACCTTTTTATGACCTTC
Organism: Lathyrus aphaca; assembly: GCA_963966055.1. Classification (NCBI taxonomy): domain Eukaryota; kingdom Viridiplantae; phylum Streptophyta; class Magnoliopsida; order Fabales; family Fabaceae; genus Lathyrus; species Lathyrus aphaca. The sequence continues at coordinate 345,522,747 of OZ014519.1, read as the reverse complement.
AGCATCTGAGGTGAATTAGAGGAGGATCTTTTATGGTTATTGTAAACACTGTACCTCCGGGTTAGAAGTGTTTACACTTGTCATAACTGATCCAAGTCTGAGGATCCTTGTTCTAGAACAATACATGTGAAGGGGTTGGGGTGTTTATAGGTTTCCAGGAACCCTTGGCCTCATCATACATTGTTACTAGTTTTGTTAAGGTTGTATCATTTTGGACTGTTCTTGTGAAACCCTGGACTTGTGACTCTTTATTTGAGTCCCCGAACTGGTTACTGGTTTTCTAAGCCTCCATCCCGACTTTTTGAACACACATTGACCCTATCAAGGCAGATAACAGATCCAGCACTTGATCACAAACCCTTTGCATATCATTCTGCATACATCATTTTGCATCATTTAACATTTGTCTATTTGTTTTACAGGGTATCCACATCTTATCTTTGGTTTGGTTTTGACTTGTTCTACTGCTCAGATTCCCTCAGCTATCTACATCAGCTACATCGGAGATTCTTTTCAGCTCTCTTCACCAGTTGTCTTCATCAGAGACTTTTCTTCAGCATCTTCTTCAATAACCTTCATCAACAGTTGCTCTCAGTCTTCTTCACCAACATCCATTGTCAGCATGGACACTTCCAGGAAGAGCAACATCACCTATCATTTCTTTGAGCCTACTTTGACAGGCATCAGGCATATGCAGTCTCTCATCACTCCTGATCGTGTCCCTCTATTCAGGGAACATTATGGAGGCATTATGGACATGATCATGGATTTGATGCATCCCATAGGAGAATGATTCACACATGTCTCCAGTTCTATGACCCTCCTCTCAGATGCTTCACTTTCCCAGGTTTTCAGTTGGGACCATTGATGGAAGAGTTCTCCATGTTGTTAGGTGTCCCTATCAGGAGAGGGATTCCTTTCAAACCTGAGATGGTTGCTCCCAAGAATGAAGATATAGCTAAGGCTTTACACTTGGAGCCCACCCTCATTGACCAGAGCATGAACACTAAGGCTGGAATCCCAGGCCTTCACTTGGATTTCTTGGTTACTCAAGCCACCCTGCATGCTGCAGCAGGGAAGTGGGATACTGTTTGTGCTCTCCTAGCCCTCAACACATATGGAAGTTATCTTGTTTGCATATGAGCCATGGTTTCTAAGCAAGAGTGCCATTCACCTGTTCTTAATAAGGAACCCAGTCCCTACCTTGCTTGGAATTTTCTATTACTCAGTGCATCAAAGGAATGAGAAGCAAATGGGAAGGTTGGTCAAATGCTATGCACCCCTCTTCTACTGTTGGTTGTTAAGACATTTGCCGAAGTCAGACACTTTCTTGAATCCTCATTAGCCAAGGAACTAGGCTAAGAGATTGATTGCCCTTACATCAGAAGACATCAGATGGTGCACTCAGAGCACCAAGGGCAAAGATATCATTACTAGCTGTGGGCAGTACCCCAATGTACCTTTGATTGGAGTAAAAGGTTGCATCAACTACAACCCTTTGCTTTTCAAGAGGCAATTAGGGTATGCCTTGGTACATTCCTTAAGGGGATAAGATTTGATAGAGACCCTCTATTGTGACATCCAACATAACCTTGCCATTGTCAAACAGGCAGCATGGGCCTGAGGCAACATTCAGACTAAGGGGACAGCTATTATGGGCAAGTGCAACAACATAGCCTCAGCTCAGTATCTTGACTAGTCTCGTGTCAGGGGACAGATCACCCGAATTCCATTCACCTTAGAGGATGTACCTAGTCCATTAGCAGTGGAGCCTGCAGCTACTGTCAGTCTAGAAGAGTTTGAGAAACTGAAGGAAAGAAATACCCAGCTCTCTAAAGCTTTGAAAAAGACCCTCTGGGAGAGGAATGACAGTCGTCTAGATAATGAAAGGTTAGAGAAGCTCCGGATTGAGCACTTGACCAAGATTGAGAAGACGGATGACTACATTAAAAAGGCTAGAGCATGAGAGTTAGTGCTGAAGAATGCTTGCAAGGAAGCTAAGACTCAGAAGGCCAGGGCTGAGCATTACTTAGAGGAGAGCCAGGTTAGGTGGATTAAGATCACTGAGGCCCGTGCACAGGAAGATCAAAGGACCCAAGCTAAGATAGAGCAACTGGAGGCTAGTGAGAAGAAGAATCAGGCAGCTTTGTTAGCAGCACGGAAGGAGATTTCTGAGTTGAAACTTCGGGCGGGGATAAAGAGATCAAAGGACCAGGTTAAGCATAAGAAGTTGACCAGTGTCATTGCCTCCAGGAATCTTCTTATCAGAACCATCACAGAGCACCCAGTTGGCCCAGAGAGGATGACTTTGGACTGGATGTTTGATTTCCTTGTACTTGTATTTCCTTTTGTTTGTACTTTTGATTTTGTTGTTGTATTTTGACCCACCATGGGAACTTTATTGTAATCAAACTATGTATCTTCACATTTTTGTAATATATGGTTTATATTATTTTGTGGGCCTAATCTCTCTTCAACATCATCATTTCCTCGAGGTCTGGAAAGGTAAAAACCAAAGAACCAAACCAGATACCCTTGGAGGACAAATAGTCATCCTGCATTGTATACTAACATTTTCTCTTTGTTTTGTAGGTTTTTGTTTTGTTGTTGTTTCTCACTTTGTTGTGGTTTCAGGAAACATTGCTCGTAGAAGAGTGTTCCCTGTCAATAGAGTGAACCGGTATCCGACAAGAAACAACCTTCTGGGATTACAAATGGATCAGGTTCAACAAGACTTGACTGAAGTGAGAACCCAGATGGCCAATGAGAGGATAGCGATGAGGGCCCAAATGAATCAATTTATGACAATGATGACTGGTTTGGCTCAGAGCCAGGAGAGACTGAGAGAGTTAGTCGAGCGGCAAACTCTCGAGGAAAACCATCCAGGTACAGGGGGTACCAGTAACAACGATCACGTACAGCCTCGTACTGATCCTCCAGAGTTTGGACCACATCTGAACCCCGACATCAATGTTATAAGAAACACCCAAGGTAACACTGGAGGGAGGGCCTTGCAGGAGGACCCTCAATAAGAGCAATTTACTATGGATGGGGCTGGAGACGAAGTTTACGATCGTCGGTTGGATGAAATTGCAGAAAAGCTAAGGTCTCTTGAATCCCAAAACTCTCTGGGTTTTGATGTCATGGACATGGGATTAATGGAGGGGGTTAGAATTCCTCATAAGTTCAAACCTCCTTGTTTTGAAAGATACAACGGCACGTCCTTCCCACGTACCCATCTTCAGTCTTTCCTGGGGAGATTGAAAGCCTACACCATAGATTAGAAATTGTGGATGTTTTACTTTGAGGACAGCTTGACAGGGGCATCCCGGGAATGGTATTCTCACTTAACTAGGGCCATAGTTAGAAATTGGAAAGACTTGGCTGAAGCTTTCATTCGTCAATATCAGTATAATCTGGACATGGCTCCAAACAGAACCCTTCTGATGGGAATGTCACAGTCTTCCCGTGAAAGCTTTAGAGAGTATGCCCAAAGGTGGAGGCAACTAGCTGCTGCCGTTCAACCCCCGATGTCAGAAAGGGAGATGGCAGATATGTTCATGAACACTCTCCAGGGTACTTATATTGACAAATTGGCTGCATTTTCCTCCACCAGCTTTGCAGACGTGGTGATAGCTGGGGAAAGACTTGAAAGCCTACTGAAGATGGGAAAGATTTCTGACAACGGTGCCAGTTCAAGCAGTGCAAGGAAGCCATTTGCTGGGTCCCATAGATCCGGTGAGATAATTTCTATACATATGGGAAGAGGAAGACCCTAATATCTGCCCAGATCAGTTACTGTCGTCACTATTCCTACTCCACCTCCTCAGTATACTCAACAACCACAACACTTTCCTCAACAGCCACATTTTTCTCAACAAAGATCTTACAACAACAATAACAACAACCAACATCAATGCCCTTTTCAACAGCGGCCATCTCAGATCAATAGGGTGATTAACCCTATTCCAATGCCATATGCCACATTGTTGCCAAAAATCATAAAGCTCAATCTTGTCGAGTTAAGGACATTGGCTCCACCTGGTCCTCAAAACCTTCCGAGAAATTACGACGTCAACGCTAGGTGTGCTTTTCATTCTAATACACCTGGTCACTCCACGGAAAAATGCAGGGCTCTGCATATGAAGGTCCAGGATCTGGTAGATTCAAAGGCCCTAAATTTTGCACCACCCCCTAATGTCATGAAGAATCCTATGCCCAGCCATGTTGGGCCAAGGATAAATGCTATAGAGGAGGGCTCACCCGTGAGTTCAATTGAAGATACTACAAGTATTCAGACACCTCTGGAAGAGGTTAAAGCTCAACTTTTGAAATGCCAGGTATTTCCAGTTTGTGAGGCATGTTGTGAATCTTGCGAGGTTTCCGAGAATGGGTGTGCAAGCTTGAGGAATGGCATTAATGGCTTGATCAAAGAAGGCATTCTACAAATAACCACAACATCTTCTACAACATCAACAACTCTTTTTTTAACAACAATTGTTTCTCCTACAACTGCAAAGACAATTGTTCCTACAGACTCGTCTACAAAATCAGCAACCACCTCTTCCATCACTTCAACAAACAACATTTCCATTGCATCTACTTCTACAATTACAGCAACCACCAACAACAACATCTCCACTGTCACTATCTATTATGACCCTGCAGCGGTCCCAGATTCCAACAATTATCAACAACAATCTCAGCAACAGTTTCAACAACAATCAAGCTTCAATCAGTCACCACCAACATCCACTAGAAATCATGTCACCATTTTCTATGATCCACAGACAATAATGGTTCCAACCTCTGCTGCAGTTAGTCCAATCACCATTAGGGTGCCAGGGCCCATTCCATATGATAAAGACAACGTTGTACCATGGCATTATGGTGCAGACCTTTACTGCAACAGAGAAAGAGTCCTTCTTGATTCTTCGGTTCACACCCCCCAAGTGGATAATGTCGGGGGAGGCAGAGGCTTCACCCGAAGCGGACGCCTCTTCGTGTCACAAGCTCCCAGAACTAGCACTGAGGCAGAGGTTGCTGCCAAGCCAAGGGGAAACGTGTGGCACCTGAAGAACCTGCACCAAAAGAGACCCATAAATCATCCTTTGATCAGGATGTGGATGAATTTATGAGGATAATTAAAAGAAGTGACTACAAAGTTATGGATCAGCTCCACCAGAATCCTTCTAAGATCTCCATCTTATCCCTGTTGTTGTGTTCCAAAGCTCATCGGGATGCACTACTCAAAGTCTTGCACGCTGCTTACGTGCCGGAGAAGATCACAGTGAATCAGCTTGAGACAGTAGTATCCAATGTTAATAATAGCCATGGGCTAGGTTTCACCAATGCTGACTTAACAATAGAAGGACGTCACCACAACAAAGCTTTACACATCACTTTGGAGTGTAAAGGGGTTGTACTCTCTCATGTTCTTGTAGACACTAGGTCTTCACTCAATGTCTTGCCGAATAAAGCTCTTGTCAAGCTCGAATATGATGGTATAGCTCTCCGACCAAGCAATCTGGTGGTCAGGGATTTTGATGGTCCAAGAGGTCTGTTCTTGGAGAGGTGGAGATTCCTATGATAATCGGTCCACAGGTCTTTCAGACTACTTTCTATGTGATGGACATTCAGCCGGCCTACAGCTGTTTGTTGGGTCGACCATGGATTCACGCCGCTTGTGCAGTTACGTCGACCCTTCACCAAAAGTTCAAATATGAGTGGGAAGGACAAATTATCACCATCTGTGGTGAAGAGGACATCTTTGTTAGCCATCTGGTTACGTACAAGTACATTGAGATGGATGGTGAAATCCATGAAACCATGAGCCAAGGGTTCGAGGCTCTGAACATCAATGAGGCGACGACTGAAGTATTTGCTGCATCCCAGGAGGATAGGATGGGTACTTCAATTGTCTCCTATCAGTAAGCCCGGAAGGTTGTTGAAGATGGAAATGCCCAAGGCTGGGGCACGCTACTACCAGTGGAGAAGAAGGAGGACAGATTCAGTTTGGGTTACAAACCATTCCAACAAGATCAAGCAGAGGCTGCTAAAGGGCCCAAGTTCATCAGTGGGGGGATGCTCACCCCAGATGTTATTAACAACCTAGAAGACGAGGCGGAAAGCGACCTCAACCTAGAAAGCTGGAAACGTCCAAGGATCCCGGGTCACCAAGTCCTTAACTGGTCTTCCCAGGAAATTATAAGGGTTACTCCTGCAGAGTAATTATTATTTCCTGCTTTTTTCAGCATGCATCAAGTCCTGCATCTTGCCCGAGGTGTCAAGACTCATTTTGTAATAGGGCCATATTGTAATTTTATGCAAATGGAATATCAATGAATATCGGACATCTTTTGCAAACAATTCTCTCTTTCGCTCACTGTCTTTTCATTTTTCACTTTTGTACAAAACAATAAAATGGCAATGTTTTCAAAATAAATAAATTCATTTTTCACTTTTCTAAACAAGATTAAAATTGATCACTAAAAAGAACAAATCTCAACCCTTGCAGAGATTATCCTCCAGATTGCACCGACAACAGCATTGTTATTACCTTGTATGACTTCGACAATCCAATTAATCAAGTTGATGAAAGGGTTGAAGAAGACTATGAGTTACCTGAAGAGTTAGCCAGGTTGTTGAGGCAAGAAGAGAAAGTAATTACTCCTCATCAGGAGGAGGTTGAAACAATTAATCTTGGTACCGAAGAGGATTTGAAAGAAGTGAAGATTGGGGCCAGTTTGCAGGCTTCAATAAAAGAACAGCTCATTGACATGCTTCGAGAATACGTCGACGTCTTTGCTTGGTCCTATCAAGACATGCCAGGTCTAGATACGGATATTGTTATGCACAAGCTGCCATTAAAAGAAGATTGTCCTCCAGTGAAGCAAAAGCTACGCCGTACTCGTCTGGATATGGCCATGAAGATTAAGGAAGAAGTACAAAAACAGTGGGACACCGATTTTCTTGCTGTAACTAGTTACCCGCCGTGGGTCGCTAATATTGTACCAGTGCCTAAGAAGGACGGCAAAGTACGTATGTGTGTGGATTACCGGGACCTGAACAGAGCCAGCCCGAAGGATGATTTCCTATTACCTCATATTGATGTATTGGTCGACAACACAGCTCAATTCTCGGTATTTTCTTTCATGGATGGATTTTCGGGGTATAATCAGATCAAGATGTCACCCGAAGACATGGAGAAAAAAACCTTCATCACACCTTGGGGCACTTTTTGTTACAAGGTAATTCCATTTGGACTAAAGAATGCCGGTGCGACTTATCAACGGGATATGGTAACATTATTCCACGATATGATCCACAAAGAAATTGAATGCTACGTGGATGACATGATTGCCAAGTTCCTCACTGAAGAAGACCATCTGGTAAATCTGCTGAAGTTGTTCAAACGTCTGAGAAAGTATTAGCTGAAGCTAAACCCTAACAAATGCACATTCGGGGTACGTTCCGGTAAGTTGCTGGGATTTATCGTAAGTGAAAAGGGAATTGAAGTTGATCCTGACAAAGTCAAAGCCATTCAGGAGATGCCTTCACCTAGGACTAAAAAAGAAGTTAGGGGGTTCTTAGGTAGATTGAACTACATATCAAGGTTCATATCTCATCTCACTACAACCTGTGAGCCCCTGTTCAAGCTGTTAAGAAAGGAACAAACGGTCAGGTGGAACGAAGATTGTCAGAAGGCTTTTGACAAGATAAAGGAGTACCTGCAAGAACCTCTGATTCTTATGCCTCCAGTTGAAGGAAGACCTCTAATAATGTACCTGGCAGTATTAGAAGGATCAATGGGGTGTGTGTTGGGCCAACATGACGAGTCTGGTCGAAAAAAGTATGCAATATACTACCTAAACAAAAAGTTTACCGACTGTGAACAACGTTATTCACTGCTCGAGAAAACTTGTTGTGCTTTAGCGTGGGCTGCTCGTTGACTAAGACAGTATATGCTGACTCACACTACCTTGCTGATCTCAAAAATGGACCCCGTCAAGTACATATTCGAGAAGCCATCACTTACCGGAAGGGTTGCAAGATGGCAAATGATTCTGACAGAGTATGACATTCAATACACATCTCAAAAGGCCATCAAAGGCAGTGTATTGTCTGACTATCTAGCTGAGAAACCCATTGATGATTACCAGCAATGAGATTTGACTTCCCTGATGAAGACATCATGTACCTCAAAGAAAAAGATCATGAAGAGCTTGTTCACACTAAAGGGCCTGACCCAGAGGAAGGATGGACTATGATGTTTGATGGGGCTGTCAATATGAATGGTCGTGGAGTTGGTGCAGTGCTCATTACACCTAAAGGAGTTCACATTCCTTTCTCGGAAAAAATCACCTTTGCCTGCACTAACAACGAAGCGGAATACAAAGCATGTATCATGGGTCTTGAGGAAGCCATTGATCTCAGGATCAAGACTTTGACTGTATTCGGGGATTCAACTTTGGTAATCAATCAGACCAACGGAAAATGGTATACTCACCAAGAGCATCTAATCCCATTTCGACTATACGAGGAGATTATTGACTTTCTTCACAATAGTCAAACTTGAGTACATCCCTCGAGACGAAAATCAGTTAGCAGATGCTTTAGCTACCATTTCCTCCATGATCAAGGTTTAAACTGCCAATCATGTACCTCAAATTTTGGTATCCAGATTAGATCGACCAGCATACGTATTCTCTGTGGACATTGCTAAAGATGACAAGCCTTGGTTCCATGACATCAAATGCTTCTTAGAGGATCAAATATACCCACCTGGGGCATCATCCAATGATAAGAAGACATTAAGAAGGCTGGCCGCTAGTTTCTTCTTTAATGCTGATGGTTCATTATACAAGCGAAACTTTGGCATGGTACTTCTCAGATGTGTTTACAAGAAAGAAGCTGACTTGCTGGAGGACATGCAATGGCTAAGAAACTGTTAAGATTAGGTTACTACTGGATCACAATGGATGCAGACTATTGTGCATATGCCAGAAAGTTCCATAAATGCCAGATCTATGCAGACAACGTGCATGTACCTCTGAATCCTTTGAACGTGATGTCTTCACTTTGGCCCTTTTCCATGTGGGGCATTAACATGATTGGAAAGATCGAACCGACTGCTTCAAATGGCCACAGATTCATCCTGGTAGCCATTGATTACTTCATCAAATCAGTTGAAGCAGCTTCGTATGCAAACGTCACCAGGCAAATGGTAGCCAGATTTCTGAAAAGAGACACCATCTGTCGATATGGAGTTCCTGAGTGAATCATTACTGATAATGGTTTCAATTTGAACAACAAAATGATGGCATAATTGTGTCGGGACTTCAAAATCCAACATCACAACTCTTCTCCTTACATGCCAAAGATGAATGGCGTTGTTGAGGCAACTAACAAAAACATTAAGAAGATTGTGCAAAAGATGGTGGTTACATATAAATACTGGCATGAAATGCTACCATTTGCTTTGCATGGGTACCGAACCTCAATCAGAACATCCATTGATGCAACGCCTTATCAGCTTGTGTATGATGGATGTAAAGCTGGACGAAGAAGAATGGGTCCGTTCTCAGTACAATCAATTGAATTTGATTGAAGAGAAAAGATTAGCTTCCATCTGTCATGGGCAGTTATATCAAAAAAGGATGAAGAAAGCTTTCGATCAGAAAGTCAGGCTTCGGGAATACCAAGTAGGAGATCTTGTGTTGAAAAGACTCCTTCCTCCTCATACAGACCATAGGGGCAAATGGACTCCAAACTATGATGGTCCATTCATAGTAAAGAAGGTTTTCTCTGGTGGAGCACTGATGCTCACTACTATGGATGGTGAAGATTTCTTATGCCCTGTGAATTTAGATGCAGTTAAAAAAATACTTCGCATAAAATGACCTGCTGGACATAAAAACAGAATGTAAGTCCAGGAAAAAATAGGGCATCCCGGCGAGTCAAAAACAAAATAAAAGACTCGGGGAAAATTGAAAAAATGTACACCCACTGAGTTGAAAAGCCGCATTGGACAGCTTAGGCAAAAATGAGTATCCCGGTGGATTGAAAACCCGAAAGGGAGATCCACCCAAAATTAGTGAATAAGCGAACAACTGCATTCTGAATTCGTCTGTATCATTCACAACACGGCAAGCTTCGAAAGGATCAAGCATCAGTCAAAATTAACCTTCTTCAGAAAGCAAGATGAGAAGAACGTCAAGGTCATATAGGTCATAGCAAAGGAATCTCACTGAAGCATCGTCAACATTGCCAACACTTTTAGTTTCTCAGTTTATAGCAATCTTCTCATTCCAGGGGATAAGTTTCTTTGACTGTATTTGCCAATTCAGGGCACCCAGATTAATAAAATCAGAATTTTCTGTCATATCTCGTTTTGTACATTTTTGTTTCGTTTGCAAAATGTCCAATGTTCATAATAAGTACTTGCATAATACAAATGAGCCATCTTTACGCGTCCAGGAAATATTTTACTTTCAGGAAAGCCTAACTCCTATGACGGGATCCGGTAAGGGATACCTCGGGATACTTGTGCATTTCTCTTGTCTTAACAGACTGCAGGTATTCAATATGCAACATGGGGCATGCCAATCACACTTCCCCCAGCATACCTCCTCCCTAAGCAGTATCTGAAATACTTTTCCCCAGCGAAGATGTCAAAGCCTCATCATCCCCAGCACAAGTCTATTCAACAGCAGCGTCCCCAGCTAATATCCCCACTAGAGTGCCAGATCTCTCATCCTCAACAAAGATTAAAAGCACTATCTCCCCACAGAGTTTCCATCCTCTCCCCGGAAGAGGAATGCTTGAAACTCTTACACAACAAAGTGACGAAAGCTTCCTTCTCCCCAGCTGAGTTCTCCTTACGGATGGATCTTTTAATGATCTATTTCCCCAAGCAGAGCTCTCCCTCCTGGAAGATCTACCAATGATCTCTCCCCAGCTGGGTTATTTCTCCAAGCAGATCAGCCAGAGATCTTCAGCGGGATCCGAATCCCGGATCGGTTTCCCTTTTGCATAATCATAGCATTCACATCATAAATCACCGAAATAAGCGTAGCATTCCGTCTAATACGGAGCATTGCGGAAAAAATCAAACATTTGCATGATCACAAGCCAGGTTCGAGCCAATCACCTGCAAATTACCATCAATATTTCATCAGCAATGTATATTAAAACTCATATCCCATGAAGATAAAAGCCAAAGCGTCCCCTTTGCACTCTCAAATAGAGATACCTATACATGATCTTTCGACACCCGTCCGTGTCATACATCCCCAACATGGTTGTTAAGATACTTTTTGTAAACCAAGTGCTTATTCATAACACACTCTTTTTGGCACCCGTCTGTGTCGTCCTATCCCCACAGGTCGCCGGAATACCTTTTGCACTCTCACATACAAATATTTTTTCATAACTTATACATATATTCTTTCGACACTCGTCCACGTCATACTTCCCCAGCAAGTTGAACACGCATCCGTGTCTTGCTCATACTTCGCCAATAAAATCTATACTCACTCATACTTATACAGAAGTCTCTGATACTCGTCTGTATCTTGTATATATATCACTCCTCAACAGATTCGACACTCGTCCGTGTTCTTTATTAACCACTTGGTACTTGTCTGTATCATCATCTCTGAACACGTGTCAGCGTTTGTTTCTATCGATACCCGTCCGTATCATGGTCCTAAGGATGCTCGTCCGCATTTTTAATCTATACACGTCGTCAAACACTTATACCTTTTTATTCTTGAGCGTAAGCACTCGTCCGTGTTTACCGTTCCCCAGTAAGTCACCAACATAACAACTTTTCTTCCATCCGACATTCGTCCTATGTTGTGATACTTTCGGCAGCCGTACCCTGCCAGGTGATCGTCCTTCACCTCTGGATGACCGTCCATCATCCCCTTCCCCAACAGAGTCCCCGTTAATGGAACCTTTTTTTCTATCCGGCATTTTCCCTATATTGCGATAAAGAGCAGCCGTCCCCTGCTAGGTGATCGTCCTTCACCTCTTGATGATCGTCCTTCATCATTTTATCCGATGGTCATCCCCATCGTTGATCTTGTTATCCGACATTCGTCTTATGTCGTGATAAACCCCGAGAGCAGCCGTACCCTGCTAGGTGATCGTCCTTCACCTCTTTGATGATCGTCCTTCATCATATTTTATCTGATGGCCGTCCCCATCGTCAACCTTTTCTATCCGACATTCGTCCTATGTCGTGATAAAGAGCAGCCGTCCCCTGTTAGGTGATCGTCCTTCACCTTTGATGACCGTCCCTCATCATTTATTTCATTTATTCTTTAACCCGATGGCCGTCCCCATCGTTGTTTACTTTACTTTCCAAACTTGATGGTCATCCCCATCATTGCCTTTAATTTAATCCCCAGAGAATATTGTTTCTTTGCCCGATGGTCATCCCCATCATGATATCTTTATTTCCCCAGCTTATCGGTCGTCCCCGTCTTTGCTTTACTTACTATTTATCCCCAGCAATCGTCCTTTACTCGATGGTCATCCTCCATCGCCTTCATTTGATAATCATGCTATACTACCTTTTACAATTTATATCCCTTTTCTTCTTCTATCCAGCGAGTGCAAATTTTGGACTGTCTTTGGTATTCAACCACAAGTTATCTTGTTTGTCTGATAAGCCAGGCGCTTACATCCTGCACATCTAACTCCTGCTTGAATAGGGGCAGTTGTAAACACCCCAAATTTGCCCTCACTCATATCACACCATGGCTTATGATCTTTCATGTTTGCATAAACATAAGCATTCCACCTTATATTGCATATATGTTTTATCTGCATAGTTCAAGTTCATCTGCATCTGGGGTTTGTGATCTGAGCAATCCAAGATTCCATATGAGCCATCCCAAAGGTCTCAAAGCTTTTCAAGAGGGTCCATGTGTATTCAATCATCATATTGTGTCCCTCAAAGTTTATGGAAGTCAAGAGATCACAAGAACTGGCAAGGCATGGAAGCAGAGCTAGGGTTTTCACTACACAGATGACCAAAATTAGGGTTTTGGTTTCAGAGGCCTTAACCCCAAATTTTTGGACCATTCTTGCTTCTAATGTTCTTAATATGTTATAAGGGTCATGTGTACCAAGTTTGATGAATAAAATAATTGTGGAAGTCATTTGTTCACTGGGTAACTTCTTGAGCAAGTTAAGTCAAAATCAGGGCATCTGAGGCCCCCAACAATGGAACTAAAGGGGTATTTTCATCAAATTGAAGTTCTATGATCTTTATTTGATCTTAGAAGAGGTTGGAAGTTCAAAATATTGAAGAATTTTGAGCCATTTGCAAACTTGCCAAAAAATGGAAATGACTTGTAATGGAAACTTTCCATTTTGGGAAAGTTTTTCAACCTCCTCTTTGTCAACCAAAAATGCTTCAAATGAAAAATTATTGGTCATGAAAGTTATAGATTAGGTCTTTCCCTTTTCAAAAAGTACAAGAACATGTTTTGATTCATCCTAGAACTCAAGATATGGCCTTTCAAAGTTGGCAAAAATCCTAAAATATCAAGTTTTATGCCAAAGAGGGATTTTGCAAATTGGCATGTTAAGGCATTCTAATGACTTCAAATGGACATAAACATTTCACAATATGTCAAATGGACCTCTAAACATCAGAATTGTGCTTTGAATCAAGTTTTTTCATGCCTTGAACTTCAAGAAATCTCAAAAGGGCCAAAACTTTCAAGAATTGCAAAATGGTATGAATCCCTTCATCCACTTGTGCCAGCATGCCAAAACCAATTCCATGGCTCTCCACAAAGTCAGCTGAGGCCAGACACCCCAAGAACTCAGGCCTGCACCATGCCCATACCTCAAAGTACAAAATCTTGACTTTTTGCAACTTTGCCCATACCAATCACACTATGCCACCACCCATTTTCTGAACACTCTCATTGGCCTATACTATCCTTATGGAACACATTTCATAACACACAAGCAGCAAAATCATCCTAGAACTCAAATTGCCCAAAATTATTCAAAACCTTCAAACTTTCGAAACTCACTCCTCAGCCACTCAAACTTCAATTTTCTTTCACCAATCATCTCCATATGACCTAAGGATCACAAAGCACCCTTCACCATAGCCAAAAAGCTACTAAATCAAAAATACAATTTTTGCATCCTCAGAACCAAGCACCTCAAAATAGCCATCACAAGCTTGATCTAAACTCATCTTCATCATCAAGAAGCTCATTGGGGTGATTTTGAACCAAGAGGGAGGCCAAAAAGCTCAAGAACACAAAGCTTCAACTCAGGTAGCTTCAAGAACTTTTTTTCCAGAACTTGCATTTTAAGTTTCTAAATGAATCTTCATGCTTCACTGATCACCCTGATGTAATTTGTTTTGAAAATGGTTGGATATTAAGCATGTATTGAACTTCTAAAAGTTTTGTTCAGTTTTACGATTTGCTTCGAATCTTGTTTTTAGTGAATGATAAATTGATTTTGAGGGCTGATTCTTGATTGTTGATGTTTGGGGAGTGATTCTGGAGAGTTTGGGAGGTTCTCATTGCCTAGGGAGAGAGATAGCAATTTTGGTTGGCCGGAGAAGATGACCGGAGGTCTTCTCCGGCCACCTGAAAGTCATTAAACCCTTATCTGTGATTAATTCCCCAGACGCGTTTGTGGCCGTTAGATGAGGATTAGGGTTAGTAGTGTGTGGTCCAGATTGAGTCATTACCTTTTAATCCTGATTAATTAATTAAAAACATAATTAAAATCCAATTTGAATGTGGGCCATCCAGATGCGCGCGTGGTCAATTCCCTCCCTTTCTAGATTGAATCTGGGCCTCTGAATCAGATTACTTTGCATTTTATTCATTTTAATTTCATTTTTATCCATTTCTTTTGCATATTTAATTTAAAATATCAAAACTCATCACAAAAATATGAAACTTTGCATTTTTGTTTCAAATTATTTTCTCAACCTGAAAATAATTTTTATTTTATTTTTTGCATTAAAAAAGTATTTTTAAAATATTTAAATGTTATTTTTAATTAATTAAAGTCTTTTAATTAATTAAAAATACATTTAGGTTTCTAAAAATCACCAAAAAAATCATGAATCATCCCATTGCATTTAGAAACATCTTCAAACTATTCACACAAATTTCGTTTTAGGTTTGATCTTAGTTTGTGAATTTTCTTTGAATTAAGGGTCATTAAATCATATTTTTGAACCCTAAACTTAAAAAAAATCATTTCTGCCTAACCAAGTAGAGTTTGAAGATGATTCTTTTTGCATTATTTTTCATGTGTTTTCAAACTTCAAAGCATGCTTACATGACATCTCATTCTTGTATGATCATACATATGAATTTTGTATGCCTTTGCATCATCTCACATGACATTAACATTGCATAAACACTTCTGACTTTGGTCATTTCATCTCATTGCATCTCATTGCATCTCATTTCATTTCATTTCTTTATGCCTTGAACTTTATGCATTCATGCTAACATTTTCAGGTGGTAAGTTACTTTGAGAAGTGGATTTGCCTTCACTTCTCATTTCTCTTTATCTCTTTCATATACATCTTTCTAGTTTCTTTGAAGTGAACTTGTTCACTTGTGTTCATTCTTTCTCACTTTCTTTCTTTAAGTTACTTATCTTCTTCATTGAAGTAAGTAACTTATTCTTCTACTTCATCCTCATTTCATCTGCTTCTTCCATTGGTGGCTTCCTTGAAGATCTTTTTTAAGCCTTACAAACCATAGGAACATCCAAGCATGATAATAATTAGGGTTGTGATTAGTCCCCCTTAGCTTTAACCCTTGGGTCTCCTTGAGTCTCTCTTTTCACCTCATAATCAGAGACTAAACTCTTAATGTTTTAGGAGTTTGGAATTAGGGTTATGCCTGCATCCTTCTCTTAGGATGGAGTGTATAACTTTAATCCTAAGTGTTAAACCTTTAATTTGTTTAAACCTCTTAATCAAATCACCTTAATAATCACAAGACTTCATCTTGTAACTTGGGCCTTACATTAGGGTTCTAACTCTTCCTTTATGGTTAAAAAGGACTAACCCTAGTGTTTAATGGGCAAGTCCCCCTCAAGCTGTCTTACAAACTTAAAATCCACTTTTAATCTCATCCCTTAATTAAAATCCACTTAATAAAGGCTTTGTTATATAAAGAATTTAATCCCTAACCATGGATTAAGTTGAGGTATCTTCCTCAGCTTAAGTGCTCTCATCTATTATCCTTCTATTAGGATGGTGTAATGAGCCCACTAATCTGTGATTAGAGATTAAACTCATTACTTCAAACTAAACAAAAACCCAAAAAAATCTAAATAATCACAAGTAGGTTAATGATCTTAATCCTACATCATCATGGTCATTAGTTTGAGATGCTTATCTCATACTTTAGCAGACTCATTATCCCTAGTCAGGGAGGATATAATGAGTTTACAAACCCTTGATTTAGGCTTAAGCTCATTTACTTATGCAAAACACCAAAAATAATAACAAAACTGAAAACACAAAAACAAACAATAATCGTCTCCTTCTGGATTCTTTTCTCATCACACTCATTCACAAATGAGAACTTGCTTCTCCCGTCTAATGCAAGACAAATAGCACTCGAGCCAGACGAGTCATACACTTGAGCATAGACAAGAAAGCAGTTCACAGTCAATTTATCTTTTAGTCTCTTTGAGTCGAACTACGGTGTTCTGACTTCCTCATTGCACGAGAGGATATGTAGGCATAACTTAACAGTTATCGAACAAAAGTCTCTTTGTCATCCCCATCTTTCAGCATTCCTTTCTAAGCCTGAGTTCCTGAGTAATTCACACCTTTTGCACTGACACCTGTACATTCATTCCTAGCTTTTTGCACACAGATAGCACATACACCTACCCCTTTTAAACACAATCTTTTAAGCGTGGATCCCGTCCAGTACGACGGACAATCTGGGTGCTAATACCTTCCCAGGTTGTAACCAACCTCCTTTCTCAGTTTCTCTGGTTCGAAACCGTCTTATCCATCTCTTTCTAGGTTTATGTAGCATTACCTTTCCTTCGGGATAAAAATGCCTAGATGGCGACTCTATTCATCTTCATTTCGTTCCTCCTTTCGCCGACTGTTCGCGTCTGTACCCCATCTTACCCGGTGTATTTTCGGGGGAGCGACACTCTAGAAATACTGAAAAAATCATTTGTCTTCTAAAAAACCCTTGACTTGCAGCAACACTCTCGTGCCATTATTATAGAACTCCCCAAAAAGGATTAAAAGCTGATAGCACTCTTGGATGGATCCTTGGACCAAACATTGAGTTCCAAGTTCAAAGACATCTCCCCAGCATCTTTCATATTACTCGTCTAAGTATTGATGTTGAGATCCCACTCTCCCCTACTTTATCAAAACTCTTTGTCTCCCTAGAGTCAGCATTTGCACATCATGATCATACACATCATACTCGACAATACGCATTTGACATAATCATTTGTCCCTCCCCAGTTGTTGTCTGTCTGATTCCAGGTCCAGATTACTGTCAATTTTCATTTTTAAATCCATTATTATCGCTACCCCAAAGTGTGGTTAATCAAGGTCTTTTTCCCAGTAACACTGATATCCCCTGCAGAGGCCCTCCTTGATATGTACCTTAGTACCACCAATATTTTTCTTTTAAGCCCAATTATCATTGGCATAAATCCTTTAAGTGGTTTGGTTAAGATTTAAGGTTGTTAATTCAACACGCATCCGTGTTTTCCTGACATTTCCTAAAAGTTATTCTTTGAACTCTTCATTTAAGGAATTCTCAGAGGTTGGTCGTTTATCCCGTTAAAAAACTCCAACATTTTTTCTTATCTTCCAGTCGGTCGCTTAGAGCCGTTGATTTATATTTAAGCACGTTGCTTTCTACTCCTAGTATCAGTTGGTCGCACAGGACCACTGCCCAAACATTGTGTTCGTTTTCTTTATTCTCAGTATCAACAGTTACATTTGAACCTGTTGATTTATCACTTGGGATTATTCCCGACCACCGCGTCAATGACAGTTATTTATTTCCTCAATCGCTGTGTTATTTCATTTCTCGACCGCTGTGTCGATGCCTATCATTTTATTTCCCGACCGCCGTGTCGATTAGTGTTTATTTCATTTTTTTCTCGACCGCCGTGTCGACACCTGTTTATTTCATTTCCCAACCGCCGTGTCGACGTCTGTTTATTTCATTTCCCGACCGCCGTGTCGATGACTGTTATTTTATTTCCCGACCGCCGTGTCGATGCATGTCATTTTATTTCCCGACCTTCGTGTCGATGTGTGTTTATTTCTTTTTTTCCCGACCGTCGTGTCGACGCCTGTTTATTTTATTTCTCGACCGCCGTGTCGACGCCTATTTATTTTATTTCCCAACCGCCGTGTCGATGACTGTTATTTTATTTCCCGACCGTCGTGTAGACGTCTGTTATTTTATTTCCCGACCGTTGTGTCGACGTCTGTTATTTTATTTTCCCGACCGCCGTGTTGATGTCTGTTATTTTATTTCCCGACCGCCGTGTCGAAGTCTGTTATTTCATTTCCCGACCGTCGTGTCGACGTCTGTTATTTTATTTCCCGACCTCCATGTCGACGTCTACTATCTTATTTCCGACCGCCGTGTCAACGTCTGTTATTTTATATCCCTTATCGTCGTGTCGATGTCTGCTATTGTTTTCCCGACAGCTGTGTCGATGTTAGTTATTTATTTCCTCAACCATCGTGTTAATTTTTATTCCCGACCGTCGTGTCGATGTCTGCTATTTTATTCCCGACCGCCGTGTCGATGTCTGCCATTTTTTTCTCCTGACCGCCGAGGCGATGTCATTTCAACTATTTTTCTCAGTCACCGAGTTGCTGTATTGGAATCCCCAACAATTATCTCTTGAACTTGTTATCTCGTCACTTCAGATAGTTTGCTCTCGTTCATAGTGTTGGTTGGGCGCATCAAGCCATTGCGTTTTTACTTTGAACATTTTTGCTTGCTATCCTAGGGTGTCAGTCAATCTTTAATCTTATGTTCAGGATTTCTGTTTTGTTTCCCGTCTTCTGTTATTCTTAGTGCCAACAGTTACACTTGAACCTACTGATCCATCACTTTGAATACATCCTTTTTTTCCGTCTTGTCATCCCCAGCATATTGTTATCCCCAGTAGGTCTTCACCCTCAGTTTCGTTTCTGTAGATCACCTTTACCACCATTATCATTTATCTTCATCATACCATATTTAGCATATTCATCGTTAAAGAAAAATCAGCACGCTAGGTTTCATTGCATCTCGCATATCATATCCCCAACAAAAAGTCCCTCATAAGTTTATAGCATGTCATTGCATTTAGGGGAAAAATTTCGGTTATTTCTATATTTAAATACCTTTCACTCCGATTTTATGAGGATTAACATCACTCATGCTATCTGGTAAAGTTATTTAAATAGGGGCAATTGTCACACACCAAAATTTACCCCTAACTGCTCGCATCATACATTGCGTTAAAAGAATTTTCCAAGACTTTTTTGTTGTTTCCACCTCATTTTCAAGTTATTTTTTAATCTAATTTAACTTTTATTCACTTCCAAGCCTCTTAAATTTAATTTCTATTTTCCACTTCTAACTTTTAAATTTGTTTTCATGTTAGTTTCTATATCTTTTTCTTGTTCTATTTTTTTAAGGTTTTTTATTATTCTTTTCAATCCTTCTATTTATAATTTATATTCCAATTTCTATTTTTTTTATATTTTAAGTCATTCTTAGATTTTAAAAAATTTTAAACTTAAATTTTATTTCCATTTCATTTTCAAAGTTTTTTGTTTCTAAATTCAATTTTATTTCTATTCCCAATTTTCAACTTCATTTTCAACGTTTATTTCTAAATGTAATTTTATATTAAACTTTTATTTTTAATTCACTTCTTTTTTTTTTATTTCTAGTTTAATTTTAATTTCTAATTTCTAATTTTTTAATTTACTTTAAAAAAAAAGGAGAGTTTGTATTCCTAATTTAATTTTAATTTCCAATTTTTATTTGTTTTAAGATTTAATCCCAAGGTTCCAATTCATCTCAAACCTCATTTTTTATCCAGTTTTTATTCAATTTACTCCCAACAACAATTTTGGTCTATTAAAACTCATAAGGCAATGCCAAGTTTACAAACTACAAAGTTATCTCAAACAAAATCAATAGGAATTACTCATACAAGAATCTCTTTCCAAATTCAAGATTAATTTCAAGAAAAGATACAAAGTTCTGTTTAATCCTAAAATTAAGTTTCTTGGTTATTACAAAATCAAATTTCAAACTCCTAAACCAAGTCAGTCGTTGCTTTCTTTTTTGCTTCAAGACCAAACACCAACATAAGGCAACGATGAGGAGGCCAAGTGAAAAGATAATACCTTTGTTGTCACCCCAATTAACCTGTCAAATACACAAAAGGCCAAATTCAGAAAAAACAGAAAAAACCTGCAAAAAGTAGAGAACGAATTTGACTTATCAATACACCAAAGGGCCAAATTCAAAAGTGCATATCCCCTATGCACAAGCTAATGTAACCCTTTGTACCAAGACCTGCTACAACTCATTGACACAGACCCTGCATCATACAAGTACACCCTGGTTACAACACTAGTTTTACACTAGAAATGGATAAGAAGTAAGTCAAAAAAAATTATACTGATGTCTGCATTGAAATAATCATAGAAGATGGCATAAGTTAATAAACCAAGGCAAAGATGGATAGAAAATTTTCAATTGAAAACACAACAGGGAAGTTTCACAATTTTAGCAAAAGCATCTTTTCAATACCAGAAAGCAGAAGATTTAATTACCATGATTATGTTCTTTTCAAAACATACAAAAACCCTAATTCACACTATAAAGAGGGACGGTTTTTTTCAGAAGAGGAGGAGGGGGCTAGCCGTGTATACACACACAAAAACCTCAGAAAAAGACACACAAAAATCTCAGAAAAGCAAAACCACAAAAAATTGAAAAGAAGAGCAACCACTTTTCCTCATCTTCTACAACACCAAACCGACCCTCCATCGCACCACCTCGCCGTACAAAGCCGCTGGATTCATCCATTCCATGAAACCGCTCGTCCTCCTTTTTCGTCGTTCTCCACCAAACACCAAATCGCAAACCTCATCTTCATAATCATAGATCCAGTTGCTCGCCAACTAAGACAATATATGTTGACTCATACCACTTTATTAATTTCGAAGATGGATCCTATCAAATACATTTGAGAAACATGCTCTCTCCGGACGAATAACGATATGGCAAATGATTTTGACAGAATATGACATCCAATATACCACTCAGAATGCAATTAAAGGAAGTGCGGTAGCTGATCATTTGGCTCATCAAGTAGTGGATGACTATCAGTCTATGAATTTTGAGTTTCCAGATGAAGATATTATGCTTGTTACTAAA
Source organism: Lathyrus aphaca (assembly GCA_963966055.1). Classification (NCBI taxonomy): domain Eukaryota; kingdom Viridiplantae; phylum Streptophyta; class Magnoliopsida; order Fabales; family Fabaceae; genus Lathyrus; species Lathyrus aphaca. The sequence goes on along the minus strand of OZ014519.1, from coordinate 345,501,277 downwards.
CAACCTAGACAATATGAAGGACCTGAACAGGGATCCCGATGGACTATGGTTTTGATGGAGCTTCTAATGCACTTGGTAATGGTGTTGATGTTGTGATTATCTCTCCCGAAGGTTGTTATACACCGTTTACTGCTAGACTTTGTTTTGATTGTACCAACAATATGGATGAATATGAAGCGTGCATCATGGGTATCAAGGATGCCATTGAGATGAAGATCTAGTTCTCTAGTGTATATGGAGTTTCAGCCCTGGTAGTTAGTCAGATTAAAGGAGAATGGGACACAAAACATTCAAATCCCATTCCTTATAGAGAGCATGTGTTGTCTTTGATTTCTTATTTTGAAGATATCACTTTTGAACATATTCCACGATAAGAGAATCAATTGGCAGATGCATTAGCTACTTTTTCATCTATGTTCAAGATCAATTGGGATAATTAAGCTCCTAGAATTACTATTGATCGATTAGCTGAGCCTACATATTGTTATGAGGTTGATATCAAGGGAGTAGAAGAAAATACTTGGTTCCACAAAGTAGAAAGATATCTCGAAGCTTAGGAGTATCTCGAAGGGGCATCTATCGATGACAAGAAGTTTCTATGGAGGTTCTCTGCCAAATTATTTTTGAGTAATGGAATTTTGTACAAGCGTAATCATTATTCAACTTTGCTTCGTTGTATGGACAAGAAGGAAGCAAGAGAAATTATGGAAGACATGCATGATGGAATCTTTGGTACTCACTCTAGTGGGAATACCATGGCTAAGAAGATATTTAGAGCAGGTTATTATTGGTCTACCATGGAAGATGATTTCTATCAGCACTCTAAAACTTGTCATAAGTGCCAGATCTATGCTGATAAAGTACATGTGCCTCTAGTTCCGTTGAATGTTCTAACTGCTCCTTGGCCTTTTACCATGTGGGGAATTGATATGATTAGTGAGATCAACCCTACCTCTTCCAATGGACATCGTTTCATTCTTGTTGCTATTGATTACTTTACAAAGTGGGTGGAGGCAACCTCGTTTGCTTCTGTTACCAAGAATGTTATGGCTCGATTTATCAAGAATAATATTATATATAGATATGACATCCCTGAAAGGATTATCACAGATAATGGTATTAATATGAACAATACTATGATTATTGAACTCTGTACATAGTTCAAGATTAAGCATCACAACTCTTCTTTATATCGACCAAAGATGAATGGCGCAGTGGAAGCTGCCAACAAGAATATTAAGAAGATCTTGCAGATGATGACAGTGATATACAAAGGTTGGCAAAAAATGTTACCATTTTCTCTTCATGGTTATTGTACCACAGTACGTACCTCAATTGGGGCAACCCTATTCTCTCTTGTTTATGGTATGGAAGCAGCACTACCCATTGAAATTCAGATCCCTTCTTTAAGAATTATGAAAGATGCATACTTAGATGAAGATGAATGGGTGCAGACTCGACTTGAATAGATAAACTTGATTAATGAAAAGAGGCTTGTGGTTGTTTGTCACAGTCAGATGTTTCAGAAGCGTATGATCAAAGCCTTTAATAAGAAAGTCAAGCATCAAGTGTAACAGGCTGGCGAATTGGTAATCAAGCGTATCATATTACCACAGGGTGAGCCCAGGGGAAAATTGACTCCCACTTATGAAGGACCATTTGTAGTCAAAAGAGTATTTTCTGGAGGTGCTATGATGCTCACCACCATTGATGGTGAAGACCTCCAACAACCTGTGAATGCATACATAGTCCAAAAATACTACGCATAAAAAGAGACCCACTAGGTTGACTATCCTAGGAAAAAATAAGGGCATCCCGGCGAACCAAAAGGGTTCGGGCAAAAATTAGGGATATATATGTTAAAAATGTACACTCGGCAAGTCGAAAACCTGAAAAGGCGGCTTGAGCAAAAAAGGGTATCTCGGTGGACTGAAAAACCTGAAAGGGCGGTCCAAGAAAAAAATTAGGGATTAAAGCGTACGATTGTGTCTCGTTGGATCACCCATGTAACCTCAACTAGTTGTGCTACCAATATCAAGTTCAAACAGGTGCAGATCAGTCTAGTCATTTCTCTTCCGACAGTAAAATATGAAATACTCGAAGATAATGACAATAGCAGAGTTGAAACTTGATGGGATCACTTACACATATATGTGTTTCATTGTTTCTGTACTCTTTTAAATTTCCTACGACGAATTCCTCTTACTAGGATTTATGTCTCTTTGTTCAAACTTGCCTGCTTATAGGCCAATTTCAAAATTAATACAATTCTATTTTCGAATTCAGGTTTACTTTTCCCTTTTTACTTAAGAGAAAACGTTTGTTGATTATGTTTGAATGTATATATGCTTTTGAATATGATTGATGTTTACCAAAAATACATATAAAATAATATAAAATTATAATAGCAGCATTTACTAAGGACACTTGGAGGTAGGAATCCCCAACAAGGTGCATATCCAACAGATCTTTGTAGGTTCATCCCCACAGAGTAATCTTTACGGATTTATTTCAGCGAAGTATTCCGAGTAGCCTCTTGTACTTCTAACTCTACAAAGTTCCAACAGATTTCTCTCAAGGATGATATCCTCCGAAGAATTGATACTTGGTCGGATAAGTCTCTCAGGGGAATGTTCGTCTCTTTTATCCCTAATCAGGGTATTTAGGAATCTAATCTTCCAATAAGAAGTACGACGAACGAAAGTCGAAAGATCCCAAGTACAATATTCAGAAACAAGACGAAAACGATGTCTTCATACTCCTCAACAACAAATCGGGATTTATTTTCCCCAGCTAGCAGTTGTTACATGAAGCTAATAACGGGCTTCGACTACATAACTCACACATACATCATTTACATCATATCATGGCATATGCATCCATAACGTATACGACATTCTCATTTACATTAATAATGTCATGCCATACATGCATACAGTAAGCACTCTTACATAAAAACTAACTTTTCCTCTTCAAGATAGTCCGCAATCAGATAGACATTACCAACTCCTTGAGACAGTTCAGAGACGATCTAAACGAAGATCTAGTATTGATACTTAGTTCAGGATGCTTTTCTTTCCAGAGACAGTTTAGAAACGATCTAAACAAAGATCTAATGTTGATACTTAGTGCAAGATATTTTTCCATAAGCAATTTAGAGATAATCAAAACGAAGATTTAGTTCTGATGCTAAGATATTTTCCTAGAGACAGTTCAGAGACGATCGAGACAAAGATCTAGTGCGGATACTTAGTTCAAGGTATCTTTTCCCCCCAGAGACAGTTCAGAGATGATCAAAACAAAGATATAGTTCTGATACTTAGTTCGGGACATGTTACAAAGACAGTTCAGAGATGGTCGAGACGAAGATCTAGTTTGGATACTGTGTTCAGTAACAACATTCAGATAAAGTCAAACGTGGACACATTCTGACACTCATATCCACAAATATTTTGGGTGGCATCTATAATCCCATCTCCAAATACTCCGACTGGCATATTTAAGCCCATTCAAGCAATACAATCAACCAACAGTATGACTTTGCGCACCGGCGAGTGCAAATTTTTGGGCTTTAGTGTTCAATCCTCTTCCACCTTCAGGTCACGAATGGTGTACATGCCAATTTAACTCCTCAAGTTTCAGAAAATTGAGAAGGGGAAGCTGTTGTACCCCAAAATTTTCCCTCACATATTCAATACAATGTGTCTCAAGAGGTCTCCTAATGGTCACAAGATTCACAATTGCCCAAAAGGATTCAAGGTTTCATCAGACAAAGCCTCCTCCTAGGCAGTGGATTTTAAAACTAGGGTTTTGAGTTTCACAAAGAAAATTGGGATTTTAAATCCTCAAGTGGACTTCATGACATCCTACATACTTCAAATAATCCTCATGTCAAGTTTCAAGGCTTTCCCTACAAGTTTGATCAGTCAGCTGCTCAGGATATCAAAAAATCAATTAACTTGGTCAGAAAGTCAACTATGGGCAACACAAAGTCAAATCTCAAGATATTTGGTCAACGTCAATATTATAAGGTGAAATTCATAATTTGATCAAGGTTTGATCATGATTCATCAAGGAAACCCCAGAATCATCAAGAATCAAGAGTTACTAAATTAGGGTTTTGTGTAGGAAAAGTCACTGTACTTTGACCAACCATAACTTTCACATGCTTCATCATAAATTTCTCATCCAAATCTCATTTTAACGAAAATTCAATTCTCTACATATTTGTATCTCACAGGCCAAGGCCAAAAATGCTTTGTTTGAGAGATATGAGCCAAGACATTATAGGTCCTTTTAAAAGTCAACAAAAAGTCATTTTTTTCAAAAGCTCATAACTTGAAAATGGAAGATAAAATGGACACGGGACCAAAAGGAGTAGTTATAGGACACTCTAAGATTTCTAAAAAGTCATAGAACACATACATGGGATAAACATTGAGAGAGTTATGCATTGATGAAGTTGGGCAATTTTGAGGAGGTGTAAGAAGCAAAAAAGGCCAAAACTCAAGTTTCTTCCAAATGGGCCCATACTTTTCCAACCCAAACTCAATTATAAGATCATTCATGACCCATGGATCATATTATCTGATTTTTTATATTTATTTTATATTATATTGGATTTAATTCATTTAAATTCAATTTTAATTAAGATAAATAATAAAAAATCAAATATTTGGTCTTAGATCTATTTTGAGATCAAAAATTTGATGACTATGATGATTGAAAGGAATCAATTTCGTGTAAAAACTAAAAGGGGATGATTTTATCAAATTTTTGGACAACAAAATAAATCACTTTTCTTCATCATCAAGTAATCCAAAATCCACCACAAAAGCCCAAATTTTGACCTAATTCCATTCATCTATAAGTACACAACACAACCAACTGCACAAGGACGAAAATTCTGAGCTGAAGAACACCTACCATACTTCAAAATTTTCAAGAAAAGTGACAAAATAGGTTTCATACTTCCTGCTGATTTCAAAGATTTTTGAAGGTTGCAATAGCTTCCTTGAAGCATTCTGAACATGAATGCATCATCATCATCATCATCGAAAGCATGCGAAATCATACAAACCGAACCCTCTTTTGTGTCTCATTCTTGAATTTTCGATTCTTTATATTTATGCATAATAAACTGTTTTTTGTTGTTTAATATTGTTTATGATGATGTGTAGATGGTTTCTGGGCAATTTGATTTGAGATTTGATGCAGATTTGGCAATCCACCATGATTAGGGTTCTTGAGCTCGAATTTGGGAATTCAACATAGAAGTAATTTCGCACAAAATTGATGAATCAATTGGACTTAGAAGACCTCTCTTAACTGATTTGTGACATTAGAATGTATTTATTTTATGTGTTTTGAGTTTTTAAATTTGCAGGACATGTAGTGACAGACAAAAAGTGTCACTACAAGCTTTAGCGACGAACAAGCTGTAATTATAACCTAACTGGACAGACGGAGGTTGAAGATGGTCCGCACGAGCTTTTCAAATTTAAAATGATGTTTTATATTATAATATTTTTGTTCCGTTTGTTTGCACACGCGGGTGCGTGGCCCAGTGGTTGGGAGTATGCTTGGTAAAGCCAGGGACCTGGGATCGAATCCAGGCTCCCCATTCTTTTTTGTGGCTCATTTTCTTTGTTATTTGTTTTTGTTTTCTTTTCTTTTTTCTAATTAACTTTCTAATTACAATTAACTAATTAACTAACTCACTAATCACTTTAATTTCTAAACAATTTCATAAAACTTTTAATCATTTTCTTTAACTAATATTTTTTTCTTATAAATAAAAATTTAGTTTTTTAGGTTATTTTTATTAATTTTGTAAATAAATGTATAATTAACTTAATAACTAGGATTTAATCGATTTTAACTTTAATTCTAATTTTTCTAACCCAAATTTTTTTCATAACCCTAAAACGATTACTTTAACTTATTTTTATTAATTTCTTTATTTACTTTCTTATTATTTTTTAGAGAAATTGTATAGGATGTACAAAATTATGTAATTTTACTTTCTCGCAGTTTTTTAAATTATGTAATTGCTTCCTGGTCTGTAATAGTTAACTAGGGTTTATTTTTCGCACTTTACTCTATGTAATTCCCTAAAAAACAAATGTACCCTCCCTATGATGTAATAGTCTAGGACTTTTACTTTCCGCTTTTTATTTTCTGCAAAAATATAAACTGCATGGTTAGTAAACTAGGGCGTGAAAAGAATGTATGCTAAATTAATAGGACTTAGCCCATTAAATCTCCAAGATAAATATCTGAAATTAATATTCACACACGTAAGTCGATCATTATACAATCTCCATCTGCACCTCCTAGGGTTTCTCCTCTTTGTTTCCTTACAAAACATGGTTAAGTCCCTCGAACATAGGGGTATCTTAGTAAAGTTGCCTACGAACAAAATCATCATAGTCCCTTCAGATTAAAGATCACAGCCCCTTCGATTTGCCTACGTATAAATGATCTAGTCCCTCGATGACCCTATGAAAATGATGATAGTCCCTTCGAATTACTAAAATACTTCTGCAAGGTTGCCTTCTATGACCATACGATGACCCTACGCCCGTCCCTTTAACATCCAAGGATAAGACTACTTACTCACTAATAGTAAGGACAATTCTACTCTTAAAGGAAATAAATAACAAGAAAGACCTTACAAACCTAGGGTAAGTAGTTCTTAAGTGCTTGCTCACTCCTTTTTCAAAATACTTTCCACACCTCACACTTTCAAAAAAGTTCAAACTAAACACTTTGTATACATCCATACGAGGATCATTACAAAGTTAAAGACTTCTGAAATATTTTTCTAAATACACCACCACTATTTTCAAACAAAGTAAAGTGAGCTAAGAAGTTAAGAGCCCATGGATAACCATAGATACAAAGGGTGCTAACACCTTCCCTTTGTATAACTTACCCCCCGAACCCAATTTTTTTAAAGGTCTTTCTTGTTCTTTTATTTCTTTTCCTTATTGGATAAAATAAAAGTCGGTGACGACTCTTGCTATCCGCAACATAGTTATTGGAAACAAAAACGCCCAAGTCAGTTCTCCCACCGTGTTACAGAGAGGTTTACCACCCCATGCATACGTACCCACAATGTGCAATGTAAGATCAAAACCTCATAGTTTGTGGTAAAAATAGTGAAAATTTATTGGTTTTGATTGATTTTAAGAAGTGAAGACAATTTATCATTTTCAAGTTGATAACCTCACAAATCTACCATAAGAATGAGGGCATGGACTCATTCATCATTATGGGGAGGGTGCCAACTCAGATAAAATTGATGAGTATGCCACTAAACCCCCATAAATGACAAGAGACTCAATTACATCAAACTACAACCATGGAGGTTGGGAGACTTACACCCTACTAGAATGACTCATAGTCTAAACTTGCAAAGAAAACAAAAACAATGCACATAGCACACAACAACTTGAATGTGTTTGGTTCTTTTTATTTTTTAAATTGAAGTCATCATTATTAAGAAGAGGTAAAAGTCACTTGACAAAAGTCAAGGTTTGAATTATTAAAGTGGTGAAAGTTTTAAAAGAAGAATCCTTTGAAAAAGGGAGAAGGTTTTGAAAATTAAAGAATGAGAGGAGATGAAGAGACTATCCAAAAAGATAAATAAAGGAGATAAGGGAGGAAAATTATAACCACTTGAAGACACCCTAAGCATAAGAAAAATAATTTCATCCTCATAAGCACATGCTAGCAAATGGCCAAATAAAGGCTAAGGTATCAACGCCATATTGATCAAAGTAAAGGGAAGGTGTCCTAGAATCTAAGTCTAAAACTCCAAGTTCAATGCAAGAGATAGTAACCATAGACCAAGATTAGGAGCACAGGTTTTTTAGAGGTTTAGAACTTTATTAATGTTTTTGGTGTCCAAATGGACAAAAAAAACACAAAGATATAATGACATAAACATAAACATGTTAATGGATGATATAAAGCATAATAAAAGTAAAAGAGAGAAGGGAGCAAGAGATAAAGTAAAAAGGATAGGGATCAAGAAGGAAATAAAAGCAATATAATAATATACAATAATGTGATGAATTTAATCACCAACAAAGGTAACAAAGCCAAAAGCTCAAAGCGACAACCGATTTTCGTCTCGCGTTTTGCACTATACGGTTGTAAACACCCCAAATTTGCCCTCACCCATTCACACCATGGCTTGTGATCATTTCATATGCATAAATCCAATCATAGCATATCATATCACATTTTTTAATTCACTGCATAGATTCAAAGTCATCTGCATCTAGGGTTTGTGATCTGAGCAATCCAAGAGCTTCTTGAGCCACTCCAAAGGCCATCAATAACTTCAAAGGGGTCCATATGTTTTAAAGCATCATATTATATCCCCTCAAAGTCAAGAATGTCAAAAAATCACAAGAACTGAGAATGGTATGGAAGCAGAGCCAGGTTTGACTGCACAGATGACCTAGAATTAGGGTTTTGGTTTCAGAGGCCATAACTCCAAATTTTTTGGTCATTCTTGTTTCTATTGGTCTCTATATGGTATAGGGAGAATGCATATCAATTTTCATGAAGAAATTCCTTGGGGAAGTCATCTGATCAAGAGTTGACTTTTCAAGCAAGTCAGTGTAAAATCAGGGCATCTGAGGCCCCCAATGACCCAACCAAAGGATGTTCTTCATCATTTTGATTGTGTATGATCTTTATTTGATCATAGAAGAAGTTGGAAGTTCACAAAATTGAAGAATTTCAAGTCTTTTGCAAAGTTGACTTTTTGGGAAAGTTGACTTTTTAATGAAATTGCCATTTTGGGAAACTTTTTCAACCCTTGCTTTTTGATTCAAAAATGCTTCAAATGTGCACAAACTCATTACAACATGATCATGTGACTTCTAAAAATCAGAATTGGCCCAAGAATTATGCATTTTGATGCTTTGAACTTCATGAATTTCCAAAGGGGCCAAATCTTGTGAAAATTGCAAAACATATCATAAACTTCATGCAACTTGCTGAATCATCTCAAATCAAGTTCCATGGTTCTCCCTAAACTCAGCTGAGCCAAGCCATACCCCTATCTCAGCCTGCCACTTGCCCATACCTCCAAGTACAACTTGCTTGACTTTTTGCAAATCACCCCATACCAATCAGAATAGCCCACACCAACTCCACAGACCTATCACAACTTGATATGTGGACTTTATGCAAGCCATAACACACAAGAACACAGCCTAAGACTTCAGCATTCACAAGTTCACAAAAATCTCTCCAACTTGCATTTTCATTCGAAACTGATTGCACAAGCCTCAAACACACAAACAAACTTCACAAACAACCTCAACACACTTCACTGATCACAAAGCACCCATCACCATAGCCTGAAACCCTCAGAAACAAAAATACGATTTCTGCCCCTCTTTGAGCAGAACTTCAGCCATCTTTCAAACCAACCATTACAAACTTCAAATAAGTCTTGAAAGCTTCTCAGGAGGTCCAGGGGAGTTGATTGCAAGCAAGAAACTGGCCAGAAAGTCCCTGATTGGAAAGCTTCGATTCAGGTAGCCATGGGAATTCATTTTTCCAGAACTCTCTCTTCTTGTTTCTAAAGTGATCTACATGCTTCCCTGAGTTCACTGAACTTGTTATTTTTGAAAATGATTGAGTATTGAGTGTGTATTGCTTCTCTGAAAGTTTTGCCATTTTTGCATTTTTATTTCGAATCATGGTTTTGAGCAAGAAGAAATGAGCTTTGAGGTTGGATTCTTGTTCTAGAGGGCTTAGGGATCATTTCTGGAGATTTGGGGGGTTTGATTTGACCTAGGGAGTGTTTTGGAGATTTTCAGGGAGGGAGGTCACCGGAGAAGATGACCGGAGCTCGTCTCCGGTGACCTGAGAGTGATTAATTGATAATTAGGGTTAGGGCACCAAGTTTGAATGTGAGCCACTGGATGTTGTTTCCCGCGCGCGTATAGAGGGCCTGGATCATTTCATTAACTCTTAATTATGGATTAATAATTAATTAATTAAAATTAGGCTGGTTTGAACTTGGGCCGTCCAGATGCGCGCCCAGTCAAACGTTTTAAACCCAGATTGCATCTGAGCCTTCCATCCTGCATACTTTCATTTTTATTCAATTTTATTTCATTTAATTTCATTTGTTTTCTTCATTTAATTTAAAATAGTAAAACATTTTCAAAAATTCTGAAAATTTTTATACAAACTTTTATTAATTTTCAGAAACCAAAAACATTTTTATTTTCATTTTTTGCATTAAAAAATATTTTTAAATCATTTAAAAGTTTATTTTTAATTAATTAATGAGAATTAATTAATTAAAAATACTTTTAGGTATTTAAAAATCACCAAAAAATTCATGAAACCTTTAAAATCATTTAGAAACATTGTCCAACCCTCAAACCAAATTTTTTTTTGATCTTGATGTCTTTTGACAATTTTTCATGGAATTAATTTCATTTCAAGGCAATATTTTGATCCAAACTTCCAAAATTCATTTCTGCCTAACCATTGAGAGTTGGACTTTGATTCTTTTTGCATTGTGTCTTGCATATCATGTAGTTTATAGGATTAAATTGGCATGAATTGATCTTGCATTTCCTATTTGTTTGACATTTTTCTTGACAAGGTACCTTAAAACCCTAGAAATCTTAGGAAATTCATAACCCTCATTAGGTTAAGAGTTAGAACCCCTCCTTTGGACAGTGAGTTTGTATAGGTTTAGGGTTCCTTTGAATGCATTTTCAATTTTTTATCTTGATGTTTGCTTCTGGTTTTGGTTTTTGTTTGGTGCATTGATCATAAACCCTAATTTGGGCTTTCTTTTGCATTCATCTTGCATTTGTTTGCATACCATGACTTGCCATGACATTTTATGCATCCATTTGATCCATGACACATATTAAGACATATTAGAAACATGTTTGATCATTGCATCTTGCATTTGCCATGTTGTATGCCATTTGCATTTCATAACTTTTCATGTATTATCATGGTTCTAAGCATGCTTCTCTTGCATCCATATGTTCATATGATCATCCTCATGCCTTGACTCGTGTTTGCAGCATCTCATAGCATCATTAGCATCATGTGTATGCTTCTGGTTTTGATTTGCACCATGTCATTTCATCTCATCTTGCATTGTATTGCATTCCTTTCATTAACTTTTCAGGTGGTAAGTAACTTTGAGAAGTGAATTTGCCTTCACTTCTCACAATTTCTTTTCATCTCTCTTATGCATCATTGCTGCATTTTGTCTTATGCTTGAGATTGAGCTTGCTCTTTCTTCTTCTTTTTACTTTCTTTCTTCAAGTGACTTGTCTTCTTAAATGAAGCAAGTTACTTTGCTTCTCTTTGCTCCTTTCATCTGCTGCCTGGTGGTTCCTCTGAAGATTTCTCTTGTAAACCTCACAAACCTTTAGGAACAACCAAGCATGACAACAATTAGGGTTTTGATTAGTCCCCCATTTAGATTTTACCTTTGTGTCTCATTGAGTCTTCTCTTCTCATCCCACAATCAAGGACTAAACCCTGAAGGCTTTGAGGCTTTGTGATTAAGCTTATGCCTGCATCCTTCTATTAGGATGGAGTGTATAACTTTAATCCTAAGTGTTAAACCCTTAATGTGTTTAAATCCTTTAATCAATTCATCTAATAATCATCAAGACATCAAGCTTGTAACTTGGGCCTTGCATTAGGGTTCTAATTTTTCCATTAATTGTTTAAGAAGGACTAACCCTAGTGTTAATGGACAAGTCCCCCTCAAGTTGTCTTACAAACCCTAAAACTCACTTCATCATCTAATCATTAACTAAAATCCACTTAATAAAGGTTTTGTTTTGTCATGAGTTTAATCCCTAATCATGGATTAAGTTGAGGAGCTTTCCTCAGCTTAAACATTCTCATCTATTATCCTTCTATTAGGATGGTGTAATGAGTCTGTTTAATCCCTGATTATGGCTTAATCTCATTACTCAACACTAAACAAAAACAATAAAAACATTTAAATAATCACAAGTAGGTTAATGATCTTAATCCTACACCATGGTGATTAAGTGTGAGAAATTGACTTCACACTTAAGGCATTCTCATTACCCCTAATCAGAGGGAAGATGTGATGAGTTTACTAACCCATTGGTTTAGGCTTAAGCTCATTAACTTATGACAAACTTTCAAAAGCAATAAAAGACTGAAAACTAAAAAAACAAACAATAATCGTCTCCTTCGGGATTCTTTTCTCATCTCATTCACTCATAACCAAGAACTTGCTTCTTCCGCCTAATGCAAGACAGTTTGCACCTGAGCCAGACAGGGCATACACTTGAGCATAGACAAGTAAGCAGTTCACAAGTCAATTTATCTTTCAGTCTCTTTGGGTCGAACTACGGTGTTCTGACTTCCTCATTGCACGAGAGGATACGTAGGCATAACTTAACAGTTATCGAACAAAAGTCTCTGTATATTCCCCCTCCTTCCAGCTTCATTCTTTAAGCCTCATTGTCATGAGCATTTCATCTTTGTTCTTACACTGACACTTCACTCATACACTTCACTTCTCTTGCACCGACACCTGTACACTCTTTTCCAGCTCTTTTATACACAGATTGCACTGACACTACCCCTTTAAAACACAAATCTTTTAAGTGTGGATCCCGTCGAGTACGACGGACAATCTGGGTGCTAATACCTTCCCAGGTTGTAACCAACCCCCTTTCTCAGTCTCTCTGGTTCGCAACCGTCTTATCCGTTTCTTTCTAGGTTTATGCAGCGTTACCTTTCCTTCGGGATAAAAATGCCTAGCTGGCGACTCTATTCATTCCCTGTGAGTTCACTCCTGTGTGTTCTCACATCCCCCTTTCGCCGACCGTTCGCGTCTGTACCTTTATCTGGGCCATTCCCATTTATCGGGAGCGACAACTTGGCGACTCTGCTGGGGACCCTTATACTGTAACCAGGGCTTCTGGTTCTTTTTGTGGGTTCCTCCTAGCGCTTGTTTGATTTGTGTTTACTGGGGTGTTATGTGCTATTTGTGTTTGTATATTTGATTTATTTTTGCTTTATGTACAGTTTGTTTACTGCTTTCTTTACATCTTTATATACATCATACTGTCATACTGTGTTTGGCTGGATCTGGTTTTGTCTTGGTGGGTGGGGTTCTATTGATAGTTTAAGGTCCTATACCTGGGACCTGAGTGACACCTAGGCTAGAGTGGTTCATGTTCTTTCCCATTCCATTTCGGTCTGGTGCGGGAATATGAAACACGGTTCAGATATGGGTTTCTTCTTGAGAACTCTGTGCTACAGATTTCCTGTAGTGCTAGGGCTATCTGGGAAGCCTGCTAAGTCTGAATGACCTTTATTATGACCTTCAGAAACTGAGGTGAATTAGAGGAGGATCTTTTATGGTTATTGTAAACACTGTACCTCCGGGTTAGAAGTGTTTACACTTCTCATAACTGATCCAAGTCTGAGGATCCTTGTTTTAGAACATCACCTGTGAGGGGGTTGGGCTGTTTACAGGTTTGCAGGTACCCTTGACCTCAACATACCCTGTTACTTTGTTTTGATTAAGAGTACTCCATTTTGGAACAGTTCTTGTGATTTTTAACCCTGGACATGTGACTCTTTATTTGAGTCCCCCACCTTGGTTACTGGACTTATGAACCTCCATCTGGACTTCTTGAACATACATGGACCTATATTAAGGCAGTTAATAAGATCCAGCTTGTTCACAAAACCCTGCATATCATTTGCATACATCATCATTGCATCATTTGACATTTGCTTATTTGTTTTTCAGGGTATCCATACTGTATTTTGGCTTGGTTTTGACCCCTTCATCTGCATAGACCTATCTTCACCAGCACCTGCTTCAGCTATTCCTCATCAGCTACCTGCTTCAGTCGCCTGCATCACCAGTCTCAGCCTGTCAGTGGCCCATCTTCTAGTATCAGTCATCATCATCAGCATCTGTTCTTCAGCAACATGGCACCTAAGAAGAGCAACATCTCCTATCATTTCTTTGAGCCTGAGCTAGCTGGCATCAGGAAGGTCCAGGCCCTGATTACTCCAGACCATATACCACTATTCAGAGAACATTATGGAGGAATCCTTGATGTGGTTATGGATTTGGACCCTTCACAGAGGAGCTTGATTCACACTTGCCTGCAGTCCTATGATCCCCCTCTGAGGTGCTTCACCTTCCAGAACTTTCAATTGGGACCCTTGTTGGAAGAGTTTTCATCACTGATTGGTGTACCTATCAGGGGTGGAGTCCCCTTCAACCCTGAGATGGCTTTCCCTAGTAATGAAGAGGTGGCAAAGGCATTGTATCTGGAACCAGTTCTGATTGAGCAGAACATGACAGCCAAGGCTGGAATCTCTGGTCTCCACTTGGATTTCTTGACCTCTCAGGCTATTCTGAAGGCCTCCTTGGGGGAGTGGAAGGCAGTCTGTGCATTATTAGCCCTTAGCATATATGGGGTTATATTATTTGCAGATGAGCCTAAGTTTATTAGCAAGAATGCAATCCATCTTTTCATTCTGAGGAACCCAGTGCCCACCTTACTGGGAGATTTCTACTACTCTGTTCACCAAAGGAATGAAAAGCAAAGGGGAAGATTGGTGAGATGCTGTGCTCCTTTGTTCCATACCTGGTTACTCAAACACCTGCCCAAGACTGATGCATTCTTGAACCCTCACCAGCAAAAGAATTGGGCAAGGAGGCTTGTTGCTCTAACCTCAGATGACATCAGGTGGTACACTCAGAGCACTAAGGGCAGGGACATCATTACCAGTTATGGGAAATTTCCCAATGTACCTCTGATAGGAGTGAAGGGTTGCATCAACTACAACCCTCTGCTATTCAAAAGACAACTGGGCTATGCATTGGTCCACCCTCCTAGAGTACAAGATCTAGCTGAGACCCTTTATTGTGAGATCAAGCCTAATCTGGCTATTGTCAGGCAAGCATCCTGGGCTTGGGACAATGTCCATACTAAAGGGGTAACCATTCTTGGGAGATGCAACAATGTGGCCTCAGCTCAGTATTATGAGTGGTCTCATGCCAGAGCTCAAATTTCTGGGATGCCCTTCACCATTGAAGATGTGCCTGGACCTTCCACAGCACCACCTCCAGCCACTGTCAGTCTGGAGGAGTTTGAAAAGCTCAAAGAGAGGAATGAGAATTTGTCTGAAGCCTTGAAGAGAACCCTCTGGGAGAGGAGTGATGGTCGTCTGGACATTGAAAGGTTAGAAAAGCTTAAGGTGGAGCATCTAGCCAGGATTGAAAAGTCAAAAGACTACATCAAGAAGTCAAGGGCTGGAGAACAGATTTTGAAGAATGCCTGCAAAGAGGCCCAGTTCCAGAGAGCTAGGACTGATCTTTATCTGAAGGAGAGCCAAGCTAGGTGGGTCAGGATCACTGAAGCTCGCACTCAGGAGGATAAAAGAACTCAGGACAAGATTGAGCAGTTGGAGGCAAATGCAAAAGAGCAACAGGAAGCCTTGCTAGCATCCCAGAGGGAAATCTCAGAGCTGAAGATTAGGGCTGGTGTGAAGAGGTCAAAAGACCAGGGCAGACACAAGAAGCTAACCACTGCTATCACCACCAGGAATCTTCTCATCAGGAACCTCACGGAGCATCCAGCTAATCCTGTGACTGAAGCACTCTTGAAGGAGGTCCAGGAGGATGAGTTTGGTCTTGGTGTCTGACTTTTGCTTGTTGTTGCTTTCATTTCATGTACTTTTCTTTTTCTTATGTTGTATTTTGACCCCTCAGAGGGCATGTATTGTAAAAAAAAAATACTATGTATCATTCACTTCTTTTTTGTAATGTATTCATTAGTTTGTTTCATCGGAGTTCTTTTTCTCTCAAGCAACATCAAACAGCATCTTCCTCGGGGTCTGGAAAGGTCAAAACCAAGTGCCAAGCCGGATACCTTGGAAACAAATGAGCATACTGCATTGCATACTAACTTTTTGTTTTGTTTTGTAGGTTTTGTTTTGTTTTTGTTACTAACTCTGTTGTGGTTCAGGAACTATTGCTCGACGTCGGGTGTTCCCACTCAACCGTCCACACATATATCCCACCCGCAACAACCTTCCGGGCATACAAATGGACCAAGTACAGCAGGACCTTATAGAGGTCAGGACTCAAATGGCCAATGAGAGACTGGAAATAAGAAATCAGATGACCCAGTTTATGGAGGTGATGAATGGATTGGCACATAGCCAAGAGAGATTAAGGGCACTAGTAGAAAGGCAGACCCAGGAGGAACCCCATCTAGGGACTAGGGGGACAAGCAATAATGAGAGGGTTCAGCCTCATGTTAATCCTCCAGTCTATGGACCCCACCTTCATCCACAGATCAACATCCCTGCTAATGTGCAAGGGAATGCCACTGCAGGAAGAGTATTACAGGAAGACCCCCAGGAAGACCAATTTACTGTGATGGGAGCTGGGGATGAAGCCTATGACAGAAGGCTAGATGAAATTGCTGAAAAATTGAGATCCTTGGAATCCCAGAATTCCTTGGGCTTTGATGTTATGGACATGGGTTTAGTGGACGGGGTCAGGATTCCCCACAAGTTTAAACCTCCGTGCTTTGAGAAGTACAACGGAACTTCCTGTCACCGAACCCATTTACAATCCTTTCTGGGGAGGCTGAAGGCATATACCATGGATGAAAAGCTATGGATGTTTTATTTTGAAGATAGCTTAACAGGAGCTTCAAGGGAATGGTACTCTCACTTGACTAGAGAAACCATTAGATGCTGGAAGGACCTGGCTGAAGCCTTTATCAGACAATACCAGTACAACTTGGATATGGCTCCCAACAGGACCCTCCTGATGGGAATGCCTCAATCATCCAGGGAAAGCTTCCGGGAGTACGCCCAGAGGTGGAGACAGCTTGCTGTTGCTGTCCAGCCACCCATGTCAGAAAGGGAAATGGCTGATATGTTTATGAACACCCTCCAAGGGACATACATTGACAGGCTAGCTGCCTTTTCTTCCACTAGCTTTGCTGACGTGGTCATAGCCGGGGAAAGAATTGAGAGCCTATTAAAGATGGGCAAGATTTCTGACAATGGTGCGAGCTCGTCCAGCAACCCCAGAAAACCTTTTGTAGGTCCAAGAAGAACTGGTGAGACCAATGCTATTCAGGCCAGCAGGGGCAGACCACAATATGTTCATAGGTCAGTGGCAGCAGTCACCATTCCCTCTCCACTTCCTCAGCAACCAGTATATCAACCACAACAACAAACCCATTACCAGCAACAAACTCAGTACCCTCCTCAGAGAAACTACAACAACAACAACAGTCAGCAAAGACCATTCCAACAGAACCATCTCAGGCCAATAGGGTGATCGATCCGATCCCTATGCCCTATGCCGCTTTACTGCCACAGCTCCTGAAGCTCAACCTGGTTGAGTTAAGGACGTTGGCGCCACCAGATCCTTCCAGTCTGCCAAGAAATTACGACGCCAACGCCAGATGCGCTTTTCACTCCAACGCACCTGGCCACAGTACAGAGAAGTGCAGAGCTCTACAGATGAAGGTACAATACTTGGTAGATTCTAAAGCTTTAAACTTTGCACCACTGCCAAATGTTAACAAGAACCCTATGCCCAACCATGGAGGGCCCAGAATTAATGCTATTGAGGAAGATATGCCGTCTTTCTTAATAACCAGTGTTGGGCAGATCCGGACACCCCTGGTAGAGATTAAAGCTCAACTCCTTGAATGCCAGATATTCCCTGGGTGTGAACTTTGGTGCGGTTATTGCAACATTTCGGTAAATGGATGTGACAATTTGAGAAGCGGCATAGACAGTCTTATCCAGAATGGTCTACTTCAAATCACGACGTCAATACCTTCAAATCCATTAATCTCTCCAACAACAGTTCCAGAGTCTCCTACAACTGCAACAACAATTATTCCAAACAATTCTTCAGTTTCATCAACAAATGCTTCATATATCACTTCAACAAGCCACCTATCAACAAACATTACTTCTACAACGTCAACACCCCTCTATTCAGAATCTTCTCCTACAACACCAGCAAACATCTCAACAGTCACTATTTATTATGATCCGTCAAGTATTCCTCCGAACAACAATTTTCAACAACAAGCAGTGGCGTCTCTTGCCATATCACCAGTTACTATCTACTATGATCCACATACTATTGCAACACCCTCCTCTGCTGCAGTCAGCCCGGTTACCATCACGGTACCTGGGCCTGTTCCGTATGAAAGCAGTAATGCCATTCCTTGGCATTATGGCTCTGACCTGTACTGCGAAGGGCAGAAAATCACTCTTGAATCATCAACTTCTTCACCACAAATAGACAATGTGGGGGGAGGCGGAGGCTTCACTCGAAGCGGACGTCTTTTTGCCCCACAAATTCCAAGACCCACTGCTGAAGCAGAAGCTGCTGCCAAGGCAAAAGGGAAGAGCATGGTGCAAGAAGAACAAGTTGCTAAAGAAGCTTTAAAGACCCCTTTTGATCAAGAGGTTGATGAATTCATGAGAATCATCAAGAAAAGTGATTACAGGATAGTGGACCAGCTTCACCAGACACCTTCCAAGATCTCCATTTTATCATTGCTAATGTGCTCTGAGGCTCATCGGAACGCACTATTGAAAGTCTTGCACGCAGCTTATGTGCCAGAGGAGATTACCGTCAATCAGTTGGAAGCTGTAGTTGGAAATGTTAACGCTAGTCATGGACTAGGATTTACCAACACTGATTTGACAACGAAAGGCCGCAATCACAACAAGACTTTGCACATTACCTTGGAGTGTAAGGGTGCAGTTCTTTCTCATGTATTGGTGGACACAGGGTCATCCCTCAATGCCCTACCTAAGAAAGCTCTTGTGAAGTTGGAATATGAAGGATTGGCATTACGCCCCAGCAACTTGGTAGTAAGAGCCTTTGACGGTTCTAAGAGATCAGTTCTGGGAGAAATTGAGTTGCCTATAACGATTAGCCCACAGACTTTTAAAACGACCTTCTTCGTGATGGATATACAGCCTGCCTACAGCTGTCTATTGGGTAGACCATGGATACACGCCGCTGGCGCCGTGACCTCAACCCTTCACCAGAAGTTAAAATTCGAGTGGGAGGGCCAAGTCGTTACTATTTGTGGAGAGGAGGACATTTTTGTTAGCCATCTGGCTACATACAATTACATTGAGATGGATGGGGAGATCCATGAAACCATGAGTCAGGGATTTGAAGCCCTAAACATTAACGAAGCATCTGCTGTACTTGGGACTTCCATGACATCCTACCAGCAAGCCAGGAAGGTTGTTGAAGAGGGGAATGCTCAAGGCTGGGGCAAGCTGTTGCCTGTGGAAAAGAAAGAGGACAGATTTGGGTTGGGTTACAAACCAACTCAACAAGATCAAGCAGAGGCTGCTAAGAAGCCCAACTTTGTCAGTGGGGGGATGCTCACCCCCGATGCAGTAAACAACTTGGAAGATAAGTCGGAAGATGAGCGCAACCTGGAGAGCTGGATACGTCCAAGGATCCCGGGGAGCCGTATCTCAAACTGGTCTTCCCAGGAAATTATAAGGGTTACTCCTGCAGAGTAATTATTATTTCCTGTATATTTTAAGCATGCATCAAGTCTTGCATCTTGCCCAAGATGACAAGACTCATTTTGTAATCGGGCCATCTGTAATTTTGTGCAAACAGATCAATCAATGATAATCAGATATCTTTTGCAAATGAGTCTTTTTTCTTTTCCGCTCACTGTTTTTCCATTTTTCTTTTTGTACAAAAATAAATGGCAATGTTTTCAAAATGATAACTTCATTTCACTTTTTCTAAACAAGATTAAAATCAATCACTAAAATGAACAAACTGAACCCTTGCAGAGAGTGCCTTCCAGACCGCACCGACAACAGCACAACTATGGCTTCGTATGACTTTGACAATCCAATCAATCAAGCTGATGAAGGGGTTAAAGAAGATTATGAGCTTCCTGAAGAGCTAGCCAGGTTGTTAAGGCAAGAGGAGAAGGTTATCACTCCTCATCAGGAGGAGATTGAAACAGTTAATCTTGGTACGGATGAAGACATGAAAGAAGTTAAGATCGGCGCCTGCCTACAAAACTCAGTGAAAGGACAACTGATTGATCTGCTTCGGGAGTATGCGGATGTGTTTGCTTGGTCTTACCAGGATATGCCAGGGTTGGACACCGATATCGTCATGCACAAGCTGCCATTGAAAGAAGACTGCCCGCCAATAAAACAGAAGCTGCGCCGTACTCGCCCAGATATGGCAATGAAGATAAAGGAAGAGGTACAAAAGCAGTGGGGCGCCGGGTTCCTTGCTGTGACTAGCTATCCGCTGTGGGTTGCTAATATTGTACCTGTGCCTAAGAAAGACAGCAAAGTGAGGATGTGTGTTGACTACCGGGATCTGAACAGAGCCAGTCTGAAAGATGATTTCCCATTACCTCACATTGATGTATTGGTTGATAATACGGCTCAGTTCTCGGTGTTTTCCTTCATGGACGGATTTTCAGGATACAATCAGATCAAGATGTCACCTGAAGACATGGAGAAGACTACCTTCATCACACCCTGGGGCACGTTCTGTTATAAGGTGATGCCATTCGGACTGAAGAATGCAGGTGCAACATATCAACGGGCTATGGTAACATTATTCCACGATATGATCCATAAAGAAATCGAATATTATGTGGATGACATGATTGCCAAGTCCCTCACAGAAGAAGACCACCTGGTGAATTTGTTGAAACTATTCAAACGTCTGAGGAAATACCAACTGAAATTGAACCCCAACAAATGCACATTCGGGGTGCGATCTGGTAAGTTGCTGGGCTTTATTGTAAGCGAGAAAGGGATTGAGGTTGACCCTGATAAAGTCAAATCCATTCAAGAAATGCCTGCACCAAATACTGAGAAAGAAGTTCGAGGGTTTCTAGGTAGATTGAACTACATTTCAAGGTTCATATCTCACCTTACTGCAACCTGTGAACCTTTGTTCAAGCTGTTAAGAAAGGAACAAACGGTCAGGTGGAATGAAGACTGCCAGAGGGCTTTTGACAAAATCAAGGAATACATGCAAGAACCACCAATCCTTATGCCTCCAGTCGAAGGAAGACCTCTTATCATGTACTTAACAGTATTAGAAGAGTCAATGGGGTGTGTGCTGGGCCAGCATGACGAGTCTGGTCGAAAAGAGTATGCAATATACTACCTGAGCAAAAAGTTTACCGACTGTGAACAACGTTATTCACTGCTCGAGAAAACTTGTTGTGCTTTAGCGTGGGCTGCTCGCCGACTGAGACAGTATATGTTGACCCACACTACTTTATTGATATCCAAAATGGACCCAGTCAAGTACATTTTCGAGAAGCCAGCTCTTACCGGACGGGTTGCAAGATGGCAGATGATCCTCACAAAATATGACATCCAGTACACATCTCAGAAAGCCATCAAGGGCAGTGTATTGTCTGATTATCTTGCTGAGCAACCTATTGATGATTACCAGCCTATGAGATTTGACTTCCCTGATGAAGACATCATGTTCATAAAAGCAAAAGATCATGAAGAGCCTATTCACACTGAAGGGCCTGACCCGGAAGAAGAATGGACTATGATGTTTGATGGGGCTGTTAATATGAATGGTCGTGGTGTTGGTGCAGTACTCATTACACCTAAGGGAATTCACATGCCTTTCTCGGCAAAACTCACCTTTAACTGCACTAACAACGAAGCTGAATACGAAGCTTTCATTATGGGTCTTGAGGAAGCCATTGACCTCAGGATCAAGACATTAACTATATTCGGAGATTCAGCTCTGGTAGTTAATCAAACAAACGGAAAATGGTACACACACCAGGATCATCTGATACCTTACAGGGATTATACGAGAAGGTTACTGACTTTCTTCACAACGGTCAAGCTTGAGTATATCCCTCGGGACGAGAATCAGTTTGCAGATGCTCTGGCTACCATTTCATCCATGATCAAAGTTCAAGCTGCCAACTTTGTACCTCAGATTTCAGTATCCAGACTTGACAGACCAGCATATGTGTTCGCAGCAGATGTTGTCAAAGATGATAAGCCTTGGTTCCATGACATTAAGTGCTTCTTGGAGGATCAAACATACCCACCTGGGGCATCTTCCAATGATAAGAAGACCTTGAGAAGGCTTGCTGGTAGTTTCTTCCTGAACACTGATGGTTCTTTGTACAAGAGAAACTTTGATATGGTACTCCTCAGATGCGTTGATAGAACAGAAGCAGACTTGTTGATGCACGAAGTGAACGAAGGATCCTTTGGTACCCATGCAGGAGGGCATGCCATGGCTAAAAAGTTGCTAAGATCAGGCTATTACTGGATCACAATGGATGCTGACTGTTGTGCCTATGCCAAAAAATGCCATAAATGCCAGATTTATGCGGATAAGGTGCATGTGCCTCCCAATCCTTTGAATGTGATGTCTTTACCCTGGACCTTTGCTATGTGGGGCATTGATATGATTGGCAAGATTGAGCCGACTGCTTCGAATGGCCACAGATTCATCCTGGTTGCCATTGACTATTTCACCAAGTGGGTCGAGGCAGCTTCCTATGCAAATGTTACAAGGCAAGTGGTAGCCCGATTTCTGAAGAGGGATATCATCTGTCGATACGGAGTTCCCGAGCGAATCATTACTGATAATGGCTCCAACTTAAACAACAAAATGATGGCAGAGCTATGCCGGGACTTCAAGATCCAACACCACAATTCTTCTCCTTACAGGCCAAAGATGAATGGCGCTGTTGAGGTAGCTAATAAGAATATCAAGAAGATTGTGCAAAAGATGGTAGTCACCTATAAGGACTGGCATGAAATGCTACCCTTTGCCTTGCATGGGTACCGCACGTCAATCAGAACATCCACTGGGGCAACACCGTATCAGCTTGTGTATGGTATGGAGGCAGTCCTACCAGTTGAGGTTGAATTACCCTCCCTACGGGTACTGATGGATGTTAAGCTGAACGAAACAGAATGGGTCCGATCCCGGTACGAACAACTGAGTCTGATCGAAGAGAAAAGATTGGCTGCAATCTGTCATGGGCAGTTGTATCAGAAAAGAATGAAGAAAGCCTTCGATCAGAAAGTCAGGCTCCGAGAGTACCAAGTAGGAGATCTTGTGCTGAAAAGACTCCTCCCTCCTCATACAGACCACAGGGGCAAATGGACTCCAAATTATGAAGGACCATTCGTAGTAAAGAAAGTTTTCTCTGGTGGAGCACTGATGTTCAGCACCATGGATGGTGAAGACTTCCCGTCCCCTGTGAATTCAGATGCAGTTAAAAAATACTTCGCATAAAAAATGACCCGCTGGACATAAAAACAGAATGTAAGTCCAGGCAAAAATAGGGCATCCCGGCGAGTAAAAAAAACAGAATAAAAGACTCGGGCAAAAATAAGGGAAAATAAGCAAAAAAAATATACACCCGCTGAGTTGAAAAGCCGCATTGGACAACTCAGGCAAAAAAGGGTATCCCGATGGATTGAAAACCCGAAAAGGCGATCCATGCAAAATAAGGGGATAAGCGAACAACTGCATTCTGAATTCGTCTGTATCACTTACAACTTGGTTAGCTTCAAAAGGATCAAGCGTCGGTCAGAATCAACCTTCTTCAGAAAGCAAGACGAGAAGAAAGGCAAAAGTCATACGAGTCATAGCAAAAGGGGAAGCTCCTTGAAGCGTCGTCAACATTGCCAACATTTTGTTTCTCAATTTGTAACAATCTCCTCTTTTCAGGGGATATGTTTCCTTGACTGTATCTCGCCAATTCAGGGCGTATAAATCAATAAAATCAGATTTTCAGTCATGTTTTGTCTCGTACATTTTATTTTCATTTGCAAAATGTGCGATGTCCTTAAAATACTGATTGCATAAATACAGATGCTTCTCTTAAAACACGTGCTTGCAGGAAATATACTTACTCCCGGGAGTGTTTGAACTCCTATGATGGAATCCGGTAAGGGATACCTCGGGATTACTTGTACGTTTTTCTATCTTTGCAGGATTGCAGATATCCAAAGCACAACATGGGGCATGAAAGCTTCACCCCAGCAAGCTAACAAATCAGCACTCGCTCAAAGTGTTTTCTCCCCAGCTGAGTTACCACTTGTCGCTTCGCCCAACCAAGGTGCCAATCATTTTTCCTCCTCAGCCAAATATGAAAGCCAGGGAACCATCTCCCCACAGAGTTTCAGCCTCTATCCAGAAGAGCAACACGCGAAGGAATCACAACAGAGTGACGAAAGCTTCTACAAGCCCCAGCTGGGTCCCTCATTACCAAGAATAGGTCTATCAGTGACCTATTTCCCCAAGCAGAGTCGTATATACTAGATCTACCAATGATCTCATCCCCAGCTGGGATGTCCACTTCAAACAGATCGACCAGAGATCTTCGCAACAACAGGATCCGAATCCCGGATTGGTATCTTTGCATAATCATAGCATTCGCATCATATTCACCCCACAAAGTGTAGCATTCTGTCTAATACGGAGCATTACGGCAAAAAATCAAACATATTGCATAATCATAGGCCATGGTTTGAATTAAACACTTGTGAATAATGATAATCCATCAATAATATACAGAAATGCTCCCCAGATTCCCCAGCGGAGAGCCTAAGAGCTAAAGCAGTTGCCTTACACCCACAAACACCAGTACATACTCCTTGTGACGCCCGTCCGTGTCACATCCCCAGCAGAAAGCCAAAGCGTCCTCTTTGCACTCACGGATACATACGTACACAATTCCTTGACACCCGTCCGTGTCACCTTCCCCAACATTAATTACTCAAACACTTTGTATATCAGATACTTGTTTGTACTATACTCTTCTCCTTTTGACACTCGTCCGTGTCACTCGCTCCAGCAGGTTGAACACTCATCTATACACCACTCATACTTATTTTATTTATACAGATACTCGTCCGTATCTTGTATACGCCATTTATATCCCCGCAGATTCGACACTCGTCCGTGTTCTTTGTTAACCAGTTGGTACTCGTCTGTACCATCATCTCAGAGCATGCGTCAAGCGTTTGTTTCTACCTGATACTCGTCCGTATCATAGTCTTAAGGATGCTCATCCGCATCTTTAATCCATACACTGTGTCAAACACTTTTCGTCTTCTTGAAATTAGACACTCGTCTGTGTCTACCTTTCCCCAAAAGAGTCCCCTCAGAATCAACACTCGTCCGTGTTCCTTGTTAACCAGTTGATACTCGCCCGTATCATCATCTCTGAACACGTGTCAGTATTTGTTTCTACCCGATACTCGTTCGTATCATAGTCTTAAGGATGCTCGTCCGCATCTTTAATATATACACAATACCAAACACTCATACCTTTTATTTCTTGGATATAAACACTCGTCCGTGTTTACTATTCCCCAGTAGGTCGCCAGCAAAGCAAGATTTCTTTTCTATCTGACATTCGTCCTATGTCATGATAAACCCTGAGAGCAGCCATACCCTGCTAGGTGATCGTCCTTCACCTCTTGATGATCGTCCTTCATCATGCTCATCCGATGGCCGTCCCCATCGTTGATCTTGTTATCTGACATTCGTCCTATGTCATGATAAACCTTGAGAGCAGCCGTCCCCTGCTAGGTGATCGTCCTTCACCTTTTGATGATCGTTCTTCATCATTTTATCCGATGGTCGTCCCCATCGTTGATCTTGTTATCTGACATTCGTCTTATGTCATGATAAACCTTGAGAGCAGCCGTACCCTGCTAGGTGATCGTCCTTCACCTCTTGATGATCGTCCTTCATCATGCTCATCCGATGGCCGTCCCCATCGTCGACCTTTTATTCGACATTCGTCCTATGTCGTGATACTTTCGGCAGCCGTACCCTGCCAGGTGATCGTCCTTCACCTTAGATGACCGTCCCTCATCTTATCCCCAATAGAGCAGCCGTCCCCTGCTAGGTGATCGTCCTTCACCTTTGATGACCGTCCCTCATCATTATTTCATTTATTCTTTAACCCGATGGTCGTCCCCGTCGTGGTCCCTTCTCCTTTTCCTGATGATCGTCCTTCATCAGTTTAGCCCTATGGCCGTCCCCATCGTTGGTTACCTTACTTTTTGAACTTGATGGCCGTCCCCATCATTTTTCATTAACCACCAGAGAATCTTATAGCTTTACTTGATGGTCGTCCCCATCATAATCCTTTTTATCCCCAGCATGTCGGCCGTCCCCGTCATTGCTTTATTCCCCGCACTTTTCCCAGCATGTCGGCCGTCCCCGTCATTGCTCTTCCCCAGCAGTCGTCCTCTGCTCGACGGTCGTCCTCCGTCGCCCACACTTTATACTATACTTTATTTTCTTTTACAATCTATATCCCTTTTCTTCTTCATTTTGTGAGTGCAAATTTTGGACTGTCTTTGGTATTCAACCACAAGTCATCTTGTTTGCCTGTTAAGCCGTCGCTTACATCCTGCACAGCTAACTCATGTTCGAATAGGGGCAGCTGTAAACACCCCAAATTTGCCCTCACCCATTCACACCATGGCTTGTGATCATTTCATATGCATAAATCCAATCATAGCATATCATATCACATTTTTTAATTCACTGCATAGATTCAAAGTCATCTGCATCTAGGGTTTGTGATCTGAGCAATCCAAGAGCTTCTTGAGCCACTCCAAAGGCCATCAATCACTTCAAAGGGGTCCATGTGTGTTCAAGCATCATATTATATCCCCTCAAAGTCAAGAATGTCAAAAAATCACAAGAACTGAGAATGGTATGGAAGCAGAGCCAGGTTTGACTGCACAGATGACCTAGAATTAGGGTTTTGGTTTCAGAGGCCATAACTCCAAATTTTTTGGTCATTCTTGTTTCTATTGGTCTCTATATGTTATAGGGAGCATGCATATAAATTTTCATGAAGAAATTCCTTGGGGAAGTCATCTGATCAAGAGTTGACTTTTCAAGCAAGTCAGTGTAAAATCAGGGCATCTGAGGCCCCCAATGACCCAACCAAAGGATGTTCTTCATCATTTTGATTGTGTATGATCTTTATTTGATCATAGAAGAAGTTGGAAGTTCACAAAATTGAAGAGTTTCAAGTCTTTTGCAAATTTGACTTTTTGGAAAAGTTGACTTTTTAATGAAATTGCCATTTTGGGAAACTTTTTCAACCCTTGCTTTTTGATTCAAAAATGCTTCAAATGGAAAAACTTTGGTCATGAAAGTTGTAGAATGGATCATTCCCTTTTCAAAAAGTACAAGAACATGACCTAATTCATTTTGGATCAAAAGTTATGGCTTGTCAAAGTTGGCTAAAATCACAAAATTTGAAGTTTTCTACCAAAGAGGCATTTTGCAAAATGACTTGATCAAGTGTTCTAAAGGCTTCAAATGTGCACAAACTCATTACAACATGATCATGTGACTTCTAAAAATCAGAATTGGCCCAAGAATTATGCATTTTGATGCTTTGAATTTCATGAATTTCCAAAGGGGCCAAATCTTGTGAAAATTGCAAAACATATCATAAACTTCATGCAACTTGCTAAATCATCTCAAATCAAGTTCCATGGTTCTCCCTAAACTCAGCTGAGCCAAGCCATACCCCTATCTCAGCCTGCCACTTGCCCATACCTCCAAGTACAACTTGCTTGACTTTTTGCAAATCACCCCATACCAATCAGAATAGCCCACACCAACTCCACAGACCTATCACAACTTGATATGTGGACTTTATGCAAGCCATAACACACAAGAACACAGCCTAAGACTTCAGCATTCACAAGTTCACAAAAATCTCTCCAACTTGCATTTTCATTCAAAACTGATTGCACAAGCCTCAAACACACAAACAAACTTCACAAACAACCTCAACACACTTCACTGATCACAAAGCACCCATCACCATAGCCTGAAACCCTCAGAAACAAAAATACGATTTCTGCCCCTCTTTGAGCAGAACTTCAGCCATCTTTCAAACCAACCATTACAAACTTCAAATAAGTCTTGAAAGCTTCTCAGGAGGTCCAGGGGAGTTGATTGCAAGCAAGAAACTGGCCAGAAAGTCCCTGATTGGAAAGCTTCGATTCAGGTAGCCATGGGAATTCATTTTTCCAGAACTCTCTCTTCTTGTTTCTAAAGTGATCTACATGCTTCCCTGAGTTCACTGAACTTGTTATTTTTGAAAATGATTGAGTATTGAGTGTGTATTGCTTCTCTGAAAGTTTTGCCATTTTTGCATTTTTATTTCGAATCATGGTTTTGAGCAAGAAGAAATGAGCTTTGAGGTTGGATTCTTGTTCTAGAGGGCTTAGGGATCATTTCTGGAGATTTGGGGGGTTTGATTTGACCTAGGGAGTGTTTTGGAGATTTTCAGGGAGGGAGGTCACCGGAGAAGATGACCGGAGCTCGTCTCCGGTGACCTGAGAGTGATTAATTGATAATTAGGGTTAGGGCACCAAGTTTGAATGTGAGCCACTGGATGTTGTTTCCCGCGCGCGTATAGAGGGCCTGGATCATTTCATTAACTCTTAATTATGGATTAATAATTAATTAATTAAAATTAGGCTGGTTTGAACTTGGGCCGTCCAGATGCGCGCCCAGTCAAACGTTTTAAACCCAGATTGCATCTGAGCCTTCCATCCTGCATACTTTCATTTTTATTCAATTTTATTTCATTTAATTTCATTTGTTTTCTTCATTTAATTTAAAATAGTAAAACATTTTCAAAAATTCTGAAAATTTTTATACAAACTTTTATTAATTTTCAGAAACCAAAAACATTTTTATTTTCATTTTTTGCATTAAAAAATATTTTTAAATCATTTAAAAGTTTATTTTTAATTAATTAATGAGAATTAATTAATTAAAAATACTTTTAGGTATTTAAAAATCACCAAAAAATTCATGAAACCTTTAAAATCATTTAGAAACATTGTCCAACCCTCAAACCAAATTTCTTTTTTGAACTTGATGTCTTTTGACAATTTTTCATGGAATTAATTTCATTTCAAGGCAATATTTTGATCCAAACTTCCAAAATTCATTTCTGCCTAACCATTGAGAGTTGGACTTTGATTCTTTTTGCATTGTGTCTTGCATATCATGTAGTTTATAGGATTAAATTGGCATGAATTGATCTTGCATTTCCTATTTGTTTGACATTTTTCTTGACAAGGTACCTTAAAACCCTAGAAATCTTAGGAAATTCATAACCCTCATTAGGTTAAGAGTTAGAACCCCTCCTTTGGGCAGTGAGTTTGTATAGGTTTAGGGTTCCTTTGAATGCATTTTCAATTTTTTATCTTGATGTTTGCTTCTGGTTTTGGTTTTTGTTTGGTGCATTGATCATAAACCCTAATTTGGGCTTTCTTTTGCATTCATCTTGCATTTGTTTGCATACCATGACTTGCCATGACATTTTATGCATCCATTTGATCCATGACACATCTTAAGACATATTAGAAACATGTTTGATCATTGCATCTTGCATTTGCCATGTTGTATGCCATTTGCATTTCATAACTTTTCATGTATGATCATGGTTCTAAGCATGCTTCTCTTGCATCCATATGTTCATATGATCATCCTCATGCCTTGACTCATGTTTGCAGCATCTCATAGCATCATTAGCATCATGTGTATGCTTCTGGTTTTGATTTGCACCATGTCATTTAATCTCATCTTGCATTGCATTGCATTCCTTTCATTAACTTTTCAGGTGGTAAGTAACTTTGAGAAGTGAATTTGCCTTCACTTCTCACAATTTCTTTTCATCTCTCTTATGCATCATTGCTGCATTTTTTCTTATGCTTGATATTGAGCTTGCTTGGTGGTTCCTCTGAAGATTTCTCTTGTAAACCTCACAAACCTTTAGGAACAACCAAGCATGACAACAATTAGGGTTTTGATTAGTCCCCCATTTAGATTTTACCTTTGTGTCTCATTGAGTCTTCTCTTCTCATCCCACAATCAAGGACTAAACCCTGAAGGCTTTGAGGCTTTGTGATTAAGCTTATGCCTGCATCCTTCTATTAGGATGGAGTGTATAACTTTAATCCTAAGTGTTAAACCCTTAATGTGTTTAAATCCTTTAATCAATTCATCTAATAATCATCAAGACATCAAGCTTATAACTTGGGCCTTGCATTAGGGTTCTAATTTTTCCATTAATTGGTTAAGAAGGACTAACCCTAGTGTTAATGGACAAGTCCCCCTCAAGTTGTCTTACAAACCCTAAAACTCACTTCATCATCTAATCATTAACTAAAATCCACTTAATAAAGGTTTTGTTTTGTCATGAGTTTAATCCCTAATCATGGATTAAGTTGAGGAGCTTTCCTCAGCTTAAACATTCTCATATATTATCCTTCTATTAGGATGGTGTAATGAGTCTGTTTAATCCCTGATTATGGCTTAATCTCATTACTCAACACTAAACAAAAACAACAAAAACATTTAAATAATCACAAGTAGGTTAATGATCTTAATCCTACACCATGGTGATTAAGTGTGAGAAACTGACTTCACACTTAAGGCATTCTCATTACCCCTAATCAGAGGGAAGATGTGATGAGTTTACTAACCCATTGGTTTAGGCTTAAGCTCATTAACTTATGACAAACTTTCAAAAGCAATAAAAGACTGAAAACTCAAAAAACAAACAATAATCGTCTCCTTCGGGATTCTTTTCTCATCTCATTCACTCATAACCAAGAACTTGCTTCTTCCGTCTAATGCAAGACAGTTTGCACCTGAGCCAGACAGGGCATACACTTGAGCATAGACAAGTAAGCAGTTCACAAGTCAATTTATCTTTCAGTCTCTTTGGGTCGAACTACGGTGTTCTGACTTCCTCATTGCACGAGAGGATACGTAGGCATAACTTAACAGTTATCGAAAAAATGTCTCTGTATATTCCCCCTCCTTCCAGCTTCATTCTTTAAGCCTCATTGTCATGAGCATTTCATCTTTGTTCTTACACTGACACTTCACTCATACACTTCACTTCTCTTGCACCGACACCTGTACACTCTTTTCCAGCTCTTTTATACACAGATTGCACTGACACTACCCCTTTAAAACACAAATCTTTTAAGTGTGGATCCCGTCGAGTACGACGGACAATCTGGGTGCTAATACATTCCCAGGTTGTAACCAACCCCCTTTCTCAGTCTCTCTAGTTCGCAACCGTCTTATCCGTTTCTTTCTAGGTTTATGCAGCGTTACCTTTCCTTCGGGATAAAAATGCCTAGCTGGTGACTCTATTCATTCCCTTTGAGTTCACTCCTGTGTGTTCTCACATCCCCCTTTCGCCGACCGTTCGCGTCTGTACCTTTATCTGGGCCATTCCCATTTATCGGGAGCGACAACGGTTGACCTATGTACTCGAGTCATTAGGTAACAAAACTTGTCAGAAGATTGATAGAATTAAGGCCTCTACAACAACAAGTTTGAGAATTATGAACTTAGCACAAAGATCAACCATGCTTGGGCTTGCGCAACCAATCAAGGTTCGGGCCACGAAAGTACAAATGTCGATAAGGATAGAGAGGGAAAAATGTAGCGCTATGTTAAGCAATTTCCGACTAACTTATATAGAAGTCACCCTACTACAAGGTCGTTCAATACCAATTAAGGTAACTATTATTTGTGCTAATGCATGTTAGATGAACAACATATAGGTTGTCATCCGAAAACAATGCCGCACAAAAATAAAATAGGTAGTGATCTAGTCTTGATTATGAATTCAACAAGGAATCCCACAATCCATAAGACTTTCACTGATAAAAAATAAAAAGGAGAATTAGAGGGGGGGATGGAGAAAAACCAAATTGAAAATCACTTTTAAAGTCCTTCCATCTTTAAGATCAATCACCTCTAATTGATATATTTAAGCTTGAAGAACATATCACTAATCCAAAGCACCTCTCATGAATTTAACAATTCACTTGAAGATAGATTAAATTAATGGATGTTAATCCACTTTAATCGATATCCAAAGTCTATTGATATTAAAGAGGAATTATCCTCAATAATACACTCCAAGGTAAAAAAAAGAAAGGATGGGAAGAATAAGTAAAAGAAAGCAAAACAACCCCAAAAACAAGTGAAACTTTCAATTCTGTTTCAGAGTAATCGGTTACTCCAATAGGGTAACCGGTTACTCTACGTAAGAAATCAAATTATGGGAAAAATTAACACTAAGTAATCAGTTACTTGAATAGGGTAACCAATTACTCTGCGTGCAGAGGCAAATTTAGTTGCAAAATTCAACATGATCTTCACTCAAATTGTTTTGCAGACACCTTATAATCATAGATCTGAACCTCCACGAATTTTATGTAAGAACACAACAAAAACCGACAATCAAAATATAAGATAAGATCCAAAAGGATCTAGCACAAGTGTCACCAAAGATCTACATTGTGGATAATGAAGATGAAGGTGTAACAATGGTGTGAGATGAATTACCACTTCAAGGATTAAAACAAACTCCAAATTAGACCACAAGCAAGCTTGATCTACTAAAATTGATGAAGAAAAATGAAAAAGGATGAAGGTTTAGCACAAAGTTAGTCAAGAATTCAATGTGTATTCTTGATAACTTTCAAAAGAAGAGATCGAGCTTTGGTGAATTTTGGTGGTTGGGATTTAATTTGCAAGAGGTTTTTTGGCTCTCTAAAGCTTGTGAAATGAATGAAATGAGGGTGCTATTTAAAGTGTTTAGGTATGGAAATTTGGTGGAATGGAGCTAGGTTTGGAAGATCAAGATTAGGCTTGGAAATTAAATTTGGAGAGAAATTAGAAAAAGAGTGGTGACTAATGAAGGTACATGGTGGGAATTAATTTTGATGATATATGGGAATTAAATGGAGATGGTCTAGAATATTCCACGTGTGATTAATTTGAATTTGGTGCCAAAATTGCTGAATTTGAAACTTGTTGAATTTTTCAATATTTCATGAGGGTAATCAATTACCCTGTTGGATTAACTGATTACTCCAGTGCAAATTTGAAAAATATTGCCTTTTGAGTGCACTATTGTGGTTTAGGCTCAATTTTTTTGCTCGTCAAATAAGGCATAAACACATGAACCTTGGAATTAATTGAATAATAATCAATAAAACTTTGAAATCCTTGATCAGATGAATTTGAATTGTTTGCAGATCAACTTTGACTTTGTTCAGATAAAATTGTTCAAGTTGGAGAACTGTTTTTAAAATTTTGCTTTCTTCCTAAAAAAAATTAGTAAAAGATGGAAAACAAAATATTTTTTGAGTTTGATTAGATGTTAGTAAGCATAAACAAATAAAAGGCATACAAAAGCAATGATGATCGTCTGTGAGGCATAAACCTGCAACCGAGAAGGATAAAATAACCAATGTGTGATCTTGTATGTATGCAAATGATGCAAATGAAAAAAAAAATCTTAGGGAAAAATATTAGGGTGTTACAACTTCCCCTATTTAAGTTTCTTCAATCTGGAGATATGAAGATTGACATCTTCGTTTCAACAAGACCGGAGAGACTTAAATATAGAAATCTCAACTTTTTGGCCCTAAGAGACCATGCAATAATATAAATATGATAAACCTAAATCCCTAAGGTAGAGACTATGCAATGATGTATATCACGACCGACTTAAAATTTAAGAGTCGCCATCACATTTGTAGGTAAAAAATAGTGATAAACCTAAATCCCTAAGGTAGAGACCTTAAGTTCAGAAGTCAGTTAAATGGAATGTAGGTGTTAGGCACCCCTCACTTCTATTGTATTCAATAAGATTCTCCTTAAGACTCTAAGGGTGTGTTTGTTTGTATAGGATATTTATTTATTTTTATAAATCCAAGAAAACCACAATTAAACCCTAATTTTACTCGCTAAGGTTTGTACAAACCTTATTCCTACGTGCCTTCAATTTGAAGGATCAGAGCACCGTAGTTCAATTCCCTCTACCCCTAAACCCTAATCCTAATGTTTCTAACTATCCCTTACTAAATCATTAAAACCCTTATTTTAAACCCCATTTTTAATTTTTCATAAAACCCTGATTTTATTATAAAAATCCCAACCTTTGAAGCCCTTAAATATCCCTTAAGTAGAACCCTAAAATATTTATAAGAACCCCACAAAACCCTAATTTGAAACCCCGTGATTAAATCTCTCAAAAATATATTTAAAACCCCAAAATGTAGTTTAATCCCCAAAATATTATTTCCAAATAATAAAGGTTATCCCAGATAATTTAATCCCACAATAAAAAATATTTTATTATTTTTATTAAAGAAAATCCACACATATATACATTTTTAATATTAAAACTTAAAATAAATTTATAACATAATTATGAAAATAATTAATAAAAAGAATTGTTATGAAAAATCCAAATAATAATTATTAAAACCAAAAATCCCCAAAACAACAATTTAATTATTAATTCCTAATCCCTATAAAACCCTTATTTACAAACAGAAGCCCCTGATTAATTAATCAATCAAGTGTTTAATTAATTAATGAATTAACCCTAAAAATATAAGAAATAAAAAAAAATATTATTAATATTTTTAACCTTAAGAAAAATTAAATTCTAGAATTTATCCCTAATTTGTATAATTAAACCCTGATAAAAATAATTAAATCTAATTAAATAATTAATTAATATATCAAACACTAGGGGTGCAAATTGAACCCCTGAATTAGAAATTGGGCCCATAGGAGGGTGTAAAAAGTAACAGATTTAGGCTCATGAATGGTAGAAACCCTAATCCTAATATTATTAAAAAAAATAGAAAACCCCTAAAAAAATGAAAAGGGGCGGTGCCCCTATCATATTTTTATTTATTACTATTTTTTTATTTTATGAAGAAAAAAAACAAATCGAAAAAAAACATATTATTATTTGTTATTCTTCTCCCATCTCTCTATGCGTATGTTTTCTAGAAACAGAAGAATAATTTTAAAAAAAAATGAAGATTGTTGAAGTTTATTGATGAATGTTGTTACTGATATTTTGATTCCAAACCGAGTTATGTAGAATTTTACCCGTTTGCGATACAAAATTGTTTCTCCCTTTTTTTCCACCTTAACATTACCATTCTACTCATAATATACCTTATGATTAAAATATTTGCACTATATCTATTAACAAAAACCCACACATCTGAACACCATATAATAGAAAAATCTTGAAATATAAAGTTATCAAAGATAATCTAATGTTAAATGAGAAAGTTATGATATAACTATATGAAATACAAGAAATATCTTAGAATTGTTTTTGAAAATAAATTTATATTTTTTTTAATATTAAGACCAATATATAGCATAAAAGCAAATCACATAAAATGTTGATATTCATGTAGATCAATCAAATATGTAGACGGATAAAAAAATTAAACAACCAATCTGGACTGTCGTGACCGATTTAAGTTGCTTCTTACTCCCTTTTTTCCTTTATGTTTTGTGCTTTTATCCTCCTACTCGTGTTCTTTTTGTTTCCCTTTTTCCCCTTTGATCTTCCTACTATTCTATGATCAACGGATGATGGAGGTTAGGGTTTGGTTATTGTTGTTCTTCAATATGAAGAACAATAATTTTAGGGATTTTTTATGTGAATAGTGGGTGGTCCTAATTGTTAGTTTTAGCCTCTATTTATACAAGGATTTTAAGTCAACAAACATAGTAAGAAATCACTATTAATCAAAATTTCTAATTAATATTCGATTTATATTTTTTACTAATTAATCAATTATGTTGATTCTTTCCAAAGATGAAAATAAATTCTAAATGTGAAAAAGTGAACAAAATCTTTTCCAATTTTTTTATTTTTTTGGATATTTTTATTAAAAAGTGAAAAAAAGTGAAAATTAATATTTTTATAGAATCCCTAAAAAATAAATATGAAAATAAAATTAAAATGATATTTTTTATTTTATTTTTAAGGTTTAAAATAAGTAGAAAAGTTATAAACAAATAAGAGAGAAACAATCAGGAACTCATGCCCTTCCTCCCTTGTAACTCCTTATACTAATTTTTGCTAACAAGTAGGACATTTTATTTATTCGAAATAAAATGGAACTAACGATTGTATAATAACTTGATAAAATTAATATTAATATCTTACAATAAAAATATTGAAATAATAATTATATATAATAAATCCTATAGTAAAAAACCCTTCTAATTTATTTTATTATAAGATCTTAAAGATAAAATAAATTTAATCTCTCTATATATATTTTAACCCAAAAACTAATAAAACCATGCTTTAAAAGATAGAGATTTTTTTAATTTATAATTAATGATTTAAAAATTAAATGACAATTGACAACCCCCCCCCCCCCCTTTTTAAAAGATAATTTATTTAAATTTTAAAATAAATCTCTTTCAATAAATTTTTAAAAAATTATAATATCCTAAAAAGGAATCTAATATCCACACCCCTTTAAAATAACCATCCCAATTAACATAATTTAAACTGGAAAAATGTATAAAACGTTTTTAAACAAAACTCTATTCCCGTCCCCTTTAATAATAAAACTCTAAGAGAAAACTGAAAATATCTTAAAAAGTCAAAAGAGTCCCTTTTTGACTTTTTAGATCATAAAAATATATATAATATTTATCCCGGATTAAAATTTAGGATATGATAGTTGCCCATATTTAATCGGCTTTGAATCTGACGGATGATGTCGATGAGTCTTCCTCCTTCTGAGGAGGAGACAATTAAATACAAGAGGACCCCTAATTTTGACAAAAACAAATCCCATGGCTCTAGAGAAGATTAAACCCTGAAGCTCCAATCACTCCCACATCCCTGTAGAATTCTTGTAAACCCACATTTAATCTGATAAATCCTCATAAACCCCCTTATGACCAACATTCACTGAATTGTTTGATGAAGACCCTGATGGAACCCCTTGATGTCAACTTTTGACTAAATAACCCTGATGGAACCCATTATCAATCCTCTTTAACCCTTTTGGGTGAACATTGCCTATGATTCCTATGATCCTCCAATCATGCTACTAAACTAGGATAGGAATTTTAGTGATACCTTAATCACCCTAGACACGAACCCCTGAATAGAACCCCTTCAATCCTGATTAGAACCCCATGTATAACCCCTTTGACAAATATTAGATATAACCCGTTCTTGTAGAACCCCATAAATCCATTTCATATAACCCCTTTGGATGAGCATTCGGTAGAAACCCATATAACCCCTCGGATAATAAATTCGATAAAAATATCTCGAACCCTTGATACAACCCCTGATATAACCCCGTTTGAGTAATATTATAGTAGAACTCTTTTTGATAAAAAAAAAACCCTGAGTAAAAACCCCTTAGTAAAATCCTTTTGGTATATCCCTTTGATAAATTTTATTGATGGAATACAGTGCAATCCCTTGATAAAATTCCAATAGAACCCTTGTTGATGAAATCCTTTAAAATTCTTTGACGAATCTTGGCAAACCCTTTATAACCCTTGTTGAATATCTTATAGAATCCTTTTGACAGATTCCATTGGTGGAATCTGGTGTAACCCCTAAATAACATCCTTAGATGATAATCCCTTGATATAATTCTGGTAAAAGCTCCCTGAGAAAATCTAATAAAACTCCTTTTGGATAAAAATCCATTTATAGAACCCCTTAGATAAAACTCTGGTAGAATCCCCTTGAAAAAATATCGATAGAGCCCTTTTTGAATAAAAATCCCTTGATAAAATCTTTTTGATATAAATCTGGTAGAACCCCCTTGACAAAATTCCGATAGAACCCCTTTTGGATAAACATCCCTTGGTAAAACCCCTTTTGACAAAAATCTGGTAGAACCCCCTTTGAGAAAATTCCGATATACCTCATTAGATGAAAACTCCTTTATAAAATCCTTAAAATTTGTTTGAGAGCCCATGATGGACCTTAGATAAAACCCTAATAAAACCCCTTTGGTAAATCCTTGGTAAAACCCCTTTGGTAAGTCCTTAATAAAATTCTTAAAAAATCTTGGTGCAATCCTTTAGATAAATCCCTTAATGAAATTCCTTTTGATTGAACCCCATTGATAAACCCCCTTTGATAAAATTCCTTTATAAAATCCCTTGATGGAATTTCTAATGAAAATCGTTTAATAAAATTTTGGTAGAACCCTTTGAAGTAACTCCTTGGATGAGACTTCAGATGAAAACCTTGTAATAAAACCCTTTGATAAGAACTCGATGAAAACCCTGATGAAAACCTTGTAATAACTCCTTGGTAAGAACTCGATGAAACCCTTGGTAAGAACTCGATGAAACCTTGGTAAGAACTCGATGAAACCTTGTAATAAAACCCTTTGATAAAACCCTGATGAATCCCCATGATAAGACATTGGTGAAACCCTTTAATAAAATTTTGGTAAAACCCCTTTCAAAATCCTGATTAAAACCCCTTGATAAATCCCTTGGATAATAATCCGGTAGAATCCCTTGATACGATTTTGCTGAAATCCTATTGGTGAAAATTCCTTGATAAAACCCATCATTTGGATAAAAATCCGGTAAAACCCCTAGATAATTTTTTTTTGTAGAATCCCTTAATGAATCCCTTGATGAGACTCATGATAAAATCCCTTTGATAAAAGCCATTGATGATAAAACCTTGGCGAAACCCCTTAATAACATTCTTTGATGAAACTCCCTTAACAAGTCCTTCTTGATCAAATCCCTTAATAACAACCCTTTTTGATAAAATCCTTGTGGAACCCTTTGAGAGGAAATTCCAGTGAAACCCTTTGATAAATCCCTGATGAAATCCCTTTGATAATACCGTTTTGTTGAAACTTCTTGTAAAACCCTAACAAACCCTTGGTTGGACCTTGTAGATAATGTTCTGATGAAATTCATTTGATAGACCCCCCTTGGTAAAACTCCCTTGATAAAAATCCTCGATTAAATACCTTTTGATGAAAACCTTTAGATAAATTCCATTGATGAAACCCCTTGTGATAAAACCTATTAATGAAATATAGTGAAACCTCTTGATAGAATCCTTTGATGACAATCCTGATAAACCCTTTTGCTAAAATCCCTCGATAAAAGCCCTTAGATACTCGATGGAAATTACCCCTTGTGTGGGATAGGTTCATAGGTTATGGATGTGAGAGGTGAAGACCTGCTACCAAGTTGATAATGTCATTCGGAATGACTGACTACTAGATAGATCCCTTGGAGACTCACCATGGGTGATATTGCTTGGTAACTCCTTTGTTGAAAAGGAATGTGTGGTAATATTACTTACTAGGGAAGGACAATAAGCATACCTACTTGGGGGTTGTAATGGTATAGTTGCAGATTTGACTTCTATGAGCGGTCATAAATCTTATGTCATGTATGCGATCAATTGTGAATTGGACGATTAAACAACATGCATTCGTCCGACGTCCATGAAGCCAGGAAATTCTAGAGGCAGGTGCTACAACTGATGCACAACCTACTCCTGATGCACATCCTTCTTCATCTCACATCTAGGACATCCCATCGACATCGTATCCCACCCTACCATCTACTTCTTCTATCCGCAGGCATCAGGATTCTACTGATGACATATCACACCCCTGTCCTCCCACAGGCCTCGTCGAGATACTCTTGTTCCTCCTCCTGTTGATGTTGATTTGGTGCCACCTCTAAAGGGTGATGACCCACCACTGGAGGATGTTGATGACCATGATGTTGAGCCTGAGAGTTTCTCAGGGGGTCCATCAGATATGTCTTTGTTGAAACTATACTTGAACCATACTTCTAGACATGTCTGGGAGGTAGAGATGACATTACTCATATTATTTCCTTTTTATATTATTTGTAAAAAAAAAATCTTATTAACAATGCTTCTTATTTATGGAAATTTTCAGACACATGATCCGTAGAGGTTCTTTAATCATGGGCAGGAGATCTTAGCTTTGACTTAGCCAAAGGAGGATTGGTTTTAGGATGTCATTACCGCCTCTGGTTTGAAGGACATGTGTGAGATTGGTTACAGTCTGGTCCACAAAAGGATGCTCATGGGGTTTGCAGAGAGATGGCACTCTGATACATCTTCCTTCCATCTACCGCGTTGCGAGATCTTCATTATACTAGACGAAAGGCAGATGGTGATCCCACAGAGGTTAAGATTCACAGGTCATAAGTGTTGAAGGCTTATCTTCAATATTTAGTCGGCACTGTTCTATTTGTGGACACGAGCTCCACATATACTAATGTCGCTTACCTTAGGTACTTTTTGGATTCCACACGGATCCATGAGTACAACTAGGGGGCAGTGACTTTGGCATATCTGTATTCAAGGTTGGGAGAAAGGTGATTTTGGAAGACCAGAACTATGGCAGGCTCCTCGGTACTACTTGAGGTAACAATCTTTTATCCTTCAACTTAACTTTTTTTCATTTCTTTTCATTTTGTATTCGTGATAATGCTTGATCCCAATGTTTTTTATTTTAATTTCAGGCTTGTATCTTCCAACACTTACCGATGATCGTTGGTTGGGGAAATATACTTGAGTAAATTGAGGCCATGTCGAATGCCCATTCCTTTATCCCGCTCAAAGGAAACAAGTTGGTCGAACCTTATAGAGTCTATCTGAATCGCTTGGATGTTGAGGAAATCCATTACAACTGTTATGTCGAACACCGTGAGACGCGCCCATTTGATAATACATTATAATTCTCCAGATACTTGGCATGCAGTTCGACCATCATGTTCAATATCTATAACACCCTTTCTACCCCATCACGAATATAATACGATTTAATCAGAGTAACCTCATAAAAGGGTATCACATCTTCAAAATCAAACATCTTAAACATCATTTTAAGTCCTGTCTCGTAACACGGGTTGCAAAATCATGAACATCAAATTTATAATTCCACATTTACGCAGCGGATGACAAAACATCAACTCCTCGTCTTTAATAAAAAAAATCATATTCTAATCCAAAACATCATTAATTCATAAATCATCCAAAACTAACATAAAATCAATTAAACACAATGAACTTAAAGTTCTCAAGCGATCCCCTCCCAATGTTACACGGCATAAAGTAGGACTCCAAACTTAACAAAACAAACGACAACACACTTACTCCAACCTAGATCACACACCGAACTAACCTTGAGTATCTGCAGGATGGCATAAGAGACAATCACGAAAGACAAGCAGGGTGAGTAAATTCACATTCAATAAAGTAGTATAAAAATGGGGACATTTCAAACACACACGATTAGTCGTAATTGAACCGTCAACAGGAATCTCTATCAACATACTACCATTCATAACAGTCAAAGGAAAATTCAACTTGGTCGCATACTCAAGCGAATTAAACGAATTAATAACACTAGTATCAATTATAGCAACCAACTCAACATCGATAATAAAACAAGTACCTCAAATTAAGTTATCCTTCTTCTGAGCTTCTGAGCCACTCAAAGCGAACACTCTTCCAGTAGTCTGAGTAGCAGTAGCAGTCTTCTTCAATTTCGGACACTAAGTACTGATATGTCCCTATTCACCATAATTGAAATAAGTTGGTCCTGCATTTGGACACTCATCTTTCATGTCACCCCTCTTACCATATTTGTAACATATTATCACTATATTATTGCAAACATCAGACTTATGACCCACTTCTCGACACTTATAGAACTTGAGTGGAGTGGAACTTGCTCCCTCACTTTGCTTCTTCCCATCAGTAACCTTCG
Organism: Lathyrus aphaca; assembly: GCA_963966055.1. NCBI lineage: Eukaryota > Viridiplantae > Streptophyta > Magnoliopsida > Fabales > Fabaceae > Lathyrus > Lathyrus aphaca. The sequence continues at coordinate 345,459,484 of OZ014519.1, read as the reverse complement.
GCTTCCCTTTGTCAGTTGGAGTCGCATAAGGGTTCCCTCGAAATTGGTCCTTCTCTTTCTTCTCACTTACCTACTTATAGTGAGAAGATCGACCTCAGGTATCCTCATTAAAGATTCTACTCTTATCTACTAATTTAGCATATCTGCGGATCTGCTGACACCCAATTCCTTTCTTAATCTCTAGTCTCAGCCCATTCTCAAACTTTAGGCACTTGGATAATTCAGCATCATCACAGTTGTAGTGAGGACAAAACTACACTAGCCTCTCAAACTTGGCAACATACTTTTCCACTGTCATGTTTCCCTGCTTCAGCTCTAAGAATTCAACCTCTTTCTTGCCACGAGCATCTTCAGGAAAGTACTTACTCAGAAATTCCCTCATGAACACACTCCAAGTTATTGCAACCCCAACTCCTTCCGATATCTGATGGGTATTATCCTACCAATCTTCAGCCTCTTCATCCAGCATGTGGGTGCCAAACTGCACCTTCTGAGCATCAGAGCACGCCATAGTCCTGAAAATATTCTCAATTTCCTTAAGCCACTTATGTGCGTTCTCCGGTTCATGAGTACTCTCTAACTTTTTCAAATTATCCCTTTGAAATACCCCCAAGGCATGAAACTCATCAGGAACATTGTTTTGTGTCGTAGCTTAAGTAAATGCAGCTACCGCATCCGCAAGTAAATTATTCGCAGCCATTCTAAAAATCACCAACAACATCAGAAGAACAATTCCACCATATTACACTCATACGCAATAACCGAAACGACTAATAACGACACAACACGACCGGACATACCGACTTGCTCTGATACCACTAATGTAACACCCTTTTACCCCATCAAGAATATAATACAATTTAATCAGAGTAACCTCATAAAATGGTATCACATCTTCAAATTCAAACATCTTAAATATTATTTTATGTCATGTCCCGTAACACGGGTTGCAAAATCATGAACCTCAAATTTATAATTCCAAATTTACGCAACGAATGACAAAACATCAACTCCTTGTCTTTAATAAAACAATTCATACTCTAATCCAAAACATAATTAATTCATAAATCTTCCAAAAATAATATCAAATCAATTAAACACAATGAACTTAAAGTTCTCAAGTGATCCCATACCGATGTTACACGACACAGAGCATGATCCACAATTAACTAAACAAAACAACATCACACTAATTCCAAGCTAGATCATGCACCGAGCTAACCTTGAGTATCTGCATGATGGCATAAGAGACTATCATGAAAGACAGGCATGGTGAGTAAATTCACATTCAATAAAGTAATATAAAAATGAGAATCATAAAAATTAGACTACAATACAGATTCAATAATCACAAGACTCATTCATACATAACGTCAAATACATCACATCATCATACAAACTCAATGCAAATCATGTTATGTCATTTAGAATGAAAAATGAAATCCTCTTATTATGCATGTGGTACCGAAACATCCTCATGGATGGACACTAAGCCATCCACCCTCCACAAGGGAGCACATCATGAACATCATAATCACTTCAATCTGCATGATGGGATTGAAGCTACCAATGGACCAAATTCCCCTCATATTTATGCTATGAATGCAAGACGCAATATAAATACACGTCATAACAACTCAAATTATTGCATCCTCATTCATCATAATTCATCACATTATTCACTCACATAACAACTTACATCGACTCGCATCATCGTACTTCACGTAATCATACAATAACACACAATTCCTCATGACATCATACTTACTGAAACTTCTACCTATTTAACTCCTAAACATGGTAGAAAATGTCACAAAAACAATCTAACAACTTAGGACAACATAATACTTCTTTTAAAACATTTTTCTGAATAAAATAATTTTTCGGAAAATGCCAGGTCTCACTCAGTGAGCAACGCCCTTGCTGAGCGACTAACTCTCTGTTTTGAAAGGTCCAAATATTTAATCGCTCTCTAAGCCAGCAGGAGCTCGCTAAGCGAGAATATCGATTTCGTGATAAAAACATGTGATCTTAGATTTCCCCTATTGCGATAAAACCCACTCAAAACCAGTTCTTAACAACAGTAAAGCTGCAAAATCATAAACACATTCAACATTCATCATGGTATCATCAAACACATCATATGACATCAATGATTATCATCAAATTCATCATAAAGCATCAATATATATCAAATACATTGACAAAACCCCATAACCCTATGTCTCTCCCTCAAAACCCTAAAATATCATCTCTACATTAAAAATACCGAACAAAATTACTCCCCATACCTTAGGTTTGATGATTTCTTTCAATGACTTCTCGCAAAACCTCAAGCTTTTCCCAATACATAGCTCTCCTTTTCTCCTTGTTCTCCTTAGATTTCTTTCTCCCAAGTACGATTGTGAAAAACTGATCGAATTCCTATCCTCAACCTCTTTTGTCAATCTTACCCTTAGGGCCCTAAATTTTGTCTTTCCCATCTTACTCTCACTAGTCTTCTACCAAAATACCTAAATTCCCTCAACTCCTTATTTCTCTTATTTTATTTAATTAATCTTAAATAATTAAATAATGTCACACTACTTCTAAATTAATATTATCAAAATATTAATCTAAACCATCATAACATCATAACATCAAGAAATCCTCAAAATTCATAACAAATACATCAAATTAATGAAAATCAACTTTGGGGTGTTACAACTCTCCCCACTTAAGAATTTTCGTCCTCGAAAATGTACCTGAAGCAAACAACATCAGATACGATTCCTTCATCAGATCTTTACGCTCCCAAGTCTAACTATCACCAACTGGTCCACCCCATAATACCTTTACTAAGGAAATATCTTTACCCCTTAATTGGTTCATCTCCCTACCATCTATCTGTACTGGCAAAACTTCCACAGTAAAATTATCTCTTACTCGAACATCATCCATCTAATCACATGCAACGAATCTGAAATGTACTTCCTCAATGGTGACACATGAAACACATCATGCAAATTCGCAAGCGACGATGGTAATGAAATCTGATATGCTACCTCTCTGACCCTTTGCGAAATCTAATACAGTCCAATGAAACGCGGAGTGAGATCTCTTGACTTCAAAGCTCTCCTGACACCAGTCACTGGAGTAACCCTCAAGAACACATGATCTCCCTCTTGAAATTCAAGTGCTTTCCTCATCTTATCATGATAATTCTTCTAACAACTTTGCGTAGTCTTCATTCTTTCTTGAATCATCTTAATCTTCTCATTTGTTTCCTGCACAATCACAGGTCTGAGTACAACACTCTCGCTTGATTAATACCAACACAATGGAGTCCTACACTGCCTCTCATACAATGCTTCATACGGAGCCATGCCAATGCTCGCATGAAAACTATTTTTATAAGTAAACTCAATCAACGGAAAATGACTATCCCACACCCCTCCATGATCCAACACACAAGCCCTTAGTAAGTCCTCTAAAGATATGATAGTCCGTTCTGTTTGAACGTCCGCCTGCAGATGTTAAGCAGAACTCATCCTCAACTTGGTTCCCAAAGCATCTTGTAGACTCTTCCAAAATCTCGATGTAAACCGCAGATCTCTATCTGACACGATATTTGAAGGTATCCCATGATCCTTCACGATCTCGTTAATATACATCTCTACTAGATTCAACATGGAATGATTAATCTTCATCGGTAAGAAATGCGCTGACTTAGTTAATCGATCAACAATCACCCAAATGGAATCATTTCCCTTCACCGTCTTCGGAAAACCTGTCACAAAATCCATATAAATACTATCCCATTCGCATTTTGGAGTATTCAACAGTTTCATCATAACTAAAGGCTTTTGATGCTCGATCTTCGATTTTTGGCAAACCAAACAAGAATACAAAAATTCCGCAACATCTCTCTTCATACCCGGCCACCAAAAACTTTTTTACAAGTCATGATACATCTTCGTAACATCAGGATGAATACTCAACCTACTTCGATGTCCTTCTTCTAGAATACTCTTCTTCAACTCTAAAATGTCAGGAACACATGCTCGATCTCAAAACCTCATCATACCTTTTTCATCTATCCGGAACTCTCCTTTGTTACCTTGGTTAACCAAAGTCATTTGATCAACCAACTTCAAATTTGATTGTTGTCCTACTCGGATCTCTTCTACAATATCACTAGTCAATTTCAGCATCCCCAGTTTCACACTCTCAGAGGTAGTCTCACACAACAAACTCATGTCTCTGAACTGTTCAATCATTTCAAGTTCTTTCACCATCATCATCGACATATGCAACCACGTTAGCCTTACCAGGGTGGTAACTCAAATCAAAATCAAAATCCTTCAACATCTCTAACCATCTTCTCTGCCTCATGTTTAGTTCCTTATGATCTAACAAGTACTTCAAACTCTTATGATTTCCGAACACCTAAAATCTAGACCCAAAAAGATAGTGTCTCCAAGTCTTTAACACAAATACCACGACTGCCAACTCTAAGTCATGGGTAGGATAGTTCCTCTCATAAACACGTAGTTGTCTAGAAGCATAGGCAACTACTTGACCATTCTACATTAACACACCACCAAGACTCATCTTTAAAGTATCACAGTATACCACGAAAGATTCATTTGGATTAGGTAAAATCAATACTGGAGCATTCGTCAACATCTTCTTTAATTCAACAAAACTCTTCTCGCACGCAACATCCCACAAGCCTGACCCTTTCGAGTCAACTGAGTCAGAGGAAATGCCAACTTAGAAAAACCTTCTATAAACTTTTGGTAATAACCCGGAAAACCCAGAAAACTTTTGATCTCTGTAGCAGACTTCAGAGTATCCCACTTAAAGACAACATCAATCTTCGAAGGATCCACTGTAATTCCACCACTAGAAATCACATGTCCAAGGAAACTCACTTCCTTCAACCAGAACTTGCACTTTTGATAACTTAGCATATAACTTCATCTCTCTCAACACTTGTAATACAATCCCCAGATGCCCTTCATGATCTTATTATGACTTTGAATAAATTAGGATGTCATCAATAAAAACCACCACGAACTTATCCAAATACTCATGAAAGGTTCTATTCATATACTCCATGAACACACCCGGTGCATTGGATACACCAAAAGGCATCATAGCGTATTCATAGTGACCATACCTCGTTCTGAAAGTTGTCTTCGGAATATCATCTTCCTTTACTCGGATCTGATGATAACCCGAAATCAAACCAATCTTACTAAACACATAAGCCCTCACCAACTGATCCTTCAAATCATCAATCCTCGGATGCAAATAGTTATTCTTAACAGTCACCTTATTTAATTATCGATAGTCGACACACAACCTCATGCTACCATCCTTTTTCTTAACCAATAACATGGAGCACCCCACAGAGAAACACTTGAACGAACAAATTTCTTCTCAAGGAGATCCTCAAGTTGTTTCTTCAATTCACTCAATTCTGAAGCTGACATCTGATATGCATTCATCGACACTAGACTAGTACCTGGTACTAAATCCACTGCCAACTCTACTTCATATTCTAGAGGTAAATCACTAATGTCATCCGGAAACACATCAGGAAATTCATGGACAACAAGTAATTCGATACTCACATGTTCATGGTCAACCTGTAACACCGCAAACAAAGAAAACATCTGAGCTTCATCTTCTAGTAGTTCATCCACTTGTCTCGCGGATAAAAACATCAACTCCCAACAATCACCAAACCCTGGAAACTCCACCGTCTTTTCATAACAATTGATATGCACAAAGTTGAACTCCAACAGTTCATACCAAGCATGACATCTATATGGCGTAAGGGAAAACACACCAAATCCATCAATAATCCTTACCATAAATGGTTAGAGGACATTTCAAACACACACGGTTAGTCGTAACTGAACTATCAACAGGCATCTCTATCAACATACTACCATTCATAACAGTCAAAGGAAAATTCAACATGGTCACATACTCAAGAGAAATAAATGAATGAGTAGCACCAATATCAATTATAGCAACCAACTCAACATCGATAATAAAAAAAGTACCTCAAATTAAGTTATCCTTCTTCTATGTTTCTGAGCCACTCAAAGAGAACACTCTACCATTAGTCTGAGCAACAATAGTAGTCTTCTTCAATTTATGACACTGAGTATTGATATGTCCCTCTTCACCATAATTGAAACAAGTTGGTCCTGCATTTGGACACTCACCTTTCATGTGACCCGCATACCACATTTGTAACATCTTATCATTGTTTTATTGCAAACATTAGACTTGTGACCCACTTCTTCACACTTATATCACATGAAAGGAGTGGAACCCACTCCCCCACTTGGCTTCTTCCCATTAGTAACCTTCAGCTTCCCTTTGTTAGTTGGAGTCACATAAGGGTTCCTTCAAAATTGGCCCTTCTCTTTCGTCTCACTCACCTGCTTATAGTGAGCAGATCGAGCTCAGGTATCCTCATCGTAGATTCTACTCATATCCAATAATTCAACATATCCGCGGATATGCTAACACCCAATCCCCTGCTTGATCTCTAGTCTCTGCCCATTCTCAAACTTTAGGCACTTGGACAATTCAACATCATTACAGTTGTAGTGATGACAAAACTTCACTTGCCTCTCAAACTTGGATGCATTCTCTGCCACTGTCATATTTCCCTACTTCATCTCTAAGAATTCAACCTCTTTCTTTCCACAAGCATCTTCAAGAAAGTACTTACTCATAAATTCCATCTTGAACACACTCAAAGTTATTGCAGCCCCAATTCCTTCCAATCTCTGACGGGTATTATCCCACCAATCTTCAGCCTCTTCTTCCAGCATGTGGGTGCCAAACTGCACCTTCTGAGCATCGGAGCACGCCATAGTCCTGAAAATATTCTCAATTTACTTAAGCTACTTATGTGTGTTCTCCGGTTCATGAGTACCCTCAAACTTTGGCGGATTATTACTCTGAAATAACCCCAAGGCTTGAAATTCATTAGGAACGTTGTCCTGTGCCTTAGCTTGAACAAATGCAGCTACCGCATCCGCAAGAGCATGATCCATAGCCATTCTGAAAATCACCAAAAATATCAGAAGAACAATTCCACCACATTACACTCATACACAATAACTGACACGACTAATAACGACACGACACAACCGAACAGACGACTTGCTCTGATACCATGAATGTAACACCATTTCTACCCCCATAATGAATATAATACAATTTAATTAGAGTAACCTCATAAAATCTTATCACATAAAATCAAACATCTGAAACATCATTTTATGTCCTATCCCGTAACACGGGTTGCAAAATCATAAACATCAAATTTATAATTCCATATTTATGCAGCGGATGACAAAACATCAACTCCTCGTCTTTTATAAATAAATTCATATTATAATCCAAAACATCATTAATTTATAAATCTTCCAAAACTAACATCAAATCAATTAAACACAATGAACTTAAAGTTCTCAAGCAATCTCATCCCGATGTTTCATGACACAGAGCAGGACTACACACTTAACTAAACAAAACGACAACACCGATCTAACCTTGAATGTCTGCAGGATGGCATAAGATACCATCACGAAAGACAAGCAGGGTGAGTAAATTCACAATCAATAAAGTAATATGAAAATGAGAATCATAAAAATTAGACTAAAATACAGATTCAATCATCACAATACTCATTCATACATAACGTCAAATACATCACATCACCATAGAAACTCAATGCAAATCATTCTATGTCATTTAGAATGAAAAATGCAATCCTCTTATTATGCATGTGGTACCAAAACATCCTAATGGAAGGACACTAGGTCATCAACCCTCCATAAGGGAGCACATCATGAACATCATAATCATTTCAATCCGCACGATGGGATTGAAGCTACCAACGGACCATAGTCCCCTCATATTTATGCTATGAATGCAAGACGCAATATAAATACACATTATAACAAATCAAATTATTGCATCAACATTCATCATAATTCATCATATTTTTCACTCACATAACAACTTACATCGACTCGCATCATTATACTTCACGTAATCATACAATAACACACAATTTCTCATGACATCTTACTTACCAAAACTTCTACCTATTAACTCATAAACATGGTAGAAAACGTCACAAAAACAATCTAACAACTTAGGACAATGAAATACTTCTTTTAAAACATTTTTCTGAATAAAATAATTTTTTGGAAAATGCCAGGTCTCACTCAGCAAGCAGCCCCCTCGGTGAGCGACTAACTCTCTATTTTGAAAGGTCGAAATATTTAATTGCTCGTTAAGAGAGAATATCGATTTCACGATAAAAACTTACGATCTTAGACCTCCCCTAATATGATAAAACCCACTCAAAACTAGTTCTTAACAGCAGTAAAGCTGAAAAATCATAAACACATTCAACATTCATCATGGTATCATCAAACACATCATATGACATCAATGATTATCATCAAATTCATCATAAAGCATCATTATATATCAAATCCATTGACAAAACCCCATAACCCTAAGACTCTCCCACAAAACCTCAAATCTCATCTCTACATTACAAATACAGAATGGAATTACTCCCCATACCTAGGTTCAATGATTTCTTTCAATGACTTCTCGCAAAACCTAAAGATTTTCCCAATACCTAGCTCTCCTTTTCTCCTTGTTCTCCTTAACGTTCTTTCTCCCAAGTACAATTGTGAAAAATTGATCGTATTCCTATTCTCAACCTCTTTTGTCAATCTTACCCTTAAAACCCCAAATTATGTCTTTCCAATCTTACCCTCACTAGTCTTCTACCAAAAGACCTCAATGCCCTTAACTCCTTATTTCTCTTATTTTATTTAATTAATATTAAATAATTAAATAATGTTACACTACTTCTAAATTAATATTATCAAAATATTAATCTAAGCCATCACAACATCAGAGTATCAAGAAATCCTCAAAATTCATAACAAATATATCAAATTAATCAAAATCAACTTTGGGGTGTTACAATATCTTCCCGAGCGCTTTATGCGGTAGTTCAGGTACACCCAAAAGATACCCAGGCACCCTACTGTCTCTGCTCCTCTTGGCTTGACCCATCTGCAGATGAATGACTTGTTTGTAGTTTACTTGACGAGATTCGGGAGACCAGAGCACCGGAAGACTGGAGCTGCATTGTAGGTTACATTTGATGGTTCTTTACCGTGTCACACCCGTACATGGTGCCCACTGCTCCAAGATCACCGCCCATACCAGCTCATCAGGAGATTTTAGAGGATGCGCAGTCTCGGTTGGACCACACTCAGGATGTATTGCCTCGTTGTCATCGCGTAGTGGAGATGGCGCGATAATGTATTGAGGTCGATTTCTTTCTAAGGGGTCTGGCCACAAGCGTATACTATATGAGATTATTACGGAGGAACATGGGGCACTTCAGTATTGTAGACATCGGGCAAGGGTGGATGGGATGGATGGACGAGGACACAGACTAGGTGGTTGACGAGGCAAGCGAGGCAACATATGAGAGGATGAAGATGTTGTCCAGCACATCCAGTAGTGTTTGTGGTGTTTTTATTTATGTACTATACTCTTTACCATTTTCATGACATTATTGATGTACTTTATTTCGTTCCTTTTCTGACACATGGCATCTTATGTATATACTATTATTATATTTATTGATTTAACCTGATTAGGAGGAACCTTCTAGTGATTAACAACTATGGTGGAGTAACAAAGAGGGGGTGTACCTACAAGGTACTCCGATGCCAAAGTGAGAAAAGAGTTGTAGAGTGCAAGTATAGAAAGTAGTAAGTAAGAGAATTAGAATACTTGACCCTCTAGTGAAGGAGGGTATTTATAGAATGCCCCCAGCGCTGGGCCAAGATTCCTCTCATGGGCTGAATTAGCTAGGCCCAAGGAAGAACTTCCAAGGATTGCGTAAGAGCATATAAGACCTAGTGTGTGGTCCTGCCCTTGGCCAACTTCCCCATAATATTAGGAGAAAATAATGTGGGAAATTGACTGAGTAGAGCACGTTAGAGAGACATTCTCCCCACGTCTCTATCTATTAGGCCATAGGCATATGCCTTACGGACTTGGCCTTTGCCCGACATATACAACATTGGCCCAATCTGAAATAGGGCTCTCCCCATGTCCCTACGTATTAGGTTATGGGTCATGCCCGACAGACTGGGCCTCTGCACGACACATAATGTGTTGGCCCAGTCTAAAATAGGAGCCCCCCAAGTAGCAACTCTGGTGCATAGTGATGACTTAAGGATAAGTGTGGTCAGTAGGTGGTTTCCAAGTAATAAGACTGATGTATATATGGGACGTTTTCCCCATGTCTATTGGAGGTTGTTAACAGTGGTGTGGATAGGACCTCCGTAGGAGTTTTAGTTTATCGAGGAGAATTGCATGCTCAAGGGTAATTGCACATGATGCTTCTTTACGTTTTACGATGTCGAGGACGGGCATTCCCGGTATTTCAAAGTGTGTAGTTTGGTGGCCTTTGGAGTTCCCGAGGGTGACGTGTCTGAATCTTTGTTTCTTATTATTATGGCATTTAATGCGTCGCTTCGTTTTACGTGTGACGGCGCATTAAATTCCTATAACAGTCTAGGGGAATCTAGGCAGCCTAGGCAATGATGGCTAGACACACCTTCCCGTATGGGGCCTATAAAAGGTTTGGAGGTGAGGGTTTCCCCTAATTTCTCCTTTTCATTTGTCAAGTTTCCTTAGAAATTCATTGGATACTCTCAATCACTTGCCGAAAAACTCATCATCGTCGTCACTGCAACTGTGTCACATCTCCGCCGGTGAACATGTCAAGTAAGTTCCCTCTCTTTCTTCCAATGGAGTAGCTGAGGAGGCCCTTCCTCGGCAAATTCATATGAATCCACAGGTGTAAATTCCCCCAAAACCGTCGAAGATGACCTTCCTCGGGTGTCAATTAAGGGAATTCTGATTAATGTCCCAGGCATGTTTTGAATTTCAGATGAATTTCCTAGGTATTCCTATGAATTTCTAATGAATGTCCTGCACATTCCAATAAATTTCTGATGAATATCCCGAGAATTCTTTGGATTTGTGATGAACGTGTCGGGCGCTTCTTTCCCCGGCTCTGGCCTTCGCCCTTTCACTTGAACTGTGGTGGAAGGCTGGATTTCATGCGACGTCAAATTCACCAATTTCATCTGCTTTTCAGGTAACATGGACCCGCAAAGAAGAGTCGAGGATGTCCCTGTGAATGACATTGATATAAAAATGGATGAGGAGGAGGTGTACGAACCAGAACGTGACGTGGGCAGAAGTCGGCCCGCCGCTCTTGGGGCTCCTGATTTGTCTTGGGTCAGGGAAGAACCACTGGAAATGGGCTCTCGCTTCGTGCTTGATTCTCGCACCGCCCATACAGTCCTGGAGGACTTGGCCCCGGGGGGCCCTTTAAACTGGGAGTGCTACGCCCCTCTTCTCGAGTTGCGGATTTGCTCAGTTGTTTGGGGAACACACTCCTATGTACGAATCCACTTTTAGAGAGGCAGGGTTCCGTCTTACATTTACTAGCTTCCAGGCGGGCGTCTTCAGATGACTTGACTGGGCCTGCTCCCATCTACATCTGAATGCCATCACCGCGTTCGTTCGGGCATTCAAACTGATGTGTTAGTACCTCGAAGTCGGTTGCATGTTGCCTCTCTTCTTTTGAGTTTTTCACTTGTAGCGGTCGAGCATGAGCGGATGACATAGTTGGGTTTCGTTCAAGCAGTCATTGAGGCTGTATAAAAATTATGTTGACTTTATCTGAAACTTCAAAGATACGTGGTACACGGTAAAGCCTCTCACTGTGCGGGCTATGTATAATATATACGCCGAGTAACAAGATACCCAAGGAGAAGAGTGTCTTGTTTCGACCACCCCGCTTGAGTGGCAACAAACTCTTTTCAACCGCGGCACATACCAGTTCTTTGTGAAAGGCGAAAATATGGGGCCCGAGGGCAGGGTGGTCTATAAGAAATTGGTCACTTACATCAAGAGTTTTACCCCCTTCCCTTTGTGTGGACCAGCTGGATAATCATGTCTTGTCTGACGAAGAGGAGCCCCTCTTTGAAACTCGGTTAATAAACACCAAGGCAATGCTCGAGTGTAGTACAAACAAGGAATCCCTCCGTCATTTAGGTAGTTTGTGTTCATCTTTCTTTTGTCTTCGAATATTTTATTCAATAACTAATGTGTGCTCTTCTTTTTGAAACTGCCATGCCTAGTCTCAAAGATCGTGTCCTGAAGCTGTCAAATAAAGGTACGGGTAAAGCTTTAAAGAAGTCTATTAAGGGTCGTGTCCACTAAGTCGTTACTGACAATGTGGCTGGTGTTTCAGGGACCCCTACACCTCCTCCTCTTTCTCCTGTTGTGGTGACGCTTGTCAGCCCATCCTCTGAGCAAGAGACTCCACCTGTCAAACGCCAGCGTGGTGAAGGTTCGCCGGCTGGCACTGTTGTGGGCGAAGACCTATCCGAGAACCAAGGGACATACTCTTGCCCTCATGTCATCTTCAACATAATATTTTCAGTGGGGAAGGTTCCTTTAGGGTGTCGTATGTCGAAGCCAAGGTGATCCTAGGTCTGGACAAGGCGACCAGACAAACAAATTTGTCTCAAGACATCGCTGCGATGATCAGGGTTATGGAGACAGCCTTGGTCTTGTCTGACAACACCTGCATTTTATCTGAGATGGAGGTCGTTTAAGAGAAGATAAAGTCATCAAGGATCCAGAGGGAGAATCTCAGAAATGACATCTTTGATTACAAGGAGCGCCATAAGCTCCATGAGGGATTAATGATAGAGTTGGGGGAGGTTAGGCTCAAGAGGGATAGTCTGGTGGATGAGAACAAAAAATTTAAGGACAAAGAGGATGAATTCAACGAGGCTGTCAAGGAAAACAAGTGCCTATGTTTGAGGGTGACAGAGTAGAGAGAGCCTGACCGCCCCTGCAGAGGAGGAAGGTGAGGAGGAAAAGGCCCTAAGGACCCATGATGTCTTGATCGCTCAGATCCGGGTTCTCGAGAATGACTGCATTCAAACCCTTAAGATGGGTTTTGAAAATGTCGTGGATCAGCTTAAGGTCGTCAACCTTGGGGTGGACCTCGTGACTGAAGGGACGACTTTCAACTATGATGTAGTTAATGGGAAAATCGTCTGCCAGTGGAGGATTCAACCGAGGAGGAGGAGGAGGAAGATGACTAGTTTTCCAGCCTGCGCATCGTAGTAATTTTTTGGACTGCTGTAAACACCCTAAATTTGCCCTCACTTTTTCTCACACCATGGCTTGTGATCTTTCATTTTTGCATTAGCATAAACATATCATATCCCACTGCATAGTTCATTTTCACTGCATAACTGCATAACTAGGTGTCGCTCCCACTAAATGAGGCTAAGTCAAATAGGGTACAGACGCGAACGGTCGGCGAAAAGAGAAATGAATAGAGTCGCCATCTAGGCATTTTTATCCCGAAGGAAAGGTAATGCTGCATAAACCTAGAAAGATATGGATAAGACGGTCGCGAACCAGAGAGACTGAGAAAGGGGGTTGGTTACAACCTGGGAAGGTATTAGCACCCAGATTGTCCGTCGTACTCGACGGGATCCACGCTTAAAAGATTTGTGTCTTAAAGGGGTAGTGTCAGTGCAATTTGTGTATCAAAGCTAGAAAGAATGCAAGTGTCAGTGTAAAAGAAATGTGAAGTGTAGTATGTACAGTGTCAGTGTAAGAACAGGAATGAAATGCTCAAGATCATGAGGCTTAAAGAATAAGGTTGGAAAGAGGGGGGAATATACAGAAACTTTTGTTCGATAACTGTTAAGTTATGCCTACGTATCCTCTCGTGCAATGAGGAAGTCAGAACACCGTAGTTCGACCCAAAGAGACTGAAAGGTAAATTGACTTGTGAACTGCTTACTTGTCTTATGCTCAAGTGTATGACCTGTCTGGCTCAGGTGCAAACTGTCTTGCATTAGACGGAAGAAGCAAGTTCTTGTTTGTGAGTTAATAAGGTGAGAAAAGAATCCCGGAGGAGACGATTATTGTTTATTTTTTGTGTTTTCAATCTTTTATTGCTTTTGAAAATGTGTCATAAGTTAATGAGCTTAAGCCTAAACCAATGGGTTAGTAAACTCATCACATCCTCCCTCTGATTAGGGGTAATGAGAATACCTTAAGTGTGAAGTCAACATCTCACACTTAATCACCCTGATGTAGGATTAAGATCATTAACCTACTTGTGATTACTTAGATGTTTTTGTTGTTTTTGTTTAGTGTTAAGTAATGAGATTAAGCCATAATTAAGGATCTAATGGACTCATTACACCATCCTAATAGAAGGATAATAGATGAGAACATTTAAGCTGAGAAGGACTCCTCAACTTGATCCATGATTAGGGATTAACCTCATGACAAAACAAAGCCTCTATTAAGTGGATTTTAGTTAATGGTAAGATTAAGAAGTGGATTTTATGATTTGTAAGACAACTTGAGGAGGACTTGTCCATTAACACTAGGGTTAGTCCTTCTTAACCAATTAAGGAAAAATTAGAACCCTAATGCAAGGCCCAAGTTACAAGCTTGATGTCTAGGTGATTATTAAGTGAATTGATTAAAGGATTTAAAAACATTAAGGGTTTAACACTTAGGATTAAAGTTATGCACTCCATCCTAATAGAAGGATGCAGACATAAGCTTAATCACAAAGCCTTAAAACCTTTAAGGTTTAGTCCTTAATTATGAGATGAGAGGAGAAGACTCAAAGATGACACAAAGGTAAAACTAATGGGGGGACTAATCAAACCCTAATTATTATCATGCTTGGTTGTCCTAGGGTTTGTGAGGCTTAAGAGGAGAAAACTTCAGAGAAACCACCAGGAAGCAGATGAAAGGAGCAAGAGAAGCAAAACAACTTGCTTCACTTAAGAAGACAAGTTGCTTGAAGAAAGAAGGTAAGATGAACAAGAATGAACAAGCTCAATCCAATACACATACAAAAATGCAGCAATGATGCATAAGAGAGATGAAAAGAGATTGTGAGAAGTGAAGGCAAATTCACTTCTCAATACAACTTACCACCTGAAAAGTTAGTAAAGAAATGAAATGCAATGCAAATGAGATGAAATGTGATGATGCAAACCAAAACCAGAAGCATTAGTATGATGTTAATGATGCTAAGAGATGAGACAAATATGAGGCAAGACATGAGAGTGATCAAACAAACATAAAGATGCAAATGAGGCATGCTTTGAACCATGGAAGTACATGAAAAGTTATGAAATGCAATGGACATATAACATGGCAAATGCAAGATGCAATGATCCAACATGATTCTAACATGTCCTAAGATGTATCATGAATCAAATGAATGCACAAAATGTCATGGCAAATCAATGGATGCAAGCAAATGAGAAATGGATACAAAAGAAGGCACAAATTAGGGTTTCATGCATCATACAAAGCAAAAATCCAAAACCAGATGCAAACAACATGATAAAAATTTGGAAATGCAATCAAAGATACCCTAAACCTATACAAACTCATTGCCCAAAGGAGAGGATCCAACTCTTAACCTATTGAAAGTTATGAATTTCCTAAGATTGCTAGGGTTTTGGGGTGTCTCACAAAGAAAAATTCCAAACAAATTGAAAATGCAAGATCAAATCCAACCAATTTTATCCTATAAACTACATGCTATGCAAGATGTAATGCAAAAAGAATCATCATCCAACTCTCAAGGGTTAGGCAGAAATGAATTTTTGAAGTTTGACATAAAATATTGCCTTGAAATGAAATTAAATTCAATGAAAATGATCAAAAGGAATCAAGAACAAAAAAGAAATTCGGTTTGAGAGTTGGACAATGTTTCTAAATGTTTTTAAATGCAACATGAATTTTTTTGTGATTTTTAAATACCTAAATGCATTTTTAATTAATTAATTTCCATTAATTAATTAAAAATAATCATTTAAATGATTTAAAAATAATTTTTAATGCAACAAATAAAAAAAAATATTTTTGGGTTCTAAAAATTAATTAAAACCTTGACAAAAATTTTCATAATTTTTAAATGATTTTTGCTATTTTAAAATAAATGCACAAAATAAATGATAAGAAAATAAAATAAATATGAACAAGAAAGAAAGTCAGCGCATCCTAAGGCTGACATTCAAACTGGGAGTGGAGGGAAAGACTGGCGCGCTATCCTACGGCTCTCATTCAAACTGGGCCAATTAAATTAAACTGGATTAATTAAATTAATTAAGTGAGATTAGGGTTTTAATGACACATCCTGGCCATTGAAACGCGCGGGGGTCAATAAAAGTCAGCCAGATCAAGGGTCCACATTTAAACTTGGCTAACCCTAATTAACAAACCCTAATTATTTTCAGGTCACCGGAGACGAGCTCCGGTCGTCTTCTCTGGTGACCCCCTTCCCTGAAAAACTCAAACTCAACCCCTAGGTCATTTCTGGAGCTCTAAAGCTCCAGATCACTTCCTCTCACCTCCCTACACTCATCCCTGCCCTCAAATGGAATTTATTTCTCACCATTAACAAGATTCGAAGCAAAGTTCAAAAATGGCAGAAATTTCAGTCAGGTCATACACACTCATTTCTTCATCATTTTCAAAAATACAAAGTTCATTGAACTCAGGGAATCAAACTTAACCATTTAGCAACTTAAAATAAAGCTTCTGGAAAAATGAATTTCAGTGGCTACCTGAGTTGAAGCTTTCAATCCAAGAGCTTCTGGACCAGTTCCTTGCTTCCAATCAACTCTACTGACCTTCCTCAAGTGTTTGCAAAGCTTGTTTGGAGTTTATTTTGGCTAGTTTGTGAGATTGATCAAGTTCTGTTCAGTGAGGGGTGAGAATCGTGATTTAGTTTGAGGAGGTTTCAGGGATGAATGAGGGCAGGGAAATGATCAGGGGAGTATGCTGAGTGATCCTATGGAGTTTGTTTTTATGTTTGATGCTTGTGTTATGTGATTCGAAGCAAAATGCATAAAGGGAGGTTTTTGGGAATGCTGGCTTGTGATCTCTTTCAGGCTTGTGTGTGTGGCGTGTTATGTTGCATTTGGTCCACTTATCACAACTAGAGAGGTCAGAGAAGTTGGTGTGGCACAGGCTGATTGGTATGGGTCTTTTTGCAAAAAAGTCAAGTTAGGTGTACTTGAAGTATGGGCAAGTGTGAGGCTGTGATAGGGGCATGGATTGGCTCAGATGAGTTTAGGGAGAACCATGGGATTTGATTAGAAGCAATGCAGCAAGTGGATTAGGGTTTATCATTGATTTTGCAACTTTGTGACTTTTGGCCCCTTTTGTGATTTCTTGATCCACAAGTCATGAAAATGGACAAACTCTTGGTGCATTCTGAATTTTAGGCAATGTTTTATGTGTTTACAAAGGTTAGAAGTCACTTTGAGGTATCATTTTGCCTTGGCAAGGGATTTTGCAACTTTGCCTCTTTGGTGCATAACTTGAAATTATGTGATTTTTCCCAACTTTGACAAGCCATAACTTTTGATCCAAAATGAATTAGAATGAGTTCTTGTACTTTTTTAAAAGGGAATGATCCATTCTACAACTTTCATGACCAAAGTTTTCCCATTTGAAGCATTTTTGAATCAAAAAGAAAAGGTTGAAAAAGTTTCCCAAAATGGCAAGTTTCCATTATAAGTCATTTTCCCAAAAAGGCAACTTTGCAAATGGTTTGAAATTCTTCAAATTTGTTAACTTATAACACCTTCTATGATCAAATAAAGATCATATACATTCAAAATGATGAAGAACAACCTTTGGTTGGGTCATTGGGGGCCTCAGATGCCCTGATTTTGCACTGACTTGCCCAAGAAGTCAACTCTTGATCAGATGCCTTCCTCAAGGAATTTCTTCATGAAACTTGACATGCATGATCCTTATAACATGTAGAGACAAATAGAAACAAGAATGACCAAAAATTTTGGAGCTATGGCCTTTGAAACCAAAACCCTAGTTCTAGGTCATCTGTGCAGTTAAACTTGGCTCTGCTTCCATGCCTTTCCCAGTTCTTGTGATTTTTTGACTTTCTTGACTTTGTGGGGATATAATATGATGCTTGAACATACATGGACCCTTTTGAAGTGATTGAAGACCTTTGGAGTGTCTCAAATGGCTCAGGATTGCTCAGATCACAAACCCTAGGTGCAGATGACTTAGAAGCAATGCAGTGAATCAAAAAATGCAATGTGAGATGCTATGATTGAACTTATGCATATGAAGATATCACAAGCCATGGTGTGAATGGGTGAGGGCAAATTTGGGGTGTTTACACTAGGGTTTGTGATCTGAGCCATCCCAAAGGTCTTGAAGCTTGCCAAAAGCTTTCATGTGTGTTCCATGATCATAATATGCTCCCCAAAGTTCACAAAAGTCAAGAGATCACAAAGAATGGCAAAGGCATAGAGGCAGACTGAAGATTTCCTACACAGATGACCTAAAATTACGGTTTTGGTTTTGGAGGCCTTAATCCCAATTTTTTTGGTCATTCTTGTTTCTAATGGTCTTAATATGTTATAAGGATCATGTGTACCAAATTTGATGCAGAAATTCACTGTGGAAGTCATCTGATCATTGGGTAACTTCTTGAGCCAGTAAAGTTAAAATCAGGGCATTTGAGGCCTCCCTCAAGGGCACCAAAGGGTCACATTCATCATTTTGAGCCTTTATGATCTTTATTTGATCTTAGAAGTGGTTGGAAGTTCACAAAATTGAAGATTTTTGAGCAAATTGCAAACTTGCTATTTTTGGAAAGGACTTGTAATGGAAACTTTCCATTTTGGGAAAGATATTCAACCTATTCTTTCATGACCAAAAATGCTTCAAATGAAAAACTCATGGGCATGAAAGTTGTAGATTATGCCTTCCCATTTTCAAAAAGTAATGGAAAAATGTCTTGATTCATCCTAGAACTCAAGATATGGCCTTTCAAAGTTGACAAAAATCCTATAATTTTCAAGTTCATGCCAAAGAGGGAATTTTGCAATTTCACTTGCCAAGCCTTCTTATGACCTCTAATCAACTTCTATGCACCATAACATGTCAAGGCAACTTCAAAACATCATAATTGGCCCAAGATTGCATGGTTTTCATGGCTTGGTTCACAAGAAATATCAAAATGACCATTATGCATAAACTTTGCAAAAACTATGGCAACTCTTGATCCAAGTGTTCCAACTGCATACAAATGATCCTAGGGCAATCTATGAATCAAGTTAAGGCCAAGACACCCCTAAAGTCAGTTCTGCACCATGCCCATACCTCAAGTACACAATGTTGACATTTTTGCAACTTGGCCCATACCAATCACACTATGCCACCACCAACCTTCTGACCAATCAAGACATCACATACAAGCATTATGGAACTCATTTCACATAACACACAAGCTTGAATCATCCCACAAGTCAAATTGCTCAAAAATTCCATGAACCTTCCCTTCTTCGATTCTCTCAAACTAGCCATCAAAACTCAAAAATTATCTCACCATTCAACTCCACATACCTCAAGGATCATTTCCCACCCCTCACCATGGCCTGAATCACTCTGAAACAAAAACACGATCCATGCTTCATCAGAACGAAAAACTCCAAACCAGCCACTATAAGCCTCATCCAAGCATTCCATTAGCACAAGGAGGACCAGAGGAGTTGATATGCACGAGAGAGAGGCCCAGAAAGCTCCATTTTGAAGAAGCTCAGTTCAGGTAACCTTTAAGAACATTTTTTCCAGAACCTCTTTTTCTTGTTAAAAATTGATTCTATGTGTTGCATTGATCATCCTGATGTGTTTAAAATTGGAAATGGTTGAGAAATAAGCATTTCATGATGTTCTAAAACTTTGCCCGTAAAAATGTTCTTGCTTTGATTCATCATGTATGCGTGTTATAAATGATTTTTGATGCTTGATTCTTGCTTATTGTTGTTTGGGGATGTATTCTGGAGATTTTGGGGGTCTGGGGTGGCGTATTGAGAGAGATTGGATGAAGAGCTTGCCGAAGAAGACGACCGGAGCACTGTTCCGGTCGCCTGAAAAAGATTAGGGTTTAATTAGGTTTAAATTCCAGTTTGAATGTAGGCCGTAGGATGAGTATTTCCCGCGTGCGTTGGAGGGTCCAAATTAGTCCATTAGCCCTAATTATAATTAATTAGTTTAATTAATTCAGATTAGCCCAGATTAGATCCAGGCCATCCAAACACGCGCCAGTCAACATATCTCTCCCCAGTTCAAATATGAGCCTTTGGATCCTCTGACTTTTTATTTTATTCATTTTAATTCATTTTCTTTTAATTTCTTTTGTTCATTTTATTAAAAATAGCAAAACACATCAAAAAATTCTCAAACTTTTCATTTTTGTTTCAAATATTTTTCTTAACCTCAAAATAATTTTTATTTTATTTTTTGCATTTAAAAAGTATTTTTAAAATATTTAAATGTTATTTTTAATTAATTAATGGATTTTAATTAATTAAAAATGCATTTAGGTTTCTAAAAATCACCAAAGAATTCATGAACCATCCAATACATTTAGAAACATTTTCAAACTCACCATACAAATTTATTTTTAGGTTTGATCATAATTTCACAATTTTCTTTGAATTTGGGTTCTTAAAAATCATATTTTTTAACCCTAACTTGAAAAATTCATTTCTGCCTAACCTTGATGAGTTTGAACTTGGTTCTTCTTGCATTATTTCATATATTGCATGTAGTTTCTAGGTTATTTATCTCATATTTTTATCTTGTATTTTCAATTTGATTTGCATTTTCCCTTTAGAACCAAGCACCCAAAAACCCTAGGTAACTTAGAAATTTCATAACTTTCACTAGGATTGGTTTCTGACCTTCTCCTTTGGGGTGTGATCTTATATGGGATTATGGTTTGTTTGAATTCAATTTAAATTTTTTATCACGAGATTGCTTCTGTTTTAGTCATATGCATCTCATGTTGTCTTAAAACCCTAATTTTGCATCTTCATTTGCATTCTCCTTTGCACTTCACGAGCTTATGAACTTTCCATGCAATTCCATCATTTTGTATGTCATCCTAGACATCTTAGGACATGTATGAAACATTGCTTGATCATTTCTTCATTCATTTTCCATGCTTTAAATCCATTACATTTCATGAACATCCATGTGTTTTCATGCTTCTAAACATGCTTCCATTGCATCTCATCCTTGTATGATCATTCATATGCATCTTGTATGACTTTGCATCATCTCATATGCCATTTACATTGCATATTTATTTCTGACGTTGGTCTTTGCATCTCATTTCATCTCATTTCCTTTTGCTTTATGTCTTATTCATTCATACTAACATTTCAGATACTTTTGGTAAGTTATCTAGGAGGTGGATTTGCCTTCACCTCCCACCTCTTGTCATCTCTTCATATGAATTCTTACTTGTCTTTGAAGTGAAATTGCTTCACTTATGTCTCTTGCTCCTTTATTTTCTCCCTAGTTACTTATCTTCTTCAGGAAGTAAGTAACTTATTCTTCTTTCTCCTTCTCTTTTCATCTGTTTCTTCCATTGGTGGCCTTCTTGAAGATCTTTTCTCTTAAGCCTCACAAACCATAGGATATCCAAGCATGATAAATTTTAGGGTTGTATAGTCCCCCCTAACTTTTTACCTTTGATTCTCCTTGAGTCTCTTTTTCTCATCTCATAATCAGAGACTAAACTCTTAAAGTTTTAGGACTTTGGAATTATGGTTATGCCTGCATCCTTATCTTAGGATGGAGTGTATAACTCTAATCCTTAGTGTTAAACCTTTAATCTGTTTAAACCTCTTAATCAAAACACATTAATAATCACTAAGACTTTATCTTGTAACTTGGGCCTTACATTAGGGTTCTATCTCTTCCTTATGGTTAAGAGGGACTAACCCTAGTGTTTAATTGACAAGTCCCCCTCAAGTTGTCTTACAAACCATAAAATCCACTTCTTAATCCTACCTTTAATTAAAATCCACTTTAATAAAGGCTTGTTATATAATGATTATAATCCCTAACCATGGATTAAGTTGAGGAGTCATCCTCATCTTAAGTGTTCTCATCTATCATCCTTCTATTAGGATGGTGTAATGAGTTCACTAATCTGCGATTAGAGATTAAACTCATTACTTAACACTAAATAAAGACCCAAAAACACTTAATAATCACAAGTAGGTTAATGATCTTAATCATACATCATCATGGTAATTAAGTTGAGATGCTTATCTCATACTTAAGTAGGCTCATTATCCGTAATCAGGGAGGATATAATGAGTTTACAGTCCTTGATTTAGGCTTAAGCTCATAATCCTATGCAAAACACCAAAAAACAATAAAAAACTGAAAAAATCAAAAACAAACAATAATCATCTCTTTCGGGATTCGTTTCTCATCACACTCGTTCACAAACGTGAACTCGCTTCTTCCGTCTAATGCAAGACAGTTAGCACTCGAGCCAGACGAGTCATACACTTGAGCATAGACAAGTAAGCAGTTCACAATCAATTTATTTTCAGTCTCTTTGAGTCAAACTACGGTGTTCTGACTCCCTCATTTCACGAGAGGATACGTAGGCATAACTTAACAGTTATCGAACAAAATTCTCTTTGTCATCCCCTTCTTTCAGCATTCTTTCTAAAGCCTCAGTTCCTGAGCAATTCACACCTTTTGCACTGACACCTGTATTTTCTCTCCCTAGCTTTTGCACACAGATAGAACATACACTTACCCCTTTTAAACACAATCTTGTAAGTGTGGATCCCGTCGAGTACAACGGACGATCTGGGTGCTAATACCTTCTCAGGTCGTAACCAACCCCCTTTCTTAGTTTCTCTGGTTCACAACCGTCTTATCCATCTCTTTCTAGGTTTATGCAGCATTACCTTTCCTTCGGGATAAAATTGCCTAGCTGGCGACTCTATTCAATTCAAACCTCATTTCTCTTTCACCGACCATTCGTGTTTGCACCGGGTTGAAAATCTTTGGGAGCGACAGCTTGGCGACTCTGTTGGGGACTTATCTTGCAACCAGTCCTTTTGGTTCTTTTTGTGGGTTTCTCCTAGCGCTTTTTTGATTTGTGTTTATGGGGGTGTTTTGTGTTATGTGTGCTTTTTTTTATTTCTTTATTTATTGCTTTCTGTCAGCTTTATTTATTGCTTTCATTTTCTATTTTTTTCATTTCATATTATTGTCATCATATCATGTGCTGGATTTGTTGGCTTACCTTGGTGGGAGGGATATTTCAGTGAGTAAGGTTCCATACCGGGAGCCTGAGTGACACATAGGATTAGAGTGGCTTCATATTCTTTCCCATTCCATTTCAGTCTGGTGCGGGAATATGAAACACGGTTCAGACATGGGTTTCTTCTTGAGAACTCTGTGCTACGAATTTCCTGTAGTACTAGGGCTATCTGGGAAGCCTGCTAAGTCTAGATGACCTTTTTAGATGACCTTCAGCATCTGAGGTGAATTAGAGGAGGGTCCTTTATGATTAATGTAAACATTGTACCTCCGGGTTAGAAGTGTTTACACTTCTCATAATAGATCCAAGTCTGAGGATCCTTGTTCTAGAACAATACCTATGAGGGCGTTGGGATGTTTACAGGTTTGCAAGAACCCTTGGCCTCAACATACCCTGTTACTGATATTGTTTTAAGCTTACACTATTTTGGACTGATTCTATGAAACCGTGGACTCGTGACTCTTTATTTGAGTCCCCCACTTGGTTACTGATTCTCTAGCCTCCATCTGGACTTATGGATATTACACATGGACCCTATCAAAGCAAATGGCAAATCTAGCACTTGATCACAAACCCTTGCATATCATTCTGCATATATCATTTTGCTTCATTTTAACATTTGTCTATTTGTTTTACAGGATATCCACTCCATCTTTGGTTTGGTTTTGACTGTTCATCTTCATCAGTTATCTTCCTCAGAGATCTTCTTCAGATGATATCTTCTTCAGTTGTCTTCTTCAGCTATCTGCATTAGTTACCTGCATCAGTTATTTTCTCCTCAGTTATCTTCATCAGCATCCATTATCAGTATGGATTCATCCAGGAAGAGCAACATCACTTATCGTTTCTTTGAGCCCTCTTTAGCAGGCATCAGGCAGATTCAGGCACTTATCACTCCTGATCATGTCCCTTTATTCAGGGAACATTATGGTGGTATTATGGACATGATCATGGACTTGGATGTATCATAGAGCAGCATGATTCACACCTGCCTTCAGTTCTATGACCCTCCTCTCAGATGTTTCACTTTCCCAGACTTCCAGATGGGTCCTTTGTTAGAAGAATTTTCCATATTATTGGGTGTCCTATCAGGAGAGGGATTCCTTTCAATCCTGAGGTGGCTGCTCCTAGGAATGAAGATATAGCTAAGGCTCTGTATTTGGAAACCACCATCATCGATCAGCATATGACCACCAAGGTTGGAATCCCAGGCCTCCATTTGGACTTCTCGGTCACTCAGGCCACCAGTCATGTTGTAGTTGGAAAATGGGAAACTTTTTGTGCTCTCCTGGCTCTTAGTATATATGGGATTATCTTGTTTGTAGACGAGCCTAAGTTTGTAAGTAAGAATGTTATTCATATCTTCCTACGGAAGAATCCAGTTCCTACCTTGCTAGGGGATTTTTACTACTCAGTGCATTAGAGAAATGAGAAGCAGAGGGGAAGATTAGTCAGATGTTGTGCACCTCTCTTCTACTGTTGGTAATTGAGACACTTGCCAAAGACAGAAGCTTTCTTGAATCCTCATCAGTCAAGAAATTGGGCTAAGAGAATGATTTCTCTCACTTCAGAAGACATAAGGTGGTGCACTCAGAGCACTAAGGGCAGGGACATAATTATAAGTTGTGGACAGTATCCCAATGTACCTCTTATTGTAGTGAAGGGTTGCATCAACTACAACCCTTTGCTTTTCAAAAGGCATCTGGTGTATGCCTTAGTACATCCACCCATAGAGTAGGATTTAACAGAGACCCTTTACTGTGATGTTCAGAATAATCATGCCATCATCCGACAAGCAACCTGGGCTTGGGATAATATTCAGACAAAAGGGACTGCTATTCTTGGCAAGTGCAACAACATAGCTTCAGCTCAGTACATTGATTGGTCTCACATCAGAGGACAGATCACCTGCATGCCATTCACCTTGGAGGATGTGCCAGGGCCATCAGCAGTAGAGCCTGTAGCTACAGTCAGTTTAGAGGAGTTTGAGAAGTTGAAAGAAAGGAATACCCAACTTTCTGAAGCTCTGAAGAAGACCCTCTAGGAGAGGAATGATAGTTGTTTGGACAATGAGAGGTTAGAGAAGCTCTGGATCGAGCATATGACCAAGATTGAGAAGACAGATGATTACATTAGAAAAGCCCGAGCAGGGGAGTTGGTATTGAAGAATGCTTGTAAAGAAGCCAAGATTCAGAAGGCCAAAGCTGAGCACTGTAACGCCTCAATTCGATAATTCCCATTGTGTTGGAGTCTTTTATTTTAATTGAGTAATTATTATTTTGTTTGTGAAATTAATATGATGATAAAATATGTTGAGGAATTAATGTGATATATTGTGTTGTGAGATTTTACCGTTTTGTGAATTTCTGGGTAAATTGGATTAAAGGGTATTTTAGACTTTTGATAATTATTGACAAGTTAGAATTAGTAGAATTGGTATTTTTGTGAGAGAATTGATATTTGGTTGGAAAGAGTAGAAAATAGAAATAATAAGAGTAAGAATAGAATTAGAGAGAAAAGAGTATAAGTTGTGAGAAAGGGAAAGAAAAGAAAAGATAGAAAGAAAAAGAGAAGAAAGAAAGAGGAGAGAAAGAGGAAAGAAGAGAAAAGAGAGAAAAGTTGGAAAAGCTTCAAGATTGCTCCAAGGAATCAGAATAATCGGGTAAGGGTGATAAGCATTGTTATCTTAATCTTGTATATGATTATGTATGTGTTTGATTGGTTGAGTTTTGGTTTTGATGAGAGTTAGAGAAGATGAATAGTTAGGGTTTCAGTGGAAATGTGAGAAATTGGTAGATTAATCGGTTAGAAATCGTTATAATCGAAGTATGATGTTAGATATGTGCTATTAATCATGTTGGCATGAGTTTTGGTGGAGTTTTGGAAGGGAAGAGTTGATTGTTCGCAGCTGGTGTGTTGCTGAAATCGCGGTGGTCGCTCAGCGAGCTACCCCTCGCTCAGCGAAAGTTCCAGGGCGATTTTCGCTCAGCGAGCAAGAGGGCACTCAGCGAGCCTGTAGGTTTTGAGGGATTATGTGTTTTAATCCATAGCTTGAGTTTCGGGTATTCGTTTTTAGCGATCCTTATATCGATTCGAAGCTAAAAACATGTAGAATCTATTGATGCTAAAATATGTAATTTTTAGCCGACTTTTTCCCGACTTTTCCGATAAAACGTAAATGAGTTAATTATGGAAATGTGGGTTTGTTATAATGTTGTGGCCATTGGGCAAGTGATTACTATGCTTAAATTGTATGCATATGTATGTTAATGTTGAATGTTGAATGCATAACTATATTGTGAATATGTATGGATTTTCAAGAATGTTGTGTGTCATTTTGCATGTAAGCATAATGTATGCATTCATGTGTTGTGGGATTCTTTGTGAATCCGTTGTAGCATCGTGTGCTTATGTGGAATGTGAGCGATGACTAAAACAAGATCGTGTGCCCATGTGGGGTGTGAGCGATCGGATGATGTGCCCATGTGGGGTGTGAGCGATCAGATTGTGTGCCCATTTGGGGTGTGAGCAATCCAGAAACATCGTGTGCCCGTGTGGGGTGTGAGTGATGTGTGATTTATTCACATTGATTGTGTGCCCGTGTGGGGTGTGAGCAATCGGATTGTGTGTCCGTGTGGGGTGTGAGCAATCCTGAAACATTGTGTGCCCATATGGGGTGTGAGCAATGGGGAACATTGTATGCCCGACGGGGAGTTACTTTAGGTAACAAGCGATGATTCTATTTGGTTCCTGGGTGAACTTGCTGAATGTTGAGTCGGTACCGCATTGCATCTGTATAGAGTCGTATGTCGGTCTCTATGAGTTGCATTTTATACATTGTATGTATATGCTGAAATAAACATGAGTATGCATATGTTTATTTGGAATGTTGTGAAATGATTGGTATGTGTGAAGGACATACTTGCGGATATATATATATATATATATATATATATGCATTTTGATATGTATATATGTATGTGATTTATACATTGAATGTATATGTGTGATTTAAACATAGTTTGTCGTATGTTTATGCGGAATGAATGTAAATGAAGAATAGACATAAATAATATAAGATTTATGTGTATTGATAAAAGAAGATACATTGCGATGTATGTGAGTTATGTGATCATGGTTGAATATGATATGTGTTATGTGAATGAAATGGTGATAAGTATGTGTATAAGTATGCTTTATGTTATGTATGAATGATATGTTGTGGTGAGAATATGTTGATGTATATGTTATATGTTGAGATATATAATTATATGCAATATTATTATGATAATGTTTATCACCCTTCTGCTGTTTTATGATTGTCTACGAGGCATTGCAGATTAGGTGTGCTGGAGTCGTTTTTGTGAAGCTTGTCTTCATATCTTTTGGTCGGTCGGCTCTGATATGTAGCACTAGGTAGTTAGGCGGCCTTGTGCCTGTTTGGGGATACATTTGTATATGTATTCGTTGTGGACATGTTTTGTATAACATGATATATTTGTACACTTCTAACTTGTAGATATATTTTGATAAATATATAAGTTGAAGTTGTTGATGATTTAAGTTTTCCGATGTGCAATTTATAATTGAGATATGGGTGAAAGGATTGAAATTCCTTTGTGGATAGCTACCCCATTGTTGCATATCTGTTTGAGCAGGTGTTGTATGTTTTAATTTCACGTAATGTGGCATGCTCCTTTTTATGCTTGATTTAAATTATACTCTGACGAAATTTTATCTATGCCTAAATGATTTAATGTATTATTTCGGGGTATAGAAAGGGGGTGTTACAAGAACTACTTGGAATAAAGTCATGCTTGGTGGATCAGGATCATTGAGGCTCGTGTGCAAGAGGATCAGAAGACCCATGCTAGGATAGAGCAGTTGGAAGCTAATGAAAAGAAGAATCAGGAAGCTTTGTTAACAGCACAGAAGGAAATCTCCGAGCTGAAACTTCGGGCAGGATTAAAGAGATCAAAGGACCAAGACAAGTATAAGAAGTTGACAAGTGCCATTGCCACCAGGAACCTTCTTATCAGGAGCATCACAGAGCATCCAGTTGGACCAGTGACTAATGCTCTCTTGAAGGAAGTCAAGGAGGATGACTTTGGGCTGGATGTTTGATTTATTTTTACTTGTATTTTATTTTGGTTGTACTTTATTCCTCATGATAATTTGGTTGTATTTCTCGACTTTGTTGTATTTTGACCCACCATGGGGACTTATTGTAATCATAAACTATGTATCTTTTGCATTTGTAATATATGGTTTATGTATTACTTGGATTTTTCCCTTGGGCTTCATTTCTCTTCAGCAACATCATCATTCCTTGAGGTCTGGATGGTCAAAACCAAAGAGCCAAACTGGATACCCTTGGAAGACAAATAGACATACTGCATTGCATACTAAACACATTCTTTGTTTTGTAGGTGTTTTTGTTGTGGTTTTCTCACTTTGTTGTTGTTTCAGGAAACATTGCTCGTAGGAGGGTTTTCCCCATCAACAGAGTTCACCGGTATCCTACAAGAAACAACCTTCCGAGCTTACAGATGGACCAAGTTCAGCAAGATATGACTGACGTGAGAACTCATATGGCTAATGAGAGAACTGAGATGAGGGCTCAGATGACCAGTTCATGGAAGTGATGATTGGGTTGGCTCAGAGCCAAGAAAGATTAAGAGAGTTGGTCGAGCGGAAAACTCCCGAAGAGAATCATCCAGGTACAGGAGGTACCAGTAACAATGATCACGGGCAACCACGAACAGATGCGCCAGAGTTTGGGCCACACCTCAACCCTGAAGACAATGCTATCAGGAATACCCAAGGAAACACTGGAGGTCGTACCTTGCAAGAAGACCCCCAAGAGGAACATTTTACAGTAATTGGTGCTGGGGATGAAGCCTATGATCGTCATCTGGACAAAATAGCAGAAAATATGAGATCTCTGGAGTCCCAAAACTCTTTGGGATTTGATGTTATGGTCTTGGGTTTGGTTGGGGGAGTCAAGATTCCTCACAAATTCAAGCCTCCTTGCTTTGAGAGATATAATGGTACCTCTTTTCCACGTACTCACCTGCAATCTTTTCTAGGGAGGCTAAAAGCTTATACCATGGACGAAAAGTTGTGGATGTTTTACTTCGAAGATAGTCTGACCGGGGCATCCCGTGAATGGTACTCTCACCTGTCCAGAGAAACAGTCAGAAACTGGAAGGATTTGGCCTAAGCTTTCATACGCCAGTATCAATATAACCTGGACATGGCTCCAAACAGGACCCTCCTAATGGGTATGTCACAGTCTTCAAGGGAAAGCTTCAGGGAGTATGCCCAAAGATGGAGACAGCTTGCTGCTGTTGTCCAACCTCCAATGTTTGAGAGAGAAATGGTCGACATGTTTATGAACACCCTACAAGGAACATACATTGACAGACTTGCTGCTTTCTCATCCACCAGCTTTGCGGATGTAATTATAGCTGGTGAGAGAATTGAGAGTCTTCTGAAAAATGGGCAAGATTTTGGATAACGGTGCCAGTTCCAACAATACGAGGAAACCTTTCGCAGGACCTCGTAGGACAGGTGAGACCAACTCAGTGCATATGGGCAGAGGTAGACCTCAATACATGCCAAGATCAGTAGCTGCTGTCACAATTCCAGCTCCAGTGCCTCGACAACAGTATCCTTCACAACCACAACACTTCCCACCGCAACAACAATTTCCTCAACAAAGATCTTACAACAATAACAATCAGCAACAACGTCCGTTTCAACCAAGAACTTCACAAATCAATAGGGTTATTGATCCCATTCCAATGCCCTATACTGCCTTACTTCCACATTTGTTAAAGCTTAACCTGATTGAATTGAGGACTCTGGCTCCACCAGATCCCCAAATCCTTCCAAGAAACTATGATGTTAATGCTCGGTGTCCCTTCCACTTCAATGCACCTGGCCATACTACAGAGAAATGCAGAGCCTTGCATATGAAGGTTCAGGATTTGATTGATTCTAAGTAAGTCAACTTTGCACCTCCTCCAAGTGTTACCAAGAATCCTATGCCTAGCCATGGTGGGCCTATGATAAATGCTATTGAGGAAGATCAATCGATGAACCTAATTAACAATGTTGCAAGCATTCAGACACCTCTGGCCGAGGTTAAAGCCCAACTTTTAAAGTGCCAAGTGTTCCCGGGTTGTGAGGCCCATTGTGAAGCTTGCAAGACTTCTATCAACGGTTGTGCAGATTTGAAGACCGGTATCAACAATCTTATCAAGGAAGGCACTTTACAGATCACTTCAACGGTCCCAGCTCCTATAACATCAACAACCATTCCTTCTACAACTCCAGCACATGTCATTCCTCTTATAACTTCAACAACAATCATTCCAACATATTCTTTTACAACATCAACAACCATCCCTTCTTCAACATCAACAGATATCAGTTCAACACATCCTTCTACAACTACAACAACCATAAACGAAGACATTTCCACAATTACCATTTACTATGATTCGGCAACAATCCACGTTCCAGATTCACATTAACATCAGCAACCTTTATCACCAGCACCATCTCCGGTCAGACCTCCTGTTACAATTTATTATGAACCTCAGACTGTCTCAATTCCTTCTTTCGCAGCAATCAGTCTAGTTACTATCACAATGCCTGGAAAAGTTCCATTTGACAGCAGCAGTGTCGTGCCTTGGCACTATGGCTCAGATTTGTATTGTGACGGAAAGAAAGTCACTCTTGACACTTCTACACCACAGATTGATAGTGGGGGGCGGAGGCTTCACTCGGAGCGGATGTCTCTTTGCCTCACAATTACCAAGAACTAATGTTGAAGTAGAAGCTGCTGCCAAGGCTAAGGGCAAGAGTGTGGTGCCTGAAGAGCCTATTGCCAAGGAAGCTCAGTAGACGTCCTTTGATGTGGATGTAGACGAGTTCATGAGAATAATCAAGAAGAGTGACTATAAGGTTGTGGACCGGCTCCATCAGATCCCCTCCAAAATCTCTATTTTATCAATACTGATGTGTTCCGAAGCTTATAGGAATGCACTTCTCAAAGTTCTGCACGCAGCTTACGTGCCAGAAGAGATTATGGTTAATCAACTAGAAACAGTGGTTTCAAATGTCAATACTAGCCCCGGGCTAGGTTTCACTGATTCTGATCTAACTACAGAGGGCCATAACCATAATAAGGCTTTGCATATCACCATGGAGTGTAAGGGTGTTGTTCTCTCTCATGTCTTGGTTGACACTGGGTCTTCTCTCAATATTCTTCCAAAGAAAGCCTTGGTCAAAATGGAATATGATGGTCTTGCTTTGCGTCCAAGTAACCTGGTAGTGAGAGCCTTTGACGGTTCTAAAAGATCGGTTCTTGGGGAAATTGAGTTGCCTGTGGTGATTGGCCCACAGATCTTCAGAAGTTGAAATACGAATGAGAGGGTCAAGTCATCACAATCTGTGGGGAAGAGGATATCTTCGTCAGTCATCTAGCTACTTATAAGTATATTGAGATGGACGGAGAGATCCATGAGACAATGAGCCAAGGGTTTGAGGCCCTCAATGTCAATGAAGCAACAACTGATGTGTCTGGTACTTCAATCTCCTCTTATAAGCAAGCTCGGAAGGTTGTTGAATGACGGGAATGCCTAGGGCTAGGGCAAGCTGCTGCAAGTTCAGATCAAGGAAGACAAGTTCGGGTTGGGTTACAAACCATCCCGACAAGTCCAAAAGGAGGTTGCTGAAGCTCCCAAATTTGTCAGCGGGGGAATGCTAACCCCGGATGCAATCAACAATGTGGAAGACGGGGCTGAAAGTGACTTCAACCTGGAGAGTTGGATTCGTCCAAGGGTCTCGGGCCAGCAAGTCCTTAACTGGTCTTCCCATGAAATTATAAGGATTAATTCTGTAGAGTAATTATTATTTCCTGTTTAAGCATGCATCAAGTCCTGCATCTTGCCCAAGGTGTCAGGACTCATTTTGTAATAGGGCTATATTTGTATTTTGTGCAAATGAATGATTAATGAACAAATGGACATCTTTTGCAAACGATCTTCTTTTGTCGCTCACTGTCTTTCATTTTTGTTATTTTCACACAAAGCAATGAATGGCAATGTTTTCAAAATAATAACTTCATTCACACTTTTTCTAAACAAGATTAAAATCAATCACTAAAATGAACAAATCTCAACCCTTGCAGAGATAGTCCTCCATATTGCACCGACAACAACACTGATATGACCTTGTATGACTTCGACAATCCAATTAATCAAGCAAATGAAGGGGTTGATGAAGACTATGATTTTCCTGAAGAGTTGGCTAGGTTGTTGAGGCAAGAGGAAAAAGGGATTGATCCTCATCAGGAGGAGGTTGAAATTGTCAATCTTGGTACCGAGGAAGATGTAAAAGAGGTGAAGATCGGGGCTAGTCTGCAAGCTCCAGTGAAAGAATAACTCATCAGTATACTTTGGGAGTATGTTGACGTCTTTACTTGGTCCTATCAAGATATGTCGGGCCTAGATACGGACATCGTCATGCACATGTTTCCATTGAAAGAAGATTGTCCTCCAGTCAAACAGAAGTTACGCCGTACTCGCCCAGACATGGCTATGAAGATTAAGGAAGAAGTACAAAAGCAGTGGGACGCCGACTTTCTTGATGTAACTAGTTACCCGCCTTGGGTTGCTAATATTGTACCCGTACCTAAGAAGGATGGAAATGTGCGTATGTGTGTGGATTACCGAGATTTGAACAGAGCTAGCCCGAAGGATGATTTCCCATTACCTCACATTGATGTATTGGTGGATAATATAACTCAGTTCTCAGTATTTTCTTTCATGGACGGATTTTTTGGGTACAATCAGATTAAGATGTCACCTGAAGACATGGAGAAGACAACTTTCATCACACCTTGGGGCACGTTATGTTACAAGGTGATGCTGTTTGGTCTGTAGAATGTTGGTGAAACTTATCAACGGGCTATGGTAACATTATTCCACGATATGATCCACAAAGAAATCGAGTGCTATATGGATGTATGATTGCCAAGTCCCTTACAGAGGAAGAACATTTGGTAAATCTGTTGAAGCTATTCAAGCGTCTAAGAAAGTATCAATTGAAGTTGAACTCCAACAAATGCACATTTGGGGTACGTTCCGGTAAGCTGTTGGGTTTTATTGTAAGTGAAAAAGGAATTGAGGTTGATCCCGATAAAGTCAAAGCTATTTAGGAGATGCTTGCACCTAAGAATGAGAAAGAAGTTTGAGGGTTCTTAGGTAGATTGAACTACATCTCAAGGTTTATATCTCATCTCACTGCAACCTGTGAGCCCTTGTTCAAGCTGTTAAGAAAAATGAAAACAGTCAGGTGGAACGACGATTGTCAGAGAGCTTTTGACAAGATCAAAGAATATCTGCAAGAACCTCAAATTCTCATGCCTCCAATCGAAGGAAGACCTCTAATCATGTATCTGACAATATTAGAAGAGTCAATGGGGTGTGTGTTGGGCCAGCATGACGATTCTGGTCGAAAAGAGTATGCAATATACTACCTAAGCAAAAAGTTTACCGACTGTGAACAATGTTATTCACTACTCGAGAAAACTTGTTGTGCTTTAGCGTGGGCTGCTCGCCGACTAAGACAGTATATGTTGACTCATACTACCTTGTTGATCTCAAAAATGGACCCCGTCAAGTACATATTTGAGAAGCCATCACTTACCGGAAGGGTTGCAAGATGGAAAATGATTCTAACAGAGTATGACATTCAGTACACATCTCAAAAGGCCATCAAGGGAAGTGTATTTTCTGACTATATGGCTGAGCAACCCATTGATGATTACCAGCCTATGAGATTCGACTTCCCTGATGAAGACATCATGTTCTTGAAAGCAAAAGATTGTGAAGAGCTAGTTCACACTAAAGGGCCTGACCCAGAAGAAGCATGGACTATCATGTTTGAGGGGGCAGTTAATTGCAACAGTCGTGGAGTTGGTGCGGTTCTTATCACACCTAAAGGAGTTCATATGCCTTTCTCAGCAAAACTCACCTTTGCATGCACTAACAACAAAACGGAATACGAAGCTTGTATCATGGGTCTTGAGGAAGCCATTGACCTCAGGATCAAAACCTTGAATGTATTCAGAGATTCAGCTTTGGTAATAAACCAGACCAACGACAAGTGGTACACTCATCAGGAGCATCTGATTCCCTACCGTGACTATACGAGGAGATTGTTGACCTTCTTCACAACAGTTAAGCTTGAGTACATCCCTCAAGATGAGAATCAGTTTGCAGACGCTTTGGCTACCATTTCATCAATGATCAAAGTACAAGCTGCTAATTATGTTCCTCGGATTTTGGTATCCAGACTGGACAGACCGGCATATGTATTCTCTATGGACACTGTCACTGATAACAAGCCTTGGTACCATGACATCAAATGCTTCTTGGAGAATCAGACATACCCACCTGGGGCATCGTCTAATGATAAGAAGACATTAAGAAGGCCAGCCGACAGTTTCTTCCTCAATACTGATGGCTCTTTGTACAAGCAAAACTTCGACATGGTCTTGCTCAGATGTGTTAACAAGAAGGAAGCAGACCTACTAATGCACGAAGTACATGAAGGTTCTTTCGGTACCCATGCCAGAGGACATGCAATGGAAAAGAAGTTATTAAGATCAGGTTACTACTGGATCACAATGGATGCAGACTATTGTGCTTATGCCAGAAAATGCCACAAGTGCCAGATCTATGCAGATAAAGTGTATGTGCCTCCGAATCCTTTGAATGTAATGTCTTCACCTTGGCCCTTCGCCATGTAGGGCCTTGATATGATTGGAAAGATTGAACTGACGGCTTCAAATGGTCACAGATTCATCCTGGTAGCCATTGATTACTTCACCAAATGGGTTGAAGCAGCTTCATATGCCAACGTCACCAGGCAAGTGGTAGCTCGATTTCTGAAAAGGGATATTATCTGTTGATACGGAGTTCCCGAGCGAATCATTACTGACAATGGTTCCAATTTAAATAACAAGATGATGGCAGAACTTTGCCGGGACTTCAAAATTCAATATCACAACTTTTCTCTTTACATGCCAAAGATGAATGGCGTTGTTGAGGCTGCTAACAAGAATATCAAGAAGATTGTGCAGAAGATGGTAGTCACCTACAAAGACTGGAATGAGATGCTACCATTTTCCTTGCATAGGTACCGAACCTCTATTAGAACATCTAATGGGGCAACACCTTATCAGCTTGTGTATGGTATGGAGGTTGTCCTACCTGTTGAAGTTGAGCTACCCTTTTTAAGGGTAATGATGGATGTGAAACTGGATGAAGCAGAATGGGTCCGATCTCGATACAATCAACTGAATATGATCGAAGAGAAAAGATTAGCAGCAATCTGTCATGGGCAGTTGTATCAGAAACGAATGAAGAAGGCTTTCGATCAGAAAGTCAGACCTCGGGAGTACCAAGTAGGAGAGCTTATTATGAAAAGAATTCTTCCTCCTCATACAGACCACAGGGGCAAGTGGACACCAAACTATAAAGGTCCCTACATGATAACCAAAGTTTTCTCGGATGGAGCATTGATGCTCGCAACCATGGATGGTGAACACTTCCCGTCTCCTATGAATTCAGATGCAGTTAAAAAATACTTCGCATAAAATGACCCGCTGGACATAAAAACAGAATGTAAGTCCAGGAAAAAATAGGGCATCCCGGCGAGTCAAAAAAAGAATAAAAGACTCGCGAAAAAATAAGGAAAAAATTGAAAAAAAATGTACACCCGCTGAGTTGAAAAGCCACATCGGACAACTCAGGCAAAAATGGGTATCCCGGTGGATCGAAAACCCGAAAGGGCGATCCACGCAAAATCAGGTAATAAGAGAACAACTGCATTCTGAATTCGTCTGTATCACTCACAACAGGGCAAGCTCCGAAAGGACAAAACATCGGTCAGAATCAACCTTCCTTAGAAAGCAAGATAAGAAGAACGTCAATGTCATACGGG
Source organism: Lathyrus aphaca (assembly GCA_963966055.1). Classification (NCBI taxonomy): domain Eukaryota; kingdom Viridiplantae; phylum Streptophyta; class Magnoliopsida; order Fabales; family Fabaceae; genus Lathyrus; species Lathyrus aphaca. The sequence goes on along the minus strand of OZ014519.1, from coordinate 345,423,129 downwards.
TCATAGCAAAGGAAGCTCACTGGAGCATCATCTTCAACATTGCCAACACTTTTACTTTCTCAATTTACAACAATCTCCTCCTTTCAGGGGATTCACTTCTTTGACTGTACTTGCCTATTCAGGGCACACAAATCAATAAAATCAGAATTTTCAGTCACACTTTGTTTTTGTACCTTTTTGTCTTTGTTTGCAAAATGTCCAATGTTCATAATACAACACTTGCATAAAACATATGAGCCATTTTTCTTGCAGGAAATATGTTGCTCTCGGGAAAATCTAACTCCTATGACGGAATCCGGTTAAGGATACCTCGGGAAACTTGTGCGTTTCCTTTGTCTTAACAAATTGCAGGTACTCAAGGCAGACCATTTCACAGCATGGGGCATATCAGGCATAGTATCCCCAGCCAAGTCAGCAATCACAATATCAGCAGAACTTCTTGACTAAAAAGAGTCTTCTCGCAAAGTTTCATCCTCCCAAAGGACCCCTTGAGGAATTCATCAATCCCCAACGTATTACTTCCCAAGAGTTATCTCCTCTCTAGGTGGGATCTCCTGAGAAATGCCTGACGGCTTTTCCACAACAAAGTGGTCAATGAACTTTCCATTCCCCATCAGAAGTGCCAGAATTTGCTCATCCTCAACAGAGTCGGTGGAATTGATTCCTCGCATATTTGCCTCCCCCAGTAGAGCAATGCTTGACATACTTCCCCAGCGGAGTTGCTGAAACTTCCTCATCCCCAACAGAGTTCTCCTTCTGGACAAATCAGCCAATGATCTCTTTCCCCAACTGAGTTCTCCCTCCAAAAAAATCGCACAGAGATCTTTCTCCCCGCAGGATCCGGATCTCAGATCGGGTTTCTCATTTGCATAATCATAGCATTTCACATCATTTTCCCCCAAAAATAAGCGTAGCATTCCGTCTAAAATGGAGCATTACGACAAAAATCAAACATGTGCATGATCATGAGCCAGGATTGAGCCAGTCACCTGCAAATACCATCATCACTTCACCAACAATGTATAAAAGTCATTTCCCCTACAGATAAAAGCCAAAGCATCCCCTTTTGCACTCTCAAACACATATACCTGTTTATATTTATGCTCTTTTCGACATTCGTCCATGTCATATTTCCCTAGTAAGGTCGCCAGAATACCTTCTACATTCTCAATACAGATATTTGTTCATAACTTGTACATATTATTTTCGGCACTCGTACGTGTCATACTTCCCCAGCAAGTCAAAAACACTCGTCCGTGTCTTGCACATATGTCCTCAGCATATCATGCTTATATGTACTTATACATAAGCCTTTGATACTCATCTGTATCTTGTATATATCACCCCTCAGTAGATTCAACACTCGTCCATGTTCCTTGCTTAACCGATTGATACTCGTCCGTATCATCATCCCTAAAACACGTGTCAGCATTTGCTTCTATCGATACTCATCTGTATCGTGTTCCTAAGGATGCTCGTCCACATATTTAATCTATACACACCGTCAAATACTTATACCTTTTATTTCAAAGCATAAACACTCTCCCGTGTTTACCATTCCCTAGTAAGTCACCAGCAAAACAACTCTTCTATCCGACATTCGTCCTATGTCATGATCTTTTCGGCAGCCGTCCCCTGCCAGGTGATCGTCCTTCACCTTTGGATGATCGTCCCTCATCCTTTCCCTAGTGGAATCTCCATTGTTGGAACCTTCTATCTGGCATTCGTCCTATATCGTGATAAAGAGAAGCCTTACCCTGCTAGGTGATCGTCCTTCACCTTTTGATGATCGTCTCTCATCATTTTATCTGATGGTCGTCCCCATCATTGATCTTGTTATCCGAAATTTGTCCTATGTCGCGATAGTCCCCCAAGAGCAGTTGTACCCTGCTAGGTGATCGTCCTTCACCTCTTGATGATTGTCCTTCATCATGCTTATCTGATGGCCGTCCCCATTGTTGACTATTTCTATTCGGCATTCATCATATGCCAAGATAAAGAGCAGACGTCCCCTGCTAGGTGATCGTCCTTCACCTTTGATGATCATCCCTCATCAAATATTTCATTTATTCTTTTACCCGATGGATGTCCCCGTCGCGATTTCTTTATTTCCCAGTATGATGGTTGTCCCCGTCATTGCTTTGCTTACCATTTACCCCTAGCAGTCGTCCTCTGCTCGATGGTCGTCCTCCATTGCTTTCATTTGATAATAATACTATACTATCTTTTACAATTTATATCCTTTTTCTTCTTCTCCCTAGTGAGTGCAAATTTCAGACTATCTTTGGTATTAAACCACAAGTTATCTTGTTTGTCTGTTAAGCCAGGCGCTTACATCCTGCACAGCTAACTCATGCTTGAATAGGGGCACCTGTAAACACCCCAAATTTTCCCTCACTTTTTCTCACACCATGGCTTGTGATCTTTCATTTTTGCATTAGCATAAGCATATCATATCCCACTGCATAGTTCATTTTCACTACATAACTGCATAACTAGGGTTTGTGATCTGAGCAATCCAAGAAGTGATCTGAGCCATCCCAAAGGTCTTGAAGCTTGCCAAGAGGGTCCATGTCTGTTCCATGATCATAATATGCTCCCAAAAGTTCACAAAAGTCAAGAGATCACAAAGAATGGCAAAGGCATAGAGGCAAATTGAGGATTTCCTGCACAGATGACCTAAAATTAGGGTTTTGGTTTCAGAGGCCTTAATCCCAAATTTTTTGGTCATTCTTGTTTCTAATGGTCTTAATATGTTATACTGATCATTTGTACCAAATTTGATGAAGAAATTCACTGTAGAAGTCATTTGATCATTGGGTAACTTCTTGAGTAAGTAAAGTCAAAATCAGGGCATCTGAGGCCTCCCTCAAGGGCACCAAAGGGCCACATTCATCATCTGAGGCCTCCCTCATTGGAAGTTCACAAAATTGAAGATTTTTGAGCCAATTGAAAACTTGCTATTTTTGGAAAGGACTTGTAATGGAAACTTTCCATTTTGGGAAAGATATTCAACCTATTCTTTCATGACCAAAAATGCTTCAAATGAAAAAATATTGGGCATGAAAGTTGTATATTATGTCTTCCAATTTTCAAAAGGTACAAGAACATGTCTTGTTTCATCCTAGAACTCAAGATGTGGCCTTTCAAAGTTGGCAAAAATCCTATAATTTTCAAGTTCATGCCAAAGAGGGAATTTTGCAATTTCACTTGCCAAACCTTATTATGACCTCTAATCAACTTCTATGCACCATAACATGTCAATGAAACTTCAAAACATCATAATTTGCCCAAGATTGCTTGGTTTTCATGGCTTGGTTCACAAGAAATATCAAAATAACCATTATGCATAAACTTTGCAAAAACTATGGCAACTCTTGATCCAAGTGTTCCAGCTGCATACAAATGATCCTAGGGCCATCCATGAATCAAGTTGAGGCCAAGACACCCCTAAAGCCAGCTCTGTACCATGCCCATACCTTAAGTACACAATGTTGACATTTTTGCAACTTGGCCCATACCAATCACACTATGCCACCACCAACCTTCTGACCAATCAAACATCACATACAAGCATTATGGAACTCATTTTACATAACAAACAAGCCTTAATCATCCCACAAGTCAGATTGCTCAAAAATTCCATGAACCTTCCCTTCTTCGATTCTCTCAAACCAGCCATCAAAACTCAAAAATTCTCTTACCATTCAACTCCACATACCTCAAGGATCATTTCCCACCCCTCACCATGGCCTAAATCACCCTGAAACAAAAACACGATTCTTGCTTCATTAGAACGGAAAACTCCAAACCAGCCACTATAAGCCTCATCCAAGCATTCCATTAGCACAAGGAGGCCCAGAGGAGTTGATTTGCACAAGAGAGAGGCCCAGAAAGCTCCATTTTGAAGAAGCTCTGTTCAGGTAACCTTCAAGAATAGTTTTTCCAGAACCTCTTTTTCTTGTTATAAATTGATTCTATGTGTTGCACTGATCATCCTGATGTGTTTAAAATTGAAAATGGTTGAGAAATAAGCATTTCATGATGTTCTGAAACTTTGCCCGTAAAAATGTTCTTGCTTTGATTCATCATGTATGCGTGTTATAAATGATTTTTTATGCTTGATTCTTGCTTATTGTTTTTTGGGGATGTATTATGGAGATTTTGGGGGTCTGGGGTGGCGTATTGAGAGAGATTGGATGAAGAGCTTGCCGGAGAAGACGACCAGAGCACTGTTCCGGTTGCCTGAATAAGATTAGGGTTTAATTAGGTTTAAATGCCAGTTTGAATGTAGGTTGTAGGATGAGTGTTTCTCGCGTGTGTTGGAGGGTCCAAATTAGCCCATTAGCCCTAATTATAATTAATTAGTTTAATTAATTCAGATTAGCCCAGATTAGATCCAGGCCATCCAAACACACGACAATCAACATATCTCTCCCCAGTTTAAATTTGAGCCTTTGGATCCTCTGACTTTTTATTTTATTCATTTTAATTCATTTTCTTTTAATTTCTTTTGTTCATTTTATTAAAAATAACAAAACACATCAAAATATTCTCAAACTTTGCATTTTTGTTTCAAATATTTTTCTTAAGCTAAAAATAATTTTTATTTTATTTTTTGCATTTAAAAAGTATTTTTAAAATATTTAAATGTTATTTTTAATTAATTAATGGATTTTAATTAATTAAAAATGCATTTAGGTTTCTAAAAATCACCAAAACATTCATGAACCATTCCAATACATTTAGAAACATTTTGAAACTCACCATACAAATTTCTTTTTAGTTTTGATCATAATTTCACAATTTTCTTTGAATTAGGGTTCTTAAAAATCACATTTTTTAACCCTAACTTGAAAAATTCATTTCTGCCTAACCATGATGAGTTTGAACTTGGTTCTTCTTGCTTTGTTTCACATAATACATTTAGTTTCTAGGTTATTTATCTCATATTTGTATCTTGCATTTTCAATTTGATTTGCATTTTCCCTTTAGAAGCACCCAAAAACCCTAGGTAACTTAAAAATTTCATAACTTTCACTTGGATTGGTTTTTGACCTTCTCCTTTGGGGTGTGATCTTATATGAGATTAGGGTTTGTTTGAGTTCAATTTTAATTTTTTATCATGATAATTTATTCTATTTTGGTCATATGCATCTCATGCCGTCTTAAAACCCTAACTTTGAATCTTCATTTGCATTCTCCTTTGCACTTCATGAGCTTATGAACTTTCCATGCCATTCCATCCTTTTGTATGTCATCCTAGACATCTTAGAACATGTATGAAACATTGCTTGATCATTTCTTCATTCATTTTCCATGCTTTTTATCCATTACATTTCATGAACATCCATGTGTTTTCATGCTTCTAAACATGCTTCCATTGCATCTCATCCTTGTATGATCATTCATATGCATCTTGTATGACTTTGCATCATCTCATATGTCATTTACATTGCATATTCACTTCTGACTTTGGTCTTTGCATCTCATTTCATCTCATTTCTGTTTGCTTTATGTCTTATGCATTCATACTAACATTTCAGATACTTTTGGTAAGTTATCTGGGAGGTGGATTTGCCTTCACCTCCCACCTCTTATCATCTCTTCATATGAATTCTTACTTGTCTTTGAAGTGAACTTGCTTCACTTATGTCTCTTGCTCCTTTCTTTTCTCTTAAGTTACTTATCTTCTTCAGGAAGTAAGTAACCTATTCTTCTTCCTCATTCTTTTTTCATCTGTTTCTTCCATTGGTGGCCTTCTTGAAGATATTTTCTCTTAAGCCTCAAAAACCATAGGATATCCAAGCATGATAAATTTTAGGGTTGTATAGTCCCCCCTAACGTTTTACCTTTGAGTCTCGTTGAGTCTCTTTTTCTCATCTCATAATCAGAGACTAAACTCATAAAGTTTTAGGACTTTGGAATTAGGGTTATGCCTGCATCCTTATCTTAGGATGGAGTGTATAACTTTAATCCTTAGTGTTAAACCTTTAATTTGTTTACACCTCTTTATCAAAACACATTAATAATCACTAAGACTTTATCTTGTAACTTGGGCCTTACATTAGGGTTATATCTCTTCCTTATGGTTAAGAGGGACTAACCCTAGTGTTTAATGGACAAGTCCCCCTCAAGTTGTCTTACAAACCATAAAATCCACTTCTTAATCAGACCTTTAATTAAAATACACTTTAATAAAGGCTTGTTATATAATGATTTTAATCCCTAACCATGGATTAAGTTGAGGAGTCTTCCTCATCTTAAGTGTTCTCATTTATCATCCTTCTATTAGGATGGTGTAATGAGTTCACTAATCTACAATTAGAGATTAAACTTATTACTTAACACTAAATAAAGACCCAAAAACACTTAATAATCACAAGTAGGTTAATGATCTTAATCCTACATCATCATGGTAATTAAGTTAAAATGCTTATCTCACACTTAAGTAGACTCATTATCCCTAATCAGGGAGGATATAATGCGTTTACAATCCTTGATTTAGGCTTAAGCTCATAATCCTATGCAAAACACCAAAAAACAATGAAAAACTGAAAACATCGAAAACAAACAATAATCGTCTGCTTTGGGATTCTTTTCTCATCACACTCACACACCAACGAGAACTCGCTTCTTCCGTCTAATGCAAGACAGTTAGCACTCGAGCCAGACGAGTCATACACTTGAGCATAGACAAGTAAGCAGTTCACAATCAATTTATTTTCAGTCCCTTTGAGTCGAACTACGGTGTTCTGACTTCCTCATTGCACGAGAGGATACCTAGGCATAACTTAACAGTTATCGAACAAAAGTCTCTTTTGCAGTGACACCTGTATTTTCTTTCCCTAGCTTTTGCACACAGATAACACATACACTTACCCCTTTTAAACACAATCTTGTAAGCGCGGATCCCGTCGAGTATGACGGACGATCTGGGTGCTAATATCTTCCCAGGTCATAACCAACCCCCTTTCTCAGTTTCTCTGGTTCGCAACCGTCTTATCCATCTCTTTCTAGGTTTATGCAGCATTACCTTTCCTTCGGGATAAAAATGCCTAACTGTCGACTCTATTCAATTCAAACCTCATTTCTCTTTCGCCGACCGTTCACGTTTGCACCGGGATGAAAATCTTTGGGAGTGACACCTGCGTGCCATTATTCTTTTTCTTTTGTGGGCCTATGTGCCATTTATTTTGTTTGTACTTGGGCATAGTCCCCCCCCCCTTATGTACTTTTGTGTGGTCCAGTTTTTAGTCAGATGATTAGATGAAATGCTTTTTGTTAATTTATATTTGAATAATTATTACTCGACTTGAAAGACTCGTCTGTTTAAGGAACCGACAAGGTTACAGGTTATACGTCCGCGGATCGGCGGGACGAATTCCGTGATTGAGGTCCTGATCCCGCAGCTTGGACTTCCCTATCGCGAGCTATGTTTCCCGCCAACATGGTACTGCAATAGGGGAGTTTGTTTGAAGTATCCGTTGTCAAGGAAGGTCGTATCCTTCACCCGAGATTGTGGCCCCTCCTTTCAACAGAGATGGAGAGTCATGTTCATACCTTCCACGCTCTTGTAGCCGTGTTGTCGCCCATGGTCGGGTCGTGGTCGTGCGGGCTATCTAGTTATAATACTGCTTAAGTTTTTCGGTGTTCCAGGGTCGAGCAAGTTATTTGCCTTGTAGGTTTTTGAGGTAGTATGCTCTGTTATCTGTCTTAGCTCGGACTTGATATGAGCCTTCCCAGTTCGTGGCTATAACGCCCCGATTATTTATTAAATTATTGAATCTAAATAGTTGGAATTTTGGTGTATTGTGTGTTGCATGAAGTTGGTAGTGTGTTGATGGAAGAAGTATATTTTAATATTTTACGAATTTAAATCATTTATATAATATTAAATAAATATTGGAAATATGAAGAGAACATGTATAATGGTAATTTGGTGATGGAATAGTGAGGGCAAGTTGGGCAATCCTTAGTTGGGGTCTAAGGGTTATGTTTAGAATTTGGGAAAAAAAGAATCAATTGGGTAAACTGATCGTGAAGGAGAATGTGAACAAAGAAGAAGGAAGGAGAAAGGGCAAGAGCTTAAAGAGCAATCTGAGCTAGCAGAAGGAAATTATTCATTAAACCAAGGTAAGGGTGAGATTTCTTCATCTCATAAAGGTCGAATAATAGGAATTTTAGGCAAAGTGTTGTTGAGAAGAGAATAAGAGGTTGGGTGATTTTGGATTTAAAGTGTGTTAGATTGTTAGAAATTGTTAATTATATGAATTAGGTGTTTGGTTGTGATAATTATGTATTTTCTGGATGAAAAACTGGCATTTGGATGAATAAATCGTAGCAGGGTTTGGATGATTCGCAGAAGGAAAACTTCAGAAATCGTAGTCCTCGCTTAGTTAGCAAGTGGAAAATTTGGAGCGTTCTTGGCAGAGAGTTGCTCGCTTAGCGATACTTGGAGTGAAAAATAAAATGTTTTTATTCTGAAAAATTATGTAACTAATATATTAAGGGGTGGGAATCGATGTAGTGCTATTAGAGGTAGGTAGAGATGGATTATAAGCTTAATTATAAGAATAATGAGCATAACTTGAAATGAACATGAATTGATATGTAAATTTGTGGTTGTTGTTGTTACATGACATTGATGTTGATATATGTTGATGTAACTGTTGATGTATGTTGTGTTGTTGTTAAGGGTTCTCATTGATGTGGATATACGTTGTTGTATTCGATGATGTATGTTGCAGATGTTAATAGGTGTTATTGATGTTGTTATATGTTATTGTAGTTGATGATGCATGTTGTAGATGTTGATAGAAGTTATTAATGTTGTTATGTGTTGTTGTTGTTGTCATTGTAGTTACATGACGTAGTAGTTGTTAGGCGTTGTTGTAGTTGTTGATATATGTTGTTGGTGATGTTATCACATGAGATAATTGTTGTTGTATGTTGTTTGTGATGTTATTGCATGATGTAGTTGATGTTGTATGTGGTTGGTGATGTTGTTGCATGAGGTAGATGTTGTAGACATTGATGGTGTATGGCATGTGCATAGTTGGGGATGGTGTACCAAGGTATGGTATATCCATCCAAATCCTAAAGGGGATAATTGTTTTGTTGGTGCGATCATGAAATAGGGATCGTACGTGACCACGAAAAAGGGGTTGAGGGTGTTATCATGAAATAGGGATCATACTAGACCATGAAATAGGGGTCGAGAGGTCCGACAAGAACTGGATCTTGAAACAGAGATCGATATATGGTACCGCATGCATACAGTTGGTAGAGTCTCATTGCATAAGTTGTTTTTGTGTGCATAATATTAGTATTATATTTCGGTGTATGTGTTTATATGTTGTTTGATGAGAAGTGGTGATTTACTTGAAGCGGTGTACTTCTTCGTTAGCTGAGTCGGCTCTGATACGTGCTTTGGGGTGTCGGGATGATGATTGTTTCCTTTGTTCACTTAATTTGGAAAAACATGTTGTTGTTGAATTTTATTTTGTGTTTCTTTAAAAGATTCCACTGAAATAGAAATATTTTGTAAAGCGTATCAGATTGAACCGTATTTTGAAGTAGTATGTAACACTCTGAATGATTTTTATATTTAATTACACTGATTTAAATTAAATTTTCGTGGGAAGTATTTTGGGTGTTACAAAGTGGTATTAGAGCAGGTTGGTCCATCCGGCCATGTTTCGTAGTTATGTTGTCTCTAGTATGCGACATGTGTGTGAGAACACTATCGGTACTTGTTTTTTTTTCCATTGCAGGTTGGGAAAGAAACAAGTGGGGGAGAAGCGTCTGATTCTCTTGGATATTCCCGGTGTTGAGAGATGGGATATTGTGTTGTTGTAAGAGGGAGTGCTACATGGACTGTTCAACTATTTAGAAAACAGTGTTACCCTCAAAGGGAGGCAGTCAAGTGTTCTAGTTGTTCGCTTCCTTGTGAAGGGAGAAGGCGATGTTTTAGGCCAGTTGTGAGCTGGTGATATGTGGAGTATCCTGACGTTTTTCCTTAGGAGGTACACAATTATCTTTAAATTGGAACAAGGCGACGTTATTCTTGGGACTGATGGATGGAGTTAAATCGTGCGTTTATAAATCGTTGAGAGGATGGTGTATTGTGTCGTTGAACACTATTATGACTTTGTGAGGATGGTTTATGCCCCATCATGATTGTCGGATGTATATCAACAAATTGAGGAACTGATCACCCTTAATCTCTTGTTGATAACATACTGGATCATGTTAGATGGGATAGACATGACTTGCTAAGATAGGATAGTATGTAAAGTGAATGGTATGGAGTTAATCCAGGTGCTTGTAGAGTGTTTGGATTAGTCGATGTAAATTCCTATATCTGGAGGTGAGACAGATTCAAGGATATGAGCTTTTTCATGGATGCAAAGATAGTGTTATGGGAATTAGAAATAAGGTCACAACAACGAACTATCAATTGTGCGTGAATTTTGGAGTTGTTTAAGAAGAAGGAATCAAATGTTCTGTTAGGAGAGGGGGATGGAATTCTATTTTAGTCTCGTTACTAGTATTGGATTCTAGGGTATCGTACGAGATGTCGGTGTGATAGAAAAAAGTAGTCAGAGGATTTAAAAAAGAAGGTAAATTGTTAAATCAAGACTGTTGCCATAGAGAATTCCAGTATGATTATTGAACAAGAGAACAATGGCTTGGGGTTGCATGTTGGTCAGTGAGTAGTATGGAATTCACAGTTGTGTTCAGGATAACCTGGGTTTTGAAGCGTGATGAATCACAAATGGGTTGAAATTCCCTGATGGTATTAGTGTGGCTATGAGGTGAAGAATGAGTATGAAGTGTGGTAATTGGAATTAACAACCATTAAACTATGTGGAACTGCAATGGTAAGATAGAAGTATGGTTATATGCCTTGGACTGGTAAGACAAATATAGAATGTAAAGTATGCAACCATTGTCTTCTATGGAATGTTTAGAAGTTGGATTATAGGTATTGATTGAAGGAATTAAAGTTGTATGATAAGTTGTCGAAGAGTGATTCTTGGTTGGTAGAAGTAAATTTGTGTGATTATGTCAAGTCAGATGAAGGTATTGTTGCAAATCCATAAGAGAGGACGTATCCCTACTGTAAGGAAACTCCGAAGTAGGTAAAGAGATTAAGATATTTTGGCTATGGATTTTGGAAGGTATTTCCCAAGTTAGCAATTATGTTATCTTAGTGAATTGCGAGAAATAAGTTGTATGTTTTGGATGTTTGTCGTAAGGGGAGTTTAGAGAACCTGAGTAAAGGTCGATTATAGTTCCATTTTGATTCGGTCTAATCCTAATACACTGTTTGTGGAATGTTAAGATTTGTGGGTGACAAGTTTGGCAGGGAGTTAATAAGAGATGGTAAAGTTATAGTTTATGCTTTACGACAATAGAGGCAAACAATTTTAAAGTGATCTAATTCCTAAGGGTACCCCTCTTTTATAAGTCCCCAGCAGAGTCGCCAGTTCTGTAACACGGTGGGAGAACTGACTTTAGTTAAATGTTGCGGATAGCAAGAGTCGCCACCGACTTTTATTTTATCCAAAAGGAAAGGGCATAAAAGAACATGAAAGACCTTAGAAAGATTTTGAGTTCGGGGGGTAGGTTATGTAAAGGGAAGGTGTTAGCACCCGTTACATCCATGGTATCCATGGGCTCTTAGTCACTTAGCTCACTTTAAACTGTTTTGAGAAGTGTAGTGTGTGATTAAAAATTTTCTTAAGTACTTTATAATGATCCATGTACGGATATATATAAGGCCTTTGTTTTGAAAATTGCTTGGAAATGTGAAATGTAATGAAGTATTTTGAAAAAGTGAGTAAGTACTTAAGAGGAACCTACCCTAACTTGAATCTTTACTACTCTTAAAAGGTCTTTCACTGGTAAGACTATCCCTATTATTAAGGAATAGGTAGTCATTACCTTGGATGTTTTAAGGGACAGGCGTAGGGTCATCGTATGGTCATAGAAAGCAACTTGAGGGATGTCTTTAGCAATTCGTAGGGACTATCATCATTTATTCGAAAGGGACAATATCATTACGAAGGCAACCATGAAGGGACTTGATCTTTTTATCTGTTAAGGGACTAGAAGATATAAATGAATGAAGGGACTTTGCTTTACACCTTACTTGACCTTTTTTCTTTAGGCAACATGAGAGGTATCCTTAAGAATGTGAGATGGCGATCCAGGATCGACTTACGTGTGTGCGTGTACAAATTCATATATTTATCTTGAGGTTAATGATCTAAATTCAATTTTAAATACAAACATGTTTTACACTCCCTATTTTACTAACCATAGCAATTAAAAATAAATAATAAAATTAATACTACAACTATTACATAAATTGGTACAATTACATTATAATAATTAAAATAATTAAAGTAAATTAAATAAATAATCACATAATAAATAAATAAATAAAGAGGTTAGTAATAATAAACAAAATAAATAAGTATAGCATAATAATAAATAATAAATTTAAAGTTCAATTTTAAATAAATAATTATTTTTTAAGATTTTTAATAAAACAAATAAATAATAAATATTATATACTAATAAAATATGATTAATAGTCTAATTATTTAATTTTATATACATATTATAAAAATATCTAATTATAATTAAATAAGCATATAAAAAAAATTATATTCATAAGATAAAATTAGGGTTTAATTATTTAGAAAAATAAATTAGGGTTTACTATTTAATTAAATTATTTATACAAAACAATATAATATTAATAATATACAATAAAATAAATATTAAATCATTTTTATTAGTAAAGTTTAAATTTTAAAAAATATAAATTTTGACATGTATACAAGAAAATAATATAACAATTTTATTTTAAATATTTATCATTTATTAAATTAATTAAAATATAAACAAAAAATCAAAATAAATGAAAAAAATAGGAAAAAAAACTTACCTGGGGCTGGGATTCGAACCCAGGCCCTAGGCTTTGCAATCTCAAGACCAGCATACTCTCCACCAGGCCAGCGCGCCTTTGGTGATAGGGAATGGGTGTGAATCATTATATTTTATAACCTGGAAAATAAATGGACAAAATACCAAAAATTGGTGAAGCTGGGATTTGATCCCTTGACCTTTGCATCACACGCGCATGACTCTTACCACTGGGCCAGGCAACATCAATTGAAATAATACTCAAACAATTTGATAAAATATTAAATCCAAAATTCAAATCCCAGCTGCGCGCCAAGAACTTCATCTTCTTCATGATACCTGCGAAATCACCTGCCAAATTACCTATGCACTTTCCTGCGAATTTTTTAATACTCATAACCTGCGAAAATCATATCTCATAGTTAAGCTCATTATTTCATGAAATTGATCAGGTTAATGTGATCCTTGAGAGTCATAAGGTCTAGCCATGGTCTTTGGATGGATTTATATTGCCTCATATGCAAAACCCTAAAACGAGCTATAAACCCTAACAATGGCAACTTTCGGTTTAGGTCATGGTTCTCCAATCTTTTTGCCCAGAAATCATCTAAACATCACACTTAACACAAATATATGATTAGAATTCATTATTATTACACAAATAATCAGAATCGAAAAAAATAAGAACAAGAACAATTTTGATTCGGTTTATGCAATTTGGCATGCTTTGGATGCAAATGAGTATTGGGAAAGCATCCGTGATGATCAAGGAAGAGATTGATGTCTTTATTTCACCTGAAAAACCACAAAAAGTTAGAATCCGAATTTCAAATTTTGATGAATTTTTGACTTTGTGAAACTTATCCTTGAGGCTGCAATTTTCGTCCCCTTGTGTTGTGTTATGTTCATGTACATATAGTGAGTGAAATTAGGTCAAGTTATGGGCTTTGGATCATGAATTGAGATTACTTGATGATGAAGGAATTCCATTGTCATAAATGTCACAAAAATCAAATATTTTCTTGTTGGTTTGGTCTTGCACGAATTTGTAAGGTATCAATCACCTTTAAAAGTCAAATATTTGATCCCAAAGCAAAGATTGGCTTCAAATATTTGATTTTTATATTTTATTTCAATTTAAATGATATTTTAATGAATAAAATTCAAATAAATAAAAAATAAAAAATAAAAATTCAGAAAACAAGTGGGTTGGGTCGTGCTTGGTGTTTTCATAAAGATGGGATGGCAATTTAGTGGGCTCATTTAGCAAAAATTTGATTTTAGGCCTTATTTGCTTCATAAACTTCCCTAAAATTTCCCAACTCTGCAAGGGCACAAATCCTTCAATTTTAATGCTATGAAGGTGTTCTTGGATATTTTGGAAAGCTTAAAGAGTCCTCTAACCAAACCCATTGGTTTCATGTCCATATCTTTTACCATTCTCAAGTTATGCTCTTTTGAAGTTGCTGACTTTTTGTTGACTTTTAAAAGGACCTATAATGTCTTAGCTCATACCTTCCAAATGAAGTATTTTTGGGCTTGGCTTGTGAGACACAAAGTTGTAGAGAATTCAATTTCCTTCAAAATGAGCTTTGTATGGAAAATTCTTGATGAAGCATGAGAAAGTTATGGCTGGTCAAAGTTCAGTTGACTTTTCTTGTGAAAACCCTAATTTAGAAACTCCTGATTCTTGATGATCTGAAATCTCCTTGATGAATCATGATCAACCCTTGATCAAATGATGAATTTTACTTCATATACTTGATATTGGAAAAAAATCATGGAGTTTGACCTTGGTTTGACCACAGTTGACCTTAGTTTGACTTTTTAACTGCTTTGACTGATTTTAACCTATCTGATCATTTGACTGAGCAAACTTTTGAGAAAAGTCTTGAAACTTGTCATGGGGATTCTTGAACACATATAAGATGTTATGAAGCTCACTTGAAGTCTTGGAAGTCCATTTAGCCTGATTAAAGTCAAAACCCTAGTTTAGGATGCATTGCTTAGGAATATGCATTGTCTGAGGGAAATGTCAAATCTTCTGACTAATTGTGAACTTTGTGAACCTTATGAACCTCATGAGAGGTCTTGTGAACCTTGTGAACCTCATAAGATGTCTTGTGAACCTTGTGATCCTCATAAGATGTCTTGTGAACCTTGTGAACCTTGTGAACCTCATAGTACACAAAGTCTTGTCTTCTGAGGGAAAATTTTGGGGTGCAACAGCTGCCCCTGTTCAATTTTCTGAAACCTGAGGGGTTAGATTGGTATTTGTACCATTCGTGACCTAGAAGGTTGAAGGGGATTGAACACAAAAGCCCAAAAATTTGCACTCACCAGTGCATAGAGTAATACTGATGACTAGTTGTATATGCTTGAGTGGGCTTAAAGATGCCACTTGGAGAAACTGGAGATGGGCTTAGGGATGCCATCAGGATGAACTGGAGATGTGCTTAGAGATGCCATCTAGAGTATCAAAATATGATGATGTTCCATATGTTGATACTGGATATCAGTACTAGGTCTTTGTATAAGCCGTCTCTGAATCATTTATGCAACATGAGTTGAGTTGTTGAATGGACCAGTAGGAATAAATCTTGTGATGATTATCTCTTCTGGAAATATCTTGGATTACAGACTGTTTGCCTATCTTCCAAGGTCAAAAGAACGTCAGGATTTGTTCTTCTAAATAATATCTTGAACCAGGGAATGAATCTTTTTACAGACCGTTTGCCTGCTATTCAAGGGGCCAAAAGAACGTCAGGATTTGTTCTTAAGGGTCAAAAGAACGTCAGGATTTGTTCTTCTGAAAAAGTCTTGAACAAGGGGCCAAAAGAGCGTCAGGATTTGCTCTTAAGGGTCAAAAGAACGTCAGGATTTGTTCTTCTGAGAAAGTCTTGAACAAGGGGCCAAAAGAGCGTCAGGATTTGCTCTTAAGGGTCAAAAGAACGTCAGGATTTGTTCTTCTGAAAAAGTCTTGAACAAGAGGCCAAAAGAGCGTCAGGATTTACTCTTAAGGGTCAAAAGAACGTCAGGATTTGTTCTTCTGAAAAAAGTCTTGATCAAAGGGCCAAAAGAGCGCCAGGATTTGCTCTTAAGGGTCAAAAGAACATCAGGATTTGTTCTTCTGAGAAAGTCTTGAACAAGGAGGCCAAAAGAGCGTCAGGATTTTCTCTTAAGGGTCAAAAGAACGTCAGGATTAGTTCTTCTGAAAAAGTCTTGAACAAGGAGGCCAAAAGAGCGTCAGGATTTGCTCTTAAGGGTCAAAAGAACGTCAGGATTTGTTCTTCTGAAAGATGTCTTGAACCAGGGAATGGATATTTTTACGGACCGTTTGCCTGCTATTCGAAGACATCTTGAGTAGTGTATGGATCATTTCTGACCCGTTGTGAATTGTTGATGTTATTTTACCTGCATATAACTATCCTGCAAGGGAAATATTAGTTTATGCATTATGTATGCATGCATAGTATGATGCACCTAAGTAAATGTATTATGTACTTATGGATGTATATGTTATGGTATGATGTAAATGATGTATGCATGCATCATGCAGCTTGAAGCATCTGGATATCTTCGTATAACAACTGCTGGCCACGGAAAATAAATCCCGATTTGTTGCTGAAGAATATGAGGAACTCGTTCCCGTCTCGTCTGATAATATAGTATTCATAACCTCCCGCCTTCGTTTGATAGTATGGTATCCATAACCTCCCGTCTTCGTTCGATAGTAAGGTATCCATAACCTCCCGTCTTCGTTCGATAGTAAGGTATCCATAACCTCCCGTCTTCGTTCGTTGTACTCCTATTGAAAGAATAAATTCCCAACTATCCGTCTGAGGATAAAAGAGATGGATATAAATTCCAGGGGAGATGTGACTCGAAGTATTTATGAAGATGGATTTGCCCTACTGGGGGACTTGTAGCTATCTGGTGAGGATGAACCGGCGAAGCTTCGTTGAAGTCCTTCCCTCGTTCGTCCTTAGTAAATACTATTACTGCATTTCATGCATTTCTTGTAAACATCAATCATATTAAGAATTTATGCATTTCTGGTAAACATCAATCACATTCAAAAGCATACATACATTCAAACACAACCAATGGACGTTTCGCTTATGTAAATAGGGTAAAAGTAAATCTGGATTCAAAGATGAAATTTTATTTATATCACAAAGTGACCTATACATAGGCAAATTGGTTCAAGGAGACAGAAATCCTAGTAAGAGGAATTTGTCATTAAAGTTTTTATAAAACAAAGAAAATCAGCTATGTGGGAAATAATCCTATTGAGTTTCAATTCTACTATTGCCATTATCTTCAAGTATCTCATCTTCTGCTGTCGAGACGGAAGCGATTGGATTGATCTTTATCTGTTCGAACTTGGGTAAGTAGCACAACTGGTCGTAGTTTCATGGGTGATCCAAACGAGACATAGTCATACGCTTTAATCCCTAACTTTTGCCTGGATTGCCTTTTCAGGTTTTCAATCCACCGGGATACCCTTTTTTGCCCAAGTCGCCTTTTCAGGTTTTCGACTTGCCGGGTGTACTTTTTTTTATATATATATATCCCTAATTTTTGCCCGAACCCTTTTGGTTCGCCGGGATGCCCTTATTTTTGCCTAGGCCAATCAACCTAGCGGGTCTCTTTTTATGCGTAGTATTTTTTAACTATGTCTGCGTTTACAGACTGTGGGAAGTCTTCACCATCCATAGTAGTAAGCATCATGGCACCTCCTGAGAATATTGTTTTTGACCACAAATGGTCCTTCATACGTAGGAGTCCACTTGCCCCTAGGATCACCCTGTGGTAATATGATACGCTTGATTACCAAGTCACCAGTCTGATATACCTTTGGCTTAACCTTCTTATTAAAAGCTTTGATCATTCGTTTCTGGTACATCTGACCATGACAAACAGCTGCCAACCTCTTCTCATCAATCAAATTTATCTGGTCAAGTCGAGTCTGAATCCACTCATCTTCATCCAAGCCTGCATCCTTCATGATTCTTAAGGAGGGGATCTAAACTTCAATGGGCATAACTGCTTACATACCATATACTTAGGAGAATGGGGTTGCCCCTGTTGAAGTGCGTATTGTAGTACGATAACCATGAAGAGCAAATGGTAACATCTCGTGCCAATCTTTATAAGTGACAGTCATCTTCTGTAGAATCTTCTTAATGTTCTTATTAGCAGCTTCTACTGCCCCATTCATCTTCGGACGATACGGAGAAGAGTTGTGATGCATAATCTTGAACTGCGTGCAGAGATTAGTAATCATAGTGTTGTTCAGATTAGAGCCATTGTCAGTAATAATCCTTTCAGGGATGCCATACCTACATATGAGATTATTCTTAATGAATCGAGCCACCACATTCTTAGTAACAGATGCAAATGAAGCTGCCTCTACCCACTTCGTAAAGTAATCAATAGCAACCAAGATGAAACGATGCCCATTAGAAGCAGTAGGCTTAATCTCACCAATCATATCAATGCCCCACATGGCAAAAGGCCAAGGAGCAGTCAACACATTCAATGGTGATGGAGGTATATGTACTTTATCAGCATAAATTTGGCACTTGTGACATGTTCTGGAATGCTGATAGCAGTCAGCTTCCATGGTAGACCAATAGTAACCTACTCTTAATATCTTCTTTGCCATAGTATGTCCATTAGAATGAGTGCCAAATATCCCATCATGCATGTCTTCCATAATCTCTGCTGCTTCCTTTTTATCCACACAACAAAGCAAAGTTGAATCATGATTGCGCTTGTATAAAATTCCATTACTCATGAAGAACTTAGCAGAAAACCTCCTCAGAAACTTCTTATCTTTGACAGAGGCCCCTTCAGGGAACTCCTGAGCTTCAAGATATCTTTTCACTTCATAGAACCAAGGCTTCTCCTCTGCTTCTTCAGTATCAATCTCATTGCAGTATGCAGGCTTCTCAAATCTGTCAATAGTAATCTTAGGAGCTTCATCCTCCTAGCTAATCTCAAACATGGATGCCATGGTGGCTAGTGCATCTTCCAACTGATTCTCTCTTCGTAGAATATGTCCAAAGGTAATCTCTTTGAAATGTGGGATCAAAGACAACACATACTCTCTGTAAGGGATGAGGTTATCATGCTTGGTATCCCAATCTCCTTTGATCTAACTCACTACCGGGGCTGAATCTCCATACACGTCAAGGAACTGAATCTTCATATCAATGGCAGCTTTGATACCCAGGATACATGCTTCATACTCAGCCATATTATTGGTGCAATAAAAACAAAGTCTGGCAGTAATCGGGGTATGACAACCTTCAGGGGAACTGATCACAACACCAACACCATTACCAAGTGCATTAGATGCTCCATCAAAAACCATAGTCCATCGGGATCCTTGTTCAAGTCTGTCATATTGTCCAGGTTCTTTGGTAATAACCATAATGTCTTCATCGGGGAACTCAAAACTCATTGACTGATAATTATCTACTGCTTGATGAGCCAAATGATCAGCTACAACACTTCCCTTAATGGCCTTCTGAGTAGTATATTGTATGTCATATTTTGTCAAGATCATTTGCCATCTTGCAATTCTTCCGGAGAGAGCAGGTTTCTCAAATATGTACTTGATTGGATCCATCTTCGAAATCAATAAGGTAGTATGAGTCAACATATACTATCTTAGTCGGCAAGCAGCCCATGCCAAAGCGCAACAAGTTTTCTCGAGCAGTGAGTATCTTGTTTCACAGTAGGTAAACTTTTTGCTAAGGTAGTATATTGCCTGCTCTTTTCGACCAGACTCGTCATGTTGCCCCAACACACACCCCATTGAGTTGTCTAATACTGTTAAGTACAAAATCAAGGGTCTTCCATCAACTGGTGGCATCAAAATTGGAGGTTCTAGGAGATATTTCTTGATTTCATCAAAGGCTATCTGGCACTCATCATTCCATTCCATTACCTGATCTTTCTTCAACAGCTTGAAGATTGGCTCACAGGTAGCAGTTAATTGGGAAATAAATCTGGCAATGTAATTCAATCGTCCCAAGAAACCTCTAACTTCCTTCTCAGTACGGGGAGCTGGCATCTCTTGTATAGCTTTCACTTTTGCAGGATCCACTTCAATACCTTTTCCACTGACGATGAAACCCAGGAGTTTACCAGACCTAACTCCAAAAGTAGGTTCAATCTCAACTTGTACTTCTTCAACCTCTCAAACAACTTATGCAGATGATCAAGATGTTGCTCTTCATTCTGGGACCTGGCTATCATATCATCCACATACACCTCTATCTCATGATGAATCATATCATGAAACAAAGCCACCATAGCACGCTGATATGTTGCTCCGGCATTCTTTAAACCAAATGGCATCACTTTATAACAAAAAGTGCCCCATTGTGTAACAAATGTAGTCTTCTCCATATCTTCAGGCGCCATCTTGATTTGATTGTAACCAGAGAAACCATCCATAAAAGAGAATACCTTATGCTGAGCAGTGTTGTCTACCAGAACATCAATATGAGGAAGTGGAAAGTCATCTTTGGGGCTGGCCTTGTTCAAATCCCTGTAGTCTACACACATACGTACCTTACCATCTTTCTTAGGTATTGGTACCATATTTTCAACCCATTGAGGATAAGAAGTCACAACTAAGAACCCTGCATCAAACTGTTTCATCACCTCTGCCTTAATCTTCTCTGACATTTCAGGATGCATGCGACGAACCTTCTGCTTCTTTGGACGACAATCTTCTTTTACTGGTAAACGGTGAACCACAATGTCTGTATCCAACCCTGGCATATCTTAATAGGACCAAGCAAAGATTTCCACATAATCATGTAACATTTGAATCAATCTGCTCTTGACACCATCCTCTAATTCAGCCCCTATCTTGACCTCTTTCCTGTTTTCTTCGGTTCCCAGATTCACAACTTCGATTGGCTCTTCATGTGGCTGTATAACTTTCTCTTCTTGTTGTAACAACCTAGCAAGCTCTACAGGTACTTCACAATTGTCCTCATTTCCATCTTCAGCTTGATAAATCGGATTCTCGAAATTATAATTGGCAATAGTAGAACTGTTATCAATAGGATCTAGAGTGGATGAGGATCTGCATTTTAGTGATGTGGGTGTGTGTAAGAACACATAGCTGATAAAAGAATAGTAAAATAAAAGAAAGACAATGAACACAATATTTACGAAAACGAAACGTCCATTGATTTTTATTGAATGAAGTATGCAAATGAAATGACATCCCGAAACAAGCATACCATTGTGCCCCGGGTAAGGCACAAGGCTTAAAAGTTTAATTGTTCAAAAATTACAAATTTTAAAAGTAACAACACAGTAATAGTATTTACTCCTGACTAAAGGAGATAGGAATAACATCTTCAGCTTTCCAATTATTGAGCCCAGCACCCACAGTAGGAAAAATCCAAGCATCCAAGTTGTAATCTTCATCATAGTCTCCCACAGCATTGATCTGATCTTTCATAATCCCTTGATTGGTGATACGAACAGCACGAGCACGACGAACAGCCTTCTAGGACTCTGTAGTGAAACCCAAACCAAACTTGTCAGACTTGTAAGGGATGTCAGGAAGTTGACCCCAAATAGTACAACCACCTTCATCCACCACAGCTCTAGCATCCTTGAGGGAGGCCATTGTAGGAGGTACTCTGGTGACCACGGGAACTTTCTTGGCAACAGGAGGAGCTTCATAATTATTAACAACCCAAGGAACCACTTCGAACGTCTGGCACGGAGTTTCAACATATTCACCTTCCACTTCAAGATATTTAAAGCTGTTCACATGGCTAACTATATATCCTTCCTCTCCGTAAACAGTGACAACTTTTCCTTCTACTGGATATCTCAGCTTCTGATGTAAAGTGGAGGTTACAGCACCTGCCCCATGGATCCAGGGACGCCCAAGCAAACAAGAATACAAAGGACGAATATCCATTACATAAAAAGTAGCATTGAAGACCTGAGAGCCTACTTTGATTGGGAGATCTATTTCTCCGTGCACCACTCTTCTCGAGCCATCAAAAGCCTTTACCACTATATTACTGGGCTTCAACACAGCATCTTCAGGACTAAGCTTATTCAGAACTTCTTTGGGCAACACATTCAGCGAGGAACCATTGTCTATTAACACATGTGACAGGGTAGTGCCCCTACATTCAATAGAGATATGTAGAGCCCTATTATGATCCCTCTTGGCAGGAGTCAAATCATCATCGGAGAAACCTAACCCATTATCATAGGTCAAGTGTGCAACACAATTTTCAAACTGGTCTACAAAAATCTCATTTGGTACGTGCGCAGTCTTCAAAAATTTAATCAAGGCTTTGGCATGAGCCTCAGAACACAACAGCAAAGACAACATAGAAATCTTGGAGGGAGTATGCCCCAATTGATCAACAATGTCATAATCACTCTTGCGAATGATCTTCAATACTTCTTCCATCTGCTTAGCAAGATCATCAGCAGCTGGTACATCAGTTTGCACAAGTTCAATAACAGGACCTTTGCCCCGAGCATCAGTAGTGGAGGTGGTAGTTGGAGTAAATGTATTCTTGGAGGTAACTGGAGGAGAGAAAACTCTTCCACTTCTCGTGATCTTACTAGATCCAGCAATATTGTCAACATCAAGGTTTTCATCAACAACAGGTGTTTCGGCTAAAGGTTCCTGCTTAACACCATGAATATAAACATCGGACCCATAATGCCAAGGCACAGCTTTATCAGAAGTATATGGAATAGGACCAGGATTGGTAATGATCATAGGAGCCACTCTAGCTTCAGCAACAATCTTCACAGGGCCTTCAGCAGTAATTTTAATTGGACCCTTACGAGTGATTTTTACAGGTCCCTTAGAAGTAATCCTTACCCGCACTTTATCAACCATATCCACCTCTTCAACCTTCTCACCTTTAGTTATATGTTCAACCATGCTCTCTACTGAAGGTGTCCTCTTAAACAATATTGTGTAATTGTCCATGAGGCGTTGAATTCCGTCCTTCAATCTCCAGCAACTATCCAACTTATAAGCACAATATAAACAATCTTCATGACAACCTGGAAAGATCCCAGCTTGTACCAACTTCTTCTTAATAACAGACAATGGTGTGGTTACATCTGCAACTGAGGAAATATGTGAAACTTCATCAATGGCATTGATAGTCTTTTAATGATTTGGCATGGGAGCAGTAATCACATTTGGAGTACCCGGAGGGTCAAACTCAATTTCTCCCGCATCAATCATATCCTGAATCCAGCAACTATTGGTATCATGTCCCTGACAATTTGAATGATATGCACATCGTGCATTAGGATTGTACCTGGGAGAGGTAACATTGGGGTTCTGAGGAGGGTCCCTCAAAGTGATAAGTTCACCCTTCAACGAGTGTTGCAAGACTTGGGCCAGTGACATGTTGAGCTTAGTGAACTGTCTTCTAGGCCTCTGTTGATTGCCCTGTGGTGGCTCTGGTGTTGCAGGAGTAGGATTGGAGATATGAACTGCACTCACAGATTGATGCCTCCTATTACGATCAGATTGACCATAAACAGCATTCGACTCTTTCTTCCCACTAGGGGGCTTCTTTGTAGTACTGGATGAAGAAGCACCCACTTGGATCTTGCCACTCCTTATACCACTTTCTACGCGCTCTCCTGTCATTATCAACTCAGTGAAGCCAGATGATGAGCTTCCAATGAGATGACTGTAAAAAGGACCATTCAACGTACGCATAAACATATCGACTAACTCCCTGTCAGTTAGAGGGGGTTGCACTCTTCCAGCCAAATCTTTCCACTTCTGGGCATACTTCTTGAAATTTTCTTTAGCACCCATAGACATGCTTTGTAGTTGCATGCGGGTAGGGGCTAGATCAGCATTGTATTGATATTGCTTATAAAAAGCTTCAGCAAGATCATTCTAATCACGGATGTTGACACTCTCCAACTGATAGTACCACTCCAATTGAGCTCCAGATAAGCTCTCTTGGAAGAAATGGATCCACAACTTCTTATCAGCAGTATGGGGTTGGATCCTCCGGACATAAGACCTCAGATGCAGCTTGGGACAGGAGACAACATCATAAACTACGAAAGTAGGAACCTTAAAACCAATGGGTATGACCACCCCAGATATCAAACTCAGGTCTTCAAAATCCAGCCCAGAAGACTTTTGCAATTCCATAGCATCCATTCTATCCACCAGCATTTTGAACTTATCTTCAGTAGGATCATGATAGTAGTTAGTTTCAGAATCAGAGTCCCCCATTGTATTATGGATACTGCCTCCCTCTTTCTCAGACTCTTCAGACTCATAATCTTCAACCTGTTCTTTGGTCTTGACAGGACCTCTGAACCTTCTTCCCATGTTGATCAGGCCTCCTGACCTTCTAGTCTTCTTAGTCTTCTTGGCCAGCAGTGTCTTCAATTCATCCAGCCCCTTTGACAAGTTCAGGATCAGCTCTTGGAACTGTGCATTTTGTGACTGGGGATCTTTAATTGTTTGTTCAAGAGCCATTGCTGAAATAAACAGCGAGAAGATAAGAAACCTGTGCACAAGAAACCTGTGATGCAATGATATGGTGTATAAATGCGCATGCAATGTTTTCAAGGACCACAGGATTTAAATTTGCTTAAACAATCAAGAAAGTAAACTTTTATTAGTAATATATTTGTTTGCCTTTTGGGCTTACAAAATGAAATGAAATAAATACAAAAAATGGGGTTTTAAGTCTCCCATGGACGTTTCCTCTTTGTGTTGAGGTATGAGTTGAGATTCCGCTCCTCGTGAAGTTGTTTTGTTAACTCCAGGATTCTTTCTTGACTTGCTTTGTAATGAACCTCGAAAGTATCCCTTTGCTCCTTCAACTGGATCCAGGACCTCTGTAAGTCTTCCATGTCAGTGGGCATGTCTGGGTGAAGGATGGTATAAGAGGTATCTCCTTCAGCAACGGGCTCCATAGTAACTGGCAGGATAGCAGGATATGGCATCATAAGAGTCTGAGCACGAGATCGCACCCATCTGAGATAAGGTTCCATAGGAATGGTATACTTGGGTTCCAGAGTCTTGCTGTCAACCTTGTTCACTTTACCCCATGCTCGTATAAGCCTTTGACGGTAACCTTGAAGATCGTTGTCGTAGTCGAACATAATACCCTGAATCAACATGTCATGAGGACCATCACTCTGAGCATAACCAAACTGACGTAGAGCTAAAGAAGGGTTGTAAGTAATGCCCCCTCTTATGCCAAGGAGTGGCACATTAGGGAACTCCCCACAATGGTCAATGATAGTAACACTCTCCAAAGATCGAGAGCACCAATGAATATCTGAATGAGAGAGTGACATAATTCTCTTAGACCACCTGAACCCTTGTTCATTCTTCATCACTGATCGAGGAAGGTGAGAAATAAACCACCTAGACAATAGAGGTATGCAGCACATCAGAGTTCCTCGTGCCTTTGTAGTACGGGTATGAAGAGAGTGCAGGATGTCCCCAAGTAATGTAGGCACTGGATTATGAGTCATGAATATGTTGATGGTGTGTACGTCTATGAACTGATCTGGATTGGGAAACAATACTAAGCCATAAATCAACAAGGCTAAGATCTCCTCAAAAGCATCATAACTCATAGCCTTCAAGAACACTTGAGCCTTCTCTATCAACACCTTAGCAAGAATACCCTTAACTCCGCTTCTCGTTTCTAAAACAATGTCTGACTTCTTCAAATGTAGGGCTGCAGCAATGACATCAGGTTTAGGCTCTTTTTCCAAGCCTGTGAATGGTTTCTGATCAAGTACAGGTATACCCAGAAGTTTGGAGAACTCTTCCATTGTAGGAACTAGTTGATAGTCAGGGAATGTGAAGCAATGGTGCTTAGGATCAAAGAACTGAAATAGGACACTCATCATGTCTTCATTGAACCCTGAAGTGACTAGATCCAGTAGCTGACCATGTCTCTTGATGAACTGAGAGTTTTCAGACACTTGAAAAACCAACTCCTTAAGCTTAGGAGGTATTCCTACAAAGTTGATCCTGATAGTGTTTCTACGAGCAGAAGCCATGACATGCAACAAAGAACAAAGATAAATCCTTTGGTCCTTGAAATGGTTAGTGAAAATGCTAATGCTTATGATGCATGATGATGTCATGATGTTATGCTCAATCACAAACATGTGGCACACACAAACAAGTCACACAATAACCCTAGGTTTGAAGGCTTGCATGAGGTTTAAAGGTAAGTACCCTCCCCTGAAGTTTAGATGGTTCATCCTGTCCTACAAAAGTAACCAGGTTCTAAGGGATCTCAATATCATTGATCCTTCACAAGGGTGGTTGTTCAGTAGGCAACTTACTTTCCAACCAAAACCCTCCAAGTTTAGGATCTCAATGAGTGTAGCATCGAGTATCAACCAACTTCAGTCTTCACCAAAGCCGGTTATCTCGCTACTTTTCTAAAGGCCAAGATGGGATAACTAGGGTTCTAAAAGTTAGTTAGTGCATTGAAAACATATGGAAGCCTCATATTATCCTCAACTTGACTTAAGGAACATAAGCACCAACTAAGAAGTCACACTAACTATGGCCACCAGATCAACCATATCGGTATACGCCGTACAGTTTCCTTGGTCTATTGCCATTTACCTAAGGTACACTAGATCCGGGTTAGGATCTTTCACACATAAGAGCACCCAACAAATAAGTATAAAGCAAACAAGGCAAACAATTTTAAAGTGATCTAATTCCTAAGGGTACCCCTCTTTTATAAGTCCCCAGCAGAGTCGCCAGTTCTGTAACACGGTGGGAGAACTGACTTTAGTTAAATGTTGCGGATAGCAAGAGTCGCCACCGACTTTTATTTTATCCAAAAGGAAAGGGCATAAAAGAACAGGAAAGACCTTAAAAAGATTTTGAGTTCGGGGGGTAGGTTATGTAAAGGGAAGGTGTTAGCACCCTTTACATCCATGGTTATCTATGGGCTCTTAGTCACTTAGCTCACTTTAAACTGTTTTGAGAAGTGTAGTGTGTGATTAAAAATTTTCTTAAGTACTTTATAATGATCCATGTACGGATATATATAAGGCCTTTGTTTTGAAAATTGCTTGGAAATGTGAAATGTAATGAAGTATTTTGAAAAAGTAAGCAAGTACTTAAGAGGAACCTACCCTAACTTGAATCTTTACTGTTCTTAAATGGTCTTTCACTGGTAAGACTATCCCTATTATTAAGGAATAGGTAGTCATTACCTTGGATGTTTTAAGGGACAGGCGTAGGGTCATCGTATGGTCATAGAAAGCAACTTGAGGGATGTCTTTAGTAATTCGTAGGGACTATCATCATTTATTCGAAAGGGACAAGATCATTACGAAGGCAACCATGAAGGGACTTGATCTTTTTATCTGTTTAGGGACTAGATGATATAAATGAATGAAGGGACTTTGCTTTACACCTTACTTGACCTTTTTTCTTTAGGCAACATGAGAGGTATCCTTAAGAATGTGAGATGGCGATCCAGGATCGACTTACGTGTGTGCGTGTACAAATTCATATATTTATCTTGAGGTTAATGATCTAAATTCAATTTTAAATACAAACATGTTTTACATTCCCTATTTTACTAACCATGGCAATTAAAAATAAATAATAAAAATAATACTACAACTATTACATAAATTGGTACAATTACATTATAATAATTAAAATAATTAAAGTAAATTAAATAAATAATCACATAATAAATAAATAAATAAAGAGGTTAGTAATAATAAACAAAATAAATAAGTATAGCATAATAATAAATAATAAATTTAAAGTTCAATTTTAAATAAATAATTATTTTTTAAGATTTTTAATAAAAGAAATAAATAATAAATATTATATACTAATAAAATATGATTAATAGTCTAATTATTTAATTTTGTATACATATTATAAAAATATCTGATTATAATTAAATAAGCATATAAAAAAAATTATATTCATAAGATAAAATTAGGGTTTAATTATTTAGAAAAATAAATTAGGGTTTACTATTTAATTAAATTATTTATACAAAACAATATAATATTAATAATATACAATAAAATAAATATTAAATCATTTTTATTATTAAAGTTTAAATTTTAAAAAATATAAATTTTGACATGTATACAAGAAAATAATATAACAATTTTATTTTAAATATTTATCATTTATTAAATTAATTAAAATATAAACAAAAAATCAAAAAAAATGAAAAAAAAATAGGAGAAAAAACTTACCTGGGGCTGGGATTCGAACCCAGGCCCTAGGCTTTGCAATCTCAAGACCAGCATACTCTCCACCAGGACAGCGCACGTTTGGTGATAGGGAATGGGTGTGAATCATTATATTTTATAACCTGGAAAATAAATGGACAAAATACCAAAAATTGGTGAAGCTGGGATTTGATCCCTTGACCTTTGCATCACACGCGCATGACTCTTACCACTGGGCCATGCAACATCAATTGAAATAATACTCAAACAATTTGATAAAATATTAAATCCAAAATTCAAATCCCAGCTGCGCGCCAAGAACTTCATCTTTTTCATGATACCTGCGAAATCACCTGCCAAATTACCTATGCACTTTCCTGCGAATTTTTTAATACTCATAACCTGCGAAAATCATATCTCATAGTTAAGCTCATTATTTCATGAAATTGATCAGGTTAATGTGATCCTTGAGAGTCATAAGGTCTAGCCATGGTCTTTGGATGGATTTATATTGCCTCATATGCAAAACCCTAAAACGAGCTATAAACCCTAACAATGGCAACTTTCGGTTTAGGTCGTGGTTCTCCAATCTTTTTGCCCAGAAATCATCTAAACATCACACTTAACACAAATATATGATTAGAATTCATTATTATTAATCAGAATCGAAAAAAAATAAGAACAAGAACAATTTTGATTCGGTTTATGCAATTTGGCATGCTTTGGATGCAAATGAGTATTGGGAAAGCATCCGTGATGATCAAGGAAGAGATTGATGTCTTTATTTCACCTGAAAAACCACAAAAAGTTAGAATCCGAATTTCAAATTTTGATGAATTTTTGACTTTGTGAAACTTATCCTTGAGGCTGCAATTTTCGTCCCCTTGTGTTGTGTTATGTTCATGTACATATAGTGAGTGAAATTAGGTCAACTTATGGGCTTTGGATCATGAATTGAGATTACTTGATGATGAAGGAATTCCATTGTCATAAATGTCACAAAAATCAAATATTTTCTTGTTGGTTTGGTCTTGCACGAATTTGTAAGGTATCAATCACCTTTAAAAGTCAAATATTTGATCCCAAAGCAAAGATTGGCTTCAAATATTTGATTTTTATATTTTATTTTAATTTAAATGATATTTTAATGAATAAAATTCAAATAAATATAAAATAAAAAATAAAAATTCAGAAAACAAGTGGGTTGGGTCGTGCTAGGGGTTTTCATCAAGATGGGATAGCAATTTAGTGGGCTCATTTAGCAAAAATTTGATTTTAGGCCTTATTTGCTTCATAAACTTCCCTAAAATTTCCCAACTCTGCAAGGGCACAAATCCTTAAATTTTAATTCTATGAAGGTGTTCTTGGACATTTTGGAAATCTTAAAGAGTCCTCTAACCAAACCCATTGGTTTCATGTCCATATCTTTTACCATTCTCAAGTCATGCTCTTTTGAAGTTGCTGACTTTTTGTTGACTTTTAAAAGGACCTATAATGTCTTAGCTCATACCTTCCAAATGAAGTATTTTTGGGCTTGGCTTGTGAGACACAAAGTTGTAGAGAATTCAATTTCCTTAAAAATGAGCTTTGGATGGAAAATTCTTGATGAAGCATGTGAAAGTTATGGCTGGTCAAAGTTCAGTTGACTTTTCCTGTGAAAACCCTAATTTAGAAACTCCTGATTCTTGATGATCTGAAATCTCCTTGATGAATCATGATTAACCCTTGATCAAATGATGAATTTTACTTCATATAATTGATATTGGCAAAAAAATCATGAAGTTTGACCTTGGTTTGACCACAGTTGACCTTAGTTTGACTTTTTAACTACTTTGACTGATTTTAACCTATCTGATCATCTGACTGAGCAAACTTTTGAGAAAAGTCTTGAAACTTGTCATGGGGATTCTTGAACACATATAAGATGTTATGAAGCTCACTTGAAGTCTTGGAAGTCCATTTAGCCTGATTAAAGTCAAAACCCTAGTTTAGGATGCATTGCTTAAGAAGATGCATTGTCTGAGGGAAATGTCAAATCTTCTGACTAATTGTGAACTTTGTGAACCTCATGAGAGGTATTGTGAACCTTGTGAACCTCATAAGATGTCTTGTGAACCTTGTTATCCTCATAGGATGTCTTGTGAACCTTGTGAAGCTTGTGAACCTCATAGTACACAAAGTCTTGTCTTGTGAGGGCAAATTTTGGGGTGCAACACATGTCATTATTGAATTTTATTTTGTGTTTATTTAAAAGATTCCGCTAAAATAGAAATATTTTGTAAAGCGTATCAGATTGAGCCATATTTTGAAGTAGTATGTAACACTCAGAATGATTTTTATATTTAATTACTCTGATTTAAATTGAATTTTTGTGGGAAGTATTTTGGGTGTTACAACGGCCAACTTGCCTTCTCGTGGATTCTTCTGATTCTGCCGGTGGACGAGGCTTCCGACCTGGAATTCATGTCTAATGACTCTTGTGTCATGGCGCATACTTACTTTTTGTTTCAAGGTTGCCTCTTGAAGAGCTTCCTCAGACCGTATCTCTTCGATAAGGTCGAGTTCCACTAGTAGGTCTTTTTCGTTTAACTCTTCTTCTAGGGGCACTTATGTTTGCCTCGAGGGTTCTCTAATTTCCATTGGGATGACCGCCACAGTTCCGTATGTTAGCCGAAATGGGGTTTCCCCGGTTGTGGAGTATGGGATCGTGCGGTAGGCCTTGAGTACACTATTTAACTCTTCGATCCACACTCTCTTTGCTTCACATAGTCTACGTTTTAGGGCCCTTAAGACTACCTTGTTGGAAGCTTCCGCTTGGCCATTAGTTTGGTGATGCTCGACAGACATGAAGTGTTGTTTTGTTCCTAGGTTGGCTATAAAATCTTGGAACCTTATTTGTGAACTGCGTCTCATTGCCGGTGACGAGGACTTGGGGTATGCCGAATTGGGTGAGAATGTTTCTTTTGAAGAAACAGAGTATATTTTGCATTGTGATTTTAGCGAGGGCTTCGGCCTCAATCCGCTTCGTGAAGCAGTCGACGCGGTATTTGTTCTGGTAAGATCTGCTCACGAAGGGTCTGAGGATGTCCATTACCCACCATGTGAAGGGCCATAGGGATGACAGGGTTTTATGTTCGTTCGGAGGAGCTAGGTGCATATCTCCGTGTCTCTGGCATCTTCTGCACTTCTTGACGTGTTCTTTCGTGTTGTGCTTCATCGTCGGCCAATAGTAGCCTGCTCATAGTGCTTTTCGTGCTAGGGATTTGGCTTCGAGATTTTGGGCGTTAATTCCCTCGTGGATTTCTCCTAGGATGTCGGGGACCTTGTCTTTGTCGACACACTTGAGTAATGGCATGGAGAAACCTCCTCGATAGAATTTGATATCGACGAGAACGTAGGAGCACGCTCTTCTTTTGGTCGTCGTAGCCTCATTTAGGTCGACGGGTAGTTCGTCCCTCGTGAGATAGTTGTAATCAGATTCATCCAACAGTGAATGTCACCAATGGCGTTCACGTCAAGCGGCGCAGATGGTTTTTCGATGCTCATGTGCGGGAGGATCTCCTGAATCATAGATTTGTTTCTTCCCTTCTTACATGTGCTCGCCAGTTTAGACAATATGTTTGCTCGTGTGTTGTACTCGCACGGAACATGTTGGACTTCCCATGAGTCGAACTTTTCTAACTTATCCCTAACGAGGGCTAGGTATTCAATGAGGTTGTCGTTCTTTGCTTGATACTCTCCTCGTACCTGAGATACGACGAGCTGAGAATCAGTGGAGATTTTTACTTCTTTTTCTCCTAGGTCTTCGGCCCGTTGTAGCCCTGCTAGGAATGCCTCATACTCCGCCTGGTTGTTCGAAGTCAGGAAAGCCAGAGCCATTGATAATTCATTCAGGGTGACATATTCGTTTTCGAGGATGATGACTGCCCCACTTCTCGCCGAGCTGGAGGCCTTGTCCAAAAATATTGTCTATTTATGGGTACCACTAGTCGGGGTCGGTTGGTAGGTCATTTCAATGATGAAGTCGGTCGGGACTTGCGCCTTCAGGGGTTTTCTGCTTTCGTATTTGATGTCGAACTCCGATAGTTCTAGGGACCATTTTAACATTTTGTCGGCCATATCGGGACGCTCGAGTAGCTGTTTTATGGGTTGATCTATTCGGACTATAATTGTATGGGCGAGGAGTAATGTCATAATCTTCTTGCTGCGTTTATAAACGCTAAGGCAACCTTCTCGGTCTGTTTGTACCAGAGCTCAGGGCCTTATAGGGCCTTGTAGGGCCTTTCTCGTGAAGTATATTGGTTTCTGGTCGTCGGTTGTTTCACGGATGAGGGCCGCACAGACCACCTCGGTAGCTACGGATAGGTATAACTATAGTGTCTCCCCTTCCTGTGGTCATGATAGCACCGGCGGCTCAGAGAAAGCCCTCTTAAGGTGGAGCAATGCTCGTTCGCAATCCTCGGTTCATTCGAAGGTGGCTTCTTTCTGTAGTAACTGGATGGACTTCTTCGATTTTGGTTTCGGGAATCCTGAGAATGCTCAAAATTTTTCGGGGTTTGCCTTAATTCCTCGTTCGGTGAGGTAGAAGCCGAGGAACTTCCTTGCATGTACGTCGAAGGTGAATTTCTTAGGGTTGAACCTCATTTTGCACTTTCTCGCCTGCTCGAAGACCTTTCTGAGGTGTTGGGCATGGTCGAGCTCCTCGTGGGATTTCACGATCCTGTCGTCCATGTAGGGCATGTCTCCGATCTCTCCCCGAAAGACTTTGTACATCATGTACTGGTATGTAGCTTCGGCATTCTTCAGTCTGAAGGTTATTATGTTATAGAAGTAATTATCCATCGGGTTCATGAAGGCCATTGTCACTTATCTATACCCGACATGGGGATTTGATTTTACCCGCTATATGCATTCATGAAGGACAAGAGTTTGAAACCTGCAAAATTATCTACCAATTTATCAATGTTAGGAAAAGGGAAAGAATCTTTGGGACATGCCCTATTAAGATCGGAATAATCAACGCACATTCGCTATTTTCCATTACTTTTCTTAACAAGGACTACATTAGAGAGCCATGTTGTGTACTAGGCTTCAGAAATAAAATTTTCCTCTAAGAGGTATTTTACAGCCTGCTCGGCAACCTTTTCTTTTTCGTGAGACTGCATGCGCCTACATTATGCTATGGACTTAATGGCAGGATCTATGGCTAGCTGATGACAGGCGACCTTTGGGTCGACTCCGGGCATTTCGACGACGCTCCATGCGAACAGGTCTATGTTCTCTCTAAGGCATGTCGCGAGTGGTTCTCTGGTCGTCGACGGGAGACCGATGATAATCTTCACACTTCTGTCGGGGTCATCACCTAGAGGGATGAGCTCGAAATCATCACCGGGGATCGGGCGTACTGGATGGACTAGAGTCTACCCATTGGAGGGGACCTGGTCTTCATTATCGTCTTCACCGAGTCTACTATCGAGGTCGATGGAGTTGACATGCGGAGATAGCTGTCATTCTTAGATCCAAGTTTTCTCTTTCCCTTCTGAGGCGTTGATCATAGCCTATCCTTTGACTGCTGTGTCAAAGCACCTTCAGGATGTCTCTATATCTCCGTGCAGTATGACCATGCAACCCAACTTGGTGTAGTATTTCATTTTCAAGTGGACCATCGAGGGAACTACGGTTAGCTCGGCTAGAGTTGGTCGGCCAAGAATGCAGTTGTATAGTGAAGTGCATTCGACATATGGGGACAAGTTTGTTTTGTCGAGCCTGAGGGTTTTGAACAGGTGGGCATACATGATGTCGACAGAGCTGCCCTGGTCAACTAAGATGCGACGAACGTCGAAGCGTGGCATTTTTTCCCTTATCAGTAACGAGATGCTCGAGTTGGGAGATCCTCTAGGAAGTTCCTTGAGGTAGAAGGAGATGTGGTTGGATTTCCATCGAGATTTGGTCAGAGTTGCTAGCTGGTCGGGTGTGGTCAGCAAGAGCTCGTCGAATTTGCTTTTTACTGAAATTGCGTCGTTCTAGTTGTTTATCCCGCCCCCGAAGATAACTAAGGTTGTTGGGAAGTTTTACCAGGGGATATGGGCAGCTAGATACCCTTCTGCATGTGTGTCGGGGAGGTAGAAGTCTTCAGGACGAGACACATAAAGGGCCACAGGAAAGGAGAACCGTCAGACATGGTGTCCTTGCAGATTCTCTTCACCCTGTGGTCCTCGTGTCGGGGAGGTTCAGTCCTCTTGGTGTACTGTTTGAGGTGACCTTATTTGATTAGTATTTCGATAACATCCTTCAGGTGGACGTAATCCTCGGTTACGTGTTCATGGCTTTAGTGAAAGTGATAGTACTTGGATTTGTCGATGTGGAGCTTGGGTGATGTTGGCTTGGGGAACCTTACCCTGCCATGCTTGAACTCTGAATTGACGCATTCAGTGAGGATACGCTCTCGGGGAGCGGTCAACAATGTGTATTCGGAGAAGCGCCCGACTGTCCCTCTTCCTTCACGGGCCTCGCAAGGTTTGTCGTCTTTTCGCCTTTCCCCGGTGCGGCGAGGAGCAGAATAATCTTCCTGTTTTAGGTTTTTGGTATCGTCCCGACTACGAATGCTCCTAAAATTGTGGGTGACTTGTTTTTCTTTGTACCTGATGTACGTTTGAGCTTTATGCAAAAGCTCGTCTAGAGAGCGGGGAGGCTCGATCCCCACTGCCCTATTGAGTTTGCTACCGCGGAGAAGTCCTTTTTCGAGGAAATACTTCTTCATATAGTCAGTTGTATCCACCTTGACGGACTCTTGGTTAAATCGCTCGATGTAAGAGTGCACCGTTTCATTTTTCCCCTGAATGATGGCCTCAAGCGTAGCCTCCGTTTTAGGGTGGCGTCGAGAGGCTGTGAAGTGCCTCGTGAACGCGACCTCAGGATTCTCAGGAGGTGATGGATTTGGGGGCCAAGCTTTTGTACCCTTCCATGGCTCCCTTTCTGAGGGTCATGGAGAACATCCTACATTTGACATTTCCCCCGATGTCATTGAGGTAGTCTAACATGGCGTTGATGTTGACAACATGATTATTGGGGTCGGTAGTCCTTCATACGTTCTAAGGTTGGGGGCTTCTCCATTCCCACCAAGAGTTGGGTCTCCATGATGGCCCGAGAAAGCGGACAATGAGGGTCATCCTCGTCGCTCATTAGGGTTAATTAATCCTCGTTCCTAGAACTCTGGTCTCGACGGGGAGACACCCTTGGTTGGCTGTTGGACGACTCGATGCATCCTCTGACTTTATTTTTCTTTGGATCCGGGGAGCACCGTCCTCTACAAGGAGGGGAAAACCCGTGCTTTTTGGTGGCGTCTGGTTGAGTCCTTTCCAACTGAGGTCCGCATCCATGCTTGTGAGGGGAGGGGTTCGTGATCGGTGGGGCCTCCGCCGAGGAGATTCTACATGACACTCTATTTTTAGCACAATGATTCTCTCTTGACGTTGAAATAGCATGAGGTTCGTCTGGTTGAGCGTGTTGGCCATGGCTATGATTGTGGCATCTCCTCGACCGATATCGAAATGAGCTAGAAGGAAACTGCAGAATGAGGTTGGGCAGTTTCGTTGGTCTCTGGTTCAGGGGACGAAGAGGTAGGTTGTCTGTCTCGTGCATCGTACTTGTGGGTGATGTGGTGGTCATCATCACCGGCAGTGGTGTAATCGACGAGAACCTAGACGCGGTTGTCACCGTGTTTGTTGGTCATGCTTGATGGTTGAAAGATGGGGTGAAGTTTTGTTCCTTCGTTTCGAAAGATGGGGATAATTTTTATATCCCTACATTCGGCGCCACTGATCTGACTTGATTAGAAGGAACCTTCCAATAATGAACAACTACGGTGGAGAAACAGAGAGGGAATGTACCTGCGAGGTACTCCTATGCCAAATTGAGAAAAGAGTCATGGAGTGCAAGTACAAAAAGTAGTAAGTAAGAGAATTAGAATACCCGAACCTCTAGTGAAAGAGAGTATTTGTTCCAATATCTCCATGCTCATCGCACCAATTTGTTGTGAATCGGATACCTTAGAAACAAAGTATAATAGGCTTCTTTATGATCAAGAAACCCATAAGGGTTAGGGTTTAGGGTTTAGGGTAACCAAGAATAACAACAACGATTGGTTATAAAGTGCTATTTGTTCCAATATCTCACACATTTTATAGTTGACATGGTGTGACACTGTTGCTACTACTCATAAATTGAAAGCATTTGGAAATGATTGGTATTACCAGACATGATACATGTGTTCAAGAGTTACTAAAGGAAAACATTCGTCCTATAAATACAAAAGTGACCATTTAATGGAAATTGAGATTTATAGGTATTATTTAATCAATCATTCATAGTCATAGATTATGCAATCTAATTATGAAATTACTGAAACATATTTACTGAAACATATTTATTGGAAATTACTGAAACATATTTATCGGAAATATATCCCCAAGTTGTAAAAGATGTTTTGAAAAACATGTGAGTGTTCTGACTTGTTGGAAATTTATACTGCTCAACTATATGAAATAATGCTTGACGTTTGATCCTATATTTTTTCTAATTTCAGTTTTCTGCTTACATTTCTTGTTTTTCTTTTACATTATTTCTTTTCATATAGGTTGGTGCTGATGATTAGCTAGAATTTCCATCGGTCCTTGAATTGCTTGGTAAAAAACATGCCTTCAAAGTAAAATGGGAACCCTGGTGGGGTATCGCAAGTGTTATGTTGGTCAATTGTGATAAAGACAATTAATAACTTGCTCAATGGGAGGTTTGCGAGCTATTTCACAAAAACATGCCTATTGTGTCTCATAGTTTTATACATGTATTTAACCCCAACATAGTACTTGATAACACTGAATCACACTTCATATATGACTCGGATTGCACATGTTTATTAGGACTTTATTGCTATTTTCTTTTGTTATGCTTGCCTTTTTGTTTTGTTTCCAGGTTACTCTTGCCTTATCTTATTTCGAAATATTGGGAACAATGTTCGATTTAAGTGTGGGAGGAGATTTTATTTCTTGCATTTCCTTTCTTTTTACCTTTTTACTACTTTCTAGTTTGTTTTCCTTGGTTTATTAGTTTTTTTTTAGCAAATGCATATGCCTGACGAGTCATTTGTATGGTGTATATTTAGTTTCCCATTTCTTTAGCCTTACCAAAAATTTCTTGAAAAAGAAAAACAATATTATTTTTAAAAAATTGGGCTTTGAGATAGGTTTGAGATATGATGTAGCTGACTTGGGAAAACTTTTCGAAACCTTAGTATGGTTTTAACACCAAAAGCTTCATGATTATTGGAATCGATCTCGTGGCCTTAATTATCATTCTAGAATAGGTCCTTTAGTAGTTTATCCTAGCATTTAGCTCTGGCCTAAACATGCTCTACGTAGGGGACCGATGAATATAAGTGAATTCTGTTGTAATTGATAAAGAGGCAACTTGGGATAGGTGACCCTCACAAGGTCATTTAACCCAAAAAGTTGTAATAATTTGCAAAAAGAATAAAATTTGCCCATTGTTGGTTGGTTCATAGGTATTTGGTATTGGACTTGGTAGGGCGGGTTACAATCTGATCCCCCACAACTACAATTGGGTCAAAAAAAAGGGTTACACCAATTTGTGTACCAGAGCCCCATTACTTGAAAGCGGAATCACTAACTGGCCACTCCACTATGAGCATGTACGAATAACAGGCTTAATGTGATTGCGCCGAAATGAAGAGGACCCAAAAGAGATGAAAAGGTAGGTCATGGATTAGTTTATATAGGAATGAAGTTTATGTCCATATTAACGGAGAAATGTTATTACGATACACTTGGTTCACTTAGTTCGTAACTATCACTTCATCCTGGTTTTAATTTATAAGCTCTTTTAGCAACAAAAAAATCATTCGCTGATACCATTTTTTCTTTCGTGAGATATAAATTGTTTTGCTTGAGGACAAGCAATGGTTTAAGTGTGGGAGAATTCAATAACACTGAATTGCACTGCGTATTTGATTCGGATTACACATGTTTATTAGGACTTTATTGCTATTTTCTTTTGTTATGCTTGCCTTTTTGTTTTATTTTTAGGTTTTTAGTTTATCCAGAGCTCCTCGTGAAGAATTGAAGAAAAACAAGCCAGAAAACTAGTTTTTGAGCCAATTGTTCACATGGCATCTACCATGGTGGCCGCCACTGGGTAGGCCATGACATGGATGGATTCAAAATAATGTCAACTTCCAAGTTCTCCACAAATTCATCCCTTAGTTCACATGGCGGGTGCCATAGAAGGGTGACGGGTTCCACCTTTGTTCTTCATCATCCTATGCAAAAGGAGTTAGAGGGCAATCTTGTCTTTCCATTTCGTTTTCTTTGACTATAAATAGAGTAGTTCATAGTTCGTTTTCCTTATCTAATCTTAGTTACAACTTAACCCATATATTGTTCAGTATTATGAGTGATAATCCCTTCAAATCGATGAGTTATCACACCATTGATAAAGTCTGTAATCGAGTTTGGAGCACTCTGGTAGAAGTTAATCCTACCGCCATTTTCATTTTCAGTCGCGTTTATTTCCAATTGTACCCAATTTAAAGCCTTTGAAATAAGAATAAGTAACTAAGAACTACCTACCCTAGACTGGTCTTTCATGTTTCTTTATTTCCTTTCAAGGGTAAGACTATCCTTCCTATTAAGGAGTAAGTAGTCATTTACCTTGGATTTATTAAGGGACGGGCATAGGGTCATCATATGATTAATGAAGGTAACTTATAGGGGTGTCTTTAGCAATTCGTAGGGACTATCATCATTTATTTCGTAGGGACGAGATCATTATTTCGTAGGCAACTTCGAAGGGACTTATGATCTTTTTAAATATGAAGAGAATTGATGATTTCTTTATTTAAAGGGACTTTTCTTTTAAGACACCCCCATTTTCAAGGGACTTGACCATTTATTAAGGCAACCAAGATGGGTAACCCTAGGAAGTGCAGATGGCGATCGTAAAATGATCGACTTACGTGTGTGAATCTTATTTTCAATATTATCTTATTATTAATTATCTAAGTCCAGATTTGTTCAATTATTTCTTTTCACACCCTATATTACTAACCACACAATTATTTATAAAATAAAGGTAGAAACTTAAAAGGCAAAAAAATAAATAGTCCCTAAGCTATTACAAGGCTTCGGGAAGTTACAAAATAATATGGCGGAAAATAAATCTAAAATATTACAATCACGAAGCAGTTACATAATAATAATGAAAAATAAATGAATAACATAAAAATAAATGAAGGACCTTAATTTAAAGTAGAATAAAATAAAAAATTAAGTATGAAAAAGGTTCGAAAATTAGGTTAAAGGAAATTAGGGTTAGGGTTTGAGAAAAAGTTTTAGGCTTTAGGGTTTATAAAAAATATTTTTAGGTTTAGAAAATGCTTTTAGGGTTTAGTGAAAAATATAGGGTTTTAGAGAAAGTCGAGGTTGGAGATGAAAAAATCAGGGAGGTTAGTTATAAACCTAAATAGAACAAATTAATTTTTACCAAATATTTAACTTAAACCTAAAAAAAAAAATTGTTTTCAAGAAAATAATAAAATGTTTTTAGATTTTTTTTTTAAAAAAGGTTAATTTAAAAAAAAATGAAGGTTAATTAAAGGATTGAGGTTCACCATGGTTAAAAGAATAAATAATGAATTAAAGGAATTAAAAAAACTTTGAGAAATTAGAGAAAATTGAAAAAAAAATCAGTTTTTTTGCCAAAATGTTGTGTGCAAGGGTTGAACCCATTCCCTAAGCTTCTCAATCTTCAGCCTCATCCACCAGACCAGGACAGCCCTTGGGTATATGACCTGGAACAAGCATATTATAAAATAAAGATAATAAATAAAACAAGTTATAAAAAAAGGTGTTGAGGTCCGTTTTAATCCCTTGCCCTCAGCTTCACATGCCATAGTCCTTGCCACTAGACCAGGTGTGCGCCTATGTTAATAGTATGACAAGATTAAATTATATATGAAAAACAAATTTTAAATTTCATATTTGCGCGCCCTAGGTTATCTTCTTCCTTCAGACCTGCGTTTTTTCCTACGAAAAATGCTATAATGTTACCTACAAATTTTTCTTCATAGGAAAACCTGCAAATTCTCAAACATCATGTAATGCATAATTTTTTTTTAAAATTGATCATCACAGCTCATACAATTCAATCATGTCAACAAAAATCATTTAATTAGCTTATATTAGGGAACCCTAATTTGGAGGTTCAAACCCTAACAATGGTGTTTTACGGATTGGTCCATGAATCTTTGAACTAATTGCCCAGAAACCATCTATGTGTCCTCACAAACAACAAAACAGGATCAAAATTCATTAGAAATGTATGAATAATCAAAATCGAAAAAATAAAATTCAAGAAAAAAGAAGATTCGACTTAGGCATATGGATGTGATTTTGATGATGAAAACGATTGGGATATGTTCAATGAGCATCAAAGAACAATTTGTAACCTTCAAATTGCTTGGAAAAGGTCCAAATTCTAGAAACTGAATTCCAAATTTCTTTGGATTTTTGAAACTTGAATGTACTCTCTTTGTTCAATCCTACGTCCCTAATCCTTATGTCCTTGTTATGTTTATGTACTGGAATGATTCTAGGTTAAAATTTGGGCCTTGGATGCATGTATTTGAATTACTTGAATGTGAAGAAACCATATTGTCAATTTTGTCAAAAAAATCAAATATATCCATGCTATAATGGTGTTGTACGAAATTTGAATGATTTCAATCATCTTAAATGTAACGCGCCGATTCCGATTATTTCATTTTTTTGTTGAGTATTTTATTTAAATTGAGTGATAATTATTTTATTTTTGAAATTGGTATCTTAATATGATATGTTGACATGTTATGTTATTTTGCCGTTTATGAGAGTTTTCGGGAAAATTAGAATGGAGGGTATTTTAGACATTTCCTAATTGATGATAAGTTAGAAATTTAAGTGGAATTAGAAATTATGAGAAAATGAATATTTGGGTGGAAAGAAAAGAAATAGAAAGAAAATATATAATAGTAGAAAAGAGAAAGAAAAGAGACATAGAAAGAAAAAGGAAGAGGAGGAAAAGAGGAAAAGCTAAGAAATCTTCAAGATAGCTCCTAGGAATCGAATCAATCGGGTAAGGGTGTGAAATCTTATTATCTTATCAATGTGTATCATTATGTATGTGATTGTTTGAATGTGTTCTTGTTGTGGTTGAGTTTAGAGATTATGAGTTTTTAGGGTATTTTGTGAGAAATCCTAAAATCGGTTATTTAAACAATTAAAACTCGGTTAAAATGTAGTATGATAGTTAGTATGTGATAACTATCATGTTTGTGTTTTGTTTCCACTGATTTGGCGAAGTTTTGACGGAATTTGGAGGTTTGGAATGGTTTTCCCGTAGCTTGTGTTTGGAACTTCTTCTAAGTTCACCCTGCAAACATGGTTCGCGCCGCGAAATGAGCATGCATGTGAAGTTCGCTTCGCGAACAAGGGGTCGTGGTTGTAGCTTATGCAGAATGGTGGTCGTAACTTTTTAACCGGTTATCCGTTTTTAACATTCCACATATCGTTTTGAAGCTAAAATTATGTACTTCCTCAAGATGTCGAAAAATACTTTTTTTAACTGATTTTTACCCGACTTTTCTGATTAATCGTAATTATGTGAATTAAGGAATTATGGAATTTGATTGTGTTGTGGCCATTTGGCAACATAAATGCATTGTTCGAACTAAACGTGAATGCATGTTAATTGTGAAAGATTCGTTGCCGTTTTGCAAAATTGATGCGAATGTATGTAGATTGTATGTGATTGTAAGAGAGGAATGCATGATTATATTGTGAATATGTATGCATTTCAAGAGTGTTTGAGTCATTTTGTATGTGAAGCATAATGATGTACATTCTTGTGTTGTGGGATTCTAATGTGTATCCGTTGTAACATCGTGTGCCTATGTGAGGTGTGAGCGATGATTTCAACATGATTGTGTGCCCATGTAGGGTGTGAGCAATCGGATTGTGTGTCCGTGTAGGGTGTGAGTAATCCATAAACATTGTGTGCCTATGTGAGGTGTGAGAAATGGGTAAAATGATCACGAATGATTGTGTGCCCATGTGGGATGTGAGCAATCACATTGTGTGCCCATGTGGGGTGTGAGAAATCCATAAACATTGTGTGCACATGTGGGGTGTGAGCAATGGGTGAACATCGTAGGCCCGAAGGGGAGTTACATTGGTAACGAGCGATGGTTCCAATACGTTCCTGAGTGAACTTGAGATGATTGAGTCGGTACCGCATTACATTTGCATAGAGTCGTAAGTCGGTCTCTATGATTTACATTTTGTCATCTTTGTATTTGTGCATTGATGAGTAAACATGAATGTGTATGTTTATGTGGGGTGATTGAAATGGTGGAAGTATGCATGATGAATATGCTTGATTTATATATATATATATATATATATATATATATATATATATATATATATATATAGATATTTATACATTGTGATCTATATGTGTGATTGGAGATGAATTGTGGTGAGAATGTATTAAATGTTTATTTATATGTTAAGATATATAATTATATGCATTGTTATTATGATAATATTTCTCACCCTTCTGCTGTTTTATGATGCTCTATGAGGCATTGCAGAGTAGTTATGCTGGAGGTCTTTTTGTGAAGCGTGTCTTCATTCTTTTGTCGGTCGGCTCTGATATGTAGCACCGGGTAGCTAGGGATTTTGGTTGTGATGCCTTTTGTGGTGCATTTGTATATGAATATTTGTGATGGATGTTTATGTAAACATGAATTATGTTGGTGAATCAAACTTGATGATATATATATATATATATATATATATATATGTATGTATATATATATATATATATATATATATATATATATATATATATATATATATATATGTTTGATGTTATTCAATGTTTAGATTTTCCGCTTTTATTCTAAATATTAAGATGTGGGTGCAAGTATTTAGCTACTCCATTGTTGCATATCTATTGTTGAGCAAGTATTGGATGTTTTAATTTCATGTATAATGTGACATACCTATTTTATACTATGTTTCTAATTAAACTCTGATGGAATTTTAATATGTACCTAAATGATTATTTGATTATTTGGGGGTATAGAAAGGGGGTGTTACATTAAGTGGTATCAGAGCCAATGTCGAGTCAGTTGTGTCTGTCTTGTTGTTGTGATGGTTAAACTTTTGTTTAATCTTGTTGTTGTCTATGGGAATAATCAGAATATGGCTGGTAGAAATGACAATGTGATGGCTGCTGCTTTGGAAGCAATGGCTAGGGTGGTGAAGGGTGCCCCGAATGTGAATGCTAATAATGAGTTCAGGAAGAATCAACCACCTATCTTCAAAGGAAGATTTAATCCCGATGGTGCTCAAATTTGGTTGAAGGAGGTTGAAAGGATCTTCAGAGTCATGGATTATGCGGAGGAGAGTAAGGTAAGGCTTGGATCTCACATGCTGAAGGAAGAAGCCGATGATTGGTGGGTCGGTAGGTGTCTAGCTCTTGAGGAGGAAGATGAAGAGATAACTTGAGATTTATTTCGTACTGAGTTCTCGAGGAAGTATTACCCTGACAGTGTGAAAGGGAAGAAGGAGATGGAGTTTCTTGAACTGAAACAAGGTAGTATGTCACTAGTGGACTATACTGCTAAGTTTGTGGAATTGGTTCAATTTCATCCTCATTATGCTGCTACTACTGCTGAGTTCTCGAAATGTATTAATTATGAGAATGTTTTGTATCCCGAGATTAAGAAAGTTGTAGGATATCAAAGGATAAGATGTTTTTCGGATTTGATGGAATGTTGTAGGATCTTTGAGGAAGATAACAAGGCTCGTTCTACACATTACAAGATTTTGAATGAGAGGAAGGGAAAGCAACAAGCTAGAAGTGGACCTTATGTGACACTCGTTGATAAGGGAAAGCATAAAAAGAATGTAGTGAAGTGTTATAATCATGGAGAAGTGGGTCACATTAGTACTAAGTGTACTAAGCCGAAACAAGTTCAAGCGGCGGAAAGGTGTTTGCATTAGCAGGGACAGACATTACTAGTGTAGACCGTTTGATTAAAAGTACACACTTT
The DNA here is from genome assembly GCA_963966055.1 of Lathyrus aphaca. NCBI lineage: Eukaryota > Viridiplantae > Streptophyta > Magnoliopsida > Fabales > Fabaceae > Lathyrus > Lathyrus aphaca. The sequence continues at coordinate 345,378,752 of OZ014519.1, read as the reverse complement.
ATTTATAGTACGCCTTTAGTTTCTATTATTGATACGGGAGTGACTCATTCGTTCATTTCTCATGAGTGTGCTAAGCATTTGAATTTGTTTATGACTTCTTGGGGTGGTGAGATGGTTATTGAGACTCCTGCTTCAGGGTCGGTTACTACGTCTTTGGTGTGTGTATGTTGTCCTTTGACCATGTATGGTAAAGACTTCATCTTTGATTTAGTTTGTTTGTCGTTGGAGGGATTGGACGTAATCTTGGGTATGAACTGGTTGCAATGTAATCGATTTCATATAAATTGCTATCACAAGTTAGTGAGGTTTCCTTATTTGGAAGATGATGATGAAGATGAGAGTATCCTATCCACTAAAGAGTTGAAGAAACTTTTAGCGGACGAAGCTCAATTGTTCGGTTTGTTTGCATCATTGTCGTTGAAGAGTGAAGTTGTGCTCAATGTGTTCCCAGTGGTGTGTGATTTTCCAGAAGTGTTTCCGGAGGATATTAAGGAAGTACCACCGGAAAGAGAAGTTGAGTTTTCTATTGATCTAGTTCTGGGTACTAGACCGAATTCGATGGCATTGTATTGTATGTCAGCATCAGAGTTGGTAGAATTAAAGAAGCAATTGAATGACTTGTTGGACAAGATATTTATATGGCTAAGTGTTTCTCCTTGGGGTGCTCCAGTATTGTTGGTAAAGAAGAAGGATGGGAGTATGCGGTTATGCATTGATTATCGGCAATTGAACAAGGTGACAATTAAGAACACGTATCTGCTTCCAAGAATCGATGATTTGATGGACCAATTGGTTGATGCGCATGTTTTTAGCAAGTTTGATTTGAGATCAGGATATCACCAGATTCGTGTGAAAAGAGAGGATATTCAAAAGACGACTTTTAGGACACTATATGGTCATTACGAATATTCCGTGATGCCATTCGGGGTTTCTAATGCGTCGGGTGTGTTTATGGAATATATGAATCGTATTTTCCATGAACAGTTGGATCGTTTTGTGGTTGTGTTCATCGACGATATTTTGATTTATTTTAAGTCTCAAGAGGAACATGAAGAGCATTTAAGGATTGTGTTACAAATTTTGAAAGAGAAACAATTGTATGCTAAGTTGTCGAAATGTGAATTTTGGTTGTCAAAAGTAAGTTTTCTTGGACATGTTATTTCTGATGGTGGTATTAGTGTTGATCATCCCAAGATTAATGCGGTGATGCAATGGAAGACTCCTAGATCGGTTACGGAGATTCGAAGCTTTTTAGGCTTGGCGGGTTATTGTCGAAGGTTTATTAAGGGATTTTCGAAGTTGGCACTTCTGTTAACGCAATTGACTTGTAAAGGAAATGCTTTCATTTGGAATATTCATTGTGAAGAGAGTTTCATTGAACTAAAGAGAAGGTTGACAACGGCTCCGATCTTGATTTTGCCAAATCCGACGGAACCATTTATGGTGTATTGTGATGCTTCATTGTTTGGTTTGGGTAGTGTTTTGATGCAAGATGGGAAAAGTTGTGGCTTATGCTTCAAGACAATTAAGAGTGCATGAAACGAATTATCCTACGCATGATTTGGAGTTAGAGATTGTGGTGTTTGTTTTAAAAATTTGGAGGCACTATCTTTATGGTGCAAGATTTGAAGTTTTTAGTGATCACAAGAGTTTGAAATATTTATTTGATCAAAAAGAGTTGAACATGAGACAAAGAAGGTGGTTAAAGCTTTTGAAGGATTATGATTTTTGTTTGAATTACCATCCGGGTAAGGCAAACGTGGTGACCAATGCCTTAAGTCGGAAGTTGTTACATGTGTCTGCATTGATGATGATAGAATGGGAACTTTTGGAGAATTTTAGAGACTTGAGTTTAGTTTGTGAAATGACACCGAAAAGTGTGATACTTGGTATGCTACATGTTACGAATGATTTTCTTGCAACCGTATGTGAAAAGAAAAAGTTGGATTTGAAGTTCGTTGATTTGATGATGAATGAGAATGAGGATTTCAAGGTTGATAATTTTGGAGTTTTGAGATTCCGTGGTCGTATTTGTATTCCCGATGATGCGGAGTTGAAAAAGTTGATATTGGAAGAAGGACACCTAAGTAACTTAAGTATTCATCCGGAAGCGAATAAAATGTATCAAGATGTGAAGAAGATATTTTGGTGGTCCAGATTGAAGAGGGATGTGGTTCAATTTGTCTATGCATGCTTAACTTGTCAAAAGTCTAAGGTGGAAAATCAGAAGCCTAGGGGATTGATGCAACCGTTGGACATTCCAGAGTGAAAATGGGATAGTATATCGATGGATTTTGTTACGGGATTTCCGAATACGCAAATAGGTCATAATGCTATTTGGGTAATCGTTGATAGGCTTACTAAATCAGTTCACTTTATTCCAATTGATATTAGTTATCCTTTGGAGAGGTTAGCTGAGATTTATGTTCTTGTGGTTGTGAAGTTACATGGAGTTCCAAAGAGTATTATATCGGATAGAGATCCTAGATTTACATAGAGGTTTTGGGATAGTTTTCAAAAGGCTTTGGGTTCTAAGTTAAGATTGAGTTTGGCTTATAATCCGCAAATGGTTGGTCAAACCGAGAGAACAATTCAATTGTTGGAGGATTTATTGCGTGCTTGTGTGCTAGAGAAAGGTGGTGCTTGGGATAGTTATTTAGAGTTGATTGAGTTCACCTACAGTAAAAGTTTTCATTAAAGTATAGGTATGGCACCATTTGAGGCTTTGTAAGGTCGGAGATGTCGAACACCTTTATGTTGGCATGAAACCAATGAGAGGACGGTAGTTGGACCAGAGGTGGTACAACAAACGACGGAGAAAGTGAAGTTTATTCGGGAGAAGATGAAAGCTTCTCAAAGTAGACAAAAGAGCTATCATGACAAAAGAAGGAAAGATCTTGAGTTTCAAGAAGGCGACCATGTGTTTTTTAGGGTTACACCAGTTACAGGTGTGGGTCGTGCTTTGAAGTGGAAGAAGTTGACTTCTCGTTTTATTGGTCCATATCAGATTACTGCACGAGTTGGTGTTGTGGCTTACTGTGTGGCATTGCCTCCGAATCTTTCGAATTTGCATGATTTGTTCCATATTTCGCAACTTCGGAAGTATGTTCCGGATCCGTCACATGTTATTCCTATAGACGAGGTTGAAGTGAGAGATAACCTTATGGTTGAAGTTTTATCGATTAAGATTTTTGACCGTGAAGTTAAGAAGCTAAGAGGAAAGGATATTGTGCTTGTGAAAGTAACGTGGGGAGGCGTTTCGGAAGGCAATATGACTTGGGGATTAGAGAGTGGGATGCGAGAGTCATATCCGGAGTTGTTTGAATCAGGTAATATTTTCGAGCACGAAAATTTCTAAAGTAGCGAAGAGTTGTAACGCCCTGATTCCGATTATTTCATTTTTTTGTTGAGTCTTTTATTTAAATTGAGTGATAATTATTTTATTTGTGAAATTGGTATGTTAATAGGATATGTTGACATGTTATGTTATTTTTCCGTTTTTGAGAGTATTCGGGAAAATTAGAATGGAGGGTATTTTAGACATTTCCTATTTGATGATAAGTTAGAAATTTAAGTGGAATTAGAAATTGTGAGAAAATGAATATTTGGGTGGAAATAAAAGATATAATAGTAGAAAAGAGAATGAAAAGAGAGATAGAAAGAAAGAGGAAGAGGAGGAAAAGAGGAAAAGCTAAGAAATCTTCAAGATAGCTCCTAGGAATCGAATCAATGGGGTAAAGGTGTGAGATCTTATTATCTTATCAATGTGTATCATTATATATGTGATTGTTTGAATTTGTTCTTGTTGTGGTTGAGTTTAGAGGTTATGAGTTTTTAGGGTATTTTGTGAGAAATCCTAAAATCGGTGATTTAAACGGTTAAAACTCGGTTAAAATGTAGTATGATAGTTAGTATGTGATAACTATCATGTTTGTGTTTTGTTTCCACTGATTTGGTGAAGTTTTGACGGAATTTGGAGGTTTGGGATGGTTTTCCCGTAGCTTGTGTTTTGGAACTTCTGCTAAGTTCGCCCCGCGAACTGAGCATGCATGTGAAGTTCGCTTCGCGAACAAGGGGTCGCACCGCGACCTGTAGCTTATGCAGAATGGTGGTTTTCTTAAAAATAAGTTTGATGTTTATTTCGTAACTTTTGAACCGGTTATCCGTTTTTAGCGTTCCACATATCGTTTTGAAGCAAAATTATGTACTTTCTCATGATGTTGAAAAATATTTTTTTTAACCGATTTTTACCCGACTTTTCCGATTAATCGTAATCATGTGAATTAAGTAATTGTGGAATTTGATTGTGTGTTGTGGCCGTTTGGCAACATAAATGCGTTGTTCGAACTAAACGTGAATGCATGTTGATTGTGAAAGATTCGTTTCCATTTGGTGTAATTGATGCAAATGTATGTAGATTGTATGTGATTGTATGAGAGGAATGCAGGATTATATTGTGAATATGTATGCATTTCAAGAGTGTTTGAGTCATTATGTATGTGAAGCATAATGATGTACATTCTTGTGTTGTGGGATTCTAATGTGAATTTGTTGTAACATCGTGTGCCTATGTGAGGTGTGAGCGATGATTTCAACATGATTGTGTGTCCATGTAGGGTGTGAGCAATCAGATTGTGTGCCCGTGTGGGTTGTGAGCAATCCATAAACATTGTGTGCCTATGTGAGGTGTGAGAAATAGGTGAAATGATCACGAATGATTGTGTGCCCATGTGGAGCGTGAGCAATCGGAGTGTGTTCTCGTGTAAGGTGTGAGCAATCCATAAACATTCTGTGCCCATGTGGGGTATGAGCAATGGGTGAACATCGTAAGCCCGGCGGGGAGTTACATTGGTAACGAGCGATGGTTCCAATAAGTTCCTGAGTGAACTTGAGATGATTGAGTCGGTACCGCATTGCATTTGCATAGAGTCATGAGTCGGTCTCTATAATTTGCATTTTGTCATCTTTGTATTTGTGCATTGATGAGTAAACATAAATATGTATGTTTATGTGGAGTGATGGAAATGGTGGAAGTATGTATGATGAATATGCTTGATTATATATATATATATATATATATATATATATATATATATATATATATATATATATATATATATATATATATATATATATATATATATATATATGGATATTTATTCATTGTGATGTATATGTGTGATTGGAGATGAATTGTGGTGAGAATGTATTAAATGTGCATTTATATGCTAAGATATATAATTATATGCATTGTTATTATCAACTTTGAATCTGGTCCATCAGATTGTCATACTTTCCATTTAATTTCATTTTTATTTTATTTTTATTCATTTATCTTGCATAATTATTTTAAAATACTTAGAAAAATCCCAAAAATATTTCCTTTTGCATTTTTATTCCAAATATTTTTCTTGATCAGAAAATGATTTTTATTTTATTTTTTGCATAAAAATTGTATTTTTAAAATATTTAAATGTTTATTTTAGTTAATTAATTAAAATACCATTTAAGTTTCTAAAAATCACCAAAAAAATCATGAATCATCCTTGTCGCTCCCCGGATTTCCATCCTGGTACAAATGCGAAAGTGGCGCGGAAAAGATTAGAGTCGCCAGCCAGGCATTTTTATTCCGAAGGAACGGGAATGGTAATGCTGCACAAACCAGAAGAAAATAAGAGGAAGGACACGGGTCCTGCGAGCCAAAAAGACTGAGATCGGGAGTCGGTTGCGACCTGGGAAGGTATTAGCACCCAGATCGTCCGCCGTACCCGACGGGATCCACGCTTGCAAAGAAACTGTTTCAAAGGGTGAAAGAAAGAAAGCTGTTGCAAACTGAAACTGAAACTGGAATGAGAAAGGAACTAAAAAAAGAAAACAAAGAGGAAAAATTTAGGGAAAATAAAGATTATGATCGAACGGGCCCTACCTCGCTGCCTACGTACCTCATCTGGACAATGAGGATCAGAGTCACCGTAGTTCCCCTAACTATGGGTGGAAAAGATTGCTTGTGTCTTAAGGCTTGAACTGCCTATGTCAATGCTCAAGTGTTGCAGGCTCGGACGACGAGTGCGTTACCGTCTTGCAAAATGACAAGTAGGAGCAAGTTCATACGATGAGAGTGAAGATGATGAGAACAGAAGTCCCGAAGGAGAGACGTTTATTGTTTGTCTAGTGTTTTTATGAGTTTTCTATGAGTGTGGCACAAGGAAGTGAACTCAAGCTCTTTTCCATGGAATGTGTACTTGCTACTACATTCCTAGATGGAATAATAGAATAAGCACACTCAAGTAAGGAGAAGATCCCCAAAACTTGATTCCAGAGATTAGGGCCTAAGCTCACTAACTCGTTGAATTTATTAAGTGTTTTTGTAATTAAAATGAAGAAGTGTGTTTTATGATTTTCTTGATGAAGATGGTCTCATGATCAGACTTGTGCATCATGATAGACAAGCTTGTACTATCCCAAGATGGGAAAACTACAAGTGCTTCATGGAATAAAGCTATTGCACAGGAGACCACTTCAATCACCTATTAATTGTTTTTTGGCTTTTGTTTTGAGATGAGAAGAGAAAAGAAACAAAAGATCTTAAAGGTAAAAATATAATGGGGACTAACAAATCCTAACGTTATCATGCATGGATGAACCTAGGTTAGTGAGGTTTGAAATCTATCCTAATGAAGAAGAAGGAAAGAAAAAGGAGAAAGAAGAAGAACCATGGTGGTCTACGCACACCTCAAGTTAAGAAAGAATAAAAGAAGATAAGGAAGAAATTGAGATGAATTAGAAATAAGAAGGAGAGGAGAACGCAATATGAAGTAATTGAACAATGCACAAACAGAGCCTACACCAGTAGGACTTCCAGATGTAGCAGCATGCTCCTAACATGGCATCGGGACTAGAATGAGGCGCGAAAAATAATAGTTCCAGTGGTACCTAACGGAGAAGGTCTGTTGCCTCTTCAATAAATGCAAGAGAAATCCAGAAGCTTCCAACCAGTAAGAGGAGTTAAAAGTCAAGCACAATTTCTAATTATCAGGGTATCAATAGTCAAGTGTAAGCATCCAGCCTCCAAAATGACCAACAGAGAGAAACATAATTAACAGTTCGCATGATATCAAAGCCTAGGTGCAATTTGCATCCAGAGATCTCGTCAGTCCAAAAAAATAATCGACTAGGCGTTACAACTTGCATCAAGAGTTTCACGAACAATTAATATCAAAGCCATAATCAAGCAACATCTTCCATTGTCCACACCAAGCGAAACCTACAAAAATTTTAAGCACAAAACTAAAACCAATATTAAACACACTTATATTTAATCAAACTAAACTAATCGAAAACTAGAACCAAAGTTATATTAATATTCAAAATTAACAACAATTAAACCAACAAAATATTAAAATTCTAAACTAATAAATGATATAAACAAAGTTAGCAAAAATAAAAATAAAATTTTAATTTAAACCTAAATTTAACTCTTAACAAATGTTATTAAACTAATTAATAAACAATAATAAAGAAAATAATAAAAAAATAATAAAAAAAGAAAAGAAATGGGGCTATTCGATGGACTGGAGGGTGCTGAGGAGAAATTCAACGGGCCAAGGAAGCCCACAACAACAGTAGGGAGGGCGTATGCTAGCAAATAGGCGGTATGGTCATGAGGAAAACCAATGGGCTTGGCTTTGTCCAGTCCAAAAGCAATCAAAGGTTCCTGCTCATCCTCTTATGAAAAACAAAACAAAACAAATTTTTGATCCAGATCCACTTCTTCTTCTTCTTTTTCTGTTTTCTGTTTGTGTTTGGGTTGGAGATTATTGTGCTGATGAAGTTGGGATTGAAAAATAAACTGAAGGGTGTGGTGTCGGTTGTGTATGAGAATGAGTTGCGGTGTAAGGTGATGAAGGTGTGGTGGAGATTTGGTTGAAGAGAGGGTGGCGAAGAGTGAAAAGGCGTGGTTTGTGCGAGAGGATTTGGTGGTTCAGAGCTGTGGTTTTTGTGACTTTTTATTCAATGTTGTTTTCTGCAGATTTTTGTTCATAGGTGAAGATGAGTTATGTTAATTGTTGTTGAATCCGAAGAAGAGTGAGGAGAGATTTGAGGAAAGGGTGAAGGTTGTGTGTTGATGAAGAAAAATGAGCAATGAATGGTGAGAAAGTTTTAGTTGCGGTTTCATTACGTATGGAGGAAAAGGGTGTTTTAGGGAAATAGTTTGATATCTGTAAGGAGAAAAGGCAGAGAGATTTTCAGTGAGGGAGACTTCGTTGCATTTTGTAATGAATTTCGTGCGTGAGTGGAGGGAGTGAATCAACGTGTGATGTATTGTGTGATTTTTGTATCAAGGTAGTGTGTTGCCAAATAAGTTTGTTAAGTAGTGGTGGGGTCAGGCGAGTTTTGCAAGTTTGTTGAATGGATTTTTTACCGTCATCAAAAACGTAGTGTGGTCATGTGAGATAAATAAGTGATGGCTGGAAAAACAGCATTAAAAATGAATGTGATGAGTTGGGCCGATGGGCCCCTTTGTCCTATATATACATTTCCAAATTTGTTTTGTATATAAAAATGAAATGGTTTTATAATATCTTTTTTTGTTTTGGGATTTGAAGTAGAAATGGATAAAATAAATAATAAAAAAAAAGGAAAATGGTTTAGAAATGAACAATAAAAAGAAGAATTTAATTTATGGTGATTTAAGAATTTGGAAAAATAATAGGATTTAGATATTTTTGGGATTTTGATAAAACGGATTAAGAAAATGGACATGAAAATAATGAAAAATGGTTTATTGGATATGAGAAGTGGGTAGCGATTTGGGATTTATGAAATGGATATGGAATAGAAAATCGGATAGAAATATGGACAATGAATAAAAAGCAATGGATGTGATAAACGATGGATAGTGGTTATTGGATAATCAAAACAAATTGGGTAATGAAAATGGTTTAAGAAGTGGATATTCGAATAATCGAAAATATGGACGTGGTGAAATCGTTGTGAATTAGGATATAAAAAATGGTTAGGAAATGATGGAAATTACGGGTATGTATCAATTGGACATGAACTAAATCAAAGGCCACTGATGCACAATACACTTGAGTTTAATCCAACACCAAATTTATACCAACTCCCACACGCCTCAGATGAAATAAACACGACTGCCACATAACAACTTGCAACCAAAACAACAACTTTATGAATTAACTCTCTTCTGAAACTCATGAAGCATTTTGAACCGCCTGAGAAATCGACCACTGAAACAGAAAACCTGCACTTGGAACAATCTCTTGATAGTTTAACCAAGATTAGGGCAAACGTCCATTCGAACTAGATCACGACTAAACAAAATACACTTGAACTGAAACCAGAGTTATTGAGAAAGAAGATAACTTAGATGCTGAGAAGACGAGAATAGCCTTACAACTTGATGAAGAAGAAAATCCATGGTGACGAGCCAAATGGATCGGTAAACAACCATTGCAGACGTGAAATCCTTGAATACCATTAACCAGGGAAATAAACCCTAATTCAGTGACAAAAGCAATATGAGGATGATACCCTTGATGGTTGCATAACCGAAAACTTGAGTTCTACTGATAATCTGCAAATAAAGTGTGAAACCCTAATCCTCAAAATGACACTGATCCCATGTCTTATGCACATGATATGAATCCTAAATGTTAATGATTTAATGGAAGATGCGTATGAATGCAAAACGAAAAGCAGACAAAGACAGAAAAGCCAGAGGGAAAATTTTAGGGTGTTACAATCCCTTTGCATTTAGAAACATTTTCAAACTCTTCACACAAATTTCTTTTTAGGTTTGATGATAACTTGAGAATTTTCATTTGAATTAAGGGTCATTTAAACCCTATTTTTGAACCGTAACTTGGAAATATCTTTTCTGCCTAACCAAGAAGAGTTTGAGAATGATTATTTTTTAATTGTTTTGTGCATATCATGTAGTATATAGGATATTTTTTGCATGAATTTATCTTTCATTTTCAATTTGTTTGGCATTTTACATTGAAGATCACCCAAAAAACCCTAGAAACTTAGGAAATTCATAACTCCCTCTAGGTTTAGCTTCTGACCTTCCCCTTTGGATGGTAACCTAGTATAGATTTAGGGTTCCTTTGAGTTTATTTTCATTTTTTTATCATGTCATTTAATTCTGTCTTTGCCATTTGCATCTCATCCTTTCATAAAACTCTAATTTTGCATCTTCACTTGCATTCATCTTGCATATGCATCCATACATGAACTTGCCATGACATTTCATGCATTCACATGTCATCTTAGACATCTTAGAACATGTTAGAATCATGCTTGATCATTTCTTCATTCATTTTCCACGATTTGCATTCATTTCCATTCATTAACTTTCATGAACTTTCAAACTTCAAAGCATGCTTCCATTTGCATCTCATCTTTGTATGATCATTCACATGCACTTTGCATGCCTTTGCATCATGTCATTAGCATCATTTTCATCATGTGTATGCTTCTGGTTTTGATCTTTATCATTGCATATGCATCATTCCATTTCATTTCTTTCCTTATGCATCTTGTGCTAACTTTTCAGGTTAATGGTAAGTTGTTTGAGAGGTGAATTTGCCTTCACCTCCCACTTCCTCCCATCTTTTTATATTGTATCTTTGCTGCATTTTTTATTGTCTTTGAACAGGCTTGCTCACTTATGTTCATCTCTCACTTTCTTTCTTTAAGTTACTTATCTTCTTCAGTGAAGTAAGTAACTTATTTCTTCTACTTCTTCCTCCTTTCATCTGCTTCTTCCATTGGTGGCTTCCTTGAAGATCTCCCTCAAGCCTTACAAACCATAGGAACATCCAAGCATGATAATAATTAGGGTTGTGATTAGTCCCCCTTAGTTTTTACCTTTGAGTCTTCTTTGTGTCTCTCTTCTCATCTCATCATTAGAGACTAAACCTTTAAGGTTTTAAGACTTTGGAATTAGGGTTATGCATACATCCCTCTCTTAGGATGGAGTGTATAACTTTAATCCTAAGTGTTAAACCCTTAATTTGTTTAAACCTCTTAATTAATCCATCTAATAACACTAAGACAATAACTTGTAACTTGGGCCTTACATTAGGGTTCTAATTATTCCTTTATGGTTAAGAAGGACTAACCCTAGTGTTTAATGGACAAGTCCCCCTCAAGTTGTCTTACAAACCATAAAATCCATTTCTTAATCTCTCCCCTTATTTAAAATCCACTTAATAAAGGCTTGTCATCTAATGATTTTAATCTCTAACCATGGATTAGGTTGAGGTATCTTCCTCAGCTTAAGTGTTCTCATCTATTATCCTTCTATTAGGATGGTGTAATGAGTTCACTAATCCTTTATTATGGCTTAAAATCATTACTTAACACTAAACAAAACCCAAAAACATCTAATTAATCACAAGTAGGTTAATGATCTTAATCCTAAATCATCATGGCAATTAAGTTGAGATGCTTATCTCATACTTAAGTATTCTCATTATCCCTAATCAGGGAGGATATAATGAGTTTACAAGCCTTTGATTTAGGCTTAAGCTCATCAACTTATGCAAAATACCAAAAACAATAACAAAACTGAAAACACAAAAACAAGCAATAATCGTCTCCTCCGGGATTCTTTTCTCATCACACTCATTCATAAACGAGAACTTGCTTCTTCCGTCTAATGCAAGACACTTAGCACTCGAGCCAAACGAGTCATACACTTGAGCATAGACAAGCAAGCAGTTCACAGTCAATTTATTGCCCAGTCTCTTTGAGTCGAACTACGGTGTTCTGACTTCTTCATTGCACGAGAGGGTACGCAGGCATAACTTAACTGTTATCGAACAAAAGTCTTTGTGTCTTCCCCCTCTTTCGCCATTCTTTAAAACCCTCAGTTCCTGAGCATTCACTCTTTTGCAATGACACCTGTACATTCATTCCTTAGCTTTTGCACACAGATAGCACATACACTACCCCTTTAAACACAATCTTTTAATCGTGGATCCCGTCGAGTACGACGTACAATCTAGGTGCTAATACCTTCCCAGGTTATAACCAACCCCCTTTGTCAGTTTCTCTGGTTCGCGACCGTCTTATCCATCTTTTTCTAGGTTTATGCAGCATTACCTTTCCTTCGGGATAAAAATGCCTAACTGGCGACTCTATTCAGTTCACCTTCATTCCTCCTTTCGCCGACCGTTCGCTCTTGTACCGGGATGCAAATCTTTGGGAGCCGCAATGCCCAAATAATGATTCATGCTACGAGCATGGGGCAGGTGGGTCCCAAACTAACTCTCCATGTTGCAGACACTGTCGATTGTGTTTATGCAGGTACAGGTAGAGGTATTGCTAACAGAGATAAAAGCAGATTCCCAAGAGGAACGTTTCTTTATGCTTGAACAAGAGCAGGAGGTGTCTTCCAGGGTGTCTCCAGTCATCCCCAGTAAAGCGGAAGTTGAAATCTCTCCCAGCAAGGTAGCAGAATGTGGGTGTCCTCCCCAAGCATAGACTTCCCTACAAATACAGGGGAAATTCCCAGCAGTACAAGGAGAGTCATTCCTCCCCAGCAAGGTGCTTCCTCAGCAATGTCATGCCTCTGGTTCCCAGCCAAGTCAGGAGGTCTCCACTTCCCCATCAAATTTCAAGAAGGGTTCATCTCCAGAAGGGTCTTAGCACTCCAATCTTAAAGGTCCAATTTATTTTTGGCAATGGCGGCTATTCAGAGCCGGAGTATCATTGACAGCTTTCCCCGCAAAGTTGTCTCCTCTTCATCAGGATGGATCATATCAGTGCAGTGATCATCGTTTCTCCCCAGTCAAGCCATCTAGGATACTCGCAGTCTCCTTTTCGGGAGATCCTTAGCATTTGCATTTGCATAATCATCATTACATTTGCATCATCCAAAGCGTTGCATTTCCATCCTCATGGAGCATTACGCCATAAATCCAAGCATATGCATGCCAGCATGGGCCGGTTTTGAGGTATATTACGAACATCTTCTCAACCTGAAGTACTCCGCACAGAGGATACCAATATCATTTTCCAGACAACCTGGTCTTTTCAAGTCAATGTTTGTCACCCATTCCGCGTCTTGTTTGGTACAACAGTCGCGTCGCAGGTTCTCGTTTTGTACAACGGTCCTGTTTTCCTGGGCTCTCGTTTATGTACAACGATCTCTTTCCATCTTGTCCTATTTCCATTGCAGTTTCTGGTTATCGACTGAGGCCGGTATACCATTGCGTCTCCATTCGAGGATGGTTTCATGTTAGATCTGAGGATCTTTTGTGAGTTGTCATTCGAGGATGTCATTCTTTTCTTCAAGTCCTTCTGAGGTTGGTCTTGTTGTCGTGACTATCATTCGAGGACGATAGACCATTTTTTAGCTTATTGATTGAGGTCAGTTTGTCTCTTTTGCAAAGCCTGTCTGAGGTCAGTCTTTGTGTTTCTGGTTATCGACTGAGGCCGGTATACCATTGCGTCTCCATTCGAGGATGGTTTTGTGTTAGATCCGAGGATCTTTTGTGAGTTGTCATTCGAGGATGGCATTCTTTTCTTCAAGTCCTTCTGAGGTTGGTCTTGTTGTTGTGGCTATCATCGAAGATGATAGGCCATTTTGAGCTTATTGATTGAGGTCAGTTTGTCTCTTTTGCAAAGTCTGTCTGAGGTCAGTCTTTGATGTTTCTGGTTATCGACTGAGGCCGGTATACCATTGCGTCTCCATTCAAGGATGGTTTCGTGTTAGATTCGAGGATCTTTTGAGAATTATCATTCGAGGATGGAATTCTTTTCTTCAAGTCCTTCTGAGGTTGGTCTTGTTGTTGTGGCTATCATTTGAGGATGATAGACCATTTTGAGCTTATTGATGGAGGTTAGTTTGTCTCTTTTACAAAGTCTGTCTAAGGTCAGTCTTTGTGTTTCTAGTTATCGACTGAGACTGGTATACCATTGCGTCTCCATTTGAGAATGGTTTCGTACAAGATCCGAGTTGTCATTCGGGGATGACATTTTCCCCAACATATTTTGTTACCCACAGTGTACAAATTTTCAGGTTTTATTCGAGTATTCAATCACTCCATATCTTGATCATCTAAAAGTTGTTGCAATTATTCGTTCAGGCTTGCAGATGATTGAATAGGGGCAACTATAATACCTCAAAATTTTCCCTCATATTTCTTACCTTAACTGGCTTTACGCTTCGCATTCGCCTGCATTTTCCATTAGGCCATATCATTCACAATCATGCATTTTCATTAGCTCCCAATGATTGGGATCTTGTGACTTGATTCTCCTTATTCAGAGGTGATACTTCTAGACGTGGTGCACTTAAGAATGATACAAAGGTTGAAATATCATCATGGTGAACAGTCTCTCAAAAAGGGCCATCCAGTGTTAAAGTTTGGTTAATTGGAAAATTTAGATTTTTGGTTTAGGATTTGTCCTTTGTACTCAAGTTTTTTAAGCTGATCCTTAAAGTCTGGATGTTTCGATCATAAAAAGCATCATATGGATTTCAGAGGTTGTTTAATTCGGGATATACTTGAGGTACTATTATAGAGCATGAAAAGGAAGATTTGGAATCCATTCATATGAAGTAGTGTGTCGTTGACCTAGTTAGAGTGAGCAGTTCGTCACTCTTCATCATTACACTGATAAGATACTATTGCAAGTGGATGTTCAATTACAATTCAAAGAGATATGTTGATGAACTCCATGCCATTAATCAATTTAATTGGATTTATTATTAATTGAAGTTTTCTTCTTTTAATAGTAAATTTAGTTATTATCTTTTTGGGCCTTAGTTACAAGATTCACACTTGGCCCATATCTTCATAAGTTCACACTTGGCCCATATTTTTGTCTCAAGCCCAATTACCCAAATTATCCATATTAGTTCTAATTCCATTTCATTATTAAATCACATTTCTATCCATAATTTTTGTTAAATCCAAAATAAATATAGCTCATATTTCGGTCCGATTAACCATTTTTTAGTCTATGACCCAATTCATGTTTCAAACCAAGTCTTGTCCATTAAAAGCCCATATCACAAAACCGTTTGGAGACCCTTTTGAATGTGTTTCATTGTCCAAGGTCCATTCAACTATCCATATTCACTTTTAATTCCTTATCCATTTTATAAGAGTCCATCTTAGTTTTCAAATTCCCTTTTTAAACCATACCATTTTTATTAACAATTCTAGTTCTAATGACCATTGTTAGGAGACCTTCTTTTTCCATCTAACATACAAACATTTGCACTATTAAGAAGTTCAAAGAGCTATTAAAAGTTCGGATCCATATTGGTTAGGTTACACCTCAATAATTAGTGACAAAAGTACCAAAAGACAATAATAAATTGATACACCAGAATAGAATAATATGAAGGAAGATCAGTTACAAAAATAATACAGTTATGAAATTGGTACATCAAAATTGAAGAGTTGATATAATAAATGCTGAAATTCAGAAGCATGACAAAAATGTAAGAGAAATCCTTTCAGTTTCTAAGCTTTCCATGTCGGCATGATAACTCTTTATATCTCCAATCTCCAATCTTCACAACTGACAAAACCCCTCTCCTGCATCAATTATTCAATCATATTCTTTAATCTTCACTACTTCAACCTTCTGAAACTCTCATCAAATTCTCCATCATCAATCTCACACAAAAACAATCAGCAATCTTCACTTCGCCTTCAAGCTCGCACCTGCAAGAACAAAGTTAAACTCAGCACCACCATTCAATTCACCTCGTTCATCAACCTTCAATAACACCGTCTCCAGCCTGCACATCATGCCAAGAAACGAAAATCAATTTCAGTAAGCATCTACGCAAGGACCATCGGCAACCATTTCAGCCTCTGCAAAATCAACTGCGACAACGTCACAAGTTCGGAATCAAGCAGGAAAATAAGAATAGAATAAAAAAATGATGATGATGATTAACGGTGACTGGATGAAACCATAAAAACCACAACAGGTCTCGCAGAAAATCGGTCTACATTTGTGATAAGTTCAGGACTGTGTCGAATAAAAACTTACAACAGAAATGAAGAGCGGAAGGCTCAGTTGTAACAAATTCTTTTGCGATTTCTTTCTCGCATCTCCATTAACTCAGTTTTCGTCCTAAAATCACAAAGTAAAAATAAGATCAGCAAGGGATTCGAAATTGAAGCTAATACTTTCAATCCGCACTAACAGACTCAAAAAATAGAAAACCAAAAAAAAATCCCTAACAGAAAATAACAAACTCCTAACCGAATTCTTCTGGAAACTTCACCTGAGTTTTTCACCAAGAGCATTGATCTTCTTCTATAAAGCTGAATTCAGCTTCTTCTATTCTGGTTCTTGACACAATTCCACCATTTTTTGCTGATCTTTCTTCCCTCAACCACTCTCCAACACCACTCTTCTCCAATAATTTTTCGTTTTCTTCATCACTCTCACAACTTCTTCTTCTCCTTCAATCTTCTACCATTTTTTTCCCCAATTATTCTGCAACCTCAATCCAATCTCATCCACCGTATTTCCAAGATGCTGATGGCAATGATTCAAGGCCTTAATGCTTCCATCTCTATCTTCTGATATCACGTAGTGTCGCTCCCCGGATTTCCATCTTGGTACAAATGCGAAAGTGGCGCGGAAAGAGGTAGAGTCGCCAGCCAGGCATTTTTATCCCGAAGGAACGGGAATGGTAATGCTGCACAGACCAGAAGAAAAGAAAAGGAAGGACACGGGTCCTGCGAACCAAAGAGACTGGGTTCGGGAGTCGGTTACGACCTGGGAAGGTATTAGCACCCCAGATCGTCCGCCGTACCCGACGGGATCCACACTTGCAAAGAAACTGTTTCAAAGGGTGAAGAAATGAAAACTGCTGCAAAAGAAAAGGAACTGGAACTAGAAAAGGAACTGAGAAATAAATGAAGAGATAAAATGTAGGGAAAATAAAAGATTGTGCTCGAACGGGCCCTACCCGCTGCCTACGTACCTCATCTGGACAATGAGGATCAGAGTCGTCGTAGATCCCCTAACTAGGGGTGGAAAGGATTGCTTGTGTATTAAGGCTTGAACTGCCTATGTCAATGCTCAGGTGTTGCAGGCTCGGACGACGAGTGTGTTACCGTCTTGCAAAGTGACAAGTAGGAGCAAGTTCGCGGACGGAGCGAAAGAGGTGAGAAAAGAATTCCCGAAGGAGAGACGCTTATTGTTTGTTTGTGTTTTTTTAGAAGCTTTTATTGGTGTGGCACAAGGAAGTAAACTCAAGCTCTTTTCCATGGAATGTGTACTTGCTACTATATTCCAAGATGGAATAATAGAACAAGCACACTCAAGTAAGGAGAATATCCCCAAAACTTGATTCCAGAGATTAGGGCCTAGGCTCACTAACTCATTGAATTTATTAAGTGTTTTTTATAATTAAAATGCAGAAGTGTCTTTTTATGATTTTCTTTATGAATATGGTCTCATGATCAGACTTGTGCATCATGATGAACAAGCTTGTACTATCCCAAGATGGAAAACTACAAGTGTTTCATGGAATAAGGCTATTGCACAGGAGACCACTTCAATCTTTATTAAATGTTTTTTAGATTTTGTTTTGAGATGAGAAGAGAAGAGAACCAAAGATCTTGAAGGTAAAAGTCTAATGGGGGGACTAACAAACCCTAATGTTAACATGCATGGGATTCCTAAGTTAGTGAGGCTTACTATCCTAAAGAAGGAAGAAATAAGGAAGGAAGCAAGAGAATGAAGAAGTGAAGAGGGTAGAAAGGATGGCCTAAACATATCAAACACAAATAAGAAAGCACAAAGAAAAGAGAAGAGATAAGAATTGGAGATGTGGGAATCTCATCCACACCTCTCACTTACGAAAGCCCCTGAAATGGTTAAAAGCATAAGCAAGCAAATAAGGCCAAATGAAACACAAAATGGGCATAAGATCAAGCCAAGACATCACAGCCAGAATTGGAACCTTAATTACAAGTGTCAAGATCAAACACACAGCACAAAATGAGAAATGGATTAAACAGTTCAACATAAAGCATTATAGATTATCATGACAAAGCAAAACAAATGTGAGATAACACAAAGCATAAAAATCAAACAAACATCACACACTTCAAGACCAGAACCCTAACATGTCAAGAATGTGCCTAAGCATCACAAGAGATTAATAATAGAAGCATACAAACTTAAACATTAGCATGAGAAGCAAATATGCATAAGAAGTAAGGTGAACATGTACATAAGTGAATGAACTTCAAAGGTAAGAAACCACAAAATTTCTCAAAATACAAACATCATTCAAAGACCATAGGGGTATCCTCATCCTAAAAGGGATCTAAACAACCTAAGGGAGTTGGCACAAGTGCCCTCCTAACCTAAGGACTAAACATATGACCAAAAAGGATGCAAAAGGAGAGAAGCAAACAATAAAATTCAAATTAAATCAAGCATTCATCCAAAAATTCCACAAATTTGCACAAAGACTTTTCAAACATCTAATATTAGCATGCCAAAAGAATAGGATCAAAGTCAGAAGCTATGTAGGTCAAATATGTGCCTAAACATGGATTAGGGTTATGAAACTTCATGCACAAGTTAAGGATAAAAAATACTCAAACAAACTTCTAAAAATCAGAAGGAAAATCACCAACAAACTACACTTCAATGCGAATCCAGAGCAAAAAGAATCAATTCAAAATTAAAATTAATGATCAAGATATAAATTCTACAAGTCAGCATGTGTTTAAAATGAAATAAAAACAATTAATAAAAGCAACAATTAATTCCAGCGTGGGAAATGAAAATAAATGGAAAATAAAATATCAAAAATTAAAGAAAACTCAAAATATCATTTATGAATTTTTTTGGAATTTTTAAGAACCTATAAATATTTTTAATTAATAAAAAAGCAACCTGAAATAAAATAAGTATAAAAAATAAAAGAGATGGGCCAGGGGTGCAAACAGCAAAGATATTAATTCAAAATCAATGGGCCTGAGAGAGGGAGGGGTGCGAATATCATCCTGAGCCCAATGAACCCGACGCATGTACACATTATTATGGTGGAAAATCAGGAAAATAAACAAGCCACTGGATCCAACCAACGCATCAGATCAAGTCAAATCTTAAAACTAGATCAAGCATCCAAGAGTTCAGTGCGTGTGTGCATGATAACTGTGGTGAGGTGCCAAACATAATGCTTTATTCTGATTTAAAATATAAAACGAAATCACGTGTAAGGGATGGTGTGTTTTTAATGTGCTGGCAATATGTCATCCGTCCAGATGAAAGATCCAAAGGCTATGAGATCATATTCTCCAATCAAACATTTCCAGAATCCGGCGACCAGAGCCCTAGCTCCGGCGCCGGAAAACTCATAATCAAGAACAAACCATCATAAACAAAGCTATAAACCTCCATATCGGATCATCTAATCAACCTAAACGTGAATTAAGCACTCAAATATACCAACAATCCATGAATTCATCAAATCGAAGCAATCAAAGTTTGACATCAAACTTTCAAATCCAGATTTCTCACTCAATAATCCACCAATTTCAAATCCAATTAGTGCAGTGTACTCAACAAAGTTTACAGATCACAATGCACACAAGAAAAACAAGTTCTAGATCTATGGATTTCAAGTCATACCTGAGGTTGAACCACTTCAAAATCACCAGAATAGAGCTTCAAATGTTGCAGATCCGTGCACTTTGATCTCCTCTTGCAAAATAAATGCAAGAGGAAGCTTGAGAGAGCCTGAATTGAGGAGCTCGAAGGATCTTGCTCTGAACTGCAACTTCTTGTTTCTTCACTTTTAGCTCAGATTGATGAGAGAAATGGAGTCCTTGAAGCTTGTAGAAGAAGAATATGAAGAGAGATGAGAGAGATGTGTCTTGGGGAGAGAGATTCGAAAGCTTTTGCTCTTGTGCATGAAACTTTGAATCTGAGAAATGAGAGAGTGTTAGTCTGCATTCAGAGCATGCTTGGCTTTTATATCATGTGTATATTACACTGATTAGGGTTTTGTGGTGAGTGGTAGCATGAGTTGTGTGATAGGGATTGTTTTGCAAAATTGCATGAAGAATGAGAATGAGCAAATTGCTCGTGCATTTGATTCCCCCTTGCACATGCTAAGCCCTCATCCCAGCCCTTGATTCATGATGAAATGATCCTACCCCTCAGATGTTAGTATCATGCTTTTCTTATGATCATGCATTTTTTGCATTTTGTGAAATATCTCACATTCCATGCACGATTTTTGAACTTTCTCTTGGGCCAAATGTGTTTCATTCCAAGCCTTATGATATTATGGTCTCACTTTTCCCATTGATCAACTTAGAAATGACTTGCAATGCCTTTTGCAACTTGGTGTAAAATGATAATTCATGTAAAACCCTAAAAATGGCCAAACTTCCCTTGCTCATAACTTTTCAACCATAAATGCTATGGACAAGTTCTTGTACTTTTTGAAAATGGGAGAGCATACCCTACAACTTTCATGTTTGTTGGAAATTCATTTGAGATAATTTTGATCATGAAAGAGGGCTTTTAAAATTAGGGCAAAAGTTGCCAAAAATAGAAAGTTTCAAAACAAGCCATATGCCAAAAATGGAAAGTTCTTCAAAACTCCTTGATTCTTGATCTTTGACTTTTCCAAACCTCTTCTAAGGTCTTAAGGGCATCCCTTGACTTGCAAAATGGAGTTGGACCCCTTGAATTCTCACAGTTGACTTTTGAATTGCACAGTTGACCAATTTCTTCTTATGCAAGCAACTGATGAAATAACTACCTTCCACAAGGAATTTTCTCACCAAATTTTATCCATAGGAACCTCTTATCATGTGAAAGACTTTTCCCACATGAAATGGCCAAAGTCATAAAGAATTCCTGCTTGAAAGTGAAACCCTAATTTGGGAACCATTGTGTAGGAGCTTGCCCTAACTTTGATTCTCTAATGATCTCCCAACCTCCTGGGCTCTTGTAAAGGATCTTGAACTTGTGAATGTCATGTAGAATCATCATGGAACTTGGACAAGTCTACTTGGCCTCTTTCTATAGCTTATAATTCCTCAAATCCACCATTGGTTGATCATATGCCTAATGCTAGAACATGAGAATGTTATGCTTCATTTTTCCATGCAAAGATGCCAAAGACATGACATGATTATGATGATTATGATATGATGATGATGCTTAAAAGAAGATGGAAAATTTGGGGTGTTACAGCTGCCCCTATTCAAGCAACTGTTAATCTAAAAAGGACGGTAGCACGGGCTATCGACCGTTCAAGATGAACTGTGGTTGAATACCAAGAAAACCTGAAATTTGCACTCTGATGGAGAATGCAAGTGGTGGGAAATAAACCCAACCAAATGACACTTTGGTGACTTTAATGGGGAGAAAGCAGACGAGCTCCTTCCAAGTTGAACTGTTACGCCAGATAAGGAAAACTTAGACAGACGAATCGTCTTCGAACAAACTTGTTACGCCAGGTGCTGGACATACGAACCCTCATCAAGCAAACCTGTTATGCCAGGAACTGGAAATACGAGCCCTCTTCAAGTAAACCTGTTACGCCAGGAACTGGACATACGAGCCCTCTTCATACACTTTGCAAAAATATATGACTTGAGACAGACGAATCTCCTTCGGATAAACCTGTTACGCCAGGACCAGTGATGCACTTAAGTCTGTGGGATAGACATGCATAATCAGGATAGACGAACCCTCTTCATATATTATCCGTAGATATATGGTCTAAGACAAACGTGCCTTCTTCGAGCAAACCTGTTACACCAGGTGCGACATTAGGATTGGACGGACCCTCTTCACAAATCTTTCGTAGATACGTGGTGTCTGAGACAGACGAACCTCCTTCGGATAACCTATTACGCCAGGACTGGTAACCATTTTGACGTTTAAACCCACCATCAGGTCTTCAAACCTCTTCAACACAGACGAGCATTGGATGATCATCAAGAGAACACAGACGAGGGCCATAAGTCAATGATACAAACGAATATTAGACAATGATCTAAGAAACGCAGACGAGCGCTTCAGGCGATGATACAGATGAATATCAGCCACTGGTACAGACGAATACCAGAAACCCAACACAGACGAGCATTTGAAGTAGCAATACAGACGAGTACCAGAAATTTAACACAGACGAGCAATTGGAGTAGCAATATAGACGAGTACCCGAAATCTAACATAGACGAGCAATTGGAGTAGCAATACAGATGAGTGGGGAAGATGATACAAACGAGTATCCAACAATGCAAACAAGCTTCGAACAAATAACACATACAGACGAATGTTGGAGAACGCATACGAGCATCACATAAGTTCCAACACAGACGAGTGTTGAGCACCAAATGGATGTTACGCACATACAAGTGCTGGGAAATGCAGACGAGCAGCAACAACTAACAAACATGTGCGACTACCGGGGAAAGCAAACAAGCAATAACAAAGCATGAACACAGACGAGTGTTGGGGTGATTTTGACGAGCAACTACCAAACATTAAACACAGACGAGCATCGGGAAATGCAGCAGAGTTCAAAACGAATATCCAACACAGACGAGTAACAGGAAATGCAGACGAGCACGAACAGATAACAAACACAGACGAGTGCTGGGGAGTGCATACGAGTAAAAGCAACTATCAAACACAGACGAGTGTTATGGGTGCATACGAGCAAAAGCAACTATCAAACACAAACGAATGTTGGGGGTGCATACGAGCAAAAGCAACTATCAAACACAGACGAGTGTTGGGGGTGCATACGAGAAAAAGCAACTATCAAACAAAGACGAGTGTTGGGGGTGCATACGAGCAAAAGCAACTATCAAACACAGACGAGTGTTGGGGTGCATACGAGCAAAAGCAACTATCAAACACAGACGAGTGTTGGGGGTGCATACGAGCAAAAACAACTATCAAACACAGACGAGTGTTAGGGGTGCATACGAGCAAAAGCAACTATCAAACACAGATGAGTGTTGGGGGTGCATACGAGCAAAAACAACTATCAAACACAGACGAGTGTTAGGGGTGCATACGAGAAAAAGCAACTATCAAAAACAGACGAGTGTTGGGGGTGCATACGAGCAAAAGCAACTATCAAACACAGACGAGTGTTGGGGTGCATACGAGCAAAAGCAACTATCAAACACAGATGAGTGTTGGGGGTGCATACGAGCATCAAACAAATTCCCGATTGGCAACAAGAATCACAACTCTGCAGAGGAGAACCAGGTCAATAGGCTTTGACACTTAACTCTGGTTAGGGGGTGAATAATTGTTTGTATCATCACATTGACCAAAAATAAATTGGTGACTTCGCTGGGGAATATTTCAATGATGGGAGTGAAACCCAAACATGAACTCTGTGGGGAAATCGGGCATTCAGCTGCCTGTCAGGCATACTTCACTTGTGGAAAGATAATCCGCTCGGGGAAAACCAGCTCTTCACACAGTCTTGAGGATCTGCTGGGAATTAATTTTGTTTCCTCTGATCTGCCTCAGCTGGGGGATATTCTGCTTGGGAAAGTGTGATACCATCCTGCAAAACCTGTAACAACAGAATACACATATGTGCCCCGGGGACTTGCATGGTATGATATGTGTAGCGGTAAAATAACGAGTGTAAGCTATTGATTAACTTAACTCAATATACACAGAGTCGCCACCGCGCTTTTATTTATTTCCAAAAGGAAAAAGGCAAAAAGAACTAAGAAAGCCTAATGAATCTAAAAGAAAAAGCTAAAAGAAACAAACAGAGAATGGGTACGGGGATTGGTTACAAATCGGGAAGGTTTTACGCACCCGACTTGTCAGTGGTACTCCACGGGAACCCTTTGAAATATTTACTGCATTTTAGTCTGAAATTGTTTTGCTTGAAAAAAAGATGGAAGAGATGAGAAGAAGAATGTTTTTTAAGATTTTGGTGTTTGAAGAGACGAATGTCTCATGCCTACGTACCCATAAAGTGCAATGCGAGATCAAAACCCTGTAGTTCGTGGTACAAATTGTGAAAAGGCAAATGAGTTGAATTGATTTTAAAATGTAAAGATAAGTCGTCATTCTTTAGCGAATAATTCCGCTAGAAAGAATGAATCATATCTAAACATAAAAAAAATGGTTAAAAGAAACATGCACGAGGGCACAAAATCAATTGAGTGAGTTGTGAATGTTTTAAAGTTTTTTTGAGAAAGAAAGTTTCGATATGCTTATGTGGTTTAGCATTTATTTAAGGAAATGAAATGAAAAGGTAAAAGCACATGACCGAAGTCAAGGTTTGATTGAGAAAAATGTTTGAAGTTTGAAAAACAAAGAAAGTTTTGAAAAGAGGAAGGAGATTTGAAAATTGAAGAAGTGGGAAGAGATGAAGGGACTATCCTAAAACTTGAAAATAAAAGCTAAAGGAAGAATGATCAAACCAAATGGAAAGCATCTTTTGAAACAATCGGATTTCCATCTTCATAATCAAGTGAACTCAATCGGAGCCAAAGCCTTCAATCCATAACAACTCAAGCAAAGGGATAGATCCTAAAATCTAAGTCCGAAACTCCAATGCTAAGGATAGTAACCATAGTCCGAAATTAAAGTCACCCATTTTTTAGATGTTTATTCCCTTATTAATATTTTGGTGTCCAAATAGACAAAGGAAAAATCACAAGCAAAATAATATAAACAATAAGCAATATGATGAATGATATAGAAGCATAATAAGAGAGATAAAGAACGAGAAATTAAAATAAAAGGATAAGGTGCGAGAGATTAAATTTAAATGGATTATTATATTCAAATTATTATAATATTTACAATAAAAGTGGTATGATGAACTTAATCAAGCACAACCACGAAACAAAAATAACAAAATCGAGGCAACCGGATCCAAGTGGATCGCATTCCGAATCGGGACAACTTTAGGTCTATGTTAAGCAATCGCCGAGTAATTTACGGAGTAATTACCCTACAAATCAGGCCGGCCACCACTAATTAAAGTGGAAAATGTTCGTGTTAATACATGTTAGAGAAAAGATATTATGGATCGTTCTCCGAAAGCATGCCACACTAAAAGAAGAAGAACGGTCTAATCTTAATAGATGTTTTCGTTAAAATTATCGAAGGCAATCTATCACGATCTCAAAGTATGGAGAATGATCCAAATGATCATTCATCCATAGATTTGAAATAATGAAGATTAAACATCTTCGAAAATTAACAATCACGAATCGGAGATTGTCATCGACCAAAAATAAAAGATGAAGAAAAATGGATCTAAAAGTAGATCCATAAAAGAAATAGAAATATTTTTTAAAATCCTTTTCTAAAAATATCTTTTCTAAATACTATTAAAATGCTTCTCTAAAACTCCTTTCTAAAATCTATTTTCTAAAATGTTTCTAAATATTTTCTTAACATATATTTTCTAAACTTATTCTAAAATATATCAAAATAAAAATTGAAAATGAATTTCTTAATAAAATCTAAACTAATCACAAAATAAAAAAAAAGAAAAGAATAAACCAAGGAAATTGGGGAGAGGGATCCGTGTAGCTTGGTGGGGTCTGTGGATAGAAATGAACCAGATGGCATCTAAGCCCAAACACTTCATATCTCAGTCTTTTATTAAAATAAATTGAAAAAAAAAGAAAACAAATACATAAAAAATCAGAGTAAAGAAGAATTAGGTCTTCTTCTTCCTTCCACGCAAAACACAGGAGCGGCAAGAACATCACCTTCAGCAGTGAAAAACGCCGGCAGCTTCTTCAAATTCGATCAACTTCGTCACTCTCCTCTCAATTTAGGTTTTCTTTTTCCTCTTAATTTCGAATCGGAGTTCGTTGGAGAACGGTTATTGATGGAGTTTATGGAGCAAAAGAATTGAATTCATGAAGGTATGAAGGATTGAGTGAGATGGTATTTTCCGAAAGCGAAATGATGAAATTGGAGGAAGATTGGTGAGGTTGACGCGGAAGAATCGCGGTTAGGTATTCTCCGGTTCCGGATTGTGATGAAATGGAGTTGAATTGAAACTTGGTGTTTTGATTTTTGCAGGGATTTCAGGTGGCTCTCCAAGCTTGGGAAAAATGGAGAAGGAAGCTCTTATTTATAGATGAGATGAGGTGAGATTGAAGCTTGCCGTTTTGGATTCATTTGTTGCGTTTAAGGGCTCACGGGTTTTTCCTTTCGGATGATGCAGTCCCTGCGCTATATGGCTGGAAGTGTGCGTGACTTTTTCAAATTTGTTTTATGCTTCAGGTGTTGATTTCGTGCGTGCGGATTTGCTGGGTGTGTGAAATTGTTGATTTCGGCTTACGGCGTGAAGACTTGGATTATTGGCTTGTGAGGCTTGGCAAAAGATGAAGTCACGCTTGAAATGTGGTACGGCTTTTGCAAGCTGAGGCTGGGATACGGTAGGATGTGGGGTTCGTACGACTTGAATTTGTTTTGATGCTGGGAGTTGGCTTTGGCTTGGGAATTTGTTTAGCTGCGGCGTGCGCAGGTGGGTGAAATTGTTGGAGGTTGTTTGTGTTTGGTACGGCTGGACTTGGTTTTGCTAGCTGTTTGGACAAATCACGTGCGGAAGGCTGTGAGCAAGGCTTGGAGTGTGGGGCTTGTGAAATGTGAGGCTAGCTGGTGAAGTGTGAGGAAAGGTGGGCCAAAAGTGTGAAGAATACGGGGTTGCGGCTATGACATTGTAGCTGGAATTGTTTTGCCTTTTGGCTGATGTTGATGGGCTAGCACGTGTGGCTGGAGAGGTGGTATGGGAAAAAGGTTGGCTGAAGGAAAGGTGTGTTACGGCATGTTGTGGCTTGTAGTGTGTGATGAGAAGTTTTGTGGGCCAAAGTGATGAGGCAATGGCTTGGGGTTGTTGGAAAAAAAATATTGGCTTGATGACTTGAGGTTTGGATTGAGGCAACTTTTTTTTCTAATAATAATGGACTAAAAATGGGCCATGGAGTAAAAAGAAAATTTCATATGGGCTTGAAAAATTATGGTTTTATTATATGAATTAAGAATATGGATTAAAAAAAATGAATTAATTGGGAATGATTAAAAAGGAAATGATAAGAAAATGGACTAAAAGATATAAAAAAATGGAGAATGAAAATATAAAGAATAAAATAATCGGGATGGATTAAAAGTTAATTGGAAATGGGTAATGAATGATTGGTAAAAATTGGAAAATGAATATGGATATTCGAAAGAATAGGGATTTTGAAATGGTGAATTTAATATGAATAATCGGTAAAAAATGGAAAATGAATAGAAATGGATAATGGCTATATGTAAAAATGTGATGGTTTATGGATCGAATAAAAATGGATGGAACGGATAAATGGATATGAAGTGATGATTTTTAAGCCCACGACCAACTCCTGATTTTTTCTTGCACAAGCCACTGATAATGATGAATACAGTCAATCTGAACCAATGAACCACTTGCCAATTCCACCACAGTCACTGACATTATCTGAAATCGCCCTGATAACTTGAATCCATGATGAGGAAAATAAATCCTCAGATGAATCACTGATGCACCGAACCAAATTAATCTGGCCTGAAACGTCTTAAGACCCACAACTTGAGGATCTGAGGAATTTCGCACACAACAAAGCTTGAACTTTGAACCACACTGTCTGAGAGATGAACCACTGGCACCAATAACTTGCAGTCGAGGCAATCTTTTGATAGTTTGACCAAGATTAGGTCAAACGTCCAATTGAATCGAATCATACCTGAACAAACGCATCTGAATTGGAATCACTGCACTTTCCTTGAAATCCTGCAACACAGAGAAGAAGAAGAGGCAATTGCTACATTTTTTTTTGTATTTTGGTTAGAGGTTAGAAAGTATAAACAAATAACAGAAATTAAACATGGTGATCCCCTGCGAAGCAAAGACCTGCACCTGAAAAATGATAAACGAAACAGTGTATGATCTTGTTTTTATGAAAATGCAGATGAGATACGAAAAATCTTAGGGTCAAAAATTAGGGTCTGACAGATGCCCCTATTTAAGTTTCTTCAATCCAGAGATAATGAAGATTGAAATCTTCGTTTCGACAAGATGGAAGATACTTAAATATCAAAAAACCCAATTTTTGATCCTAAGATGCCAAAAAATGGAATGAAATGAAATGAACGATGTGAAATGATATGAAGATGATATGGAAATGATATGAAGCATATGAAACTATTTATGAAAGCATATGAAAATATATGAAGGCACATGAGATGCTATGAGAAAAATATGAAATGTAGAGAAAATATGTGACAGCATATGAAATACTATGAGAAAATTTATGAGATGATATGAAATGTATATGAAAACAAATGAAATGCAGAGAAATCCGTGAGGGACAAGACGACACATGAAAAAGAGTAAACGCTGGGGATAAAGAGCATAAGACTCCGATGAGGAAAACAACATGTTAGAGACCAAAACATGGCTCAGCCGAGACGAAAATGTCCAAGAATAGCAACTGGACAGAAATGATCACAACATCCAGGAATGGCGCTGAATGAAGTAAGAAAAATCCCGAAAAAATACACCAGAAGCATCCAAGGATGACATAACTGACTTTACTAAGGATATCCGAGAATGGAAATCGGAAAAGGGTAATCACAACATCTGAGAATAACAATCAGATAAAAAGTGAATCACAACATTCAGGAACAGAACTGAATGAAATGGGAAAATTCGGGAAAGCACATCAACTTAATGATGACTCCAACATGGAAATCCAAGAATAGTAATCGGAAGGCAAGTGATCACAACATCTGAGAATGGCAATCAGATAAAATGCAAAGCACAACATTCAGGAACAGAACTGAATGAAATGGGAAAAAGTCTGGGACAGTGCATCAAATCAATGATGACTTCACTATGGACATCCGAGAATAGCAATCGGAAGGAAAGTGATCACAACATCCAAGAATAACAATCGGATAAAATGTGAATCACAACATTCAGGAATAGAACTGAATGAGATGGAAAAAAGTCGAGGACAGTACATCAAATCAATGATGACTTCACTATGGACATCCGAGAATAGCAATCGGAAGGAAAGTGATCACAACATCCAAGAATAGCAATCAGATAAACTGTGAATCACAACATTCAGGAACAGAACTGAATGAGATGGAAAAAGGTCTGGGATAATACATCAAATCAATGATGACTTCACTATGGACATCCGAGAATGGCAATCGGATAAAAGGGTATAATATTTGAGAAGACACAACAAGTAGGTAAAGAAAAAGTTCTGGAGAGACAGACAAATGCCAAGTAAGTTGGACTTTGACCAAAAAGTAAGAAGTTGAAAACAACGAGACTTCGAGAAATGCATATGAGGACTAAAACACTCAGTATGCAGACATTTAGAAAAATGGGAACTACAACACCCAAGAACACGCATAATGAGGACTAAAACACTCAAAAATGCAAAAGTAAACAAAACTGGGGAATAACACACCCGAGAAAACGCATAATGAGGACTACAACACTCAAATATGCAAAGATAAACAAGATTGGGGAATAACACACCCAAGGAAACGCATAATGAGGACTAAAACACTCAAATATGCAAAGATAAACAAGACTGGGGAATAATACACCCAAGGAAATAATATGAGAGAAAATGCTGACAACCAGTTTAGACTCTTAGAGGAGTGGAAATGATGGAAGACTGATTCCTCAACACATAGATCACTGTCATTCTGCTCGAATATTAGAGATGCTACTTCTGCACAAATCTCTGTCACACCAGTAAACTGTACCAAGTTGAAAATCTTTTGGGAGAAATCATGCAAAGCTGCTTGGGGATTCTTGAAGAAAGTTGCCCCAAGTTCAATGACTGATGAAGGTAAACTGATAATGGATTCAGTTCATGATTACTGCTGGAGAAAATAATCACATCTTTGAAATAACTGTTGAGAAGAATAAACTGATCATGGCTTCAGTTCTTGAAATGAATGTTGAGAAAATAGCCCAGTATGAAACTTGCAGAGAATCTTCTGACCAAACATATCTGAGAATAACTTGCACTGATCAACAACTCTTGAACCATAGGACCTGAGAAGAACTTGCCCCTGATAAGATCACCGACCAAGTTTCTCAACTGTTTGAAAATTCTTTGATGAGGAAAGTTTATTTGCAAATAAAATTGTTTGTACAAACCTGGTAATTTTAATGCAAAATTCAATGCAAAGTTTGAAATCAAGAATCATTTTTTGAATGAAATTTATTGAGGTAAAGTAAATGAAAACATTGTCAAAACACGGCGGTTGAGACAACATTAAAGATAAATCAAAGGTAAGAAAACAAATGATTGGTAAAGAACTTGGGAGTCAGTTTACGCAACCTCGTTGTAGTATGCTTTTCAAAAGAAACCTGGATTCAATTAGGACTTTTTGAAGGTTGTAACATGGTCTGGTTCACGGTTTATGAAACAAAGGATATAGGCTCAAAGTTTATTTGTACCCAACCCAACTTCGTGATGAACTCCAGTCCTACATTCAATTAATTCATCCTATGCATTCAAGTTCCCAGAAATTTAGGATTGCACAGATGAAGATAGTTCGTAAGCCAAAGATTTTTGAGATAGCGGTCACATCTTTCCCTTTTGTTATTTCCAATGAGGACTTTGGTCGACTCAACTTGCTTTTGCTGAGGATTTTGATGACCTCTTGACAAATCTTTCTTTTATTATCCCTAACTTTTGTCTGAACTGTGTCATTTGAACTTACAGCCAGCGGGATGCCCCAGTTTTTTTTGCCTAAGTCTCCTTCATAGGTTTTGACTTAGCGGGCTTTAATTTTTTTTTCAATAATTTTTTCAATATAATTTTTTTTTTGAAAGATAATGACTGCATGGCTTAATGATTACGACGAACCATCATTGGATTTTGAATTGAGAAACATCTTCAACACTTCTTGATGAGTGTATGAAGGAAAACTTGAGATTGCAACCTGTATTGAAAGGTGTCTTGAATGATTTTCTTGTACTTGAATGAACATTCGAATTAATTGAGAACTACCCATCCCCGGGTTAAAATTGCGGGTTTTTTCGAATAGAAAGAAAATCCAACTTCAAGGCTCAAAGGGGTTGATAAAGGGTTAACTTCCTTATTTCTCCAGTGTTTGGAATTTGAAACAATGCCTGTATATCATCAGCCAAGTCTCAATTGAAAGCATACCAACCATTATGGGTATCTTGTTTTCATCATCCTCCCTCCAATCATTGTAAAAATTTGAGAAAAGATAAATGAACTTGAAAATGCAAAGCATAAAGATGCAAATAGTAAATGAAATTGAATCAAAACAAAGCAATGTTCATTTCATTAAAACCAACATGAAAGTACAAACAAGCTTAAAAGCAAACAACTTAATATGATTGAAGAAAATTGCAAACATAAAGAAACAATGGCCTAGTGATCAATCAACAACAATGATGAGTTGTCCCGTCTGATATTTTGGCCTTGAAGAAAATTGACAATTGAAGTCTTCTAGAAGATTCACTTCCCAAGCTTTGGCAAAGGATTGTTGATAACATTGGGATTAAGGTCATTAAAATAAAGGATGTTGTTCCTGATAAGTTCTTGCACCTTAGCCTTCAGTGCAAAGCAATATTCCAGGTCATGACCAGTTCCACCTTGATGAAACTCACAGCGAAGATCCGATCTATAACCAACCGGGAGAGGATTTGGAACAGGAGGCGGAGGCCTAGTAGTAATTAAACCACTCTTAATCAGGGAAGGAAAC
The DNA here is from genome assembly GCA_963966055.1 of Lathyrus aphaca. Lineage (NCBI taxonomy): Eukaryota > Viridiplantae > Streptophyta > Magnoliopsida > Fabales > Fabaceae > Lathyrus > Lathyrus aphaca. The sequence goes on along the minus strand of OZ014519.1, from coordinate 345,346,952 downwards.
AATTCAGTGTAAGGCATCAGTATAGGATCAAAGTTTGGCCTATCGCGATACTGATTTTGTCCAGCAGCGGGATGAGGAACCTGAGCTTGAGCTCGAATCTGAACTTGAGCTTGAGCTGGTCGAGCTTGACCTTGAACTTGAGTTTGAGCAGGTTAAGTTTTAACAACAGGAGCAACTGCAACTACATATGGTTGAACATATCGTTGTTGCGGGCGATAAGGCCTCCTCTCAGTTGAAACAGCATAAGCATCACCATCTCTTCTCTTGTAAGGATTCCTAAAAGACTTTCTTGTAGCATTAGGAGCTTCAGAATTGGTAATCTTACCCTTCTTGATACCTTCCTCTAGTCTTTCTCCAATAGTAACTAGATCAGAAAAACCAGATGAAACACTTCCTACCATTTTCTCCCAAAAGAACGGTTGAAGAGTGTCCATGAACAAACCAGTTAATTCCTTTTCGGGCAAAGGTGGTTCCACTTGAGCAGCTAGCTCTCTCCAACGCTGAGCATACTCTTTGAATGATTCTTTCTCTTTCTGTGACATATTTTGAAGTTGACGGTGGTCAGGCGCCATGTCCAGATTGTACTTATACTGCCTTACAAAAGCATCAGACAAATCTTTCCAGCTTCGGATGTGACTCTTCTCAAGTCCAACATACCATTTCATAGAAGCACCACTCAAACTATCTTGAAAACAGTGAATAAGCAACTTATCATCCTTAGCATGCGCAGCCATTTTACGACAATACATCAGCAGATGAATCTTTGGACAAGTATGACCATTGTACTTCTCAAATACAGGAACCTTGAATTTGTCAGGAAGAACTAAGTCAGAAACCAAACACATGTCTATTGCAGCAGAACCAAAGACATCTTTTCCTTCTAGACCTCTTACCCTCTTCTCAAGAGTCAAACACTGCTCTCTAACTTCATCCATATATCCAGGTTCACCCTGACTTTCAGCTTGTTGACCAGCAGCTTGATACAAGAAAGGAGAATTTTGATAAGTAGTCTGAGCAGTAGTGTGCACAACAGGTTGAGGTTCGACAAAGGTCGGAGCTGAAAAGACTGGCACAACAGAGGGACCACCAATCTGAGCATTAGCAGAAACTGGCACATAATCCGGAGGTAACCCATATTCTGGCCAAGTAGAAACTGGTTGCTGAGCAACAGGAGGATCAACAACAGCAGTAAAAACTTCGGAGATAACAGTCCTTTGAGGTGGTTCACCTCGAGCAATCAAAACTTGCATCATTTCAGTGAGCCTGGTCATACCAGCCTTCAACTCATCAATCTCCATTCGGACTTCCATGTTATGCTGTTCTTGGTGTTCCATTCTCAATCTAATAGCTTTCAATCTGTTAGCAGCTCTAGTACCGTATCTGTGGTGAGGAGTCAGCTTAACGGATCAACAGACAACTGAGGAAAGAAACAACCGGGATGAGTTCCCATACAACTCGAATGAATGCAAGAATATGCGAGGATGCAATGATATACAATGCTCACTTCCATTTTCAGAAAAACAACTCGATTATTGCAAACATGGTCAACATCGAGAATATGGTCATGAAAAATCTTGACAAAAAATAATATTTACTTTTTTCTAATATTTGCAATAATCGGAATTGTATTCCTTGAAAAATGATTATGATGATGATCATGATGAGTATGTAGATGCAACAAACACAAACAAGATCATGCAAAGCACACGGGTTCAAAGGTTCGAATCACGAGCATGGAGTCAAGGTAACAGAACACCAACCCATACAGGCATGTACTAAGGTTTGTCTTCATTGTACCTGTAAAAAACCAGAAGGGTGCTAACAGAGGTTCCCGGAGTTAACAGCCATCTTTAGAATTTTATCGGTACGTTGGATTACTCCCCAACCGATAACATTCTTAAAATAAACCTCGTCCGAGTGTAGTATCGCGTGACAACCACCTTAGGTTTACACCCAGATAGTTTCCGCACTACGTTCCTAAATTGGCTTAGATTGGTTAAGGGTTCTACGGTCCTCAGTATGATAAGCTCAAGGTCGGAAAATAATGCCACGTACGATTACTCGTCATGACATTGATAGTCCAAGAGAGCCTAACCAAGTGGAGATTATCAAATTGATATTGCTTTGGACTACTCCATCGCATATCGCTTCGAATATCGCCGTCCTATCATAAGTTCCACTCAGATCCGGGTTAGAATCTATCTCACACAGAGAATCACCAAAATCGAAACAGAACAACCAAATAACAAACAAATCAAACCAAAGCAGTACACAAATCAAAGTAGGCCGAATCCACTTAGAGATTGACTCCCCAGCAGAGTCGCCACTTTTCTGTAGCGGTAAAATCATGAGTGTAAGCTATTGATTAACTTAACTCAATATACACAAAGTCCCCACCGCGCTTTTATTTATTTCCAAAAGGAAAAAGGCTAAAAGAACGAAGAAAGCCTAATGAATCTAAAAGCAAAAGCTAAAAGAAACAAACAGAGAATGGGTACGGGGATTGGTTACAAATCGGGAAGGTTTTACGCACCCGACTTGTCTGTGGTACTCCACGGGAACCCTTTGAAATATTTACTGCATTTTAGTATGAAATTGGTTTGCTTGAAAAAAAGATGGAAGAGATGAGAAGAAGAATGTTTTTTAAGATTTTGGTGTTTGAAGAGACGAACGTCTCATGCCTACGTACCCACAAAGTGCAATGCGAGATCAAAACCCCGTAGTTCGTGGTACAAATTGTGAAAAGGCAAATGAGTTGAATTAATTTTAAAATGTAAAGATAAGTCGTCATTCTTTAGCGAATAATTCCGCTAGAAAGAATGAATCATATCTAAACATAAAAAAAATGGTTAAAAGAAACATGCACGAGGGCACAAAATCAATTGAATGAGTTGTGAATGTTTTAAAGTTTTTTTGAGAAAGAAAGTTTCGATATGCTTATGTGGTTTAGCATTTATTTAAGGAAATGAAATGAAAAGGTAAAAGCACATGACCGAAGTCAAGGTTTGATTGAGAAAAATGTTTAAAGTTTGAAAAACAAAGAAAGTTTTGAAAAGAGGAAGGAGATTTGAAAATTGAAGAAGTGGGAAGAGATGAAGGGACTATCCTAAAACTTGAAAATAAAAGCTAAAGGAAGAATGATCAAACCAAATGGCAAGCATCTTTTGAAACAATCGGATTTCCATCTTCATAATCAAGTGAACTCAATCGGAGCCAAAGCCTTCAATCCATAACAACTCAAGCAAAGGGATAGATCCTAAAATCTAAGTCTGAAACTCCAATGCTAAGGATAGTAACCATAGTCCGAAATTAAAGTCACCCATTTTTTAGATGTTTATTCCCTTATTAATATTTTGGTGTCCAAATGGACAAAGGAAAAATCACAAGCAAAATAATATAAACAATAAGCAATATGATGAATGATATATAAGCATAATAAGAGAGATAAAGAACGAGAAATTAAAATAAAAGGATAAGGTGCGAGAGATTAAATTTAAACGGATTATTATATTCAAATTATTATAATATTTACAATATAAGTGGTATGATGAACTTAATCAAGCACAACCACGAAACCAAAATAACAAAATCGAGGCAACCGGATCCAAGTGGATCGCATTCCGAATCGGGACAACTTTAGGTCTATGTTAAGCAATCGCCGAGTAATTTATGGAGTAATTACCCTACAAATGAGGCCGGCCACCACTAATTAAAGTGGAAAATGTTCGTGTTAATACATGTTAGAGAAACGATATTATGGATCGTTCTCCGAAAACATGCCACACTAAAAGAAGAAGAACGGTCTAATCTTAATCGATATTTTCGTTAAACTTATCGAAGGCAATCTATCACGATCTCAAAGTATGGAGAATGATCCAAATGATCATTCATCCATAGATTTGAAATAATGAAGATTAAACATCTTCGAAAATTAACAATCACGAATCGGAGATTGTCATCGACCAAAAATAAAAGATGAAGAAAAATGGATCTAAAAGTAGATCCATAAAAGAAATAGAAATATTTTTTAAAATCCTTTTCTAAAAATATCTTTTCTAAATACTATTAAAATGCTTCTCTAAAACTCCTTTCTAAAATCTATTTTCTAAAATGTTTCTAAATATTTTTCTTAACATATATTTTCTAAACTTATTCTAAAATATATCAAAATAAAAATTGAAAATGAATTTCTTAATAAAATCTAAACTAATCACAAAATAAAAAAAAAAGAAAAGAATAAACCAAGGAAATTGGGGAGAGGGATCTGTGTAGCTTGGTGGGGTCTGTGGATAGAAATGAACCAGATGGCATCTAAGCCCAAACACTTCATATCTCAGTCTTTTATTAAAATAAATTGAAAAAAAAAGAAAACAAATACATAAAAAATCAGAGTAAAGAAGAATTAGGTCTTCTTCTTCCTTCCACGCAAAACACAGGGGCGGCAAGAACATCACCTTCAGCAGTGAAAAACGCTGGCAGCTTCTTCAAATTCGATCAACTTCGTCACTCTCCTCTCAATTTAGGTTTTCTTTTTCCTCTTAATTTCGAATCGGAGTTCGTTGGAGAACGGTTATTGATGGAGTTTATGGAGCAAAAGAATTGATTTCATGAAGGTATGAAGGATTGAGTGAGATGGTATTTTCCGAAAGCGAAATGATGAAATTGGAGGAAGATTGGTGAGGTTGACGCGGAAGAATCGCGGTTAGGTATTCTCCGGTTCCGGATTGTGATGAAATGGAGTTGAATTGAAACTTGGTGTTTTGATTTTTGCAGGGATTTCAGGTGGCTCTCCAAGCTTGGGAAAAATGGAGAAGGAAGCTCTTATTTATAGATGAGATGAGGTGAGATTGAAGCTTGCCGTTTTGGATTCATTTGTTGCGTTTAAGGGATCACGGGTTTTTCCTTTCGGATGATGCAGTCCCTGCGCTATATGGCTGGAAGTGTGCGTGACTTTTTCAAATTCGTTTTATGCTTCAGGTGTTGATTTCGTGCGTGCGGATTTGCTGGGCGTGTGAAATTGTTGATTTCGACTTACGGCATGAAGACTTGGATTATTGGCTTGTGAGGCTTGGCAAAAGATGAAGTCACGCTTGAAATGTGGTACGACTTTTACAAGCTGAGGCTAGGATACGGTAGGATGTGGGGTTCGTACGGCTTGAATTTGTTTTGATGTTGGGAGTTGGCTTTGGCTTGGGAATTTGTTTAGCTGCGGCGTGCGCGGGTGGGTGAAATTGTTGGAGGTTGTTTGTGTTTGGTACGGCTGGACTTGGTTTTGCTAGCTGTTTGGACAAATCACGTGCGGAAGGCTGTGAGCAAGGCTTGGAGTGTGGGGCTTGTGAAATGTGAGGCTAGCTGGTGAAGTGTGAGGAAAGGTGGGCCAAAAGTGTGAAGAATACGGGCTTGCGGCTATGACGTTGTAGCTGGAATTGTTTTGCCTTTTGGCTGATGTTGATGGGCTAGCATGTGTGGCTGGAGAGGTGGTATGGGAAAAAGGATGGCTGATGGAAAGGTGTGTTATGGCATGTTGTGGCTTGTAGTGTGTGATGAGAAGTTTTGTGGGCCAAAGTGATGAGGCAATGGCTTGGGGTTGTTGGAAAAAAAATATTGGCTTGATGACTTGAGGCTTGGATTGAGGCAGCTTTTTTTTCTAATAATAATGGACTAAAAATGGGCCATGGAGTAAAAAGAACATTTCATATGGGCTTGAAAAATTATGGTTTTATTATATGAATTAAGAATATGGATTAAAAAAATGAATTAATTGGGAATGATTAAAAAGGAAATGATAAGAAAATGGACTAAAAGATATAAAAAAAATGGAGAATGAAAATATAAAGAATAAAATAATCGGGATGGATTAAAAGTTAATTGGAAATGGGTAATGAATGATTGATAAAAATTGGAAAATGAATATGGATATTCGAAAGAATAGGGATTTTGAAATGGTGAATTTAATATGAATAATCGGTAAAAAATGGAAAATGAATAGAAATGGATAATGGCTATATGTAAAAAAGTGATAGTTTATGGATCGAAGAAAAATGGATGGAACGGATAAATGGATATGAAGTGATGATTTTTAAGCCCACGACCAACTCCTGATTTTTTCTTGCACAAGCCACTGATAATGATGAATACAGTCAATCTGAACCAATGAACCACTTGCCAATTCCACCACAGTCACTGACATTATCTGAAATCGCCCTGATAACTTGAATCCATGATGAGGAAAATAAATCCTCAGATGAATCACTGATGCACCGAACCAAATTAATCTGGCCTGAAACGTCTTAAGACCCACAACTTGAGGATCTGAGGAATTTCGCACACAACACAGCTTGAACTTTGAACCACACTGTCTGAGAGATGAACCACTGGCACCAATAACTTGCAGTCGAGGCAATCTTTTGATAGTTTGACCAAGATTAGGTCAAACGTCCAATTGAATCGAATCATACCTGAACAAACGCATCTGAATTGGAATCACTGCACTTTCCTTGAAATTCTGCAACACAGAGAAGAAGAAGAGGCAATTGCAACATATTTTTTTGTATTTTGGTTAGAGGTTAGCAAGTATAAACAAATAACATAAATTAAACATGGTGATCCCCTGCGAAGCAAAGACCTGCACCTGAAAAAGGATAAACGAAAAAGTGTGTGATCTTGTTTGTATGCAAATGCAGATGAGATGCGAAAATTCTTAGGGTCAAAAATTAGGGTCTGACAATATGTTCATCCATCGTCACCCGGCACTCAAATATGATTTTAAATGTTTCCCTGCAATGTCATTTATAGAGAAAACACCATGTTTCAAATGCAATGTTCTTTTTTGCCAAAAACTCAGGACATTTTTGCAAACAAAATAAACACAACACAGCTTTTTGACTGAATATTCATTTATTGGGAGGCCTCTGAATAAGCAAAGTTTTTACATCATGAAGCAACCACCTGGAAAGAGGTAGCTACCATAAAATTGAGAAAATAAACTATCCTAATGGCAATGGGCACGGCATTTCAATGAGTTTCCTTCTTGCTATGACCAACATGTCTTCCAAACTTTTCGTTCTTGCCTTTGCTTTCTGAAAAAAATGAGGGGACTGATTCCTATCCTTCTGATATTGTCAAGCTATACGAAACGATGATTTGGTTTAGATTACCCGGATCGCAGTTGTTCGCTTATTCCCTTGTTTTGCGTGGATCACCCTTTCGGGTTTCCAATCCATCGGGATACCCCTTTTTGCCTGAGCTGTCTGATGTGGCTTTTCAACTCAATGGGTGTACATTTTTTTTATTTTTTTTCCCTAACTTTTGACCGAGCTTTTTATTCTGTTTTTAGCTCAACGGGATGCCCTTTTCTTGCCTGGACTTTAATTCTGTTTTTGTGTCCAGTGGGTCTTTTTATGCGAAGTATTTTTTAACTGCGTCCGAGTTAACAGAGGATTGGAAATCTTCTCCATCCATAGTGGTGAGCATCAGTGCTCCACCCGAGAAAACATTCTTCACTATGAATGGGCCTTCGTAGTTCGGGGTCCACTTGCCTCTGTGATCTGAACCTGGAGGAACGATCCTCTTGAGCACGAGCTCTCCTACTTGATACTCTCGAGTATGTACTCGTTGGTCGAATTCTCGCTTCATTCTCCTCTGATAAAGTTGACCATGACAGATAACCGCTAATCTTTTTTCCTCAATTAGACATAACTGATTATATCGAGCACGTACCCACTCAGCCTCATCAAGCTTCACATCCATCATCACACGCAATGAAGGAATTTCTACCTCGACAGGCAAGACTGCCTCCATGCCATATACCAATGAGAAAGGAGTTGCCCCGGTTGACGTCCTGACTGACGTTTGGTACCCATGCAACGCAAATGGTAACATCTCATTCCAATCCTTGTAAGTGACAACCATATTTTGTACAATCCTCTTGATATTCTTATTAGCCGCCTCTACCGCACCATTTATCTTTGGTCGGTAAGGAGAAGAATTGTGATGCTGAATCTGGAAGTCCCGGCACAATTCTGCCATCATCTTGTTATTCAAATTAGAACCATTGTCAGTAATGATTCGCTCGGGCACTCCGTATCTGCAAATGATGTCTCTTTTCAAAAATCTAGCTACCACTTGACGAGTGACATTGGCATAGGATGCTGCTTCAACCCACTTAGTGAAGTAATCAATCGCAACCAAGATGAAACGATGACCATTTGAAGCAGTAGGCTCTATCTTCCCGGTCATGTCAATGCCCCACATAGAAAAGGGCCAAGGAGATGAGATGACATTGAGCGGGCTGGGAGGAACATGCACCTTGTCTGCATAAATCTGGAACTTGTGGCACTTACGGGCGTACGAACAACAGTCTGCATCCATTGTTAGCCAATAGTACCCCGATCTCAACAACTTCTTAGCCATTGCATGTCCTCCTGCATGGGTACCGAAAGATCCCTCGTGGACTTCCTGCATTAACAAGTTTGCTTCGTTTCTATCCATGCATCTGAGCAAGACCATGTCAAAGTTCCTCTTATACAGAACTCCGTTTGCGTTCAAGAAGAAACTGTCAGCAAGTCGTCTTAAGGTCTTCTTGTCGTTGGATGATGCCCTAGTTGTGTATTCTTGTTTTTCCAAGAAAAGCTTGATGACAAAGTACCAAGGTCTCTCATCAGACACTGCATCTACAGAGAAAGCATAAGCTAGTGTGTCAAGCCAGGAAATGTCAATCCTGGGCACATAGTTCCAACACAAGACTTTGATGGACGAAGAAAGAGTAGCCAGTACATTGGCAAATTGATTCTCATCTCGTGGTATATACTGCAGCTTAACCGTTGTGAAGAACGTCAACAGTCTTCTGGCATAATCCCTATAAGGAATTAAGTGTTCTTGATGTGTATACCACTTGTTGGTAATCTGATTGATAACGAGGGCTGAATCTCTGAATATATCGAGGGTCTTAATCCGAAGATTAATAGCCTCCTTTATTCCCATTATGCACGCCTCGTATTCCGCTTCATTGTTGGTGCAGCCAAAAGTAATTCTGGACGCGAAAGGAAAGTGAACACCTTCAGGAGTAATAAGAACAACACCAACTCCATGTCCATTAATATTGACCGCCCCATCAAACATCAACTTCCATTTGGATTCAGGGTCTGGCCCCTCCTCCGGAAGTGGTTCCTCGCAATCTTTTGCTTTGAGGTACATGATGTTCTCATCAGGGAAATCAAATTTCATTGGCTGATAGTCATCTTCAAGTGGCTGTTGTGCAAGATAATCTGACAATACACTTCCTTTGATGGCTTTCTGGGAAGTATATTGTATATCATACTCTGTTAAGATCATTTTCCACCTTGCAACTCTTCCAGTTAATGTTGGTTTCTCGAAAATATACTTGACAGGATCCATTTTTGAGATTGGCAGTGTGGTATGGGTCAACATATACTGTCTCAGTCGGCGAACAGCCCATACCAAAGCGCGGCAAGTTTTCTCGAGCAGTGAGTAACGAGATTCACAGTCGGTAAACTTTTTGCTAAGGTAGTAAATAGCATACTCTTTTCGACCAGACTCGTCATGTTGGCCAAGAACACACCCCATCGACCCCTCTAGCACAATCAAGTACATGATAAGTGGCCGTCCTAGAACTGGAGGCATTAGAATCGGAGGTGTCTAAAAATATTCTTTTATCTTTTCAAAGACTCTTTGACAGTCTTTATTCCACCTGACCGTTTGTTCTTTTCTCAACAATTTGAATATTGGCTCACACGTGGCAGTTAGATAAGATATGAACCGTGAAATGTAGTTCAATCTCCCTAAAAACCCGCGCACTTCTTTTTCAGTTTTCGGTGCAGGCATATCTTGTATTGCTTTTACTTTTGCAGGATCCACCTCGATTCCTTTCTGGCTAACAATGAAACCCAACAATTTTCCGGACCGCACTCCAAAAGTACACTTGTTTGGATTCAACCTCAGCCTATAATTTATCAATCTATCAAACAGCTTTTTGAGATTGACCAAATGCTCCTCTTCGTCTCGGGACTTAGCAATCACGTCGTCCACATAACATTCAATTTCCTTATGTATCATGTCGTGGAACAATGTGACCATAGCCCGCTGATACGTTGCCCCGACGTTCTTCAACCCAAAGGGTATAACCTTATAACAGAATGTACCCCACGGGGTGATGAACGTTGTTTTCTCCATGTCTTCCGGTGCCATTTTGATTTGATTATACCCGGAGAAGCCATCCATGAAAGAAAATACCGAGAACTGAGCGATGTTATCTACCAGCACATCAATGTGTGGTAACGGAAAGTCATCCTTTGGACTCGCTCTATTTAGATCCCGATAATCAACGCACATCCGAACTTTGCCATCTTTATTAGGTACAGGCACAATATTAGCTACCCAAGGTGGGTAACTAGTTACGGCAAGGAATTCGGCATCCCACTGCTTTTGGACTTCCTCCTTGATCTTCATCTCCATATCAAGACGAGTTCTTCTCAGCTTCTGTTTCACTGGAGGACAGTCTTCTCTTAATGGCAGCTTGTGCACAACAACGTCAGTATCTAGCCCTGACATATCTTGATACGACCAGGCGAAGATATCCACATATTCACATAGCATACCAATCAACTCCTTCTTTACCTCGGCCTGCAGACTGGCCCCAATCTTTATCTCTCTCTTTACATATTCAGTCCCAATGTTGATGATCTCTATTTCTTCCTAATAGGGCTGAATGACCCTTTCCTCTTGTTTCAACAACCTGACCAATTCTTCCGGGAGTTCACAGTCTTCCTCAACCCCTTCATCAGCTTGGTAGATAGGATTGTCGAAGTCATGCGTGGTCATAGCAGGAACGTTATCACTAGAATCCGGATGATCAACACTGCACAGATGATGTGCTTATTTCAGAATCTGTTCTTTTCAAAAGAGACGCAAACACACAAACACAAGAAGAGGAAAAACATTGCCATTTTATTTTTTTTGTGAAAAATTTTAAAACGAAAGAAAGAGAACAAAATTTTCTTGAAAAATGTCCTTTATTTCATGGAAAAAGTAAGTGCATTAAAAGCATGGTGGCCCTACAAATGGATCCATGCACCTTGGGCATAGTGTAGGATTGACATGCAGCATGATAAAAAGAAACAAGTAAATTACTTTGATTGCCAAGTAACTTGAACGAAATCCTCGGCAGACCAGTTTCGGAGCTCCTCCCTAGGTGCACATGGGTGAATCCAGTTATCCCAATTGCAGTCACTGTCCCCTTCTTCACTTGTTGCACAGATGTTGTTGTGATCAAGCATTTTGGTGCTTGTGAAAGTTATGACCTTACCACCCTAAGGCCAGTTGGACCCACCAGGCTGGTAACCAAGACCGAACTTGTCGTCTTTCTTTTCCATCTCCAGCAACTTGCCCCAGCCCTGGGCACTTCTGAATTGGACCACTTCTTTGGCTTCCTTGTAGGAGTAGATGGAAGTCCCTTCCTTCTCGTTGTTCCGATCTGCTGGAGCCAAATTACTAACATTGACTGCTTCAAAGGCTTGACATAACGTTTCATGAATTTCCCCGTCCATTTCCACGTACTTGAAAGTTGATAGATGACTTAAAAAATGTCTTCTTCTCCACATACAGTGATCACCTGGCCATCTACCACATACTTCAGCTTCTGATGCAACGTGGATGTCACTGCGCCTGCAGCATGAATCCAGGGACGTCCCAGTAAGCAACTATGAGCGGGTTGAATATCCATGACATAAAACGTGCTCTTGAACACTTGAGACCCAATCTTCACAGATAGCTCAACCTCTCCGAACACAGACCTCCGGGACCCATCAAAGGCTTTTACAATTAAATCACTAGGTCGTAAAACAATGCCATCAATATTCAACTTCATCAAGGCCTTCTTAGGGAACACATTGAGAGAAGAGCCTGTATCAACCAGAACATGTGACAGGACAGCACCTTTACACTCCATGGTGATATGCAGGGCCTTGTTGTGATTGCGGCCTTTAGAAGTAAGACTCTATCCGTGAAACCCAACCCATGGCTGGCGTTTACGCTGCCTACCACAACTTCCAATTGGTTAACCGTTATCTCATGTGGTACATATGACATCTGTAAAACTTTCAATAGAGCCTCCCTATGAGCCGGAGAACACATTAACAATGACAGGATAGATATCTTGGACGAAGTTTGATTCATTTGTTCAACTAATTTATAGTCGCTTTTCTTTATTATCCTCATAAACTCTTCGACTTCCTTTTCAAAAGTTCCTTGTCCGGCAGCAGGAGTTATCACTTCTTCGGTTACTATCTATTTACCTTTAGCCTTTGCAGCAACTTCAACTTCAGGATCCCCTCTAAGAACTTGAGGAGCAAAAAGACGCCCACTTCTTGTAAATCCACCAACTCCTCCGACATTCACCACAGTCGGGTCAATTGTCACTGCTTTACTTTCCACCTTCTGACCTTCTACATACACATCCGATCCATAGTGTCACGGGATGGCCTTGTCATCAGCATAAGGAACTGGTCCTGGAACAGTAATGGTCACCGGACTTACCTCTGGAACATAGATGGTTACCGGCTCTCTCCGGACAGGAACTTTAGCAGGATCAAAGTAAATTGTTATGGTAGACACACAATTGCTTATATCATCAACCCTATCAAACTGCAGCGACCCATCGTCAATCAGATATTGTAGTCCAACCTTCAAGTCTTCACAGCCATTAACTGAGCTCACACACCCCTCGCAGTCATAACCACACCCTGGGAATACTTGTCCTTTCAACAATCTGTCTTTCACCACCAGCAATGAAGTCTTCACTTCTTCCACATTCAAAATCAAGCTTAACCTCTCACCACCGTCAACAGCATTTATCCTTGCCCCTCTGTGATTTGGAATGGGGTTTGATGTAACATTAGGAGGCGGTGCAAAGTTAATCGCCTTTGAGTTAATCAAGTCTTGGACTTTATGCTGTAGTGCCCTGCACTTTTGTGTTGAATGCCCGGGAGCTCCTGAATGAAATGTGCATCTTGCGTTAGCATCATACCCCACTGGAAGTTCTCCAGGTGGAGGTGGTGCTAGTGTCCTCAATTGAACCAAGTTCAAATCTAACAACCTTTGAAGTAGTGTCGTGTATGTCATTGGAATGGTTTCAAGCACCCTGTTAGCTGGACGAGCTTGCCTCTGTTGATAGGGTCTTTGCTAATAATTATTGCGCGGCGGATGTTGTTGTTGTTGCTATTATGGTTGAGTTTGTTGCACAGGACTTAAGGGAATAGTGGCAGCTGCAACTTGCTCATAAGATCCTCTGTATCCCCGGCCCAGACCTCGGCCGTACACAACATTAGTTTCTCCCTCCCTTCTTCTTGGAGGTCCATTAAAAGCTTTCCGAACACCATTGGAGCAACCTGCACCAGTGTCTTGAATCTTCCCCATCTTTAAAAGAGTTTCAACCCTCTCTCCTGCTATCACAATGTCATTAAACTTTGTTGTTGAACAAGACGTCAGCCTCTCAATAAACACCCTTTGTAGTGTTCCCATGAACATGTCCGCCATTTCATTTTCCAACAAGGGAGTTTGTACTCTAGCAGCAAGCTGACGCCACCTCTGAGCGTACTCCTTGAACCCTTCTTTAGCATTCTGAGACATGGTCTGCAATTGAGTACGATTTGGAGCCATATCCAAATTGTAACGATATTGTTTCATAAATTCCTCAGCTAAATCCTTCCAGCTTCGAATATTAACCCTGCTCAGCTTAATGTACCACTCCAGGGAGGCCCCCACAAGGCTATCCTGGAAGTAATACATCCACAGCTTCTCATCATCTGTATGTGCAGCAATTCTTCCTACAAAAGAATGGAGGTGAGTCTTCGGGCACGCCGTTCCGTTGTACTTATCAAAAGTAGGAACCTTGAATTGTAGGGAATTCTAACCCCTGGCACCAAGCCCAAGTGAGTGATATCAAACCCTAGAGAGCTCTAAGATTGAATGGCGCGAATCTGCTCAGCCATCTCTTCAAACTTTCTATTCATGTCAATTCCTTGGCCTTCTGCCTCGTCCAGCAAAGTGAATTGTTCATCCTGCCCATCCATCTGTACATTATTCATTCCATCATTGACAATAGTAACCCCTGGTTGCACCACAGGGATCTCTACGTAACGGGCGCCAGCCCCATTGCGATTACCTCCATCTGCTGCCCCATTGTTCCTGGCCTGATTGTTTTCCACCATTTCGCGTAAACGCTCCTGAGTTTGACCCATCCCAGCCATGAGAGTCATGAAGTTGTCCATTCTTGTCCTCAAGTCAGCCAGATCTACTTGCATCTGATCCATTACTCTCTCTGTTTACTCTTGTAGGATATATGTGCACCGTTGGCTGTTCACGAACCTTCCTGGGAGCTATAGTGCCTGAAATGACATAAACGTTAGAAAACTGATGAACTACCTGCAAAACAGCAAACACGTTATATGCATGCAATGTAACTATTCACCTTTCCAGGTTTAGGCATTTATATGCCCCAGTTCTGGTATTTTCTCCAGATAGCCCCTTTGAGCATTAATTTTCAAACTCTCCCTTTGAAGAGTGTTCAGATCTCCCCAGCCTCAAACAAACAAGCTTTGCGTACTCAGAAATGGTAATTGGGATTTAACATTGCATAACATGGATAACCCACTGGTAGCCAAAGTTAGAGCACAAACAAACTCTCCGGAGAGTTACAAGTCAATACATGAATAAAGAAGAATAAAGCAAGACTCCTACAACAAGCCTGTAGGTAGTCTGGACAACAATAAACTAAAATCCTAGACTAAAGGAAAGACTCAGTTTCTTCTTCTGTAGCCATCACTTCTATCCGGTTCTTCTTTATGCCTGCTCTCAACTTAAGCTCTGCAATCTCCTTCATTGCCTCCTCCAAGGCCATCTGGCTCTGTGCCAATTGTTGAGTCTTTTCCCTTCGTATTTTGTGAACTTGTTCTACTTCTTCTTTCTTGAAGGCCATCTGTACCTCGAAAAACGCTTCCTTTTCTTTGTACTTCTTCTTCTCCTGTTCCCTTTAGCCCTACAACCAAACAATGGACTGGCGAGCTTCCTTAAGAGTCTTCAAAGTCTTCTTGCGCTCCGCTTCTCTTTTTGATTCCATTAGACCCAATCTCTGGAAATGGGCTTCTCTTCCAGCAAACTCCTTTTCTTTAGCTTCTAAGGTGACCTGCATCTTCTGTAGCTTTTCTTCCACTTCATTCTTAGCACGATTGGCAAGGTGGTACAAGTTAACCATTTCAGCATTCTCTATCCGGACCTCGTGCAACTGAGCTTCCAACTTCTTATATTCTTCAAGAGAAACAGTATTCTGACATGACACCTCTTTGGGATATAATGGAGCTTCCACTGAAAATGGCATGAGCAATTCCTCCACACGCTTCTGTAACCATGTAGCAAAAGGAGGATATGTCTTGGGATCCACCCTTCCAAAATCCTTCTTTCCTTTCTTCATCCTGTGAGCCCAAGCCTGAGATGCTTGTATGACTAACTCTTTGTTTCCTTCCACATAAAAGTATAAAGACTCAGCAAATTCTTCCATACTTGGTGGATCCCTCAGAGGATAGCCAAATTGTTTCCTGGCTAAGACTGGATGGTAACTGATCACACCCTTTCTCCCTAGCAAAGGCACATTAGCAAAACTCCCACAACTAACTAGTAACTCCTTTCCCAACAAATACCTATTATAACCCCAAGCTATATCCTCAGAAGTTAGTCCCATTAGCCTCCTGGACCACCTCCATTCATCTCTCATCTCTTTGAAAGGGCCTGACTTGGGTAATTGCTTAGCAAACCAATCAGCAAATAATGGAGCACAACAACTCACTGGTCCACCTCTGCCTTTCTCATTCCGATAATGAACATTGTAGTAGAAATCTCCCAACAAAGTTGGTACAGGATTACCTTTAGCAAAAATGGAAATCACCTCCAAACTCACAAACTCTTTTTCTCCCGGGAAAAGACTAGATCCATATACCATCAAGGCCACCACAGCACCAAAATCTCCCCACTTACTCTCTTTGGCATACTCTTCAGCTTCTGGTATAAGCATATCCCAGGGATGTCCTCTGCCCTCAATATCCTTCAAAGCTTTCTTGACCTTAGCAGCTGGTATACGATAGACTCTGGATATGTCTTCTTCCTTGAGAACCATCTATGATCCATAGTAAGGCAAAGTATCTCTGACAGGAATACCCAAAATACTAGCAATCTCCTCCAAGGTAGGAGCCAAAATATAATCTAGAAATACAAAACACCGCAACAAGGGATCATAGAACTGAAGCAAAGTGTGCAAGCTATCCTTCTGGTCTGCAGTCGGTTTATCATTGTACTTCAAAATCTGACCATACATCTTTCTGAAATTCCCTAAAACTTGATCATTCATCAGCCCTGCTAGTCTCTGAACACTCTTGACTTCTGGTTGGAGGAAAGTGTAATATACATTCTTTTTTCTTGTAATTTTTTTAACTTCTGCCATCTGGAAAGCTTACAATTACCAGAACTGGGTGCTAAACTGTAAACAAAACCTGAAAATGGAAACACAAATAGTTAATGCGAGTATGATGTGATGCAAATGCAATGCAGGCATATGATCAATCTGGGACCATCTGGATACTGGATATTAGGACCCCAAGTGACTGAAAACCAAGATTCTCTGAGCCATAACTATCTGATAGAAACCCTCAAAACCAAAAGATCAAGAAATCCAGAACCATAAGGACTAAATCATAACAGAGACCATACTGATAATGAGGGTATATAGAGGTCAAGGAATCCTGCAAACCTGTAAACCCCTCCCAATCTCACGGGTGTGCTCCGGGTCAAACATCACGGACTCTCAAAGCCGAATAGCAATAATACGTTCACCATTTTTGAGAAATTTCTCATGACCAAATCAGGGAATCGGTTTGGAATTATGTACTACTCAGGGAGGCCTCAGCTGAGTCTGAGAAAACAAGGTCATCTATGTGAGTTCCAGGTGGGCCCTCGGGTGCGAATGGGTTTGCCACACAATATGGTCTGCCACTGTCACCACTAGAGAGGGATGTTTCCACAAGGTTCTCAATGATCGGTCCCCAACTGCACATAATTATCAAGGTTATTAAATGAAAGAGGAAGATCCCCAAATCAAGACATTTCCAAGACGGTCGCAAATCTGGGCGTGGAACTCACTACTACCCCCATGACAAGATCTCATGAGGCCAAAGTGGAACCACTCTAAGTCCTAGGGTGCACTCGAGCCTTGGTAATGAGCTCATCTCACAGTAACAGTATCACCCAAGTCCCACCAAACAGAAAATCCAGTCCAGACAGTCCAGTATAATATATGATGCATGAAAATAAATACTGAAAGCTGTAAATAAAGCTGTAAATAAAACTGTAAATAAAACAGCAAAATAAACACACAACAACAAACAATCAACACCCCGCGAAATAGAAATACGCAAGTGCTAGGAGAGACTCTCAAGGGAACCAGAGATTCTCTAGTTATGAAGTCCCTAGCAGAGTCGCCAGCTGTCGCTCCCCGGATTTCCATCTTGGTACAAACGCGAAAGTGGCACGGAAAGAGGTAGAGTCGCCAGCCAGGCATTTTTATCCCGAAGGAACGGGAATGGTAATGCTGCACAGACCAGAAGAAAAGAAAAGGAAGGACACGGGTCCTGCGAACCAAAGATACTGGGTTCGGGAGTCGGTTACGACCTGGGAAGGTATTAGCACCCCAGATCGTCCGTCGTACCCGACGGGATCCACGCTTGCAAAGAAACTGTTTCAAAGGGTGAAGAAATGAAAACTGCTGCAAAAGAAATGGAACTGGAACTGGAAAAGGAACTGAGAAATAAATAAAGAGAAAAAATGTAGGGAGAATAAAAGATTGTGCTCGAACGGGCCCTACCCCGCTGCCTACGTACCTCATCTGGACAATGAGGATCAGAGTCGCCGTAGTTCCCCTAACTAGGGGTGGAAAGGATTGCTTGTGTATTAAGGCTTGAACTGCCTATGTCAATGCTCAGGTGTTGCAGGCTCGGACGACGAGTGTGTTACCGTCTTGCAAAGTGACAAGTAGGAGCAAGTTCGCGGACAGAGCGAAGGAGGTGAGAAAAGAATTCCCGAAGGAGAGACGCTTATTGTTTGTTTGTGTTTTTTTAGAAGCTTTTATTGGTGTGGCACAAGGAAGTGAACTCAAGCTCTTTTCCATGGAATGTGTACTTGCTACTACATTCCAAGATGGAATAATAGAACTAGCACACTCAAGTATGGAGAAGATCCCCAAAACATGATTCCAGAGATTAGGGCCTAGGCTCACTAACTCATTGAATTTATTAAGTGTTTTTTGTAATTAAAATGAAGAAGTGTCTTTTTATGATTTTCTTTATGAATATGGTTTCATGATCAGACTTGTGCATTATGATGAACAAGCTTGTACTATCCCAAGATGGGAAAACTACAAGTGTTTCATGGAATAAGGCTATTGCACAGGAGACCACTTCAATCTTTATTAAAAAAATTTTAGATTTTGTTTTGAGATAAAAAGAGAAGAAAACCAAAGATCTTGAAGGTAAAAGTCTAATGGGGGGACTAACAAACCCTAATGTTAACATGCATGGGATTCCTAAGTTAGTGAGGCTTACTATCCTAAAGAAGGAAGAAATAAGGAAGGAAGGAGGAGACTGAAGAAGGGAAGAGGGTAGAAAGGATGGCCTAAACATATCAAACACAAATAAGAAAGCACAAAGAAAAGAGAAGAGATAAGAATTGGAGATGTGGGAATCTCATCCACACCTCTCACTTACCAAAGCCCCTGAAATGGTTAAAAACATAAACAAGCAAATAAGGCCAAATGAAACACAAAATGGGCATAAGATCAAGCCAAGACATCACAACCAGAATTGGAACCTTAATTACAAGTGTCAAGATCAAACACACAACACAAAATGAGAAATGGATTAAACAATTCAACATAAAGCATTACAGATTATCATGACAAAGCAAAACAAATGTGAGATAACACAAAGCATACAAATCAAACAAACATCACACACTTCAAGACCAGAACCCTAACATGTCAAGAATGTGCATAAGCATCATAAGAGATTAATAATAGAAGCATACAAACTTAAACATTAGCATGAGAATCAAATATGCATAAGAAGTGAGGTGAACATGTACATAAGTGAATGAACTTCAAAGGTAAGCAACCACAAAATTTCTCAAAGTACAAACATCATTCAAAGACCAGAGGGGTATCCTCATCCTAAAAGGGCTCTAAACAACCTAAGGGAGTTGGCACAAGTGCCCTCCTAACCTAAGGACTAAACATATGACCAAAAAGGATGCAAAAGGAGAAAAGTAAACAATAAAATTCAAATTAAATCAAGCATTCATCCAAAAATTCCACAAATTTGTACAAAGACTCTTCAAACATCTAATATTAGCATGCCAAAAGAATAGGATCAAAGTCAGAAGCTAAGTAGGTCAAATATGTGCCTAAACATGGATTAGGGTTATGAAACTTCATGCACAAGTTAAGGATCAAAAATACTCAAGCAAACTTCTAAAAATTAGAAGGAAAATCACCAACAAACCACACTTCAATGCGAATCCAGAGCATAAAGAATCAATTCAAAATTAAAACTAATGATCAAGATATAAATTCTACAAGTCAGCATGTGTTTAAAATGAAATAAAAACAATTAATAAAAGCAACAATTAATTCCAGCGTGGGAAATGAAAATAAATGGAAAATAAAATATCAAAAATTAAAGAAAACTCAAAATATCATTTCTTAATTTTTTTGGAATTTTTAAGAACCTATAACTATTTTTAATTAATTAAAAAGCAACCTGAAATAAAATAAGTATAAAAATAAAAGAGATGGGCCAGGGGTGCAAACAGCAAAGATATTAATTCAAAATCAATGGGCCTGAGAGAGGGAGGGGTGCGAATATCATCCTGAGCCCAATGAACCCAACGCATGTACACATTATTATGGTAGAAATTCAAGAAAATCAGGAAAATAAACAAGCCACTGGATCCAACCAACGCATCAGATCAAGTCAAATCTTAAAACTAGGTCAAGCATCCAAGAGTTCAGTGCGTGTGTGCATGATAACTGTGGTGAGGTGCCAAACATAATGCTTTATTCAGATTTAAAATATAAAACGAAAACACGTGCAAGGGATGGTATGTTTTTAATGTGCTGGCAATATGTCATCCGTCCAGATGAAAGATCCAAAGGCTATGAGATCATCTTCTCCAATCAAACATTTCCAGAATCCGGCGCCGGAAAACTCATAATCAAGAACAAACCATCACAAACAAATCTATAAACCTCCAGATCTGATCATCTAATCAACCTAAACGTGAATCAAGCACTCAAATATACAAACAATCCATGAATTCATCAAATCGAAGCAATGAAAGTTTGACATCAAACTTTCAAATCCATATTTCTCACTCAATAATCCACCATTTTCAAATCTAATTAGTGCAGTGTACTCAACAACTTTACAGATCACAATGCACACAAGAAAAACAAGTTCTAGATCTATGGATTTCAAGTCATACCTGAGGTTGAACCACTTCAAAATCACTAGAATAGAGCTTCAAATGCTGCAGATCCGTGCACTTTGATCTCCTCTTGCAAAATAAATGCAAGAGGAAGCTTGAGAGAGCCTGAATTGAGGAGCTCAAAGGATCTTGCTCTGAACTGCAACTTCTTTTTTCTTCACTTTTAGCTCTGATTGATGAGAGAAATGGAGTCCTTGAAGCTTGTAAAAGAAGAATATGAAGAGAGATGAGAGAGATGTGTCTTAGGGAGAGAGATTCGAAAGCTTTTGCTCTTGTGCATGAAACTTTGAATCTGAGAAATGAGAGAGTGTTAGCCTGCATTCAGAGCATGCTTGGCTTTTATATCATGTGTATATTACACTGATTAGGGTTTTGTGGTGAGTGGTAGCATGAGTTGTGTGATAGGGATTGTTTTGCAAAATTGCATGAAGAATGAGAATGAGCAAATTTCTCGTGCATTTGATTCCCCCTTGCACATGCTAAGCCCTCATCCCAACCCTTGATTCATGATGAAATGATCCTGCCCCTCAGATGTTAGTATCATGCTTTTCTTGTGATCATGCATTTTTTGCATTTTGTGAAATAGCTCACATTCCATGCACGATTTTTGAACTTTCTCTTGGGACAAATGTGTTTCATTCCAAGCCTCATGATATTATGGTCTCACTTTTCCCATTAATCAGCTTAGAAATGACTTGCAATGCTTTTTGCAACTTGGTGTAAAATGATAATTCATGTAAAACCCTAAAAATGGCCAAACTTCCCTTGCTCATAACTTTTCAACCATAAATGCTATGGACAAGTTCTTGTACTTTTTGAAAATAGGAGAGATAAACCCTACAACTTTCATGTTTGTTGGAAATTCATTTGAGGTCATTTTCATCATGAAAGAGGGCTTTAAAAATTAGGGCAAAAGTTGCCAAAAATGGAAAGTCTCAAAACAAGCCATATGCCAAAAATGGAAAGTTCTTCAAAACTCCTTGATTATTGATCTTTGACTTTGCCAAACCACTTCTAAGGTCTTAAGGACATCCCTTGACTTGAAAAATGGAGTTGGACCCCTTGAATTCTCACAGTTGACTTTTGAATTGCACAGTTGACCAATTTCTTCTTATGCAAGCAACTGATGAAATAACTGCCTTCTGTAACACGGTGGGAGAACTGACTTTAGTTAAATGTTGCGGATAGCAAGAGTCGCCACCGACTTTTATTTTATCCAAAAGGAAAGGACATAAAAGAACAGGAAAGACCTTAAAAAGATTTTGAGTTCGGGGGGTAGGTTATACAAAGGGAAGGTGTTAGCACCCTTTATATCCATGGTTATCCATGGGCTCTTAGTTACTTAGCTCACTTTAAATTGTTTTGAAAAGTGTAGTGTGTGATTAAAAATTTTCTAAGTACTTTATAATGATCCTCGTATGGATGTATATAAAGACTTTGTTTTGAAAATTTGTTTGAAATGTGAAGTGTAATTTGAAAAAGTGAGCAAGTACTTAAGAGGAACCTACCCTATATTAAGTCTTTATTGTTCTTATATGTTCTTTCAATGGTAAGACTAGCCTTATTATTAAGGAATAGGTAGTCATTACCTTGGATGTAATAAGGGACATGTGAAGGGACATCTGAATTTAGGCAACTGCAAGGTGTCTTTAGCAATTTGTAGGGACTTATCATCTTTTATTCGAAGGGACAAGATCATTTATCGTAGGCAACCTCGAAGGGACTTGATCTTATAATTTGAAGGGACTTGATGATATTTATGAAGGGACTTTGCTTAAGATACCTTACTTGACCTTAGAAATAGGCAACATGAGGAGTAACCCTAGAAAGTGTGAGATGGCGATCAAAGATCGACTTACGTGTGTGAGTGTTTATATTCAAGTATTTATCTTATTTAAGATTAATTATCTAAGTCATTTTAATTACACATAGTTATACACACCCTAAAATTACTAACCATGGCAATAAAAATATTTAGAAAAATAAAATAAAAACAAAAAATAAATCTACGACTATTACATGGCTTTCGCAATTACATAATAATAGAAACAATTAATAATAAATATAATAATAAGCAATAATTTAAATGGTTAGTAATAATAAAATATTAATAATAATAATAAAAGGGTTAGTAAAAATATAAAGGAAATAAAAATTCAAGAGAAGATATTATTTTAAAGTTAAATAAACAATTTTAGAAAAATTTTAGAAGAAAATAGAATGATTATAATAATAATGAACAAAATAATAATTATTTACAAAACATGATTAATTATTTAATTATTAGAACAAAAATTTAATTAAGTTAAATGATAAAGTTGATAAAATTAGGGTTAATAAAAAAACTAGGGTTTTGGAAAAACATTAGGGTTTATATATTATTTAAGAAAAATTAGGGTTTTAAATATTAATTGAAATATATAATTAATCTATTTACAAAAATATAATAATTATACATATATATACTTTATAAATATAAACAATTTAAATTTTTAAGAAGATAAATTATAATTTTTTAAGAATATAAAGAAATATCATAATGTTATTTAGAAATTATTTTCATAATTTATATTTACTAATTTAAACAAAAATAGAATTTATATAAGAAAATAAATTGAAAATAATAAAAAAAAACAAGGAAATTGGCCAAAAAGAAAGGACCTGGGATTTGAACCCAGGTCCTCTTACCTCAAACACACAGCACAAAACCAACAGGGCCAGCGCACGCTGGTGATCTATTTACGTCACCAACTCATTATATTATCAACCTACAAAAAAGAAATATTAAAGCAAAAATTAAACGTACACAGCCAGGATCGAACCCTGGTTTTCACCCTCATACACATGCATGCCTTACCAACTGTGCTGCCAGCGCGTTGTGTAACATAAACCAAACCTAAATAATAATAAAAACAAACAAATATCTGAATTATAGAATTCGCGCCAAATGATCATCTTCAACCTTGGGATTTCGCAGGTTTACCTGCGAAATTACCTGCCAAAACTCCTGTGTTTTTTCCTGCATGTGAAAACCTACGAAACTCCTACAGTACCATTTACACACAATTTTTTCAAATTAATCACATAAATATGATCCAGACAGTATTTGCAATTGATCTATGGTTTTAGAAGGAATTTATATTCACTTAATTGGGAAACCCCAATTCGAAGGTTATGAACCCTAAAATGGCATTATACGATTTAGCCATGGTTTCTTCAATCCAATCACCCAGAATTCATCAAAAACATCCACTAAACACAAATCAACAAACAAAACTAGTTAATGATACGTGAATGATCAAGAACGAAAAATCAAAAAATATGAAAAAAGGTTGGATCGGATTTGTCAATATGAGATGTTATGGAGCAATGTGATGATTGAGATACGATTAGTGATGTCCAAGGATCATGTTTGAACCTTCAAAATTCCCTGAAACCTCCTGCAAATCAAAAACTGAATGTATGTTTTTTCTTGAATTTTTGAAATTTGATTATTGTTTTAGAGGCTGCCAAATTTGTGTCTTGTGCTTACTTTATGTTGTACATATATAGTGTGAACTAATTAGGTCAAAAAATCAGATCACACTTTGGATTTTTGGATCAATTGAGATTGAAAAAGATATGCTTCCAAATATTGAAAAAAACTTGATATATCCTTACTATTTTGGTTGATCTGATTTTGTATGGTCTCAATCAATTATAATTGTCCTTTAAGACTTTCTAGAACCAAAATCTTATCAAATATTGCAACTTTTATATTTTATTTTGATTTAAAATGATTTTTTAATGTATAAAATCATAATAAATAAAATAAAATGAATAAAAATTTAAATAAATGATTTTTAATTCGTGCATGATGTCATGGAAGTGTTTGGGTCAAAAAAATGCAAGCCCATTTGGAGAAATTTGGTTCTAAGGTCCCATTTGCTTCATAAACCTCTCAAAAATTTCCCAACTTTGCAAAGGAACAAATCCCTCAATTTTAAGTCTATGAAGGTGTTCTTGGACATTTTGGAAATCTTAAAGAGTCCTCTAACCAACCTCTTTGGTCTCATGTCCATATCTTTTACCATTCTCAAGTTATGCTCTTTGGAAGTTGTTGACTTTTTGTTGACTTTTAAAATGACCTATAATGTCTTAGCTCATACCTTCCAAATGAAGCATTTTTGGGCTTGGCTTGTGAGACACAAAGTTGTAGAGAATTCAATTTCCTTAAAACTGAGCTTTGGATGGAAAAATTTTGATGAAGCATGTGAAAGTTATGGCTGGTCAAAGTTCAGTTGACTTTTCCTGTGAAAACCCTAATTTAGAAACTCCTGATTCTTGATGATCTGAAATCTCCTTGATGAATCATGATCAACCCTTGATAAAATTATTAATTTTACTTCATATAATTGATGTTGGCAAAAAATCATGAAGTTTGATTTTGGTTTGACCACAGTTGACCTCAGTTTGACTTTTTGACTACTTTGACTAATTTTAGCCTATTTGATCATCTGACTGAGCAAATCTTTTGGGAAAACCTTGAAACTTGACATGGGGATTCTTGAACACGTGTAGGATTCTATGAAGCTCACTTGAAGTCTTAGAAGTCCATTTAGCCTGATGAAATCCAAAACCCTAGTTTAAGATGCATTGCTTAGGAGGATGCATTGTCTGAGGGAATTGTCAAACTTTCTGACTAATTGTGAACCTTGTGAACCTCTTGAGATACCTTGTGAATCTTATGAACCTCTTGGGATACCTTGGTACACAATGTCTTGTCTTGGTGAGGGTAAATTTTGGGGTGCAACAGCTGCCCCTTTTCAATTTTCTGAAACCTGAGGGGTTAGATTGGTATATGTGCCATTCGTGACCTGGAAGGTTGAAGGGGATTGAACACAAAAGCCCAAAAATTTGCACTCGGCGGTGCGTAAAGTAACACTGATTATTAGTTGTATATGCTTAAGTGGGCTTGAAGATTCCACTTGGAAGAACTGGAGATGGGCTTATAGATGCCATCCACACTATCAGGAAGTGATAATATCTTGATGTTGATATTGGATATCAGTACTAGGTCTTCGTATAGGCCGTCTCTGAATCGTTTATGCAACTTGGTTTGAGTTGAATGCTAGCACTAGATCTTCGTATAGATCGTCTCTGCATTATCTCTGGGGAAAAAGAATATCCTTCGTTAAGTGTCAGGGCTTAGATCTTCGTATAGATCGTCTCTGAACCATATATAAGAACATACTTTAATTTAAGTGTTAGAACCAAATCTTCGTGGCGATATTTTTCTGAATTAAGTATCAGCATTAGATCTTCGTATAGATCGTCTCTGAGCTGTCTGGAAATATCCTGGATTAGGGAATAGATCTTCGTATAGACCGTTTGCCTACTATCCAAGGATAACTTGAGTAATGATTATCAGCAATGAATCTTCGTGGCGATCATCCCTGAATTAAGTATCAGCACTAGACCTTCGTATAGATCGTCTCTGACCTGTTTTGAATTGTTGAATAGACTAGTAGAAATAAATCTCCGTGACGATTAACTCTTCTGGAAATACCCTGGATTAGGGGATAGATCTTCGTATAGACTGTTTGCCTATTATCCAAGGACAACTTGAGTAATGATTATCATCAATGAATCTTCGTGGCGATCATCCCTGAATTAAGTATCAGCACCAGAACTTCGTATAGATCGTCTCTGACCTGTTGTGAATTGTTGATAGTATTTTATCTGCATATAACCATCCTGCAAGGAAAAGGTTAGTTTATGCAATATGTATGCATGTATGGCATGATATACCTAAGTAAATGTATTATGCATTATGGATATGCTATGGTATGATGTAAATGATGTATTTATGAATCATGCAGCCTGAAGCGTCTGGATATCTTTGTATAACAACTGCTGGCTAGGGAAAATAAATCCCGATTCGTTGCTGAAGAATATGAGGAACTCGTTCCCGTCTTGTTTGATAGTATAGTATTTATAACCTCCCGTCTTCGTTCGTCGTATTTCTATTGAAAGAATAAGTTCCTGAGTATCCCGACTGAGGATAAAAGAGATGGACATAAATTCAAGGGGACATGTAACTCGAAGTATCTATAAAGATAGATTTTCCCTGCTAGGGATTTGTAGTTGTCTTGTGGGGATGAACCGGCGAAGCTTCGTTGAATTCCTACCTTCGTTCATCCTTAGTAAATACTATTACTACATTTTATGCATTTCTGGTAAACATCAATCATATTCAAAAGCATACATACATTCAAACACAACCAATGGATGTTTTCGCTTAGGTAAATAGGGTAAAAGTAAATCTGGATTCAAAGATGAAATTTTATTTATATTATAAAGTGACCTATACATAGGCAAGTTTGTACAAGGAGACAAAAATCCTAGTAAGAGGAATTCTTCGTAAAATTTTTACAAAACAAAGAAAACAGCTATGTGAGAAATAATCCTATTGAGTTTCAATTCTACTATTGCCATTATCTTCAAGTATCTCATCTTCTACTGTTGAGACGGAAACGATTGGATTGATCTTTATCTATTCGAACTTGAGTTAAGTAGCACCACTAGTTGAAGTTACATGAGTGATCCAAACGAGACATAGTCATACGCTCTAATCCCTAACTTTTGCCTGGATTGCCTTTTCAGGTTTTCAATCCACCAGGATACCCTTTTTTGCCCAAGCCGCCCTTTCAGGTTTTCGACTTGTCGGGTGTACACTTTTTATATATATATATATCCCTAATTTTTGCCCAAACCCTTTTGGTTCGCCGGGATGCCCTTATTTTTGCCTAGGCCAGTCAACCTAGCGGGTCTCTTTTTATGCGTAGTATTTTTTTAACTATGTCTGCGTTTACAGGCTGTGAGAAGTCTTCACCATCCATAGTAGTAAGCATCATGGCACCTCCTTAAAATACTCTCTTGACCACAAATGGTCCTTCGTATGTAGGAGTCCACTTGCCCCTAGGATCACCCTGTGGTAGTATGATACGCTTGATTACCAAATCACCAGCCTGATATACCTTTTGCTTAACTTTCTTATTAAAAGCTTTGATCATCCGTTTTTGGTACATCTGGCCATGACAAACAGCTTCCAGCTTTTTCTCATCAATCAACTTTATTTGGTCAAGTCGAGTTTGAATCCACTCATCTTCATCCAAGCCTGCATCCTTCATGATTCTTAAGGAGGGGATCTGAATTTCAATGGACAGAACTGCTTCCATACCATAAACTAAGGAGAATGGGGTTACCCCTGTTGAAGTACGTATTGTAGTACGATAACCATGAAGAGAAAATGGTAACATCTCATGCCAATCCTTGTAAGTAACAGTCATCTTCTGTAGAATCTTCTTAATGTTCTTGTTAGCAGCTTCTACTGCCCCATTCATTTTTGGACGATACGGAGAAGAGTTGTGATGCTTAATCTTGAACTGCGTGCAGAGATCAGTAATCATGGTGTTATTCAGATTAGAGACATTGTCTGTGATAATCCTTTCAGGGATACCATATCTACATATGAGATTATTCTTAATGAATCGAGCCACAACATTCTTGGTAACAGATGCAAATGAGGCTGCCTCCACCCACTTTGTAAAGTAATCAATAGCAACCAGGATGAAACGATGCCCATTAGAAGCAGTAGGCTTGATCTTACAAATCATATCAATGCCCCACATGGCAAAAGGCCAAGGAGCAGTCAACACATTCAATGCAGCTGGAGGTATATGCACTTTATCAGCATAGATTTGACACTTGTGACATGTCCTGGAATGTTGATAGCAGTCAGCTTCCATAGTAGACCAATAGTAACCTGTTCTCAATATCTTCTTTGCCATGGTATGACCACTAGAATGAGTGCCAAAGATCCCATCATGCATGTCTTTCATAATCTTTGTTTCTTCCTTCTTATCCACACAACGAAGCAAAGTCGAATCATGATTGCGCTTGTACAAAATTTCATTACTAAAAAAAAACTTAGCAGAAAACCTCCTCAGAAACTTCTTATCTTTGACAGATGCCCCTTCAGGGAACTCCTGAGTTTCAAGATATATTTTCACTTCATAGAACCAAGGCTTTTCCTCTCCTCTTTCAGTATCAATCTCATTGCAGTATGTAGGCTTCTCAAATCTGTCAATAATAATCTTGGGAGCTTCATCATCCCAGCTAATCTCAAACATAGATGCCATGGTGGTTAATGCATCTGCCAACTGATTCTCTCCTCGTGGAATATGTTCAAAGGTAATCTCTTCAAAATATGGGATCAAAGACAACACATGCTCTCTGTAAGGAATAAGATTTTCATGCTTGGTATCTCAATCTCCTTTAATCTGACTTACTACCAGGGTTGAATCCCCATATATGTCCAGGAACTGAATCTTCATCTCAATGGCATCTTTGATACCCATGATACATGCCTCATACTCAACCATGTTATTGGTACAATAGAAACAAAGTCTTGCAGTAATCAGGGTATGACAACCTTCAGGGGAAATGATCACAACACCAACACCATTACCAAGTGCATTAGAAGCTCCATCAAAAACCATAGTCCATAGGGATCCTTGTTCAGGTCCGTCATATTGTCCAAGTTCTTTGGTAATAATCATAATGTCTTCATCAGGGAACCTAAAACTCATTGACTGGTAATCATCCACTGCTTGATGAGCCAAATGATCAGCTACAACACTTCCTTTAATGGCTTTCTGAGTAGTGTACTGTATATCGTATTCTGTTAAGATCATTTGCCATCTTGCTATTCGTCTGGAGAGAGCAGGTTTCTCGAATATGTACTTGATTGGATCCATCTTTGAAATCAACAAGGTAGTATGAGTCAACATATAATGTCTTAGTCGGCGAGCAACCCATGCCAAAGCCCAGCAAGTTTTCTCGAGCAGTGAGTATCTTGTTTCACAGTCGGTAAACTTTTTACTAAGGTAGTATATTGCCTGCTCTTTTCGACCAGACTCGTCATGTTGCCCCAATACACACCCCATTGAGTTGTCTAATACTATTAAGTACATAATCAAGGGTCTTCCATCAATTGGTGGCATCAAAATTGGAGGTTCTAGGAGATATCTCTTGATTTCATAAAAGGCTGTGTGGCACTCGTCATTCCATTCCATTACCTGATCTTTCTTCAACAATTTGAAGATTGGCTCACAGGTAGCAGTTAACTGGGAAATAAATCTTGCAATGTAATTCAGTCGTCCCAAGAAACCTCTAACTTCCTTCTCAGTACGAGGAGCTGGCATCTCTTGTATAGCTTTTACTTTTGCAGGATCCACTTCAATACATTTTCCACTGACTATGAAACCCATGAGTTTACCAGATCTAACTCCAAAAGTACACTTATTTGGGTTCAATCTGAGCTTGTATTTCTTCAACCTTTCAAACAGTTTATGCAGATGATCAAGCTATTGCTCTTCATTCTGGGATCTGGCTATCATATCATCCACATATACCTCTATCTCATGATGAATCATATCGGGAAACAAAGCCACCATAGCACGCTGATATGTTGCCTCGACATTCTTCAAACCAAATGGCATCACTTTATAACAAAAGTTGCCCAACTGTGTAACAAATGTAGTCTTCTCCATATCTTCAGGTGCCATCTTGATTTGATTGTAACCAGAGAAACCATCCATAAAAGAGAATACCTTATGCTGAGCAGTGCTGTCTACCAGAACATCAATATGTGGAAGTGGAAAGACATCTTTAGGGCTGGCCTTATTCAAATCTCTGTAATCCACACACATGCGTACTTTACCATCTTTCTTGGGTACTGGTACCACATTTGCAACTCATTGATGATAAGAAGTCACAGCTAAGAACCCTGCATCAAATTGTTTCATCACCTCCGCTTTAATCTTTTCTGACATTTCAGGACGCATGCGACGAACCTTTTGTTTCTTTGGACGACAATCTTCTTTTACCGGTAAACGGTGAACCACAATGTCAGTATCCAACCCTGGCATATCTTCATAAGACCAAGCAAAGATCTCCACATAATCACGTAACATCTGAATTAGTCTGCTCTTAACACCATCTTCTAGTTCAGTTCCTATCTTGACCTCTTTCTTGTTTTCTTCAGTTCCCAGATTCACAACTTCGATTGGCTCCTCATGTGGTTGTATAGCTTTCTCTTCTTGTTGTAATAACCTAGCAAGCTCTACAGGTACTTAATAATCTTCTTCCTTTCCATCTTCAGCTTGATAGATCAGATTCTCGAAATTATAATGGGCAATAGTAGAACTGTTATCAACCGGATCCAGAGTGGATGAGGATCTGCATTTTAGTGATGTGGGTGTGTGTAAGAACACATAGCTGATAAAACAAAAATAAAAATAAAAATAAAAGAAAGACAAGGAGCACAATATTTACGAAAACGAAACGTCCATTGATTTTTATTGAATGAAGTTTGCAAATGAAATGACATCCCGAAACAAGCATACCATTGTGCCCCGGGTAAGACACAAGGCTTGAAAGTTTAATTGTTCGAAATTACAAAATTAAAAAAAATAAAAACACAGTAATAGTATTTACTCCTGACTAAAGGAGATAGGAATAACGTCTTCGGTCTTCCAATTGTTGAGCCCATCACCCATGGTAGGAAAGATCCAATCATCCAGGTTGTAGTCTTCACTATAGTCACCCACATCATTGATTTGATCTCTTATGACCCCTTGATTGGTGATACGAACATGACAAGCACGACGAACAGCCTTCTGGGATTCTGCAATGAAACCCAAACCAAACTTGTCAGACTTATAAGGGATGTCAGGAAGCTGACCCCAAATAGTACAACCACCTTCTTCAACCACAGCTCTAGCATCTTTGAGGGAGGCCATTGTAGGAGGTACTCTGGTAACCACAGGAACTCTTTTAACAACAGGGGGAACTTCAGTAGTAGGAACGACCCAAGGAACTACTTCAAATGTCTGGCAAGGAGTCTCAACATATTCACCCTCCACCTCAACATACTTAAAAGTATTCACGTGACTGACCATGTATTCTTCTTCACCATAAACAGTGACAATCTTTCCTTTCACCGGATATTTCAACTTCTGATGTAAAATGGAAGTCACAGCACCTGCCCCATGGATCCAAGGACGCCCAAGCAAACAGGAGTATGCAGAACGAATATCCATTACATAGAAAGTAGAGTCGAAGACTTGAGAGCCAACCAAATATGAGAATAACTTGTGCTGATCAACAACACTCGAACCATAGGACCTGAGAAGAACTTGCCCCTGATAAAATCACTGACCAAGTTTCTCTACTGCTTGAGAATTCCTTGATGATGAAAGTTTATTTGCAAATAAAAATGTTTGTACAAACCTGGTAATTTTAATGCAAAGTTTGAAATCAAGAATCATTTTTGGAATGAAATTTATTGATGTAAAGTAAATTAAAACATTGTCAAAACACGGCGGTTGAGACAACATTAAAGATAAAGCAACGGTAAGAAAACAAATGATTGGTAAAGAACTTGGGAGTCAGTTTACGCAACCTTGTTGTAGTATGCTTTTCAAAAGAAACCTGGATTCAATTAGGACTTTTAAAGGTTGTAACGTGGCCTGGTTCATGGTTTATGAAACAAAAGATATAGGCTCAAAGTTATTTGTACCCAACCCAACTTCGTGATGAACTCCAGTCCTACATTCAATTAATTCACCCTATGCATTCAAGTTCCTAGAAAATTAGGATTGCACAGATGACGATGGTTCATAAACCAAAGGATTTTGAGATAGCAGTCAC
Organism: Lathyrus aphaca; assembly: GCA_963966055.1. Classification (NCBI taxonomy): domain Eukaryota; kingdom Viridiplantae; phylum Streptophyta; class Magnoliopsida; order Fabales; family Fabaceae; genus Lathyrus; species Lathyrus aphaca. Next base: position 345,314,597 of record OZ014519.1, on the reverse strand, counting down.
ATCCTTCCTTTTGTTATTTCTGGTGAGGACTTTGGTCAACTCATCTTGTTTTTATGGAGGATTTTGATAACCTCTTGACAAATCTTTCTTTTATTATCCCTAACTTTTGCCTGAACTGTGTCATTTGAACTCACAGCCAGCGGGATGCCCCAATTTTTGCCTAAGTCTCCTTCATAGGTTTTGACTTAGCGGGCTTTGATTTTTTTCAGTAAGTTTTTTTTTCAATATCATTTTTTTTGAAAGATAATGACTGCATGGCTTAATGATTACAACGAACCATTATTGGCTTTTGAATTGAGAAACATCTTCAACACTTCTTTGATGTGTATGAAGGAAAGCTTGAGATTACAACCTTTATTGAAAGGTGTCTTGAATGATTCTCTTGTACTTAAATGCACATTTGAATTAATTGATAACTAACCATCCCCGGGTTAAAATTGAGGGTTTTTTTCGAATAGAAAGAAACTCCAACTTCAAGGCTCAAAGGGGTTGACAAAGGATTAACTTCCTTATTTCTACGGTGTTTGGGATTTGAAACAATGCCTGTATATCATCAGCCAAGTCTCAATTGAAATCATACCAACAACAATTATGGGTATCTTGTTTTCATCATCCTCCCTCCAATCATCGTAAAAGCTTTGAGAAAAGATAAATGAACTTGAAATGTAAAGCATAAAGATGCAAATAGAAAATGAAATTGAATCAAAATAAAGCAATGCTCATTTCATTAAAACCAACATGAAAGTACAAACAAGCTTAAAAGCAAACAACTTAATATGATTGAAGAAAAATTGAAAACATAAAGAAACAATGGCCTTGATCCATCAGCAACAAGGATGAGCTATCCCGTCTGATATTCTGGCCTTGAAGAAAATTTGACAATTGAAGTCTTCTAGATGATTCACTTCCCAAGCTTCGACAAAGGATTGTTTATAACATTGGGATTAAGGTCATTAAAGTAAAGGATGTTGTTCCTGATAAGTTCTTGCACCTTAGCCTTCAGTGCAAAGCAATGTACTAGGTCACGACCAGTTCCACCTTGATGAAACTCATAGCGAAGATCCGGTCTATAACCAACCGGGAGAGGATTTGGAACAGGAGGCGGAGGCCTAGTAGTAATTAAAGCACTCTTAATCAAGGAAGGAAACAATTCAGTGTAAGGCATCAGGATCAGATCAAAGTTTGGCCTATTGCGATACTGATTTTGTCCAGCAGCAGGATGAGGAGCCTGAGCTTGAGCTCGAATCTGAACTTGAGCTTGAGCTGGAACTTGAACTTTAGTTTGACCAAGTTGAGTTTTAACAACATGAGCAATTGCAGCTACATATGGTTGAACATATCGTTGTTGCGGGCGATAAGGCCTCCTCTCAGTTGAAACAACATAAGCATCACCATCTCTCCTCTTGTGAAGATTCCAAAAAGACTTTCTTGCAGCATTTGGAGCTTCAGAATTGGTAATATTACCCTTCTTGATACCTTCCTCTAGTCTTTCTCCAATAGTGACTAGATCAGAAAAACCAGATGAAACACTTCCTACCATTTTCTCCCAAAAGAACAGTTGAAGAGTGTCCATGAACAAACCAGTTAATTCCTTTTCGGGCAAAGGTGGTTCCACTTGAGCAGCTAGCTCTCTCCAACGCTGAGCATACTCTTTGAACGATTCTTTCTCTTTCTGTGACATGTTTTGAAGTGGACGACGATCAGGCGCCATGTCCAGATTGTACTTATACGGCCTTACAAAAGCATCAGACAAATCTTTCCAGCTTCGGATGTGACTCTTCTCAAGTCCAACATACCACTTCATAGAAGCACCACTCAGACTATCTTGAAAACAATGAATAAGTAGCTTGTCATCCTTAGCATGCGCAACCATTTTGTGACAATACATCAGCAGATGAATCTTTGCACAAGTATGACCATTGTACTTCTCAAATACAAGAACCTTGAACTTATCAAGAAGAACTAAGTCAGAAACCAAACACATGTCTATTAAAGCAGAACCAAAGACATATTTTCCTTCTAGACCTCTTACCCTCTTCTCAAGAGTCAAACATTGCTCTCTAACTTCATCCATATATCCAGGTTCACCCTGACTTTCAGCTTGTGGACCAGCAACTTGGTACAAGAAAGGAGAATTCTGATAAGTAGTCTGAGCAGTAGTGTGCACAACAGGTTGAGGTTCGACAAAAGTCGGAGCTGAAAAGAATGGCACAACAGATGGACCACCCACTTGAGCAGTTGCAGAAACTGGCACATAATCCGGAGGTAACCCATATTCTGGCCAAGAAGAAACCGGTTGCTGAACAACAAGAGGGTCAACAACAGCAGTAAAAACTTCAGAGATAACAGTCCTTTGAGGTGGTTCACCTCGAGCAATCAGAACTTGCATCATTTCAGTGAGCCTGGTCATGCCGGCCTTCAACTCATCAATCTCCATTCGAACTTCCATGTTATGTTGTTCTTGGTGTTCCATTCTCAATCTGATAGCTCTCAATCTGTTAGCAACTCTAGTACCGTATCTGTGGTGAGGAGTCAGCTTGACGGATCAACAGACAACTGAGGAAAGAAACAACCAGGATGAGTTCCCACACAACTCGGATGAACGCAAGAATATGCGAGGATGCAATGATATGCAATGTTCACTTCCATTTTCAGAAAAACAACTCGATTATTGCAAACATGGTCAACATCGAGAATACGGTCATGAAAAATCCTGACAAAAAGGAATATTTACCTTTTTTCCAATATTTGCAATAATCGGAATTATTTTCCTTGAAAAAATGGTTGTGATAATGATCATGATGAATATGTAGATGCAACAACCACAAACAAGATCACGCAAAGCACACAGGTTCAAAGGTTCGGATCACGAGTATGGAGTCAAGGTAACAGAACACCAACCCACACAGGCATGTACTAAGGTTTGTCTTCATTGTACCTGCAAAAAACCAAAAGGGTGCTAACAGAGGTTCCCGGAGTTAACAACCATCTTTAGAATCTTATCGGTACGTTGGATTACTCCCCAACTGATAACATTCTTAAAATAGACCTCGTCCGAGTGTAGTATCGCGTGACAACCACCTTAAGTTTACACTCAGATAGTTTCCGCACTACGTTCCTAAATTGGCTTAGATTGGTTAAGGGTTCTAAGGTCCTCAGTATGATCAGCTCAAGGTCGGAAAATAATGCCACGTATGATTACTCGTCATGACATTGATAGTCCAAGAGAGCCTAACCGAGTGGAGATTATCAAATTGATATCGCTTTGGACTACTCCATCGCGTATCGCTTCGAATATCGCCGTCCTATCATAAGTTCCACTCAGATCCGGGTTAGAATCTATCTCACAGAGGATCACCAAAACCGAAACAGAACAACCAAGTAACAAACAAATCAAACTAAAGCAGTAAATAAATCAAAGTAGGCCGAATCCACTTAGAGATTGACTCCCCAGCAGAGTCGCCACTTTTCTGTAGCGGTAAAATCGTGAGTGTAAGCTATTAATTAACTTCACTCAAGGTACACAGAGTCGCCACCGCACTTTTATTTATTTCCAAAAGGAAAAGGTAAAAAGAACGAACAAAAACCTAAGGAATCTAAAAGCAAAAGCTAAAAAAAACAAACAGAGAACGGGTAAGGGGATAGGTTACAAATCGGGAAGGTTTTACGCACCCGACTTGTCCGTGGTACTCCACGGGAACCCTTTGAAATATTTATTGCTTTTTAGTTTGAAATTGGTTTGCTTGAAAAAAAAATTGAAGAGATGAGAAGAAGAATGTTTTTTAAGATTTTTGTGTTTGAAGAGACGATTGTCTCATGCCTACGTACCCACAAAGTGCAATGCGAGATCAAAACCCCGTAGTTCGTGGTACAAATTGTGAAAAGAAGCAATGAGTTGAATTTCTATTAAAATGTAAAGATAAGTCATCATTCTTTAGCGAATAATTCCGCTAGAAAGGATGAATCATATCTAAACATAAAAAAAGGTTAAAAGGAAACGTGCACGAGGGCACAAAAACAATTGAATGAGTTTTGAAAGTTTTAAAGTTTTTGAGAAGAAAGTTTCGATATGCTTATGTAGTTTAGCATTTATTAAGGAAAATGAAATGAAAAAGTAAAACCGCATGACCTAAGTCAAGGTTTGATTGCGAAAATGTTTGAAGTTTGAAAACAAAGAATATTTTGAAAATAGGAAGAAGATTTGAAAATTGAAGAAGTGGGAGGAGATGAAGGGACTATCCTAAGTATTGAAAATAAAATCTAAAGGAAGAACGATCAAACCATATGGCAAGCATTCTTTGAAACAATCGGATTTCCATCTTCAAGAACAAATGAACTTAATCGGAGCCAAAGTCTTCAATCCACGACAACTCATGCAAAGGGATAAATCCTAAAATCTAAGTCTGAAACTCCAAGTCCAATGCTAAGGATAGTAACCATAGTCCGAAATTAAAGTCACACGTCTTTTAGATGTTTAATCCGTTATTAGTGTTTTTGTGTCCAAATGGACAAAGGAAAAATCACAAGCATAACAATATAAACAATAAGCAATATGATGAATGATATAGTATAATAAGCATAATAAGAGAGATAAGGAGCGAGAAATTGAAATAAAGAGGATAAGGTGCGAGAGATTGAATTAAAATGTTAGTATATTAATAGTATAATAATATTTACATATAAGTGGTATGATGAACTTAATCAAACACAACCACAAAAAGATAACCAAAATCGAGGCAACCGGATCCAAATGGATCTTAATCCGAATCGGGACAAGTTTAGGTCTATGTTAAGCAATCGCCGAGTAATTTACGGAGTAATTACCCTACAAATGAGGCCGGCCACCACTAATTAAAGTGGAAAATATTTGTACTAATACATGTTAGAGAAATGATATAATGAATCATTCTCCGAAAACATATCGCACGAAAAGAAAAGGTAATGGTCTAATCTTAATCGAGATTTTCGTTGAATTTATCGAAGGCAACCTATCACGATCTCAAAGTATGGAGAATGATCCAAATGATCATTCATCCATAGATTTGAAATAATGAAGATTAAACCTATTCGAAATTCAACAATCTCGAATCGGAGATCTCATCGACCAAAAAGAAGAAAAAAAGTGGATAAGAAAGAAAATGGATCTAATAAAAATCCATTAAAAAAATAATTAAACTATTTTTTTTAAAAAGATTTTCTAAAATGAAACAAAATAAAATCCTAGAACTATTATTTAAAAAAAAAGAAGCTTATAAACAATTTTTTCTAACAAAGCAAAGAAATGGAAATCAAAAATAAAGAAAAGAAAAGAAAAAAACATAAAGCCAAGGAAGGATCGGCACATGGCTTAGGGAGGTGGAAACAGAAATTGGCTCCACCATCTTATAAGCCCAACACTCACATATTTTACACAACCATAATAAACAATTTTATATTAAAAAAAACAAACAGAAAATTGAAGGACACGCTCCTCTTCTTCTCTGCGAAAACAACAAAACACAATTCCCAAATTTCACATCTCGAAACAACGCCCTGCACTGTTGCTCACCCAAACTCAATGAAATCCGCACGTCTAGGCTCCTCAAGTTGCAACGTCGGTATCAAATTATTCACGAAGGTGATGTCAGTTGTGATTCAAAACTCGACAACAAGTGTAGCTTCTCAATCCGATTTGAAAGTTGAAGAAATTTTGGATTGAAGGAAGAAATTGAAAATGAAGGATTGAATTGTGGTTTGGAGAAATTGAAGCTTGAATTGTGATTTCAATAGGGTTTCTGAGGGCTCTCCAAGCTTGAAGTGTAAATGAGATTGGGGTTCAATTTATAGAGGGATTTGGAGATGAATTGTTGCGTTTAGTGTTGGATGGTGTTGCGTTTCGGGACTTCACGGAATGTGTGTGTGTATAGGATTTTTTTGCGTTTTGTTTGCAGGGAGTTTGCGTTTTGTGTTGTGGATTTCCACGTGCCGTTTTGAGTGTATGTGGCTGGGCTTGGCTTGGGATGTGAGGTGTTTGTGAAAAGGCTAGCTGGAGCTGATGTTTCAGTGTTGCTTCGGCGTTGTAGCTTGTGTGCGTGCGGGATGCATATGGCTTGATGGAAATTGTTGGCATGAAGGCTTGGGCTTGTGGCTGTGTGTCGTACCTCGAAAAATACGATCCTCGCGAATGCGGTCGCGGCTGGGCTGACTTGAGAGTCGCCACCTAATTTTGATTTATTCCCAAAGAGGGAAAGGGAAAATATAGATAAAACCCGGGAAGAAAGGATAAAGACAAGGTCGTCAGAACCATTGCCTAGGTTCGGAAGTCTGTTATGCAGGGGGAAGGTATTAGCACCCCCTACATCCATCGTACTCGATGGGAACCTTCTAAATTGTCACGCGCGAAAGGATGTCTATGCCTAATGGATTACTTGCTAAAAGAGGAAAAGGATTCAAATTTTATTCATCTTTCTTTAGGAGTCGAATTGCACTAAAGACTATGGATAGTTTATTCCGAACCAACAAGCCAAGTGTCTTGTGACGGAATAATCAGAGCGAATAACGAGAGCTCGTAATCCTCCTTTCTACCACTTAAGGTTCGTGGCGTACAATTTCTCTCATATTATTAAAGTGTTTTAATACCTAAGACCACTTGACGTTGGATCAAGGGTTTGAATTTAAAAGAACCGTCTTGGTAGGTCGATTGCAAGGCATAAAGCGATCGCAAAAAGTGTGAGTGTCAAATGAAAGTTAAGGGTTAAATGGTTACACGAGATCGATTCCTAGTCCTAAGCTAACACGGAGCCGTTGGAACTCGAATTAAACTGAAAGCGTCGAAATTTAGCTCTTTAACTATCTTAGAATCGATTCAAATTTAGAATCATTCTATGAGAAGTCGAGCGTTACTTTATAGTCACACGATTATTTAAATAGAAAAAATGCGATAAAAAGAATAGAATTGGTCTCATATTGATCTAAATGACACCGATTTGTCGAAATCGAACGTTTAGATCGTTTGTTATATCATCGACCATAAAAATAAAATAAAGTCGAAATAATAATGAAATAATAGTTTGGCCTCATATTTAATTTAAATAACGTTGATTTATTAGAAATCGAATATTCAAATATTTATTCTTCGGCCGGAATAAAGTAAATTGAGATAATGAGAAATAATAAGAAAAACAAAAGTGTGGCCTCAAATTAGGGGATAACGTCGATTTATCGAAAATCGAATATCACCATTTATCATTGGTCGAATAAATAATAAAGTCAATAGATAATAATGGATCTAAAATAATTAGAAACCATAAAAAATGATAGAAAAATGGTCTCATATCAATTTGGACAACGTCGGTAAATTGAATGTCACAAATCGGATAATAATATCATAGACCAAATAATAAGTATAAAATAAATCAATAAATTGATGAAATAATAAATGGATAAAAGTCGGCCTCAAATTGATTTAGACAACGTCGCGAAATGGAATGTCGATAAATCATATTTTTTATCATAGGCCCTATAATAATAATGAGGAAATAATGAAATCGGTCTCAATTTAATGGATAACGTCGATTAAAATAATCGAATATCACATTTTATCATTAACCGATTAAATCGAAGAATTGATTAAATAATAGCGAAAAATAAAAGTGGCCTCATAACAACTTTGATAACGTCGATTTAAAATCGAATATCGAAAAGTTGCAATTATTTCATTAGCCCCCAAGGATGAAATAAAAGAAAACCAATATAAAATAACATGAAAATGAAGGATCAAATATTATTGATCTAAAGAAACAATAACCTCCATAAAAATTCAGAAAAGAAAAAGGAATTCTAGAAATAATAAAAAACATGATAATAATAATAATTCGTAAAACAAATAACAAAAGAAGGAGTGGCGCGCTAGAATCAAGGTGTGTGTGCGTCAAGTGATTTTGTCATGGGCTCACAAGCCCAGTTCGAAAGAAAAAACAGCATACACTAAACTTAAACAATATGAAAATAGTAAAATAAAATAATAAAATAAATATAAAAAAAACTGAAACAAAATAACATAAACAAACAGAGTATTCTTCCTCATAGAACAACATATTTGACAAGAATACCCAACCTGCCTCAGCAATAGACCGACGGCGACCGCGAAACAAGGTCAAACGGCGACGGCAACGAAGACCCAAGGAGTCGGTCCTTTGCTGCTCTCAAGGCGGAAACTCTCTCGTCTCTCTCGCGACGTTCAAATCTAGTATCGGGTTTGCTTTTCACAGCTCCGAAAACAACGACAATTCGCGGTTTTTCCTCTCACTCAGTTGCGTCTCGCATCGATTGACGTGTTTCGGCTCTGTTTGTTTTCTCTCTCGCAAAACAGTGACGGAAACTCTCCAGATGTGGCAGTTTTAAACTCGCGGTTCAGGCTTGGTTTTTGAGCGGTGGATTTTCGAGAACAGGGAAAGGTATGAATAGGGATGATGATGACTGAATGTTTATTATTTTTTTAGGATCAGATATTTGGATCTGTGTTCATGATTTGGCTATAGTTTGAAAAGGAAGGTTGAAGCGTTTCGTCTTGCATTTTTTCATTCTCAGTCCGTTTTTTCCTTCTCTCCCCCTTTTGCAGAATGATGATGATACTTATATAGAGGAACTTGGGTGAGGTTGTGTGAGGGTGAGAGATCCGAAATCTGTTAGAGAGGATTCTAAGACCATTTACAATGGTTTACAAACTCAACACCCATTTTTTCAACTCCCAACACTCCACATCATTTTCTCTTTCTTCCACCTAATAACTCAACACCCATTCAACTTTTACCCTCTCCAATGGTTTTTCACTCAACACCCTACCCCACCACTTGTTATTTTCATATTCTTATTTAAATTTTATTTTTATTTTTATGATTACATAAAATTACAATTATCGATTAAAATTAAATTAAAATAATAAATACTTAATAATTTATTTTTTAATTTTTTGTAAAATTGATTTGGATTTTGATAATAGTTGGGATTTTGATAATTGTTGGGATTTGGAAAATTGTTGGGATTTTGGTTAAATGGAAAATTAGCAGAATTTTGAGTGTTAAAATGATTATTGGGATCCATTTCACTAAAAAAAGACACTTAACTTCAAAATAAACACTAATAATAAAATTAAGATAGTGAAAAACTTAGTTTTTTTTTCTTTGTCCAAATCAAATGAACCAAGTCTCTATTTATAGAGGAAAAAAAATCATGAATTTTGGTAAAAAAAAAAAAAAAAAAATTAATTTGCAACGAAATAATTGAGTTCAAAGTATTAAATGGATAAAAATCTGGTCAGCCAATCAAACACAGCCACGTGGCAGATTAAATGGTGTTGAGTTTTCTCAACATCTCTCTCCTCCAACACACACTCAACACTACATTACACACCCATTGCACATGATTTTGTGGTGTTGACTTTAAATAAATCTACCATTGCACATGGTCTAAGGTGATTTTGTGAAGATTGTGTGGGGACCAATTGGTGAGCTGGCTCAATTTGTTTGTTTGTAGTGATTGGGAAAAGTCTCTAAGAACTCAGGTAGTCCCTTGTAAAAACTTATTGAATTATTACTCCAGAAATTGACTTTTTACTGCTGTGAATTTGTACGCTTTTACTGATGAGTCTTGTTGTTTATCTGACTATAGAAGCATGATAATTTGTGAAATTCTGTGATCAGGTATGAGATGTCCTAAGAGATGTCCCAACACTTAATAGGACATTTGACAGATTTAACCAAAACTTAAACAGCAAGAAAAGTAAACAACACAGAAGTTTGTTAACCCAGTTCAGTGTATAACCACACCTACATCTGGAGGCTACCAAGCCAGGAGGAAATCCACTATTAGTAATATTAATTCTAGACTTAAACCACCCTGTTTAATCTATCACTTAATACTTACCCAATGCAATTTCTACCTAAGACTCACTTAGATAAGAGTACCCTACTCACTCCCCCTCAATCACCCAGTGATCAAGTTTACAAGTTTACTGAAATTGAAGACATCCTTCAAACAAAACAGCTTGATCTTACTTAACAGTTTCAATCAAGTCACAAATGCACTTTTGCTTAAAAGCTCATAAAGTGGTACATAAAAACAACCTGCTATTTAAAACACTAGACACCCTATTTGGTCTTCTGAAATTCGTCCTCAATTCTATGAGTTTCTGTTGTTTAAATAGGTATCTGAATTTTGGGCTTTCTGTAGAATGATCCAGCCCTAATGTGCAGCAACTGTCACCTTGAATTTAGGGTTTGTTACCTCCTATATTCTAGGTGCATTAGGTCTTCTGTTTTAATCTGAATCTTCAATTTAAAACTCCCTACAGATGCGCCTTGTTCTGTTTTTTTTATCCAGCATTAATTAATTCCAGATAGTTCTCCTTAAATATCTCTGATCTGTTAATCAATAATTAATTCTGGTAGCAGGTCTGGGATGTCTCAACATCTGTTGGGACATCCTGACAAAACTGAACTTAGTCATTTACACAATGTCCCAACATCTGATGAGACATCCTCAAATAAGTTCACATACTCTGTTTGCTAATGTCCTAACATCTGATAGGACATTCTGAACTGAATTTAACATTTCTTGTTTGGTCAAAAATTCTGCCAATTCTTAAACATCTACAAACTCCCCCTTTGGCTAATTTTTGGCTAACATCTTTTCTGGTTTTCAGAGTGCAGCAGAAGTTCTTTTTATTAGAGTATATCATAACTTTTCTGTTGATTCTTATTTGAGATTACTCCCCCTCAAACAAATATGTGTCCAGTCTTGTTGCAACAGAAATACACACTGATTCAGTTCAGACAGAAACAAACAGATCTTTCATTCATTTAAACAGCAATTACATTTGATGTTGTTCTCCCCCTTGGTAGGCACAAAATTAGGGGCCAAAGAACTATTATCCAGAATTACAAATCATTGCTGTCATTACAAATGCCTCACATACAAAAATCACTCAGATTCATCATTCTCAGTAGCTTCCTCCACTTCAGTGTCTTCATCTTTATCAGCTTCACTTTCAGCTTCACTGTCTTCACCAGATGCAGCATTCTGATCTTCTTCACTTTCCAATATTTGAATGATTTCCTCCAGCTTCTTCTTCCTAGCTTCAAGCTCTTTGCAGGTGCACTTTAGCTCAGCAATTAATTCTTTCTTGGAGATAGAAGACTTAGCAGTTGAGGGACCAGCAGATGTCCCAGAAGGGGCTTCAACATCTGCAGCATGATGACTGAGGAATAACTTGTAGTGAAAAGCCAGGGGGCTCTCTCTCTTGCAGGCAGTATCCTTGTCAGTTAAAATCCCAGGATATTGATTGAGTACAATACCACACAGCAATGATGGAAAGGCTATTGGTAGCTTGGTTGCAGAGGAGCTGGCATGCTTCATGGTTTGATCAAAGATAAAAGCTCCATAGTCCAGATTGGTTTGAGTTCCCACAGCATAGATGAATCTGGCTAGACCAGTTGAGATTGAGGAAGTGTGGTTGGTAGGCACCCAGTTAGCAGTTCCAATTCTGTTCAGCATGGCATACTTTCTGGTAAGCATGCTCACAGAGAGCTTTCCCTTCACAGGCCATGCCTTGACCTGGTTTGCAGTGATCACTTTACAGACTTGATTATCTGTCTTGCCTAGCTCATTTGGTCCATCTGTTTCTCTTCCTAGATACTGATTTATGATTTGGGGAGAAAACTCCACACATCTACCTCTAACATAAACTTTTCTAAACTCAGAGGACTTACCATTTGAGCAATCCTCCTGAAGATTCACAATGAACTCTTTGACAAGAAGTTCATAACAGGGAGAGAACTCTGAGACTGTCTTGAATAGTCCTGCAGCAGAGATTAGGTCAATGAGTTCTGTGCACTCAAGTGCATTGCTGCTTAGTTCTCTTTCCAAAGCAACCCTTCTTTGGTACACATATTTCCATCTGTTGACACTGGAGACATGATGGAAGGATATATTGTCCAAGGGAGCTTCTGGAACAACAGTTGAAGCTCTAGCTGGTGCTGGTTTCTTCTTGGGAGGAGATGTTGGGACATCTGATCCAACATCTGAATCTGATGGTGTTGCAGCTTTTCTCTTCTGGGTTTGAACCTTGCTCCATGGTTTTGCTGGACCAAAAGTGGCTTTAGCCTTGCCTTTCTTTGGACTAGCCTTCTTCTTCTCAGGAATGACAGGTTCATCTTGCATCTTTCCTTTCATGGACCTTAGCCTTTTGGCTATGCTGGGTTTGACAAATGCTATGATTTCTGCATCAGAGTCCTGCTCCAGATTGACTACTGGAGGGGATTGAGCAGACTCCTCATCAGCTTGTTGATCAGCAGAAATTTGATCTTCATTTGATTCTTTAGCTTGTTCCACAGAAACTTCTTTATCACTTTCACTTGAGGTTTTATCCTCAGTTTGTTCAACATCAGATGAGTTCTTTTTCTTGTCTTCAGATGTTCCAACATCTGTTGGGACATCTGATTCTGCAGCAGTGTCCTTTGTAGCTTGAGCTGGTTCTTCTTGAGGTGCAGGAATGGTGTTCAAAGGAACAGAGATCCCTTTCACCACTCTTTGTTCAGAAAAGACTTGGTTAACAATCTCCTTGATGGAATCATCAACATATTTGGAGTATCTTGTAGACATGTTAGCAGGAGAGGGAATGCCTTTAGCTTTGCTTCTGATTTGATCTTTACATCTCTTTGGTGTTCTTGCCTTTTTAGTGTGAGAGGCGCTTCCCCTGAGCTCGTCCAATGGTGTTGATGGCATTGGCACAACAGAGATTGGAGAGGCATGAACCATGTCTTCCTTGTTGAGAATTTCCTCAGCTGTTTTAGGGTTTTGAGACATTGTAGAGGAAGAAGGATGAACAGCTTTAGGGTTTATGATTTCTGAAGGATTACTAGTTAATGTGATTCGCTTGTGATGGTGTGATGAGACTCTTGATAGCTGCTTATAAGTAATTACTAAGTAAGTAGCCGTTACAGTCCAAATGATTTGGAACGAAATTCCCAAGGATCTAGTCCAGACTAGCTTTGCCATCTGGAACTTATGCCATGCAATGTCATATGACATGTTGGCACATCTCATTAACTGCTAGATATCACATAAACAGATTCCAAGTTTGCCCCTTAAGTTCTCAAATTGTGTAGCATCCAATGCCTTGGTAAAGATATCAGCTAACTGCAGATCTGTAGCTACATGCTCCAATGAAATCACCTTTTCTTCTACAAGATCTCTGATGAAATGATGTCTGATATCAATATGCTTTGTCCTGCTGTGTTGGATAGGATTTTTAGATATGTTGATTTCACTTAAGTTGTCACAGTACAATGTCATGACATCCTGTGGGACATTGTACTCAGTGAGCATCTGCTTCATCCAAACCAACTGAGAACAACTGCTACCTGCTGCTATGTACTCAGCTTCAGCTGTAGATAAAGATACACAATTCTGCTTCTTACTGAACCAAGAAATCAGATTGTTTCCTAGAAAGAAGCATCCTCCTGAAGTGCTTTTTCTGTCATCAGCACTTCCTGCCCAATCAGCATCACAAAAGCCAATGAGAATAGGTTTGCAACCATGAAAGTACATTATGCCATAGTCACAAGTACCATTAACATATTTAAGGATTCTCTTGACTTGATTGAGATGACTGACTTTTGGATCAGCTTGATATCTTGCACAAACTCCTACTGCAAATGCAATGTCTGGTCTGCTAGCAGTCAAGTATAACAAGCTTCCAAGCATGCTTCTATATAAACTTTGATCTACATTCTCACCCTTCTCATCTTTAGACAGCTTTAAATGTGTGGGAGCAGGAGTTCTTTTATGAGAAGCATTTTCCATTCCAAATTTCTTCACTATGTTCTTGGAGTACTTACTTTGGGAAATAAACATTGAGTTTTCCATTTGCTTTACTTGCAGACCAAGAAAGTAGGTTAATTCACCTACTAGACTCATTTCAAATTCAGATTCCATCTGCTTGACAAAATGTTTGACCATCTTATCAGACATCCCACCAAACACAATGTCATCAACATATATTTGTGCAATCATGACATTACCTTCTTCATCTTTAACAAACAGGGTTTTATCAATCCCACCTTTTCTGTATCCTTGCTTGATAAGAAATGTGGTAAGTCTTTCATACCATGCCCTTGGAGCTTGCTTCAGACCATAAAGTGCTTTCTTGAGTTTGTATACATGATTTGGACAGCTTGGATCAACAAATCCTTTAGGCTGTTCTACATATACCTCTTCATTAAGATAACCATTAAGAAAGGCACTTTTCACATCCATTTGAAATAGCTTGAACTTTAAGATACAAGCAATTCCCAACAGTAGTCTTATTGATTCAAGCCTTGCTACTGGTGCAAAGGTTTCATCAAAGTCTACTCCTTCAATTTGAGTGTATCCTTGAGCCACAAGTCTAGCTTTGTTCTTTGTAACAATTCCTTGTTCATTTGACTTGTTCTTATACACCCATTTTGTACCAATCACATTTATGTCATCAGGTCTAGGTACAAGATTCCACACTTCATTCCTTGTGAATTGACCTAATTCCTCTTGCATAGCACAAATCCAGTATTCATCAGTGAGAGCTTCCTTGACATTTTTAGGTTCTATTTTGGAAACAAAACAAGAACCTGAAATCACTTCTCTTGATCTAGTGCTCACACCTCTGTTGGGATCACCAATTATTAAATCTTTGGGATGATCCTTCTGTATTCTGATGGAGGGAGGTTTGCTTGAATCTTCTGACCTTGTATCATTTTGAGTGAAGTTATATTGATCATTCTTTTCTTCAGCTTCAACCTTGATATCAGCAGATGTTCCAACATCTTCTGGGACATCTGTAGGAGCATCATCAATTATCACATTTATGGACTCCATGATAACATTTGTTCTGTAGTTAAATACTCTATATGCTCTGCTGTTTATAGAGTATCCAAGGAAAATTCCTTCATCACTTTTAGGATCCATTTTTCTCCTTTGCTCCCTATCTGCCAGAATATAGCATTTACTTCCAAATACATGAAAATACTTAACAGTGGGTTTTCTGCCCTTCCAGACTTCATATATTGTGGACAAAGTTCCTTTTCTCAAGGTAACTCTGTTATGGATATAGCAGGCAGTGTTCATGGCTTCAGCCCAGAAATACAGAGGTAGCTTTTTAGCATGTATCATAGCTCTTGCTGATTCTTGAATGGTTCTATTCTTCCTTTCAAAAATCCCATTCTGTTGAGGAGTGATAGGTGAAGAATACTCATGATTGATTCCTTCTGAAGAGCAGAAATCTAAGAACTTTTGATTCTCAAATTCTTTTCCATGATCACTTCTTATTCTGATCACACAGCTGGATTTTTCCCTTTGCAATCTTTGACATAATTCTTTGAATACATCAAATACATCTGACTTTTCTTTGATGAAGTTTATCCATGTATATCTTGAAAAATCATCAACCACAACATAGGCATACCTCTTACCACCAAGACTTTCAACCTGCATAGGTCCCATAAGATCCATATGTAGAAGTTCCAAAACTTTGGAAGTTGTCAGATGTTGAAGCTTTGGATGGGACATCTTGGTTTGCTTGCCTATTTGACATTCACCACATATTTTGCCATCATCAATCTTCAGTTTAGGAATACCTCTTACAGCATCCATAGATATGATCTTCTTTATGCCTCTGAAATGAAGATGACCTAGTCTTTGATGCCACAGTTTCACTTCTTCTTCTTTATCTAGAGAACAGGTTGAAGTGAGACTGAGATTTTGGGATTCCCACATGTAACAGTTGTCTTTAGATCTGGCTCCTTTCATGACAACCTCTTGTTCTTTGTTAGTCACTATACATTCAGATTTGGTGAAGTTTACAATGTATCCTTGATCACATAGTTGACTTATGCTGATCAGGTTAGCAGTTAAACCTTTAACTAGCAGCACATCATCTAGTCTTGGAACATCTTGACAATTCAAGGTTCCAACTCCCTTGATTTCTCCTTTAGCTCCATCTCCAAAGGTAACATACCTGGATGAATGTGATTTTAAGTTTACTAGCAAATTCTTTAATCCAGTCATGTGTCTTGAGCATCCACTGTCAAAGTACCAGTCTTCTTTAGCTGATACTCTCAGAGATGTATGTGCTATGTATGCAGTACTTTTCTTTGACCAGATGAGATGAGATTTCTTTTGATGCCTCTGCTCTGAGTGTTGTTCAGCTGATCTCCAAGCTTGATTGTTGATCTTGTTCTTGGATATGTGGCTTAGATCAGTCTGAATGTCAGCTTTTGGTCTCCAAACTTTCTTGATGACCTCTGTCTTCTGCTTAGGAGGTTGCTGATTTCTATGCAGCACTTTCTTGGTACCTTCTACTTTCTGCTTGGAAGGTTGCTGACACATCTGATTTGGATATCCATGTAACTTATAACAGTGAGGTTTGATATGCCCAAATCTTCCACAGTGATGGCATCTCCATCTTTGATATTTTTTCTTCATTTTGTTCTTTCCAGAATGTTGAGGCATCTGTTGGAACATTATGTTTGTCTTTGTGTTCTGATGTTGGAGCATCTGTTGGGACATTTTGTTTGACTGTGTAGTTTTTGAAGTAGTTCTGCTAGAGCTTGTTTCATCTCTGTCATATCCCAGTCCACTTTTGTCCCCTGAATGTTTATTATTGCTGAGAATAACATCCAGTGTGTTTGAGCTGCTGTTCAACATTCTAACAGATTTGGACATATGTTCCAATTTAGAGTTGAGAAGGCTAACTTCACTTTTTAAGGTTTCAATGATCTCCTGATCATTTGCTTTGTCATCTTCTAAAGTCTCATTCTGCTTCTTTAGCTTTATAACATCACTGCATATTTCAGAGCTTCTTTTGTAAAGATCTTTGAATGCTTGCTCAAGTTCTTCATAAGTAAGTTCTCCACAACTGGAATCACTATCATATTCACACAGTCCAGCTAGAGCAGTAATATGCTTAGCTGATTCTTCTTCTGACTCTCCTGAGTCTTCATCAGACCAGGTCACAGAGAGTCCTTTCTTTTGCCTCTTTAAGTAGGTAGGACATTCAAACTTGATGTGTCCATATCCTTCACATTCATGGCATTTGACTCCTTTATCATGACTGGTCTTTTCAGCAAACTTTGACTTTCTGTTAGCATCATATGGTCTCCTGTTCTCAGAGTTTGTGTTTCTTCCACTGGATTTGGATTGGCCTTCCATTCCTCTGAGAATCTGTTTGAATTGTCTTCCAAGCAAGGCAAGGTTTTCTGATAAGCTTTTGTCATTTGCTGATTCATCATCTTCTTCTTCATCTGTATTTGACACCAAGGCTATGCTTTTGTTCTTTTTGACATTTGTGTCATTCATTCCCATCTCAAAAGTTTGAAGAGAACCAATGAGTTCTTCAACTTTCATGGAGCATATGTCTTGAGCTTCTTCTATTGCAGTGACTTTCATGTCAAATCTTTTTGGCAAAGATCTGAGAATCTTTCTTACAAGTTTTTCATCAGTCATCTTTTCTCCCAAAGCTCCAGAAGTATTGGCTATATCCAAGATGTTCATATAGAACTCATGAATTGATTCATCTTCCTTCATTCTCAAGTTTTCAAACTTGGTGGTGAGAAGTTGAAGTCTTGACATTTTTACTTTTGATGTTCCTTCATGAGTTGTTTTGAGAGTATCCCAAACATCTTTGGCCAGCTCACAATGATGCACTAGTCTGAAAATATTTCTATCAATGCCATTGAATAAAGCATTTAGGGCTTTTGAGTTGCCTAGTTCTGAATCTTCTTCCTCTTTACTCCATTCTTCTTCAGGTTTCAGAACTATTGATCCATCTTTGGTGTCTTGAACAGGATGTTTCCATCCAACATTTACTGCTCTCCATGCCCTGTTGTCAAGTGACTTTAAGAATGCAATCATTCTTGGCTTCCAGTAGTCATAATTAGAACCATCCAGTATAGGTGGTCTATTTACTGACCCTATATCTCTGTCCATGTTACAGAATTTGTTTTCCCTAGATCTCACCCAGTATAAACAGGCAGGGTGCCTGCTCTGATGCCAATTGAAATTCTGTGATCAGGTATGAGATGTCCTAAGAGATGTCCCAACACTTAATAGGACATTTGACAGATTTAACCAAAACTTAAACAGCAAGAAAAGTAAACAACACAGAAGTTTGTTAACCCAGTTCAGTGTATAACCACACCTACATCTGGAGGCTACCAAGCCAGGAGGAAATCCACTATTAGTAATATTAATTCTAGACTTAAACCACCCTGTTTAATCTATCACTTAATACTTACCCAATGCAATTTCTACCTAAGACTCACTTAGATAAGAGTACCCTACTCACTCCCCCTCAATCACCCAGTGATCAAGTTTACAAGTTTACTGAAATTGAAGACATCCTTCAAACAAAACAGCTTGATCTTACTTAACAGTTTCAATCAAGTCACAAATGCACTTTTGCTTAAAAGCTCATAAAGTGGTACATAAAAACAACCTGCTATTTAAAACACTAGACACCCTATTTGGTCTTCTGAAATTCGTCCTCAATTCTATGAGTTTCTGTTGTTTAAATAGGTATCTGAATTTTGGGCTTTCTGTAGAATGATCCAGCCCTAATGTGCAGCAACTGTCACCTTGAATTTAGGGTTTGTTACCTCCTATATTCTAGGTGCATTAGGTCTTCTGTTTTAATCTGAATCTTCAATTTAAAACTCCCTACAGATGCGCCTTGTTCTGTTTTTTTTATCCAACATTAATTAATTCCAGATAGTTCTCCTTAAATATCTCTGATCTGTTAATCAATAATTAATTCTGGTAGCAGGTCTGGGATGTCTCAACATCTGTTGGGACATCCTGACAAAACTGAACTTAGTCATTTACACAATGTCCCAACATCTGATGAGACATCCTCAAATAAGTTCACATACTCTGTTTGCTAATGTCCTAACATCTGATAGGACATTCTGAACTGAATTTAACATTTCTTGTTTGGTCAAAAATTCTGCCAATTCTTAAACATCTACAATTTGAATTTCTAAAACAACTAATATCTCACCATTTCGTCCTTTTCTTGCTGCTAACATTCTGTAGTATTATTACCTCAGCTGTCAATGAACCAGGAGCTTGAATGGCCATGGTACTTGATGATGTCCAACATGGTCGAGCTTTGTTTGAGGGTAGCTCTTGGATGATAAGAAACCAAAACCACCTTGTTGGAAGAATGATGGAGATTTGGCATGAAGTTAAAAGAAGCATTCCTATATCAAAGTTCATGAAGCAACATCTTCACTCCTTGTAAAGGTGAGATATGTTCATTGTCTTTTTCCATGAATTTGACTATGTTTTTGTTTTTGAAGTACCTTCTCCACTTGAGCTAACACTATTTACAAATGTTTCACCTGCATGCTTGGATTTTTTTTGCTTAGCAGGTTTTTTTTGAACCGTCTTCGGCTGATGAATCTGAAGAGGATGAGGCAATCTATGCGGCTGTTGTTGCAGCTGAGCCAGTAAGTGAGGGGACACTGATCCATTGGCTATAGCATGTTATCGCTGCTGTTGAAGATTGCATCTGAAGCTTATGCCTCAAAAGCTGTTGGTTGTACAGATACGGTTTTTGGATTCTGTGACTGCTATTGTTGCTGCTGCAAAACTCTTCTCTTCAAATCTTTGGGCAATCTTCTAAAGTTCGCGTAATCCCTCTGGACCAGAAACGGGAAGATGCCTCTTTAATGTATCCTTTATTTTATTGACCATTCTTTGGCATGATTCTTGCTTGTGTATTCATAGAAATTTCCTTGATGTGCATCCCTTTTGTCTTTGCAGACTATTGGTGATATGTTAAAATGATGAATCAATGGAACATAGGCAAGGTGTGAATCTGGAATGGATCTAATCTGTGGCATCCAAACTTGCAGGAAGGGCTCTTGTAACTGATGATGGAGTTTTGGTATTTCTGCTGCTTTTCATAAACACTGATGTGACAAGCTTCGTGGCTGGTTGTTTGATCTCGTACATAAGTTGAACTCTGTGTGTGATTGATGGACGACTACCAGATGAGGTCGGACGGCCAGTGCGACTGTCAGTATGATCACTGGATGAACATGGTTTTGATGTTGATGAGATTATAGGTCTTCTTGAACTGCTGCCATATCGACCGGAAGTGCGTCCCTTGTCTTGATCATGATGCGCATCTTTGGACACCGCTGCTACATCCTCAAAGCCCCTATGTTTGGAATAGTCGCGGCGAGGACTAGAGCTTGTTGGGTTTCTTCGTGATTTCTCTAAGCTCCCAACCAGTCACCTGCTGTCTCCAGATTTCTAGAGGTACCAGCTTTGATGACAGCAGCCAAAACCAGCATCAAAAGCTTGTTTGCACCGTCGGAAATGGCAGCATGACCTTCATACTGATCTGGATCAAAGTCATTCAGGGCAGCAGTAAGATATTCACCGGCAGGGATAGTCTTGATGATTTCGGAGCCAGATTTAACCAAAGCAAATGTTCCATCATTCTTAGCAGCAGAAATCAAAGGTGAGAAAAGAGCATTCATCGAATTTGCTACTGTTGTTACTAGTGCCATTCCTTATTGTATTTTGAGGTTGAATATTAACTGATTCACGAGATAATGGACTTGAAGGTGCGGGTGTGGTATGTAGATGGAGACATCCCCTTTTAGGATATTTAACCTTTTGCAGGTTTGTTGTCTTAAGTCGCATGAATGCATTACCTGCAATCATTCCGCAATAAACATTGTCGACGACCCCATTCTATTATATCATCCAATAAGCTGGTAAGTGTCTTGATTCAAACCAACAAGAACCTCATGGATTTCAACCAACTTTACCCATAATATTCTTTTCAAACTCTGAGCTGCCATTGTTTTACATTTTCTTTTTTGGCCAAAGTTTGAAGCTTGTGTAACTGTCATGGTATGGCTCTGATGGAAATAGCTATTTGAGCTTGATAACCTTACTGAATTTATTCATGTTGTTGTTCTTGCAGGCTTTGAAAAGCTGAATGAGGAAATTGGTGAGACTTGGTATGAAGAATTTGATGAGGAGCGAAGATGCTCTCGAGGTAATTAACCTTGAGTCATTTTACCAACACACATGTTTTATCATTGTTTGCTTTAAACTGTTGTTCAGGTTCTCCACCTGTTACTCATTAAATTGATTATGTACTCATGAGTTCTTTATCCAGAATTCGCTTTGGATTGATGGAAGCACCAGGATGCATGAAAATTAGATGACGAACAGCAAAAGTCTTGGTTGTCCTTTATTTTGGAGTTCATGCTGCAACATAAGTGAACACTCGGCAATTGACTGTTAACTCTTGTTCAATGAAACCAACTCTTATTCACCTTGGGCTTAATGATTTGTAAACAAGTTAATCACATGACTTAAAACAATAATTTATACATGTCTTGAAAATTTTGGATCTCATCTTACAATATAACCCTTAAGACCTTTGTAGTAGATGAATCCCAATAGTAAAGTACTTCAATGGATTTTCTTGTAAGTCGAGAATGAAATAAAGTCATGTTGCCTTGGTGTATAAAGCATGACGATAAACAGGTATCAGAACAAGTATTAAAGAGATGAAGACTTGTGTAATAAGAGAATTTGTGTATGCCTCTTAGAATGTCCTAGGATTTTGCTTGTACATGCACTTTTTATTAAACATCCAAAATAATTGTAAGGTTGCCACTTTCTTGTAGAATAAACCTTTCTTTTAAATAGTTAGCACATTTTGAAATCTTACATATGCTGGTACATCACGCCACTTGGTAGAACAATGCTTCTTGAAAGAATACCACTTATTTGGCTTGTGCATTTTAATTCCTCACTTATCGATCCTTCAATCAAACTTTTATTTGGACAAAAGCCAACCTTAACAACTAATGCAACCAATTAACTGAGAAAACGAACTAGAACACCCTAGTCAATTATTTTGAACTTCAAGAAACCTCAGCCCAAAATCATCTTAAAACTTGATAGTGCAGCCTCGCTTGAGGTAAAACTTGGAAACATACCTTGAGTGCTAGGAATTCACTCTTTAGAGGTAGCCCAACTTCAAACACTTTTTTAGAAGTAGCCCAATGACTTCCAAATGGAAAAAAAATGAATCAAGTATTGACTCGTGACCACGAGAAATCATCTAATTCAAATGTCAATAACCCCAGTGTTGAGACAATCTACCAACAACTAGACTCACACTCGACTTGGTCTTGAACAAACCTTAACTCATCCTTGTAAGAACCTGTGTCTTAATGACAACATGAAGGAAACAATTTTTTTTTTAAAAAATTTTGAATAAGGGTTAATAAACAAAAAAACTAATAAAAGTAAATATGAAGGTAGGACAAATTTGGGGTATGACACTGTGAATGTATTTTGCTTGTTGGTGTTATTTTGGAAAGTGCATACGGTGTGCGTAGCTGATGTGAGCTGGGCTGATATGTGGAAGGCTTTTCTCCCTTTTTTTTTAGAAAATTGTAATGATTATATGGGCTTTTAAAAAAATGGGCCTATTTTATAAATGAAAAATTCTTTATAGGGTTAAATGGAAGAAGAGAAAAAAAGGGAAAGGATTAAAAAAGATAATAAATTTGGGAATTAATAAAAAAAGAATATTTGAAATTTGGGTATGAAAAATGGATTTATTAATATTTTGGGGAAAATTGATAGAAATCGAAAAGAATGGGGTATGAAAGATGGTAATTTGGATAATTGAATAATCGAGAAAAAAATGGAAAATGATGGTTGTTGAATAATAATGGGTAATGGTTAAAAAAGAAATGAATAGAAATGGATAATCGGATAATTGAACTAGAAAAATTGGTTTATGGATGAAATAATAAAATGGATAGAAACGGATACGAAATCTTGACTTTAAGCCCAAAACCAACTCTTGATTATTTTGCAAGCCACTAACAAAATGAATACAAACACTTCTGAACCGCTGCACAACTTGCCACTTATACCACAATCACTTGAAATTTGTCTTGATTATTCGAAACCATATTGAGGAGAATAAATCCTCAGATGAATCGTTGATGAACTGATGAACACTAGAGATTCGAACCATACTTCGCACAAAACACTATCTGATAACTGATGACTTCGCACATAACACAGTCTTGAACTTTGAATACGCACAGTCTGAGGAAAATTCACTGGATCACACAACTTGCAATTGAAAAAATCTTCTGATAGTTTGACCAAGATTAGGTCAAACATCCATCTGAATCGAATCATAATTGAACAACCACATCTGAATTGAAAATCACAGCCATGTCTTTGAAATCCTGCAACACAGAGAGAAGAAGAAGCAAACTGCAACGTATTTTTTTTGATATTTTGGTTAGAGGTTAGTAAATATAAACAAATAACGGCAATTAAACATGGTGATCCTCTGCAAGGCATAGACCTGCACCGGAAAAAGAATAAACGAACCAGTGCGTGATCTTGTTTGTATACGAAATGCAGATGAGATGCGAAAAATCTTAGGGTCAAAAATTAGGGCCTGACAGTAACGCCTTAATTTTATATTTATTTTTGTGAAATAAATATTAATATTTTAATGGCGTAATTGAATTAATGGGTGAAGAAAGTATTTTATGAGAATAATAATAATAATATAAGGTGTATTATTATAATGTTGTTATTATTTAAATAAAATAAAATAAAAGGGTTAGTTAGAGGTTTAAGGGGCAAAGGTGGAATTGTTGTTTTATGAAAAGAGGAATTAGGGAAACAAACCTCATTCATCGTATTTTGACAAAGAACAGAGAGGTCTGGAGAAAGAGGAGAAGAAAGGCAAGGTCAAGGATCGTAGATCACCAAGACCAAAAGTTGTGAAGGAAAGCTTCAATTTTAAGGTAAGGGGGGAGAAAAGGGTTTATGATTGGTGATAGGACATAGAAGGGTAATTGGGAGTTCCTTCCTTCCTTAGGTATTTTGAGAGATTATGATAATAATGATTGAATTGATGCAATATTGTGAAATTGTTGATGAATATGATTATACGATGTGTTTTGAAAATATATTTGGTGTTGTGTGTTTGGTATTGGGAGGAATGACATATGAAGGTTATGGGAGATATGATGAACAGAGAAGAGGGTTAAAACTCATAGATTCCTTAATTTGATCTAGGAAAGTTTATTAATAAAAATAGTTGATGTTATATGTATAAATCGATAATAAACATGTGAATTGGTTGGTTTTGAGTGCTAAATTCGACTTAGAATGATTGGGGTTGGTACAGGTGAGAAAGGAGGAAGATAATGGGAAAAACACAAAAATCATAATTTGGGACTCAGGTGCCCTGACACGGGCCGTGTCCCATGACACGGATGGCCGTGTCAGGCTTCGGGAAATGTGTGTTTTTGATGATTTAGAGGGCCGTGTCCCAAGCTACCTGACACGGGCAGTGTCAGGGGACACGGGAGGTCGTGTCAGGCCCCTATAAATGTAATTTTTCGTCTGTTTTAAGGTGGATTTAACTCATTCTTCTAATGTAGAATTATATTAATGAAATAAGACTTTGAGGGTTTTCTAATAGTGAATATAAGACTTGATGATTAGTCGCATCAAAAATTCTAAGTGCTTAATTGAATTATATGAATATGTAGATTGTTATAATTGTGAATAACATGAGAGATGTGTATGCTCTGTGTGTGAATAAGATGCATTGATGATTGGTTGATGAGATCATGAGGAACGTAAAGCATGATGTGTTCAAGTGTATTGTGATATGGTATGCGTTGTTGTGTCTGCATGCGCATACATTTGATGGAATAATCATGTTGTGGATGTGATTATTCGGGATTCATTGAGAATCGTGGTTGCAGGGATAATCGTGTCTTATTGGAGACGTTAACGATGCATTCGGGGTTTTATTTAATGAACCGTTATTGTGAGTCGGTACCGCATTTGCATTGTGCATTGGAGTCAC
This sequence comes from Lathyrus aphaca, assembly GCA_963966055.1. Taxonomy (NCBI): domain Eukaryota; kingdom Viridiplantae; phylum Streptophyta; class Magnoliopsida; order Fabales; family Fabaceae; genus Lathyrus; species Lathyrus aphaca. Next base: position 345,289,633 of record OZ014519.1, on the reverse strand, counting down.
ATTGCATTATGATTGATTGAATATTATGATTGATTGAATAATATGATTGATTGAATAATATAATTGATAATTTGGTGTGATTAGGGGTGAATTACTTCTTCATATATGTCGTATGCACCGTTATATTATGAATCTATTTCTCACCCCTCTGTTTGTTTTGTTGCGTTTGTGCTTCCTCGGAAGTGAAGACAATTCAGGTACTTTAGAAGTACGTTGGTGTGATGTCCGTGTCCTAGGAGCTCTGATATGTAACGGGAACGAGGATCTTTGCCAAAATTTACTTTTATTGTTTAGAAAAACTTATCTTTATAATTAAACTTGAATTGAAGAACCTTATTATATGTGATTTGCTAAACCTTGAGCTATTGACGTTAAATATATGGATTCCGTTGTTTTCTTTTATTAACGATTTTGAAGAACGATGATGATGTAACATTTCACTTTGGACAAGTAACTCTGATTTTATTAAAGATTTATATAAATATTCTGTGGGAAAAGTGGGTGTTACAATTAGCATTTTATTGAATTTCTTTAGTTGCACATAATTTTGTTCATTTTATTTCTCCCACTTCCTTTAGGATTTTTAGCCCATTCTTTTTGCTATGATTAGAGGACTTATAATAGGACTTAGAATATTTTTTGGTAGATTTTTAGGCCATTTTATCCACTGTTTTGGTATCTTAATTCATGCAAAAATGTAGTTAATTCTTAGGTAGATTTAAGTGACTTTTAGGCATAGTTAACTTCTGAATTTTTAGGATATTTTTTAGCACAATACTATAGTCAGGTTAAGGACCTTAGAGAAATCCACCTAGTTTAGCTTAGAATCTTATGGTTCATTAAGGATTAGTTTAATTAGGCTTAGTCTTAGGGTATTAAAATAATTTAGTATAGTTTAATTACTGATTTTAGGATGATGATATTAGATGATTCCCTTAGTTTTAGGACTTAGGCTTAGAATTTCTAATAAATAAGTTTAGGTGAAGTTTAGCCTTACTTTTGGTTTTATGCCTTAATATGCATTTTTTAGAATTTATTTCTTATTTCAATTTTAATACTTTTGCCTTATTATTTGAATTTTCTCACTTGTATAGGCTTCCCCGTTGTTCTTAGAATCAACTTAACTTCCTTAGGAAGTAAGTTGAATTCTAGTAGTTTCTAGTTCCCTTTCATTCATTAGGCTTAGAAAACCACATAAACCATTAGGACCACTTTTGAATAAATAACTAAAATTAGGATTGAGTCTTAGTCCCTTAGTTTTTACCTTTTACAACTTGAGTCCTTCTTTCTCATCTCATAAAGAAAAACAATAAAACACTTAATAAAAATCGAACATTCTTGTACGACACGAGACTTTGTTGCGGAGTACTTACACACGTCCTGTTTCGGGGTGAGGTGTAAGTATTTACCACGATGGATAGGTCTTAGTATGAGAATGTTCACAAACAAATTCAAAACATTTCTCATAAAAGACAAAAACAAACAATAAGCGACTATCCTGCGGGAACTTCTCTTTCTCATCTCACTCACTATAAACGCGAACTTGTGACGACTTGTCTCGCATGCAAGACGGTAAATGCACTCGTACCAGACGAGCCTGCAACACCTTAGCATAGACATACGCAGTTCCAGCATAAAAAACACAAACAAATAGTTCCCGCCTTAGTTAGGCGAACTACGTCGACTCTGATCCTCATTTTCCCGATGAGGTACGTAGGCGGCGGGGTAGGGCCCGTTCAAGCACATTCTTTATTTTCTCTACATTTCCCCTTTCTTTTAGATCTCTTTTCCATTTCCCTTTTCCATTCCCATTCCAGTCAGCAGTTTTATTCAGCAGCAGCTTTATATTCTTTTCCCCTTTGAAACAAAACATGCAAGCGTGGATCCCGTCGGGTACGACGGACAATTTGGGGTGCTAATACCTTCCCAGGTCGTAAACGACTCCCGAACCCAGATCTTTGGTTCGTAGGACCTTGTCCTTTCCTTCTTCCTCAGGTTTGTGCAAGATTACCTTTCCCATTCATTCGGGATAAAAATGTCTGGCTGGCGACTCTACCTGTTCCGCGCCACTTTCGCATTTGTACTAGGATGAAAATCTAGGGAGCGACACATGCACATTACCAATAGAGGACAATATTCAAACAGAAGGGGTAAGATATCAAAATATATAAACAGGAGTATGATAATCAATACATTAGACTAGAATCATACAATTTCACCACTATCCAACAACAACAAAACAACAATCAACATGAGACTAATAATATGCAACTCGTTTTCAACATCAAAGCAACTCAAACAACACTTCTTTAATAAAACAACTAGTAAACACTTGGCTCAACTCCAAGAAATTCATTGTGCATACTATTCTAGTTGGCAAGACGCGTCTATCCCATCCAACATGATTTCGTCTACTATCAACAAGAGATTAATGGTGATCGGTGCCTCAATTTGTCTATAGACAGTCGACAACCATAATGGTGGCATAAATCATCATTACTCAACTACAATAGCGTCCTCGACCTTGTGCTCAAGGTAACCTAAGCATACTGCTCTGACATCCCTCTAAGGCTTACAAACATTCTCTTAATATACTTATTTCCAACCTCGTCAATGATACACAACATCCAAAATCCAACACATATTCTCTTATACAAGCTAGTCGTACAACACAATCATCAAATATCCTTCTAATACTGGAATCACTACCACTTTAAGTACCATCCAAGTCGGTCCACTTCACTCAACATTTATCTAAGTCTAGAGCTCTAACAACACTAATAAATCCCTTGTCTTTCCTTTTTAATCTCATAACCTTGATGATTTGTATAGATTCACACTTGATTCTCATTCCAAATTCAATCTCAACAATACCATCTCATCATTTGGTTGGTGATAGAAACTTCCAAAAACAAATTTCGACTCATGTCAACACATCTCGCCAATAACACACAATCCACTTAACTATTAAATATTCTTCAAATATGTCTATACTTTAATCATTATCAACCATCATATGCCGCACTTCCATTTGCATCTCTGATGCTCTTACCTTCTTTCTATTACCACACATTTTATACTTGACTTCATCTTACTATTTCCATTAAGAATTGTACAACTTCAACCACGATTATCTTCTTTAATAAAAAATTCCAAATCACAAATTTATATTCTAAATTGAAGGGAATTTTGTGTAAATTCTAGAACTTCAAGAATCTCTTAAATCCAACTTCCAGCAAAAATCAGCATCAGACCCATATATTCACATGCGTTTTTCTCCCTCTTCAAAAACATTCCGAAGACAAAATTTATATGCCAACTGTAGGGAATTTTGTAAGCTTTCCGAAAAGTCCATAATTGCTCTCATCAGATTCACGAGTAGGAAGTTATGCCTCTTTTACTGAAGGTTGTTCCGAAAATAAAAACCGATATTGGTGAATGTGAGTTCTACCTCTTTCTCAAGGGATACAAGTCTATTAGTCGATCACTTAAATCGACAATTATTTTGGGATAAATTGTTATTCTCAATCACCTTTTTAACCCACTGTCAATACTCCAAGCACAACTCGTAAAATTGTCGTCATACACATGCAATCATATAAGCTTTAGCTTCTACGAGGTATCTTAATTGTTTAGCGGATAAAACACCATTCCTCAACCGACTCCAATTCCAACTTATACTCAAGAAGAAAGTCGCAATCATCCTCAAGCGACCTCAATAGTTATACTCCACTTGCAAATCACTATTCATCACAATGCCCTCTATTCCCCGAGAAGCAAACATTAACCATACCGACTTGTACTCCTTCAATGGCGTCTCAATTTAACCGACGGATAAAACCATGAGTCCATACTCTCTTCGATTCGCAACAATACAACTCCGACAACACTTTTCACTCCTGCAATAAACATAACCTTAAACTAACTTCACATACCACAAACCTCTATGAGAATCAAACTTCTCCTCTACTTGTTTCAAACCAACTCCTGGAGACAAATGATTAGAAAACCTACAAGCAAGTACCGACAATGTTTCATAAGATTCAACTTTATTAGATCACAACTCGTGTTCAACATCAAAGCAACTCAAAACAACACTTCTTTAATAAAACAACTTTAAAATTCAGCATCTATAATACTATTCAACATCAACATAAAATATGTGTTATCCCCCTGAGTGATACGTATCAGGGTGACAACACCAACTCGAATCTACTAAGGTACTCCACTATACTCTAGATTACCTGCACGTTAACAACAGAGGGCAACATTCAAATAGAAGGAGTGAGATATCGAAAGATATAAACAGGAGTATGATAATCAATACATTATACTAGAATCATATAATTTCACCGCTATCCAACAACAACAAAACAACAATCAACATAAGACTTATAATATGCAACTCGAATGCGACAACAACTATGCGTATGCATGTGGTACCATTGGAGCAGAACTCCCAACTTAGAAAGTGCTAGTTTATCGAGGCAACAACAAGGCATAAGCCTTCAACTTCAACTTTAAATTCTTTGCCAATCCAGGCCAACGTGGGTGAGCATTAGCTATAACATAGAAAATGCAATGTATACGATGCGACTCAACTCCAATATCATAGCAACAACAATAATAATTATATAGCAACATAACAACAATATATTATCCCAACGTATCAACAACAACATACTACAACAACTTAACAACAAATACCTACTATCACAACTTATCGACAACAATGAATCAACATTGGCCATAGGCCTACAACTCAACAACAACAACTATTCAACATTGGCGATAGGCCTACAACTTAACAACAACAATTATGCATAAGCTTCAACAACTTAAATCAACATTGGTCATCAGACCTACAACTTAAATATGCCCATAAATTGGGATAATTCAACTTATTCAATAGTACCAGCAAATCCACGTATTCAACTAGATTCCAACAAAATAAACCAACCAAAATCACCTACTAATTTATGCGAACTATCTCGACCAATTTCAACTAATTCCAGACAACTAATTTCTTACGCTTAATTTCACTTATTCGACTAAATTGGTATTGTTTTACACCCTGCTATTATTACTACTAAATTCCACTAATTCTACTAAATTTCAAATTACTAATAGACACATTTTTTTGTTACTATTTCTGCTATCATAAAAATCCATTCTACTATAATATACCAGTATCGACCAATTATTCGTTTTCTGATTTATGCTACAAGTCCACTACTGCTACTTATTAATTACCTACTTACATAATGTATTTATATCACTACTCACATGTATAAACTAATTAACTAATTCATTATTCCTTGATGCCAACAAACAATTTAATTAAATAACTAGACATACGTGTAAAACATATGTTGTTACAAAACAAGTGGTCCTCACCTCTTTATTATGTGGTTGCGCCACTTTTTGAGTGACTTTCACCACCAAAAATGGTGGCTTGCGCCATCCCCTTAAGCCATGTGTGTCTTGCGCCACCTTATCAGGTGTCTTGTGCCACCTATCCAAAAATGGGTGGCCACTCCCACAAGAGGCGTGTGCACCCCTTCGTGGCCTCCGTCATTGAATTTTCCAACTTTCTCCCATATTTCAGCTTCTAGTATTCCTCCTAGTTTCAGTATTGTTTATGATGGTGATTTACACTAATCTCAACCTAATTCCTCCATGTTCAATACTAGTTCCTGATTCAAAATTCTATCACTACAGAAACGATCCTCAACATGAAATCAACATTGCACAGTTTTTTCCACATAAATAACAACGAATCATCAACATAAATCAACACCAAATACTAGAAAATTATATAATCCCCAATCCTATATACCAATTATCGTATTCTCGGTTATAAAATTTGAACCCCACCCTTACCTTGGATTGAAGGTAGCTCAAATTTCCTATTGATTCTGAAACTTGGCTTTCCGACGACAACTTCTCGTATTCTCTCTTCTCTAACCCTTATGTTTTCAAACCCTTGTTTCTAACTGCTTGATAAGTCTATGTGACCTAACTGCCTTGATTTGTTTGCTTCATAACTCCACTACCTCATTCTCACCACTTAATAATTAACGGGTCTACTAATTCTCTTAATGGACTTACTTCGCAATACCCCTAACTTTGCTATTTCTCACGCACAACTTAACTCAACCAAATTAATTAATATTCTACGAAAACCAATATTATTTCTAATATTAATTTCTCCTGACTAAATGTACTATTTACCGGATTATCAACTTATCAGCATAAAACAACTTATTTATTATGTTCAAGAAATATTCAGAAAATACTCAATAATATTTAATTAAATACGAGCATTACAACTCTCCCCCACTTAGAATATTTTCATCCTCAAAAATTTACCCAATGCAACCAATCTAAACACGTTCTCACAACTCAACAATCAATTTCCATGCTATGAATGCCAACACTAATAACAACACAACACAACAAATGATACACTTTGTCAATGACAATGACAACAAAACGTTATGCTCACGCAATGCACTCGACGACCAACTCAAAACACAAGGAATAACTAACTTAAGAACACACAGTTCACTACAAAGCAGAACACAACACAACCGTTTCCATCACCATAGGAAACACTCCCCTAATTCTCCATCATAGGAATTAGCTAATCGCACTCGAACCATCACCATATGTAACGAGGAAACAACAATGATAAGAACACAAAAGCCCCAACAAAACATCAACTTAATCAAACTACCAACACCATTGGTACCCACATAAGAACAACTGCACTACGCCTTGCTTTTGTTATGCACTCTGAGTACTAGCAACCATCGTCTCTACCAAGTTCACATCAACTTCCTACCATCAAAGCATCCCACAGAAACAACTTCCGACTTAATTCACCAGAATTCAGACCAACATGTATTCTACACTTTTGTGATTATTGAATACTTCAAACTTAGATCCATAAAATAATACCTCCGAATATCCAACACAACTACAACTGCAGGTAATCCTAGATACTGAATAGGATAGATACTTTCACGAATCTCCAATTATCTTAACGCATCAACTATAACTTTACCATCTTATATTCACACACCGTCCAAACTCACCTCAACGTATAACAACATTACAAGAGCATAAGGATACAGTGTCCAATTAATCTCAACAAGAAAGTCATCTTCCAAACAGTCCTATAACACCCATTAACCATAGATTCCGCATCAATAGGCTACACTTACCATTTGCACATCAACCAAACCAATCAAACAACTAATTTGTCAAGTCCTACTCATACTAGCACGATGCTCCAAAATTCATCATCTGAATTAACGCAACCACGCAAATTCATCTTTACAACTCAAAATCACACCTTTCTAACTCACATGTAGCTTCACTTCTTTCAATACTTGTAATTCAAATCTCAAATACTCTACGTATTTTCCTTCTGATTTTCTAACAGATCAAAACATTCACAACGAACACCAGTCATAACTTACCCAAACAAGTACGGAAAATACAATTCATGTTTCTTATAGACACTTTAAGGCACACCATCCGCTACTAATCTCTGTCTTACATCCTCGGTCAAATCAAGGTCTTACATTTTCATCTACTCACTCCTCGGGTCATCTCTACAGAGCTTCAAGTCTCATGTCAATCAGATTCTCGATCCATCACAACTCAAATTCAAGTTATCCAAAATACAACTATGAGTTTCCATACTACTCACCGATCAACTCTCAACCTTATACTAACATCCTCAAGTCCTCCTTATTTCCTTATATAGAAATCAGCATCGACTAATCAAAACAACTTGTAAACACTTGGCTCAACTCCAAGCAATTCATTATGCATACTATTTTAGTTGGCAAGATGCATCTATCCCATCCAACATAATTTCGTCTACTATAAACAAGAGATTTTGGGTGATCGGTTCCTCAATTTGTCAATAGACATTCGACAACCATAATGGCGGCATAAATCATCATTACTCAACTACAATAGCATCCTCAACCTTGTGCTCAAGGTAACCTAAGCATAATGCTCCCTCTAAGGATTACAAACATTCTCTTAATTTACTTATTTCCAACCTCGTCAGTGATACACAACGTCCAAAATCCTACACATATTCTCTTATACAAGCTAGTCGTACAACATAATCATCAAATATCCTTCTAATACTTGAATCACTACCACATCAAGTACCATCCAAATTGGTCCACTTCACTCTAAACATTTAACCAAGTCTAGAGCTCTAACAACACTAAAAAATCATTTGTCTTTCCTTTTTAATCTCATAATCTTTATGATTCGTATAGATTCACACTTGATTCTCATTCCAAATGCAATCTCAACAATACCATCTCATCATCTTGTTGGTGATAGAAACTTCCAAAAAACAATTCCGACTCATGTCGACACATCTCGCCAATAACACACAATCCACTTAACTATGAAATCTTCTTCAAATATTTCCATACTTTAATCATTATCATCCATCATACGCCGCACTTCCATTTGCATCTTCGATGCTCTTAGCTTCTTTATATTACCACACATTTTATACTTCACTTCATCTTACTATTACCAGCAAGAATTGTACAACTTCAACCACGATTATCTTTTTCAATACAAACCTACAAATCATAAATTTATATTCCAAATTAAAGGGAATTTTGTGTAGATTCCAGAACGTCAAGAATCTCTTAAATCCAAGTTACGAGTAAAAAGGAATCATCCTCGCAATGGGACTGGTCAAGAAATTCGTATACAAACTTCCAGCAAAAATCAGCATCAGACCCAAATATTCACACGCATTTTTCTACCTTTTCAATAACATGCCCAAGACAAAATTTATATGCAAAGTGTAGGGAATTTTGTAAGCTTTTCGAAAAGTCCAGAATCGCTCTCATCAGATTCATGAGTATGAAGTTATGCTTCTTTTACTAAAGGTTGTTCGGAAAATAAAAAATGAAATTGGTGAACAAGAGTTCTACCTCTTTCTCTAGCTTCCAAACTCTTCTAACTATCCTTGCTCTTCACCCAACTCTAAAAATCATCCGACTTTAATCCGGATATACTCAAGGGATACAAGTCTATTAGTTGATCCAACAAATCGACAATTCTTGTGGGATATATTCTTATTCCCAATCACCTTCTTAACCCACTATCAATACTCTGAGCATAACTCGTAAAATTGTTCTCATACACATGCAATCATATAAGCATTAGCTTCTACGAGGTATCTAACTTGCTTAATGGATAAAACACCATTTCTCAACCGACTCCAACTGCAACTTATACTCAAGAAGCAAGTTGCAATCATCCTCAAGTGACCTTAATAGTTATACTCCACTTGCAAATCACTATTCATCACAATTCCTTCACTTCCCCAAGAAGAAAACATCAACCATACTGACTTGTACTCCTTCAATAGAGTCTCAACTTGACCGACGAATAAAACCATGAGTCCATACTCTCGTCGATTCGCAACAACACAACTTTGACAACACTTTGCACTCCTGCAATCAACACAACCTTAAAATAACTTCACATACCACAAACCTCTCTGAGAATAAAACTTCTCCTCTACTTGTTTCAAACCAACTCCTGGAGACAAACGATTAGAAAACCTATAAGCAAATACCGACAATGTTTCAAACACATGTTGCATACTAAGGAATAAATAGCATAACACAACTTGGTCGGACGGACCGACCTGCTCTGATACCACTAATGTAACACCCCATTTCTACCCATAAATTAATCATAAAATCAGAGTATAAAAAATTCAACAATATAAATAGGACAATACATTTTCAACTTAAAAATACGATTCAACACAAATTAGTATTTAAAACAACATACTTAATTACTATGTAGCAGATTCATAAGATTCAACTTTATTAGATCACAACTCGTGTTCAACATCAAAGCAACTCAAAACAACACTTCTTTTATAAAACAACTTTAAAATTCAGAATCTATAATACTATTCAACATCAACATAAAATTTGGTTATCCCCCCGAGTGCTACGTATCAGAGCGACAACACCGACTCGAATCTACTAAGGTACTCCATTCTACTCTAGATTACTTGCACGTTACCAACAGAGGGAAACATTCAAACAGAAGGGGTGAGATATCGAAAGATATAAACAAGAGTATGATAATCAATACATTATTCTAGAATCATATAATTTCACCACTATCCAACAACAACAACAATCAACATAAGACTTATAATATGCAACTCGAATGTGACATCAACTATACGTATGCATGTGGTACCATTGGAGCGGAAATCCAAACTTAGAAAGTGCCAGTTTATCGAGGCAACAACAAGACATAAGCCTTCAACTTCAATTTAAAATTATTTGCCAATCCAGGCCAACGTGGGTGAGCATTAACTCCAACATAGAAAATGCAATGTATGCGATGTGACTCAACTCCAATACCAGAACAACAACAATAATAATTATATAGCAACACAATAATAATATACTATCCCAATGTAGCAACAACAACATACTACAACAATGTAATACCCATATATAAAAGACATACTACGAAGCATATTTTTCATATATAAAATTCAAGTTTGTTGCTGAAATACACAAGTTCTTAGCAACATATTGCATAAGTATAGCCACTACAACATAAGGTACTAAACAAGACCATAAATTATACAAGATGTTCAAAAGAATGCAAAAGTCTAAGAACTAGATTCGAAGATCTCAAAAGTCCACAACAAAGACAAAGTCGTCAAACAAGTAAAGATAATCAAATCGCCTTATCTTTACCCTTTTCGGAGCCTGAGGTACCTGCAATAACAACATCAACATGGGGTGAGATAAAACATCCCAGTGAGTTCCCTATATTAAAGTTCTCTCGGCTTTAAGGGTTTTCTCCTAAATAAATCTCACAAATTTCGATAAACCATCTCACACAAGAACCGATAACAAATGGGAACTAAGGTCCACACATGATCTCAATATACAATAAGAGAAACGTCTACCTCAAGTCCTTACAGATGCTTCACGTGGGACTAAATACAACCCACCTCAAGACTTACTCAAGATTAACACATAAATGGTATAGTACTCGCCTCAAGTCTTTACGGATGCTTCATGTGGGACTAAGGGCAACCCACCTCAAGGCTTACTCAAGACCTTACGGAAGACTTGTGACCTACATTCATCAAACCACAATTCTCATTTAAACAACTGGTACCTCAAGTCCTTACGGACGCTCTTACGAAACACAAGGTAATCGCGAAGAGACTTAATCAAGACTTTACGGAGGACCTTAAAACAATACATAATTCATGATTCACTTTAGTTTAAGGGGAAAATAGATACCTCACAAGTCGTACCTCTCTTTATTTCCATTAACTCACACTTTCCAATTTAACAAGGTTTTGGTCATTTGAAAAAGTCGGTAAAAGTCGGGTAAAAATAACATCTTTTGGCATCATAAATTTTTAAATATTTTTAGCTTCTATTTTATAGGTGGAACACTAAATTCGGATGCCCGGATCAAAAGTTATGAATAAAAGATAAAACTGAAACTTCCAAGTCTCGCTGAGCGAGGGTTTTGCTCGCTGAGCGAGGAACCTCCTGCCTTTCTCGTTGAGCGAGCTCCTGCTCACTGAGCGAGCTATACCAGTTCAGCAAACTCATCTTACGGGAAACTTAATATTCCAAGCCAAAAATCAACCAAAATACCAACCAACATAGTAAACAACATTAAACATACTCATAGGCATAATGTGAGCAACACAGCTAGGTTTAATCAAGTTTTTAACCGTTTAAATCATTTTTTTCAAGATTTCTACCAAAAACCCTAAACTCATAAACTTCAAAACTCAACCAAAAACTAAAACAAAAGTAACTAACTATGAACCCACCTCAAAAGATGAAGATTTACGGAAGAATTGAGTCGATTCGACGGACGGATGATTGAGAATGATGAATTGAAGCTTTAGGGTTTTCTCTCCTTCTTCTCCTCTTCTCGTCTTCTTTTCCTCTTTTCCTTTTTCTTATTTTCTTTACTAACTCCTTCTCTCTCTCATATTCTTTCTATATATAAATAAATATATAAAAACTTAATTTAAGTAAAACCTCGGCACAAATAATGTCAATTATCCAACTTAAATTTCCATTTACTATAAATGGTTTTTCATTACAATTTCTTAGAATAAACCATAAATCTTATTAGTATTAAATAATATTATTCAGAGAGTTAAATAAATTACGGGGTGTTACATCCTCCCCCCCCCCATAAATAGAAATTCGTCCTCGAATTTTAAAAAAAAGTTACCTGAAAAGGTGCGGATACAACTCCCGCATCTCCGATTCCAATTGCCACGTAGCATCTCTTGGATGCATAGTATCCCATTGTACCTTAACAAGTGGGATCTCTTTGTTTCTTAGCACCTTCATTTCTCTTTCAACAACACGGCTCGGTTGGGGTTCGAAAGTTAAATTCGTTTCAATCTCGATATAATCTGGAAGAATAGGCTGGAGAGGATCAGGAACGAACCTATGAAGTTGAGATACATGGAAAACATCATGAATTTCCGACAGAGAGGGTGGTAAGGCTAATCTATAAGCAACTTCACCAATCCTTTCTAAGTCTGATACAGTCCTACGCATCTCAGACTTAGCTTGCACGACATGAACGGCCCTTTCAACCTCAATCTCGGAGTAACTTTCAAGTAAACATGATCATCTTCCTCAAAAACCAAAGGTCTCCTTCGATTGTTAACATAACTCTTTTGACGATCTTGGGCTTGTTTGATTTTCTCTTGAATCATTCGAATCTTTTCCGTAGTCTCTTGAATAACTTCGGGTCCCAAATTTCTGTCTTCGCCCACTTCCAACCAACACAATGGGGTTCTACATTTTCTTCCATAGAGTGCCTCATACGGAGCCATACCAATTCTTGCATGATAACTATTGTTGTAGGAGAACTCGATCATAGGTAAAAGTTCTTTCCAACTTCCTTTACTTTCCAACACACATGCCCTTAACATGTCTTCCATCGTTTGGATCGTACACTTTGTCTGACCATCCATTTGAGGATGATTAGAAGTACTCAAACGTAAAATCGTACCCATAGCTTGTTAGAACGCTTTCCAAAACCTCAAAGTAAACTTCAGATCCCTATCCTACACAATATTAAATGGTACACCATGCAACCTTACAATCTCATAAATAAACAACCTCGCAAGATGACTTGCCTTATACGTAGTCTTAACGGCTAAGAAATGCGCAAATTTCGTTAGTCGATCCACGATTACCCAAATAGAATCATAACCACCTCGAGTACTTGGTAAACCCACTGCAAAATCTATAGAGATACTATCCCACTTCCAAAATGGGACGTCCAAAGGTTGTAAAAACCCACCTGATCTTTGGTGTTCGATCTTTACTTGTTGGCACACCGCACATTCAAACACGAACACCGCGACATCCTTTTTCATACCGGACCACTAATACTCTTTCTTCAAATCTTGATACATCTTCGAAGAACCCGGATGTATCGTAAAAGTACCTTTATGAGCTTCCTCCAAAATCTTTCTCTTCAATACATCATATCTCGGAATGCAAATCCTTTGGTTAAATCAGATGGCCCCGTTTAACGCCCTTATAAATCCCGGTTGGGGTAGCATCTCTTGCAACTTCTCATCTAGAACTTGTGCTTGTAGAATCTCATTCCTCAAGGTAGAATCAATATTTAGTTTCCTATCATCACACCGTTTGGAGTCCATACAAATTGTAGATTAAGATCTCGAAACTCTTCCAATAATGCATATTCTAACATCATCAATGCGGCACCATGAATCACCTTCCGGCTTAACACATCTTCCACCTTATTCTCTTTACCCGGATGGTACTTCAACTCCAAATCACAATCTTTCAAATATTCCATCCACCTTCTTTGTCTCATGTTTAATTCCTTCTGATCAAAGAGATACTTCAAACTCTTATGGTCGCTAAACATCTCAAAATGCACACCATACAGGTAATGCCTCCACACCTTTAGAGTAATAACCACGGTCGCTAGTTCCAAATCATGAGTCGGATAATTCTTCTCATGGACTTTTAATTGTCGAGAGGAATATGCCATAACCTGACCTTCTTGCATAAGAACACCTCCTAACCCCATCTTAGAAGCATCGCAAAACACTTCATAAGATTTATCAAGATCGGGAATAACCAACACCGGAGCAGTAGTCAATCTTTCTTTCAAATACCTGAAACTTTGCTCACAACCAGAATCCCATTCGTAAGCAAAATCCTTTCTAGTAAGCTTAGTCAATGGCAATGCCAACTGAGAAAAACCTTTAATAAACCTTTTGTAGTAACCCGCCAAGCCTATGAAACTTCTCACTTCTGAAGCATTCCTCGGTCTCTCCCAATTAACCACAACTTCAATCTTTGACAGATCCACCGCTACACCTCCCTGAGATATAACATGTCCAAGAAACTTAACTTCCGACATCCAAAAATCACACTTGCTAAACTTAGCAAAAAGTTGCTTCTCTTGCAGTATTGTTATAATAATTCTTAGGTGTTCTCCGTGCTCTTGGGGAGTACGAGAATAAATAAGAATGTCATCAATGAAGATCACTACAAACTGATCCAAGTAAGATTGAAATATTCAGTTCATGTAGTCCATGAAGACAGCTGGAGCATTCATCACACCGAAGGGTATCACTAGGAATTTGTAATGACCGTAACGGGTTCGGAACACGGTCTTTGGCACATCAGAACTCTTCACGCGAATTTGGTGATAACCCGATCTCAAATCAATCTTCGAGAACACACAAGCTCCTTTCAATTGATCTAAGAGATCGTCTATCTTCGAAAAGGGATATTTATTCTTGATAGTAACCTTGTTTAACTTACGGTAATCAATACACATCCGCATACAACCGTCCTTCTTCTTTACCAACAAAATAGGAGCTCCCTACGGTGAAACACTTGGTCTCACAAAATGTTTTGCCATCAAATCTTCTAATGGATCCTTCAATTCTTTCAACATGAGTGGTGCCATCCGATAAGGGGAAACAAATATAGGAGTCGTCCCTGGTATCAGGTCAACTGAGAATTTAACTTCTCTTACCGGAGGTAAGGAAGTGACATCCTCGGGAAATACTTCAGGAAACTCACAAACTATAGGAATATTCAGAATTTGCGGACCATTACTCTCTTCCTTAGTAAGGACTAATAAAATAGACTTCTCATTCTCAAATAAAACGTTTACCATTCCAACCGTACCTTCCAAGATTATTGTTAGCACATCCTTCGGAGGGGCTTCTACGGATGGAATAAGGATCTACTTTTCTTCCCATCCGATAAACACAGAATTCACAGACAACCAGTCCATTCCCAAAATGACATCAACCTTCTTGAGGGGTAAGCAAATAAGATCTATCTGGAAGGTCCTACTATCCACCGACAAGGTACAACTTTCACACATAAGGGGTGTTTCTACGGTTTCATCCATAGCAGTAGTAACCACCATAGGAGGAAACAAGGGAAAAACTCTCAATTTGAGTCGCTTTACACAACTAGAAGATACAAAAGAATGTGTAGCTCCACAATCAAATAAAACAAGACAAGGAATGCCATTAATAAGACAATTACCCGCTATTAGAGAATTGTCGCCTTTCGTCTTTCTAGCATCCATAGTATACACCCTCCCCTGAATATGATTCTTTCTCTATGGACAATCCCTAGCAACATGTCCTTCCATTTGACAATGATAACAAATTACAATATTCTTCTCACACCTTCCAAAATGGTTCTTGTGACACCTGGAGTACGCCGGAGGAGCACTAGATCTAGGACTCCACACCTGTTTCCCCTTGAAGGATTGAGGCCTCGGCCTAAAGGATTGATTGGCTCTTACCCGCTCACCTTGAACCTCTCTCCTAACACTGGCTTCTATTTGCACTTTCTTCAGACTATGTTCGGCAACATAGCATTGCCTCAACATCTCGGAATAGGTAGTGAAATCCCGTTGCGAAACACTATGCAAGATTTCGGCCCTTAATCCAAACAAGAACTAGTCAATTTTCCACCTTTCATCAGGGGAATACATAGCCTGCATAGAGTAGGCCGCCATGTTCTCAAACTTCTCAGCATAACTGGGCACAGTCATGCTCCCTTGTCTTAATTATTGAAATTCAAACTCCTTTTGTGTTCTCAAGGAACTCGGAAAATACTTATCTATAAAAATTGTCTTAAATTGTTGCCATACTCTCGGAACTCCTTGTACCATCATCAGGTTTGAGGCACTCTCCCACCACCTAGCAGCGGGACCTTTCAACAGATGTGACGCAAAGGTCACCTTATCCTCTTCCCCACAAAACACAATTTGGAAGATCCGCTCCATTCCTGCTACCCATTCATGCGCCTTCACAGGGTCCAAAACACCATGAAACTCCTGGGAGTTCATGCGGAAGAAATCCCAGAAGGTTCCACCACCAGCTCCAGGAGCAACCACATGAGGATGAAGACCCTCATTTAGTTGGTGCATCATCTCTTGCATGAATTGATGCTGCTGTTGTTGCATCTATTGCATGAATTGGAACATATGAGCATTCCCGTCACCACTCATTCGATTGTTACTAGGAGGAGTGACACTAGGACGACCATATGTTCCACGCCTAGGAGCCATATCCCTAAATGTCATCAAAACATGATTAAGTTGATCAGGCTCAATACCATAAACATAACATTTAGTCCTACAGTGATATTATGTGTATGAACGGAAAGGAAACACTTATAATATTCCAAGGCTAGGTCGAGGATACGACCTGCTCTGATACCAACTATAACACCCATATATAAAACACATACTACGAAGCATATTTTTCATATATAAGATTCAAGTTTGGTACTAAAATACACAAGTTCTTAGCAACACATTGCATAAGTATAGCCACTACAACATAAGGTACTAAAAGAGGCCATAAATTATACAAGATGTTCAAAAGAATACAAAAGTCTAAGAACTAGATCCGAAGATCTCAAAAGTTCATAGGGGAAGACATAGCCACCAAACAAGTAAAGATAATCAAATCGCCTTATCTTTACCCTTTTCGGAGCCTGAGGTACTTGAAATAACAACATCAACATGGGGTGAGATAAAACATCTCAGTGAGTTCCCTATCTTAAATTTCTCTTGGATTTAAGGGTTTGCTCAAAAATTTCCACAAACCATCTCACACAAGAACCGATAACAAATGGGAACTAAGGTCCACACATGATCTCAATATACAATAAGAGAAACGTCTACCTCAAGTCCTTACGGATGCTTCATGTGGGACTAAATACAACCTACCTCAAGGCATAATCAAGACCTTACAGAGAATTTCAATATAACACTCTCTTCAATCTTTACGGATGCTTCACGTGGGACTAAAGACAACCCACCTCAAGACTTACTCAAGATTAACACATAAATGGTATAACACTCGCCTCAAGTCTTTACGGATGCTTCACGTGGGACTAAGGGAAACCCATCTCAAGGCTTACTCAAGACCTTACGAAAAACTTGTGACCTACACTCTTCAAACCACAATCCGCATTTAAACAACCGGTACCTCAAGTCCTTACGAACGCTCTTACGAAACACAAGGTAATCGCGAAGAGGCTTAATCAAGACTTTACGGAGGACCTTAAAACAATACATAATTCATGATTCACTTTAGTTTAAGGGGAAACTAGATACCTCACAAGTCGTACCTCTCTTTATTTCCATTATCTCACACATTCCAATTTAACAAGGTTTTGGTCATTTGAAAAAGTCAGTAAAAGTCGGGAAAAAGTCGGGTAAAAATAACATCTTTTGCCATCATAAATTTTTAAATATTTTTAGCTTCTATTCAATAGGTGGAACACTAAAATCGGATGCCCGTATCAAAAGTTATGAATAAAAGACAAAACTGAAACTTCCAACTCTCGCTGAGCGAGGAACCTCTTGCCTTTCTCGCTGAGTGAGCTCTTGCTCGCTGAGCAGGCTATACCAGTTCAGCAAACTCAGCTTACGGGAAACTTAACATTCCAAGCCAAAAATCATCCAAAATACCAACCAACATAGTAAACAACATTAAACATACTCATAGGCATAATGTGAGCAACATAGCTAGATTTAAATAAGTTTTTAACCGTTTAAATCATTTGTTTCAAGATTTCTACCAAAAACCCTAAACTCATAAACTTCAAAATTCAACCAAAAACTAAAACAAAAGTAACTAACTATGAACCCACCTCAAAAGATGAAGATTGACGGAAGAAATGAGTCAATTCGACGGACGAATGATTGAGAATGATGAATTGAAGCTTTAGGGTTTTCTCTCCTTCTTCTCCTCTTCTCCTCTTCTTTTCTTCTTTTCCTTTTTCTTCTTTTCTTTACTAACTCCTTCTCCCTCTCTCATATTCTTTCTATATATATATATATATATATATATATATATATATATATATATATATATATATATAAACTTATATATTTACCAATGGGTCCAAAAATAGAGAGTATCCAAAAATTTCTCTTAATCCTTAATTTAAGTAAAACCTCGAAACAAATAATATCAGTTATCCAACTTGAATTTCCATTTACTCTAAATGGATTTTCAGTAAAATTTCTTAGAATAAACCGAAAATCTTATTGATATTAAATAATATTATTTGGAGAGTTAAATAAATTACGGAGTGTTACAAACAACTTAACAACAAATACCTACTATCACAACTTATCGATAACAACTAATCAACATTGGCCATAGTCCTACAACTCGACAACAACAACTATTCAACATTGGTGATAGGCCTATAACTTAATAACAATAATTATGCATCAGCTGCAACAACTTAAATCAACACTGGTCATCATACCTACAACTCAAATATGCTCATAAATCAGGACAAGTCAACTTATTCAACAGTGCCTGCAAATTGACGTATTCAACTAGATTCTAACAAAATAACCCAACCAAAATCACCTACTAATTTATGCAAACTACCTCAACCAATTTCAACTAATTATGGACAACTAATTTCTTACGCTTAATTTCACATATTCGACAAAATTGGTATTGTTTTACGCCCTACTATTATTACTACTAAATCCCACTAATTCTGTTGAATCTCAACTTACCGATAGACACATTTTTCTGTTACTATTTTTGCTATCATAAAAATCCATTCTGCTATAGTATACTAGTATCGGCCAATTACTCGTTTTCTGCTTTATGCTACATGTCCACTACTGCTACTTATTAATTAACTACTCACATAATGTACTTATTAATTAATTAATCACTACTCACATGTATAAACTAATTAACTCATTCATTATTCCTTTATGCCAACAACTAATTTAATTAAATAACTAGACACACTTGTATAACCTATGTTGTTACAAAATAAGTGGTCCCCACCTCTTTATTATGTGGCTTACGCCACTTTTTGAAAGGCTCTCACCACCAAAATTGATGGCTTGCGCCATCCCCTTAAGCCATGTGTGGCTTGCGCCTCCTATGCCAAAATTGGTGGCCACTCCACAAGTGGCGTACGCCATCCCTTCGTGGCCTCCGCCACTAAATTTACCAACTTTCTACCATATTTTGGCTTCCAGTATTCCTCCTAGTTTCAGTATTGTTTTCGACGGTGATTTACACGAATCTCAACCTAATTTCTCCATGTTCAATACTAGTTCCTGATTCACAATTCTATCACTACAGAAATGATCCTCAACATGAAATCAACATTGCACAGTTTTTTCCACATAAAAAACAATGAATCATCAACACAAATCAACACCAAATAGTAGAAAATTATATAACCCCCAATCCTATATACCAATTATCGTATTCTCGGTTATAAAATTTGAACCCCACCCATACCCTGGATTGAAGGTAGCTCGAATTTCCGATTGAATCTGAAACTTGGCTTTCCGACATCAACTTCTCGTATTCTCTCTTCTCCAACCCTTATGTTTTCAAACCCTTGTTTCTAACTGCTTGATAAGACTATGTGACCTAACTTCCTTGTTTTGTTTGCTTCATAACTCCACTACCTCATTCTCACCACTTAATAATTAACGGGTCTACTAATTCTCTTAATGGGGTTACTTTGCAATACCCTTAATTTTGATATTTCTCACGCACAACTTAACCCAACCAAATTAATTAATATTCTACGAAAACTAATATTATTCTAATATTAATTTCTCCCGACTAAATGTACTATTTACCCTATTATCAACTTATCAGCATAAAACAACTTATTTATTTTGTTCAACAAATATTCGGAAAATACTCAATAATATTTAATTAAAATATTTAATTAAATACGAGCATTACAACCAACCCCCATTAAAACTCACCAAACTTCATAACTTCCTCATGTAACCACCCATTCCAACTTCTAATATTCACCAACATCCATTAAAATCCATTAAATACCATTCTCACCACCATTCTATAAATACCCATTTCTCCATCTTCAATCTCAAAGAGAAAAAATGGAGTATGGTGGCTACATTCTTCGCGAAGGCAAACCTGGGGAAAGGCAAAAGAAGCTTCTCAAGAAATTGCAAGCACCGAAAATTGTGTCTACCAGGAATGTCGACGAAGATTATCTTTATACTCTAGGAATTTACCATAGTGTTTTTCATATGTTAGATACTTTAGGTTGCATGATATGTTTTCTAGGAAAGAGCCTACCTATGAGAGATTGACACGATAATTTTTAAGTTCCTTGATTTATATTGTAAGTCCTAACTCTGCCAGCATAGTCGGTGCGATGCGATTTCGAATGTTTAATGTTGAATATGAATGCACCACAGAAGAACTCGCAGATAGGTTGGGAATACCTCATGGGGATGGCGCTATTTGTGAAGCACCGTTAGATTCTGATTGGTTGGTTGAGGCATATTCCTTCTGGCACGGGCTGTCAAATTCCACAATTACTTCTTTTGAAGGAATTCTTGCCTCAACGATCCATAACCCGACCATCCGAGTTTTTCGCTATATGTTGGCTTGTTTGGCCAGGAGAATCCAAACAAAGTAAATTCAAAAGAACTTTTGTTTTTGTAAGGGTGCCTCACAAATAGAAGAATTAATTCGGTCCCTTTTATGCTTGCCCACATGACTATTGTTTTAAAGAAAATAGGGACCATTGCTTTTGGAGGTTTGATTACGTCTATTTCTAAGGCTCTAGATCTCAACATTGAGATATCCACCTTGACACCCCTACCTCTCCGCACAATAAAGTTAAAATTTCTGAAAGACATGAAATTATGCAGAGTAAGGAGAGAGGGATGTTATGAACTCATGGTTCATGGTATGGTTATCCCATCTGTTGTTTTGCCATGCAATAGACATACCGATGTAGGAGTTGAGAGGAACTGGACCTATGTTTTAGATGCTCCACCTGTTACAGGTCCAATGCTTCCTAATGTTCCTTTTGGGGACGGACGTGAGACTGATGACGAGTATGACCGGAGAGAGCAATCTCTCGTTCATCATATGTCACCGACCATGTACCACCTGCACATACTGCACCATCTTATTCTCACCCAGTTATAGGTACGGCCCCTAGTTTCTACATCACTAAAGAGATCTAGCACGAACAGCTAGCCAAAGAAGCAATACGTGATGGCTTTCTTTCTTCTATCTAGCAGTAACTGGCTGCCAACATGACCTTCATGAAAGAGTTACAACAACAGACGAATAGGTCCATTCAAACTATTATTCAATATCATGCCACCTTATCCGCCAGATTTTACCAGTTTGTAGTTGCTCACATCGATCGTCGTCGCAGTAGATCTCATCATCTCAGGTGCTCACCGCATGGTGACAAGAGTACCAACAGCAAGTCGTAGATTTTTTAGGTTACTCTTGTCTTATCTTATTTCAAAATATTGGGTACAATGTTCGATTCAAGTCGCTTAGTCATCCCGATGCCCGCTTAGCGAGGCTTGGAACTTTTTGAAAAATGTTTTCTTCTTCCAAATTATTTGTAATGACTTGATTTGCTGTCTTAAATTTCTATGAGATTGATGTGAATTCTTTCCAGGATATAATATGCTAAATGTGTAGGAATTTATGATGAAGTGATGTTTAGATGATTTATGTTGTATTATGATGATATGTAGTATGGATGATATGAGTAGGCAAAGTATTAAAGGTGTGAATGATGTATGAGGATTTATGATGAACGCGGATGCAATAGTTGATGGGTTTTGATGATATATGATTGTATTACGTCTTGCATTCATGTCATAATTATGATGGGACTTCGGTCTATTGGTAGCTTCAATTTCATCAAGTGGATTGAAGTGATATATTTCTTATGTTGTGCTCCCTTGTGGAAGGTTGATGGCCCAATGTCCATCCATGATGATGATTCGGTACCACATGCATATTATGAGGATTTGAATTTCATTCTTGGTGGCATAGCATGATGGTATTTGTATTTTTGTGATGATGTGATAGATTTTTGTTGTATATGGGTGAGACTTTAAATGGTTTATCTATTAATGCATGTTGTCTTGTAATTCCTTCTTTATATTATTTATATTGATTGTGAGGTTACTCACCCTGCCTGCCTTTGGTGATGGTCTATTATGCCATCCTGCAGATACTCAAGAATAAGTTGGTGCATAGACGAAGCTTGGAGTGTGTGTGTCTTTTTGTCACTTATAGAGTCTAGGGCGGTGTCCTGCTCTGTGTCGTTTAACATCGGGAACTCTTGGAAGTTTTGTTGAATTTTGTCTATTTTAATCTGAGATGATGATGTTTTGAATTAACAACTAAATTTTTTATACTATGTTGATTAAGTTGTTGAATGATGATCCGCTGCGTATAAATGTTGTCTTAATTATGATGCATGTTGTAACCCGTGTTACATGACATGACACAATGATGATTATTATTGATGTTTTGATAAAATGTGATACACTTTATGTTGAGAACTCTTATTTGTATTGAATAATTTTCGTATTATTATTTTTTGGGGAAGAGGGTGTTACATTAATCAATTAATACATCCAAATTTTCAAATTTGGGCAATTTTACACTGGTTAACCGATTAACCAGTTTGTACTGCAAGTGGTTAATTGGTTAACATTGAACCAGAGGCAGAAAATTGGCCAAAATTCATCATGATCCTCTTTTAAAATAATTTTCAAACACCTTATCATCATGAACTAAATTGGCACTAATTTTAAAGTAAAAATATACAATGGAATCCCTGCAATCAAACAATAACTTACGATCCAAAGGATCAACAACCAAGAGCACCAAAGATCTACATCTTGAATGATGGTGATAAAGGTGTAACAATGGAGGAAGATGAATTACCAAGAACAAATTTCAAATTACTCCACAATCAAGCTTAATCTACTGAAATTGATGAAGAAAAATGAAAAGGATGAAGGTTTCGCTCAAAGTTAATCAAGAATTCAATGCAAATTCTTGATAACTTTCAAAAAAAGAAAATGAGCTTTGGTGAATTTTGTGGTTTGAGGAGATATTTTGAAAGGGGTTTTTTGGCTCTTTAAAGCTTAAAAATGAATGAAATGAGGGTGATATTTAAAGGAGGGAAATTCATAAAAGAGTGGTGATTAGTGAAGGTATATGGTGGGAAATGATCAAAGTGAGGTAGAGGAATAAAAGTGGAGTGGTCTAGAATATTACAAATGAGATCAAGGGCTAGGATGATGATGAATTTGAACAAATTATTCAAATTTCGCCCGGTTAATCGGTTAACACATTGGTTAATCAATTAACCAAGTCCAAGTCCAAATTTGAACTTTTTTTCTTTTTTATTGCATTGCTTTTTGTTCGGCTTGATTATTTTTCTTGTCAAAGAAGGTATGGAAATAAACACATGAACCTTGAAATTCCTTGAATATATCAATTAAAACTTGAGGAATCCTTAATCAGATAAATTTGAACTATTTTCCGATCAACTTCGACTTTTTATCAGTGAAATTCATTCCAGCTGTGGGACTACTATTTTTGGTATTTTTAATCTGTTCTTCCCCTGAAAATGTTAGTAAAAGAAAAACAAAATATTTTAGGATTTTAATTAATGGTTAGTAAAACATAAACAAATAAAAGCACACAACAACAATGGTAATCCCTTGTGAGGCATAAACCTGCAACTAAAAAGGATCGAGGAACTAGTGCGTGATCTTATTTGTATGCAAAATGATGTGAATGCAAAACATAATCTTAGGGGGAAAATTAGGGTGTTACAATACTATTGTTCCAATCACCAATCCTCGTGTTGTTCAAGAATCTGAAGCTATGAAAATATGTCGTGAGTTAGCTAAGAAACTCTGAATCATGGAAGGACACAATCCAACTTCTTTGAGTGCCTTGGAGATGTTCCTAGTTTCAGATGTTGTGATTCCCACTAAGTTCAGAGTAACAAAATTTGAGAAGTATAAGGGCCTCAGTTGTCCTAATATCCATCTAAGGATGTATTGCCAAAAATGGTTGCTTACACCAAAGATGAAAAGCTCATGATGCATTGCTTCCAAGACAGTCTGTCTGGAGCGTCTCTAGAATGGTACATGCAACTTGAACGCAACAGTGTATGCACTTGGACTGAATTGTCTGAAGCTTTCAAAATGAAATACAAATACAACACTAACCTTACTCTGAACCGTAACTCAACTTCAGAGTATGGCTCAAAAGGAGAACGAAACCTTCAAAGAGTATGCACAACGCTGGAGGGGGCTAGCTACTAGAGTGTGTCCTCCATTGGTTGACCATGAATTGATTAATATCTTCATGGGTATCTTACAAAAGGAAATACTACGAAAAACTGATCAATAATGTGTCTTCATATTTCTCAGACATGGTGATTGTTGGTGAAAGAATTGAAGAGGGTCTGAAAAGTGGAAAGATTCAAGGAGGTTCTAGCAGCCAAGTTGGAGTCAATAAGCCTTTCAATGGGTACAAGAAAAAAGAAGGTGAAACAAATGCAATATCTTCTCAAAGTGGGAAACCTCAACAGAGTGCACCTACTTCAATACCCTACTACCAGTACTCATATGTTGTTGTTGCCCAATATGCTCCTTTACTTTATCAACAATCTTCTCCAATTCCAATGCCTTATCATCAAGATGTTTAAGCTCCATTTCCTACTCAGATGCCTTACCAACAACTTCCATATCATTAAGTTGCTAATGTTGCACCTATTCCATACCAGCAGTCAGCTTATCAACAATAGTCTGGTCAGCAACCAAAGTATCAATAACAACATCAAAGTCAACAGTAATGTACTCCTCAATAGCGTTAGCCTAATCAGAAAAAGATGAGGAGGCCCGAGATACATTTTGATCCATTTCCTATGTAATATAGTGATATCTTTAATGGGTTGCTAGCAGATGGATGTATTACTTTGAGGGATCTACCACCCTAAATTTTATCACTCCAGACTATGGTGTTAATGCTCATTGTGGGTATTACAAAGGTGCTCCAAGTTACACAAATGAGAACTAAAAATCCTTCAAGCATAAGGTTCAAGACTTGATTGACTCTAAGGATCTCACCTTCAGTCCCAAAAATATGAATGTTGCAACAAATCCCATACCGATGCATGTGCTCGTCAGTGAGAGCTTTTAAAGGGGTTGTCGAAGACCATGCAGAGTAGTCTTCAACTTTGAAAATGCCATCACTTAAATAAAGAGAAGTTCATTCCTCAAATGAAGGCAGTTGTCATGCCATTTATTATTTTGCATTCTTGTATTTTTTATTCTTTGTCTAAGTACTATTTTCTTTGAACATTGTTATTCGTATTTGGTTTTGTTAATGTTATGTTTATGCATGTTTTGAATTAGTTTTTTTGCATTTGCTCATCTTTTTTCATTTATCACAAAATCACAAAAACATTTCCTCACTTCACTTTCTTATCAAACTAATGCTTTAGCAAAGATTGGACGAAGGATGATTAAAATTAAATACCCATAACTGTTGTGGTATGCTTTCAGATAAAACCTCGTCAATGGTGTACAAGCATCTTTTTCAAATTCCAAAACACTTGAGAGATAAGGAGTTAACCCCTAGTCAACCACTTCGAGCCTAGAAGTAAGAGTTTTTTTCGGATACAAACCCTTTCTCTTAACATGAGGCAGGGTAGTTGTTCAGTTGACCTGACTATACCTTCAAATCGCAAGATGAGACATCCCGTCGGAGGATCGTCAAAAAATGACTTGGTAGTCACAACATTAAACAAAATAAAAATAAAAAAAGAAAGAAGAAAATCAAAGAAAACCGCTAAGTTGAGCACCCAAAGGGAGACTTAGTAAAAAAAGAATCATAGCAAATCTCAGTGGACCAAGCGCTTCATAAAGAAGTCCAGACGAATCCATATCAAAGACAAAGCAAAAGAGGGCTCAAATCCTCAGAAAAGACAAAAAAAAATCATGTGACCACCATATCAAGAATCAAAGCTTCACCGATATCCAATCAAAATAAATAAGATGATTGTCATTTCAAACGTACCTTGAAGCTTCATCTTCACCATACACCATCAAATCCTTTTTGGAAGACAAATGCATATATCAATTAATTGAACATAGAACTGGAGAAAATCACGAAGAAGGGGTGGGTACAAATCAAACTTTGATCCTTATATCCTTTGTTTCAATAACCATGAACTAGACCATGTTAGAACCCTCAAAAGACCTAATTGAGGCAGGGTTTATTCTGAAAGCATATAAGAACAAGGTTGCGTAAACTGACTCCTAGAGATTTTATAATCTTCAATCTTGATAGTATTTTCTTCTTGTTGTACTTTTCAAACACTTGCTAAATTAGCACCATGTTTGGACAAACGGTTCATTCATCTCACACAATCACATCATTCAAATAATTAACTTTTTCAAACTTGAATGAATGTTGAATTAACATTATTATTTGTGTATGAACAATTTAATTGCAAATCAGTGCTTGACATCAAAGACATCCCAACAAGGGGAAATGACAGAGGAACTTGAACTTTCGCTGGTGCTGACCCAAATTAAGATTAGCTCAAAAGCCCAATCAGAGATAAGACCCTCAACAACTAAATCAGGGGAAAATCATCTTCAAAAGCTCAATTAGAGGCAGACGCCTATCATATACGGACACTGGGAAAGATCATATCATTGTCACTCTCAAAGCTTACCCACCAGAATTCTTTCAAATACCCTATAGACAGGGGCAAGCAAACAACGGGAAGGTCCTCCTCTCTCTATTCCCAAACTGAACAAGTAGTCGTGCCAGACGTTGGCAACCATTGATAGCAAGAGAAATCTTCATACGTTGATCAGGTCTCTTTGTTCATCAATAAGTGATCAAACTTGGAGCATCCAGACCCATCTTCTGATCATACACTGTCGAAGATCGAGTGTCGGGGAATCGAACCCTTCCACCTACCCAAAGTCCAATCATAATTGGAAACCACCAAAATTCCACCATGCTGGCATTTTTTATCAAAACTATTACAATCACTCATACGTCATATGCATCATTATGCATCATCTATATCATACACATCATTTGCATACATAAACGAATCAAAATTTTCATATCCCCAACATTTATATTTTTACTCACAGCTTATTGCATAAAGATTTGCATTGTATTTCCATTATAATGGAATACCATTTCAAAATTCAAAATCAAACATGCATACATGCATAAGTCATGATCTAGGATCAAGCGAAAATTCCAGGCCGATCCACAACAAATCTAATGGGCATTCCCCATGGAGCTTTTCTCTTCAACCTTTTGTTGATCAAGTTATTCTCCTCAGCAAATCCAGTGGGCGTCCCCCATGGAGCTTTTCTCCTCAAACTTTTGTTGATCAAGTTATTCTCCAAAGAAAATCCAGTGGGCGTACCCTATAATGCCCCGAAAATCTAAATTAATCATTTATTTATTTAATTAATTTAGAAGGAATTAAGAATTTTAGTGATTTTTCGAGAATTTTGGAGCAAGAAAGAGTATTTTTAAATAAGTTAATAGAATAAATAACTAGTGTATTATTTATATTATTATTATTAAAAATATTAAGAAAAGGGCAAGGTGGTCTTAAAGGAAAAAAGATTAAGGATAGAAGTGGAAGTTCATTAACTGAGATATTTTGTCTATGAAGGTAAGACCGATCACTTTTCTGATTGATCGTGTTTTTGTGAAGAATGCTAAAGAAGAGAAGAGAATGAGACAAACCTATGATCTTGAAGGATTGCTAGGATATCTTGGAGAGAAAAGGCAAAAGCTACGGATTTCTCTAAGATATGGGGAGTTTTCATGGTTTATTATAGTTCTATAGTATTTGGTTATGAATAGATTAGGCCTTTGTGGATTTTGGGTAATTGTGGTGTTTGGGGATGTAAATTGAGTTAGGGATGAATGATTTTGATGAAATATAATGAAATAGAATGTTATGTGTTGATTTATATGCATTGTATGAGTCTTGTGGTCAAATTTTGTTTTGGACAACACTGAGTTTTAGGGTATTTCGAGTTGAAAACGCAACACAAAAACCACTTTTGGGAAAATCAGGTTTTGTCGCATCTTGGCCAGGGTCGTGTCACACAACCAGGGCACCCGTGTCAGCTTTTTTGTTGGGGCAAACCAATTTGTTTTGTTCCAGTGTGCCTAACACTGGCCGTGTCACAGGACACGGGTGGCCGTGTCAGACCATTGTATCTGTTGTATTTTGTTGGTTTAGGGATTTTGAGCGCAAGCCTCTGAAACGGGTCGTGTCACAGGACACGGGTGGTTGTGTCAGGTGATTGTATTTGTGGTTTTTGATGTTTTTGTGGCGTTTTCTCATGCTGATTTTTGTTGTCGAGTTGTTTGTTGATGTATAGATGATAAAACACAATTTTATGGTGAATACTTGTTGACCATGAAATGAATGATGTACATGTTGATTTTGGATGAATTGAGGAGAATTAGCATCATTGCATTTCATATAATTTTATGTTAGGGCTTCGTCCTATTGGTAGCTTCAATCCCGTTGTGTGGATTAAAGTGATTTGTTGTTTATGATGTGTTCCTTGTTGAGGGTTGATGGCCCGTGTCCATCCATGGAGAAATCGGTACCACATGCATTATTTGTATTTCATTATAGTTGACATTGCATATGAATGAACGTGAATGTGTTTGAGTTGTGAAATTTTGTTGATGAAGCTATGACATTGTTCTGGGCATTGGCGAGTCTTTCTCCGATCAGGTGAACGACTACGGGACTTGCAGAGTCTCCTCGCATGGGCGGGGGACCTGGTACGTCGAGCGTCCTCCAGAGCTTCTAATCTTTTGTCTTGGCACAAGATCAGAAGGTTGATGTTGTTCGTAGTCTCGATTAGTACGGTGAGGGTCTCATTGATCCCCTCGGAAATGGGAATGAGACGAAGATCAGCAGGGGTAATCTCAGGTTGCATAGATGGTTATGGTGACGGGGGAGGAGGTGCGCCCGTCTTGAAAACGGTTAGGCTCCCCGAGCGGAGGATTGATTCCATCACTTTCGCATTATTTGATAGGGATGTTGGTGACAATCTGAGCATCAGCAGAGTCGTCACGGCTAGCCATTGAGAGAGTTTGAATTGCGATGTTTTGGTTTTCACGATCCGAAGATGAGAAACGAGGTAACACGAATTCCCACAGACGGCGCCACTGATCGTTCCAAGGTGATCAAAATCTATAGTGGGCCGCGGAAGTTGACGAAGATGATGATGATGATGATCGGTCATCGAGGAGAGAATGGGGTGTATTTGAAATACACTTCGATGTCAAAGTAAGACATGACAGAAGAGTGAGAAAGTACGAGTAAAAGAGTTAAAAGAGTGAATATTGGATATCTGGCCCTCTCAAGTGAGAAGGTTTATATAGAGCCCCAAGCGCTTGACTATTGGTCCCTATTTCGGATATGGATCGTGGATCCCACGAAAATAGGTAACTACCATAAACTAGCCGTTGGAACGAGCATACTTGGTCAGATGAGATATACATCAAGCAGAGGGGAATCCGAGCATAAGTTATCCCTTGGTTGGATCTGGGTGACTTCTCTGAGCGCCAGGCAGAAGTCTAAAAGGAGCAGAGAAAATTGACCACGGGCGACCGTTATCGACAAATTCTCCTCGACTGAGGGGCACAAAGCCAGTGGGTCCCTTTGACATTGGACTATTGGGCCGTCCTGGAAGTAAGAGTGGATTGGGCCATGCCAAGTCATTGGGATAGTCCGGAATATATATATATATATATATATATATATATATATATATATATATATATATATATATATATATATATATATGAGATTTTCTAACGTAGATCCACTTGTTTTTATGAAGGTATATTTTAGCAAGCTTTAACTATAAAATGCTTAAATGCACCTTAAGGTGCACGTTGCTAAAACACACATTCATAAAAATAAGTGGGTGTATTTTAACAGACCCCTGTGGGCTTTGCTACAATATACTCACTTATTTTTTGAGATGCATGTTGCTAAAATAGACCTTCATAAAATCAAGTGAGTCTACGTTAGCAAACCCATATATATATATATATATATATATATATATATAAAGTTGGTTATTTACAAATTTTAGCCGTCTTTGCAAAATTTTCGGACCAAGATGGAAGTGTTGTCTAACAGAGATACTAACTGCCTCTTTCTTATATTATAATAAAGTAAAATGTTAATCTTAAATTCCCAACATATTTGTTCTTAATTTTATGGATTATCACCTAACACTCACGTAAATTCTCCCAAATTGGCAAGCCAAGAAGCAACTTATTTGTACAACAATGTTTGGGTAAAATTTCATTAATAGAATAAAATACTTTTCATTCCTACATGGAGTTGATAGATCGATTAAGGGGAAACGAGAGAGTATTTTTACTTTGAATATATTTTTGTGAGAGACGCACCTCATATCCTCCTAAAACTTTAGGTAATAAGTGTGTGGATTGTCTCACTTATATAGTGTACAATCTTCTCTTTATAATCAATGTATGACTTTTTTCTCACACTTGATTCTCAACACTTTCCCTCAAGTGTGAGTCTATACACAATTCTCCCTTCAAGTAGAAGCTCTCTCTTCCACATACATTTGCATAACCGTTGACACTCTTCAACGAAACACCTTCTACACACCACCTACGGGTGGTATTTCGATACAACTAAGTCGGTCTCTTCACTTGAAATCAGACTTTGATATCACTGTTGAGGCGATTCGGGAGGTTAAACGAGGGAACGTTTCTACTTGGGACACAAACCACATATTCATCCAAAATTTTAAAGTGATAGGTATGTGGGTTCTCTCACTTATATAGTGTTCAATCTTCCCTTTCACTACTAGAAAAAAGACATTTGGTTAAATGATTTTACATCAGAATTCAAGATACATGATGTGAAAAATAATTAAAATATGATTTTACATTAGACATTTATTTCGAATGATGTAAAAAATAACGCGATTGAAGTTTTGTAAATAATTAAAAAATTTATTATAAGGGTTTTTACATCGGTTTTTAAAGAAACCAATTTAAAAAATTGGATGAGTTGACGTTTACATCGGTTTTTAAATAAACCGATTTGAAAAATTGCTAAAATATAAGCTGGCGGCGTTTACATCGGTTTTTAAAGAAACCGATTTGAAAAATAGCATAAGCATGGCGTTTACATCGGTTTGTAAATAAACCAATTTTAAAACCAATCCCACTATTTGGGCCTTATTCCGGTTGAATCATTTAACCGATGTAAAAAAGCAAGCCCACTAAAAAATGCATTAAACCCTAAAACAACAATACATCATGTAGCCTCCCACCATTTCCAAACATGCATATTGTGAAAAAGAAGAAGAAAACCTCCGGCAACTGTGAGTCACGCGAATCACGCCATACCACCGCAAGAAGATTACTTATGTTTGCCATTGCGCAGCCGCCCATTTTCCTTTCCAAACATCGTGCAACTGCTATTATGAAGAAGAAGAACTTTCGTTCGCCACTACATAGACGTCCCTATCCGTTCGTCTTCACGACGCCTTTATCCTTCATGACACCCGATCGTACCTGGAGATCAGGATCCGATGTGGTCGCGTCGAGCATGGATGAGCACGGTTGATGATGGAGAAAAAGGGGTGTACCTGCAAAGGCACTCCGATGCTAAAGTCTGAAAGTGAGCAATGATTAAGTACAAGATTTTGGGTCAAAATTTGAATACCTGACCCTCTCAAATGAGAGGGTTTTTATACTGGTCCAAGTGGATGGTTATTGGCCCAGATTGTTATGCGCGGATCGCAAATTCCGTAATAACCGATGACGGTTAGGAACTAGTTATTGGGGCAAGGTCAGATCCACTCGACTTGATCCTTGTTCGGATGGCCTTTGTCGAGCAGTCGGTTCTTAGGACTCCGAGCGTTGAAGAATCATTGGGCCGTTGGGCCGCGAGATAGACAGGGTCTAATTCTGGTAATTGGGCCGGTGCGAAACAGGAGCCCCCCAAGTCGTTGCTTCTGGTCGAGGATGTGATGACTTAAAGGCAACCTTTTGCTCATAAATATCAGCGGAGGTTGGTGGATTGACCTTCCGAGCATTTTTTGTTGAAGATCAAAGGAGCTCGACAGGCGAGCATTCTTCCCATTGGCCGGTGTGAAGGAAGAAGAAACGAAAGGGTGACGTTTCTTGGGATTTGTGTCAATTTAATGTTCTGACGGCTAGCCTAGGGGATAGCACGTAGGCTATTATTGCCTATGGATAGGGGTCATGCTTCAGCCGCACGTGCCCCTTCCCTATAAATAGAAGTGTTGTTTCATTTTTGCACTTTTTGTTTCGTCTTCTTCCTTACTCCTCTGCTCGCACCTCCGTTCACCCTATTCCGCCGTTGATCACCGCTGTTTTTCGCCGACCACCGCTTTTCTCAACATAATCTCTTGAAATGGCGTCTCAAGGCTAAGGTAAGAACTTCATTTCGACTTTTAGACTTAGTTCTCATGAAATAGTGATGCATGCGGTTTAAGTTTCAATTTTACCAGTAGATTAGAGTAATGTATATGGATTTTAGGTTTAAGTAGTTGTTGTAGCGTTGTCTGCTCTGAACCCTGGTTCGCGGTGGCGGTGACCTTGGTCGAAGCTCGACCAAGGTTTAGGGTTTTGTGATGAACCTTTGTTCGTCACGAACCTCGTGTCTTTACGTTTCCCTATCGAGCGTTGATCGATCGTCTCGGGCGTCGATTACTCGAGGGCTTTGTTCGGGACCCTGTTCTCGGGTCGTTGCACGCCCTTTCACTTGATAGGTAGTGGAAGGGTGGATTTGATATTCTGATCAAATTAATTGACATTTTTCCTCTAATTTTCAGGTGAAAACGCGCTCGTTGATCCTTACGATATCCCCTCGGAAGAAAGCTCGTTGGAAGATTCGGGCTCCTCGGCAACTGTTCCATTGGACTCTGGAAGTCCCTCGGGGGACTCAGAGGCGACTGAAAACAATTATGTGGCGACAGTGTCCGGGGGAGAGGCTGGCGCGCCTGTAGTCCCATAAGAGGAGGAAAAGGCACTCACGCCCGAGGAGTGGGTTGTTGAAGACTTGTTGGATAAAGTCTCGTCTTATGCTCGGCCGTGCGGAGATCCTCTGCTTGTGGTGGGGGACCCTGTCCACTGGAGAGTGACATGTCCGGGTGATGACGACCGAATTTTCTCGGAATTTGGGAGGAGAAAATTTTCAATGTATGAGTATTCCATTTCGACCTTGGGGATCATGTTGCCTTTCATTGACTATGTATGCTATGTGCTCGGTTACCTGGGGGTAGCGCCCTTGCAACTGCATCCTAATTCTTATTCCTTTATGAGGGCATTCGAGTTGACATGCATGCACCTGGGGGAGGGAGCTACTCTTCCTCTCTTCTTCTGGCTGTTTTCTCTACAGCGCCAGGTGGGGCGAGGGACTGCCCCGAAGGGTTTTATCTCTTTTTAACAATGGGCTAAGATCTTCAAGGCGCATTCGAAGTCTATCCAATCATTCAAAGGTGACTACATCTTGATCGAGTCTACGAGTCGGGAAGCAACGAGGTCGATCAGCTTTATGGGGGTCGATACCGATGAGAATGATGTGCCTCGGCTGGATGCGGAAGGGCGTTATATCCGTAGGAGGATTTGGAGGTTCCCTTTTTCGTGGGATTACGGACATTACGGGCGACCGGTGAGCGATTTCAAATAGGGGATGCTTTGGCCGAGGAGGACGCAACCAGTTTCGAAGAGTTTCGTAAGCTGGTGTCATCTTTCACTCTGATCTCAATGCTCGACGGAGAGGGGAAA
This sequence comes from Lathyrus aphaca, assembly GCA_963966055.1. Classification (NCBI taxonomy): domain Eukaryota; kingdom Viridiplantae; phylum Streptophyta; class Magnoliopsida; order Fabales; family Fabaceae; genus Lathyrus; species Lathyrus aphaca. The sequence goes on along the minus strand of OZ014519.1, from coordinate 345,255,297 downwards.
GTGATGTTAGCTTCTGATGGGGGAGAATTTGTGGAACGTCCGTTGATCGACGTCACAACTCTCCTGGCTTGTAAAAACGGGAAAGAAGTGTCTGAACTATTTGGTACTCTTTGTTTTTTATTTTTGTTTATTTGTCATGTGATTTTATGCTTATTGTCAATCTGACCCTTTTCTCTTTCCTTTGTTTTGCAGGCTCCATGGAGAATTCTCTGGATAAGATCCAGGACAAGTTGATGCAAGGTAACAAGAGGAAGGCTAGGATCATTCAGAATCGGCTGGTGGGTAATGATATGAGCGGATCTGGCTCGGGTCTTATTGCTCGAGGTTCTCTGGGCGTGACTTCGGGTTTGAGCCTCAAGAAGCACAAAGTTGGACTGGTCATCACGAATCTGACGATCAATGCTCCATCAAAACCTAAACATGTATTTCTTCCATGTTTTGTGCAGCGCAAATTCTTTGAGAGCATTTCCCTGGAAGTCGAACGGGCAGACTCGCTGTATCTCGAGCAAATGGATTGTCCTGCTCGAAGGCTATCCTTGGCGTAGGATGCTAGTGCAGTAATTCGGGTGTTGTCAATGGCCTCGATGTTAACCGAGGGAAGCTCCAGGAAAGAGCATGAAATCAGTCGTCAGAAGTCTCTCCTAGCTGATTCGGAGGAGAAAGCGAAGAAGGCCACCGAGGACGCTGAGGCTGCGACCAAAGAGCTGACGGCGCGGGCTGACGTGATCGCCAAGCTAGAAGTGGATAAGAAGAAAGTTGTTGATCATAATAGGAAGTTGAACGAAACTTTCTTTCCCAAGGACGACGAGGATGAAGACACCAAAGGTCTGATGAGCAGGGCGCACTTCCTTGCCCGGTTGGATCAGGACAAAGAAGAATTGAGGGACACGACTAAGCTGAGTTTTCATAACATTGTGTACAGGGTCGTGGATGGTCGGGTTGTAGTCCCAGATTACATGATTGTTGATGATTCTCAGCTGGGGGAGCCTGACCAGCCGGTCCAGCCTGAAGCTCAGTAACCTCCAAGCGAAAGTCAGCCAGGGGCGCAAGAGGAAGAGGGTAACTAGGTTAGCTTGCGTGCCCAAAACATATGTAATTTATCATTTTTTCTCGGGGAGATAGTCCCTGTTGTCGCTCCCACAAAATGACACCGGGACAAGAGGGGTACAGACGCGAACGGTCGGCGAAAGAGAGAACATGAAGATGAACTGAAAAGAGTCGCCAGCTAGGCATTTTTATCCCAAAGGAAAGGTAATGCTACATAAACCTAGAAAGATATGGATAAGACGGTCGCAAACCAGAGAAACTGAGAAAGGGGGTTGGTTACAACCTGGGAAGGTATTATCACCCAGATTGTCCGTCGTACTCGACGGGATCCACGTTTGAAAGATTTATGTTTTTAAGGGGTAGTGTCAGTGCTATTATGTGTGCAAAAAGCTGGAAAAGGATGTACATGTGTTAGTGCTAGAAAGTGAAGTGAAGAAAAGGAGTGTCAGTGTAAGAAAATAATGCAATGCTCAAGACAATGAGGCTTAAAAGAATAATGCTGGAAGAGGGGGAATATACAGATACTTTTGTTCGATAACAGTTAAGTTATGCCTACGTATCCTCTCGTGCAATGAGGAAGTCAGAACACCGTAGTTTGACTCAAAGAGACTGAAAGATAAATTGACTGATGAACTGCTTGCTTGTCTATGCTCAAGTGTATGACCTGTCTGGCTCAGGTGCTAATTGTCTTGCATTAGACGGAAGAAGCAAGTTATCGTTTGTGAGTGAATGAGGTGAGAAAAGAATCCCAGAGGAGACGATTATTGCTTGTTTTTGGTATTTTTATTCTTTTATTGCTTTTTGTGTTTGTCATAAGTTAATGAGCTTAAGCCTAAACCAAGGGTTAGTAAACTCATCACATCTTCCCTCTGATTAGGGGTAATGATAATACCTTAAGTATGAAGTAAACACCTCACACTTAATCACCATGATGTAAAATTAAGATCATTAACCTACTTACAATTATTTATATGTTTTTTGGAGTTTTTGTTTAGTGTTAAGTAATGAGTTTAAGCCATAATCAAGGATTTAATGGAGCCATTACACCATCCTAATAGAAGGATAATAGATGAGAACATTTAAGCTGAGGAAGATACCTCAACTTAATCCATGATTAGGGATTAACCTCATGACAAAACTAAGCCTTTATTAAAGTGGATTTTAGTTAATGGTAAGATTAAGAAGTGAATTTTATGGTTTGTAAGACAACTTGAGGGGGACTTGTCCATTAACACTAGGGTTAGTACTTCTTAACCAATTAAGGAAGAATTAGAACCCTAATGCAAGGCCCAAGTTACAAGCTATTGTCTTAGTGATTATTAAATGGATTGATTAAGAGATTTAAACACATTAAAGGTTTAACACTTAGGATTAAAGTTATACACTCCATCCTAAGAGAAGGATGCAGGCATAATCTTAATCACAAAGCCTTAAAACCTTAAAGGTTTAGTCTCTGATTATGAGATGAGAAGAGAGACACAAAAGAAGACACAAAGGTAAAGATAATGGGGGGACTAATCACACCCTAATTGTGATCATGCTTGGGTATTCCTAGGGTTTATGGGGCTTGCAAGAGGCCTTCAATAAGAACCGCCAAGGAAGAAGCAGATGAAAGGAGGAGAAGCAGAATAAACAAGTCAACTTACTTCACTTAAGAAGATAAGTTGCTTGAAGAAAGAAGGTGAAAAAGGAACATGAATGAGAGGGCTCACTCTAATACAAATACAAAATGCATAAATGAATGCATCAGAGAGATGAGAAGAGATTGTGAGAAGTGAAGGCAAATTCACTTCTCAAAGTAACTTACCACCTGAAATGGTTAGTATAAAGAAAGAATGAAATGAAATTGAGATGTATGCAAAGATGCAAACAAAAACCAGAAGCAAATTCATGATGAAAATGATGCTAAGAGATGGTACAAATGTATGTCAAGAGATGTGAATGATCATACAAGCAATGAGGATGCAAATGAAGCATGAAAGGAGCATGAAAGTTCATGAATGCACATGAAATGAAATGAATGCATAACATGGCAAATGGATGATGCAATGATCAAACATGAGTCTAATGTGTCCTAAGATGTCTTAGAAGTCATGTGGATGCAATAAATTTCATGGCAAGTTCATGAATGCAAGCATATACAAGAGGTATGTAAATGGAGATGAGAAATTAGGGTTTACATGCAACATGAGATGCAAAACTCAAAAACAGAAGCAAATGACAAGATAAAAAATTGAAAATGGACTTAAAGGAACCCTAACCCCATATGAAATCATACCCCAAAGGAGAAGACCTAAATCTTAACCCTAAGGGACTTATGATTTTCCTAAATTTTCTAGGGTTTTAAGGTACCTAAAGGGAAAAAATGAAAATCAATTCAAAAATGTAGAAGAAATTTATGACAAAATTAAGTTAGAGACTACATTTCAAATGAAGATTAATGCAAAAAGAACCATGGTCATACCATTCTTGGTTAGGTAGAAAATAATTCTTGAAGTTAGGGTTCAAAAATGGGATTTTATGAACCCTAACTTCAAAGAAAAAATGTCAAAATGATTCAAAACCAAAACGAAATTTGTGTGGATGGTATGAAAATGTCTAAATGTTTAAAGATGCAATATGAATTTTTTGGGATTTTTTAGAAACCTAAATGATATTTTAATTAATTAATTTTCATTAATTAATTAAAACAAACAATTAAATGTCTAAAAAATGATTTTTAATGCAAAAAATAAAAATAAAAATATTTTTGGGTTGAAAAAATTATTTGGAATTAAAATGCTGAATAAAATTATTTTTGGCATTTTTTAACTATTTTAAATAATTCGTACAAAATAAATAAGAAAAATGAATTAAAAATGAAATAAAAGGGCTGGTCAACTGATCCTGTGGCTCACATTCAAATCTGGAGATGGAGGGAAGTCTTGGCGCGTGATCTAAGGGTCAGCATTCAAATCCTATTAATCCTAATTAATTAATTTTTAATCAGAGATTAATCCTAATGACCTAATCTGGACCACATAGTGCGCGCGGGAGAGACATATCCAAGGGTCTCAATTCAAACCAAAACCCTAACCCTAATTTACACTTAATGACTTTCAGGTCACCGGAGAAGAGCTCCAGTCGTCTTCTCCGGTGACCCCCTCACCTGAAAACTTTCAACTTCTTCCCTAGGTCTTTTCTGGAGCTCTAAAGCTCCAGATTCACTCCTCTCACTCTCTTAAGATCAAATCCACCCTCAAAAACAATTTCTTTTCACTCAATCTCAAGATTCGAAGCAAAGATAAAAAATGGTGAAACTTTCAGAAGCTTAGCAAATACTCATTTCTCCACCATTTTCAAAAATACAACGTTCAGTGCACTCAGGGGAACATGCTTAATCATTTAGTAACATAAAATAAAGGTTCTGGAAAAATTAATTCGCATGGCTACCTGAGATGGAGCTTTCAACCCTTGAGCTTTCTGGCTGCTTCCTTGGTGCAAAATGCCTCCAATTACCTCCCTGAAGAAGCTTTGATGCTTGGAGAGCTTTGATGAAGGCTGGTTTGTGAGTTTGTGCTCCACTGGTCAGAAAATCGTGTTTTGTTTGTGGTGTGTTCTTGGTTGTTTTGGTGGGTGGTTTGTGATCAGTGATTGATTTGGAAATGAATGGTGGTGTTTGTTTGAAGAATGAGCAAGTGTGTTGTGTGTTTTGAAGGAAAATGCAAGAGGGATGAGTCTTGTGAACTAGAGAATGCTGAGGTTACAGGTTGTGTTCTTGTGTGTTATGGCTTGCATAAAGTCCACATATCAAGTTGTGATAGGTCTTTGGAGTTGGTGTGGGCTATGCTGATTGGTATAGGGTGATTTGCAAAAAGTCAAGGTTGGTTGTACTTGAGGTATGGGCAAGAATGCAGCTGGCTTTTTGGCATGTCCATGTGCAGCTGAGATCAAGGATGACCATGGAATTCACTTAGAGGCAATTCAGCATGTTTGTGAAAGGTTCTTGGTCATTTTGCAATTTCATGAAACTTTGGCCCCTTTGAGATTTCTTCATGGGCAAGGCATGAAATTTTGAAATTCTTTGGGCAATTCTGAGTTTTAGACTTTGCATAATGTTTGTATGATGCTTAGAAGTGTGTTTGAAGTCACAAAATAGCTTGGCAAGAGGTTTTGCAAAAATCCCTCTTTGGTACATTCTTGAAATTTATGTGATTTTTGCCAACTTTGACAAGCCATAACTTGAGTTCCAAAATGAATTAGATCTTGTTCTTTACTTTTTGAAAAGGGAATGATCCAATATAAAACTTTCATGACCAATAATTTTTCATTTGACGCATTTTTTGGTTGAGAAAGAGGAGGTTGAAAAACTTTCCCAAAATGGAAAGTTTACATTACAAGTCATTTCCATTTTTGGCAACTTTTGGTTTAGCTCACTTTTCTTCAATTTTGTGAACTTCTAAGCACTTCAATGATCAAATAAAGATCATATAACTTCAATTTGATGAAAAATCCACTTTGATTCCATAGATTGGGGCCTCAGATGCCCTGATTTTGCTCTGACTTGCTCAGGAAGTTACCCAGTGATCAGATGACTTCCACAATGAATTTCTTCATCAAACCTGGTATGCATGATCCTTATATCATATTGAGACCAATAGAAACAAGAATGACCAAAAAAATTGGAGTTATGGCCTCTGAAACCAAAACCCTAATTTCAGGTCATCTGTGTAGTTAAACCCTAGCTCTGCTTCCATGCTTTGTCAGTTCTTGTGATTTTTTGACTTCCTTGATCTTTGGAGGATAAAATATGATGATTGAACTTACATGGACCCTCTTGAGATGATTGAAGACCTTGGGAGTGGCTCAGAAGGATCTTGGATTGCTCAGATCACAAACCCTAGATGCAGATGAACTTGAACTAATGCAGTGAAGCAAAAATGCAAGATAATATGGTATGATTAAACTAATGCAAATATGAAAGATCACAAGCCATGGTGTGAACTTAGTGAGAGCAAACTTGGGGCGTTTACAGCTGCCCCTATTCAAACATGAGTTAGCTGTGCAGGATGTAAGCGCCTGGCTTAACACACAAACAAGATAACTTGTGGTTGAATACCAAAGACAGTCCAAAATTTGCACTCACTGGGGAGAAGAAGAAAAGGGATATAGATTGTAAAAGAAAGTATAGTATGTTTATCAAAACGGGCGATGGAGGACGACCATCGAGCAGAGGACGACTGCTGGGGAGTGGTAATGACGGGGACGGCCGACATACCTGGGAAATAAAGAGATCATGACGGGGACGACCATCAAGTAAAGAAACAAGACTCTCTAGGGATAAAAATAAAGGCAATGATGGGGACGGCCATCAGGTTCAGAGAATTAACTGAAATAAATGATGAGGTACGGTCATCAAAAGGTGAAGGACGATCACCTAGCAGGGGACAGCTGCTCTTTATCACGACATAGGACGAATGTCGGATAGAAAAGGTCAACGATGGGGACGGCCATCGGATAAGCATGATGAAGGACGATCATCAAGAGGTGAAGGACGATCACCTAGCAGGGTACAGCTGCTCTCGGGGTTTATCGTGACATAGGACGAATGTCAGATAACAAGATCAACGATGGGAACGACCATCGGATAAAATGATGAAGGATGATCATCAAGAAGGTGAAGGACGATCACATAGCAGGGGAAGGCTGCTCTGTTGGGGATAAGTATGATGGACGGTCATCCAAAGGTGAAGGATGATCACCAGGCAGGGTACGGCTGCCGAAAGTATCACGACATAGGACGAATGTCGGATAGAAAAGGGTTCCAATAATGGAGACTCCGCTGGGAAAAGGATGAGGGACAGTCATCCAAAGGTGAAGGACGATCACCTGGCAAGGTACGGCTGCCGAAAGTATCATGACATATGAGGAATGTCAGATAGGAGAGAGATTTTGCTGGGGACTTCGCTAGGGAATAGTAAACATGGACGAGTGCTTTCATTCAAGAAATGAAAGGTATAAGTGTTTGACACTGTGTATAGATTAAAGATGCGGACGAGCATCCTTAAGACTACGATACGGACGAGTATCGGTAGAAACAACGCTGACGCATGTTCAGAGATGATGATACGGACGAGCATCAACTGGTTAACAAAGAACACGGACGAGAGTCGAATCTGAGGGGAAATAAGTGGTATGTACAAGATACGGACGAGTATCTGTATGAGTAAAGATTAGCATTGGTGAGACACAGACGAGTGTTCAACTTGCTGGGGAGAGTGACACAGACGAGTGTCAAAAGAGAAAGTGTATAAATCATGATCTTGAGTGTAAAAGGTAATCTAGTGATCTGTGGGGATAAAATGACACGGACGGGTGCCGACAAGAGTGTATTATAAACAAGTGTTTGGCAACCATGCTAGGGAGTGGTGACACGAACGGGTGTCAGGAGGGCGTACAGGTATCTGTTTGTAGAAAGTGTTCTGGCAACTTTACTGGGGAATGATGGCACAGACGAGTGTGTATCTGTATATTGAGAGTGCAAAGGGGACGTTTTGGTTTTTATGTACAAGGGGTGTATTCTGTATATTGCTGATGAAGTACCGTTGATATTTACAGGTGGCTGATTCAAAACCTGACTTGTGATTTATGCAATATGTTTGATTTTTTTTGCCGTAATGCTCTGTATTAGACGAAATGCTACGCTCTGAGGGATAAATGATGTGAATTCTATGCTTATGCAAATATACCGATTCGGGATTCGGATCCCGTTGTTGTGGAGATCTCTAACTGATCTTCTTGAAAGAATATCCCAGCTGGGGATGAGATCATTGGTAGATCTGATATATGGCTCTGCTTGGGGAAATAGGTCGCTGATAGACTTATCTTTGTAATGAGGAGCCCAGCTAGGAACGTGGAGCCTCCGTCACTTTGTTGTGTGAGAATTTCAGACATTGCTCATTTGGGAGAGGCTGGAGCTCTGTGGGGAGATGGTTCCCTGTCTAGTACTCTGTTGGGAGAGGAAAGACCACTGAACGATCTTCCTAGAGATTTTTGTGGGGATCCTACTGAGGATGAGGATATTTGATAACTCAGTTGGGGATACGAGCACCTTCTGGTACTGCTATGAAAGATGTGCTGGAGAAGTGATGCCTGGCAACCCTGATGGGGAGAAAGCATTTCGGGTGCTGTTTGGAAAATGTGTTGAGGAAATAATGATTTAGCAACTTTGCTGGGGAAAACCTTTCATGCCCCATATTATGCTCTGAATACCTACAATCCTGTTATGACAAAGAAACGCACAAGTACCCCGAGGTATCCCTTACTGGATTCCATCACAGGAGTTTGACATTCCTGGAAGTAAAAATATATTTCCTGCAAGCATGTGATTAGAAAGGCACATCTGTTTTTATGCAAACATTATATCAGGGATATCGGACATTTTTTTGCAAAAAAAAAATGTACAGGACGAGATGTGACTGAAAATTCTGGTTTTATTAATTTGGGTGCCCTGAATTGGCAAATACAGTCAAAGAAACAAATCCCCTGAAATGAGGAGATTGTTACAAAATTGGGAAACAAAAAGTTGTTGGCAATGTTGATGACGCTTTAGTGCTTCCCTTTTGCTATGACTCGTATGATCTTGACGTTCTTCTCATCCTGCTTTCTGAAGAAAGTTGATTCTGACCGATGCTTTAACCTTTCGAAGCTTGTCGTGTCGTGAATGATACAGACGAATTCAGAACGCAGTTGTTCGCTTATTCCCTTATTTTGCATGGATCGCCCTTTCGGGTTTTCAATCCACCGGGATACCCATTTTTGCCTGAGCTGTCCAATGTGGCTTTTCAACTCAGCGGGTGTACATTTTTTTTATTTTCCCTTATTTTTGCCCGAGTCTTTTTATTCTGTTTTTGACTCGCCGGGATGCCCTATTTTTTCCTGGACTTACATTCTGTTTTTATGTCCAGCGGGTCATTTTATGCGATGTATTTTTTAACTGCATCTGAATTCACAAGGGATAAGAAATCTTCACCATCCATAGTAGTGAGCATCAGTGCTCCACCAGAGAAAACCTTCTTTACTATGAACGGACCATCGTAATTCAGAGTCCACTTGCCCCTGTGGTTTGTATGAGGAGGAAGGAGTCTTTTCAGCACAAGATCTCCTACTTGGTATTCCCGAAACCTGACTTTTTGATCGAAGGCTTTCTTCATTCTCTTCTGATATAATTGCCCATGACAGATTGCAGCTAATCTCTTTTCTTCGATCAGATTCAGTTGATCATACCGAGAACGGACCCATTCTGCTTCATTCAACTTGACATCCATCAGTACCCGCTACGAGGGTAATTCAACTTCAACGGGTAGGACTGCCTCCATACCATACACAAGCTGATACGGTGTTGCCCCAATAGACGTTCTGATTGATGTACGGTACCCTTGCAAGGAAAATGGTAGCATTTCATGCCAGTCTTTGTAGGTGACCACCATCTTTTGCACAATCTTCTTAATGTTCTTATTAGCTGCCTCAACAGCGCCATTCATCTTTGGCCTGTAAGGAGAAGAATTGTGGTGTTGGATTTTGAATTCCCGGCACAGTTCTGCCATCATCTTGTTGTTCAAATTGGAACCATTATCAGTAATGATTCGCTCGGGCACTCCATACCGACAGATGATGTCTCTTTTCAGGAATCTTGCTACCACTTGTCTGGTGACATTTACATACGAGGCTGCTTCAACCCACTTTGTAAAATAGTCAATGGCTACCAGGATGAATCTGTGGCCAATTGAAGCAGTCGGTTCGATCTTTCCAATCATATCGATGCCCCACATGGCAAAGGGCCAAGGCGAAGACATCACATTCAAAGGATTTGGAGGCACATGCACCTTATCTGCATAAATTTGGCATTTGTGGCACTTTCTAGCATAGGCATAACAGTCTGCATCCATTGTGATCCAGTAGTAACCTGATCTTAGCAATTTCTTAGCCATTGCATGCCCTCCAGCATGGGTACCGAAAGATCCTTCATGCACCTCGTGCATCAACAAGTCTGCCTCTTTCTTATCAACACATCTGAGAAGTACCATGTCAAAGTTTCTCTTGTACAATGAACCATCAGCATTCAGGAAGAAACTACCAGCTAGCCTTCTTAATGTCTTCTTATCATTGGATGATGCCCCAGGTGGGTATGTTTGATCCTCTAAGAAGCATTTGATGTCATAGAACCAAGGCTTATCATCTTTAGCAATGTCTACTAAGAATACATATGCTGGTCTTTCAAGTCTAGATACTGAAATCCGAGGCACAAAATTGGCAGCTTGAACTTTGATCATAGAGGAAATGGTAGCCAGAGCATCTGCAAACTGATTTTCATCTCGAGGGATATACTCAAGTTTGATTGTGGTGAAGAAAGTCAGTAATCTCCTCGTATAATCCCGATATGGAATCAGATGCTCCTGGTGAGTGTACCATTTGTCGTTGGTTTGATTGATTACCAGAGTTGAATCTCCAAATACAGTTAAAGTCTTGATCCTGAGGTCAATGGCTTCCTCAAGACCCATGATACAGGCTTCATATTCAGCTTCGTTGTTAGTGCAGTTAAAGGTGAGTTTTGCCGAGAAAGGCATGTGAACTCCCTTAGGTGTAATGAGTATTGCACCAACTCCACGACCATTCATATTAACAGCCCCATCAAACATCATTGTCCATTCTTCTTTTGGGTCAGGCCCTTTAGTGTGAACAGGCTCTTCATGATCTTTTGCTTTCATGAACATGATGTCTTCATCAGGGAAGTCAAATCTCATATGACGGTAATCATCAATGGGTTGCTCAGCCAGATAGTCAGACAGTACACTGCCTTTGATGGCCTTTTGAGATGTATACTGAATGTCATATTCTGTGAGAATCATTTGCCATCTTGCAACCCGTCCAATAAGTGCTGGCTTCTCAAATATGTACTTGACGGGGTCCATTTTTGAGATCAACAAGGTAGTGTGAGTCAGCATATACTGTCTTAGTCGGCGAGCAGCCCACGCTAAAGCACATCAAGTTTTCTCGAGCAGTGAATAACATTGTTCACAGTCGGTAAACTTTTTGTTTAGGTAGTATATTGCATACTCTTTTCGACCAGACTCGTCATGCTGGCCCAACACACACCCCATTGACTCTTCTAATACTGTCAAGTACATTATTAGAGGTCTTCCTTCAACTAGAGGCATAAGGATTGGAGGCTCTTGTAAGTACTCCTTGATTTTGTCAAAAGCCTTCTGGAAGTCTTCATTCCACCTGACCGTTTGCTCTTTTCTTAACAACTTGAACAAGGGTTCACAGGTTGCAGTAAGATGAGATATGAACTGTGAAATGTAGTTCAATCTACCTAAGAACCCCCGTACCTCTTTTTCTGTCTTTGGTGCAGGCATCTCTTGAATGGTTTTGACTTTGTCAGGATCAACTTCAATCCTCTTTTCACTTACGATGAATCCCAGCAGCTTACTGGACCGTACCCCGAATGTGCATTTGTTGGGGTTTAGCTTCAGCTGGTACTTCCTCAGACGCTTGAACAGCTTCAACAGATTTACCAGGTGGTCTTCTTCTGTGAGGGACTTGGCAATCATGTCATCCACATAACATTCAATTTCTTTGTGGATCATGTCATGGAATAATGTTACCATAGCCCGTTGATAAGTGGCACCAGCATTCTTTAGTCCAAACAGCATTACCTTATAACAGAATGTGCCCCAGGGTGTGATGAAAGTTGTTTTCTCCATGTCTTCAGGTGACATCTTGATTTGATTATATCCTGAAAATCCATCCATGAAGGAGAACACCGAGAATTGAGCCGTGTTGTCGACCAATACATCAATGTGAGGTAATGGGAAGTCATCTTTCGGGCTAGCTCTGTTCAGATCCCGGTAATCCACACACATCCGTACTTTGCCATCCTTTTTAGGAACAGGTACAATGTTAGCAACCCACGGCGGATAACTAGTTACAGCAAGGAAACCAGTGTCCCACTGTTTTTGTACCTCTTCTTTAATCTTCATGGCCATATTCGAACGAGTACGATGCAGCTTCTGTTTTACTGGAGGACAGTCTTTTAGAGGCAGCTTGTGCATAACAATGTCGGTATCCAGACCTGGCATATCTTGATAAGACCGAGCAAAAACATCCACATACTCCCGAAGCATGTCAGTAAGTTGTTCCTTCACTGAATCTTGCAGGCGGGACCCGATTTTCACTTCTTTCAAATCTTCTTCGGTACCAAGATTAATTGTCTCAACTTCCTCCTGATGAGGAGTGATAACCTTTCCTCTTGTCTTAACAACCTGGCTAGTTCTTCGGGTAGCTCATAATCTTCTTCATCGGCTTGATTAATCGGATTGTCGAAGTCATACGAAGTCATAGCAATATCGTTGTCGGTGCAGTCTGGAGGGCACTCTCTGCAAGGGTTTAGATTGGTTCATTTTAGTGATCAATTTTATCTTGCTTAGAAAAAGTGAAAATGAAGTTATTATTTTGAAAAACATTGCCATTTTATTTTTGTACAAAAAATGAAAAATGAAAAACAGTGAGCGGGAAAAAAGAGACTCATTTGCAAAAGATGTCCTGATATTCATTAATTGATCGTTTGCACAAAATACAAGATGGCCCGATTACAAAATGAGCCCTGACATCTTGGGCAAGATGCAGGACTTGATGCATGCTTAAAGACAGGAAATAATAATTACTTTGTAGGAGTAACTCTTATACTTTCCTGGGAAGACCAGTTTGAGACTTGGTTCCCTGGGATCTTTGGACGTATCCAGTTTTCCAGGTTGCGTTCGGCTTCTTCCTCGTCTTCTAGACTGTTCACAGCATCCGGGGTCAGCATTCCCCCGCTGACAAATTTGGGCTCTGTTGCAGCCTCTAGATGATCTTGTCGAGTTGGCCTGTAACCCAACCCGAATCTGTCTTCTTTCTTTTCAACTGGAAGCAGCTTGCCCAAGCCTTGAGCGGTACCCTCCTCAATAACCTTTCGGGCCTGTTGATATGAAGTGATGGAAGTTCCAGATACAGTAGTGGCTTCATTGATGTTAAGGGCCTCAAATCCCTAACTCATTGTCTCGTGGATCTCCCCATCCATCTCTATATACTTGTAAGTAGCCAGTTGGTTAACAAAAATGTCTTCCTCCCTGCAGATTGTAATGATCTGGCCTTCCCACTCAAATTTTAACTTCTGGTGAAGGGTAGATGTAACAGTGCCAGCGGCGTGAATCCAGGATCTACTCAACAGACAGCTGTAGGCCGGCTGTATGTCCATCACGAAGAAGGTAGTTTTAAAGGTCCGTGGGCAAATCAACACGGGTAAATCAATCTCTCCAAGTACTGATCTCTTAAAGCCATCAAATGCTCTCACCACCAAGTTACTTGGACGCAATGCCAAACCATCATACTCTAGCTTCACCAAGGCTTTCTTTGGGAGGACATTGAGCGAAGACCCAGTGTCTACCAGTACATGAGAAAGAAAAGCACCTTCGCATTCTAAGGTGATATGTAAAGCCTTATTATGATTGCGTCCCTCCGTTGTTAAATCAGCATTTGTGAAGCCCAATCCATGACTGGTGTTTACATTTGCAACCACTGTTTCCAACTGATTAACTGTAATCTCTTCCAGCACATATGTTGCGTACAGGACCTTCAACAATGCATTCCTATGGGCTTCAGAACACATTAACAGTGATAGTATAGAGATTTTGGAGAGTGTCTGATGAAGCTGGTCCACCACTTTGTAATCACTCTTTTTTATTATTCCCATGAACTCGTCCACCTCTTGTTCAAAAGATGCCTTCGGAGTTTCTTTATCAGTTGGCTCTTCCAATACCACATTCTTCCCTTTTGTCTTAGCAGCAGCTTCTGCTTCAGCATTGGGTCTTGGTGTTTGTGAGGCAAAAAGGCGTCCGCTTCTGGTGAAGCCTCCGCCTCCCCTAACATTGTCGACTTGTGGTGAAGAGGTTGATGAATCTAGAGTGATTTTCTTCCCATCGCAGTAGAGATCAGAGCCATAGTGCCAAGGTATGGCATTACTGCTTTCATAAGGAACAGGTCCAGGCACTGTAATGGTGACTGGACTGATTGTTGCAGTGGAAGGAACTGTGATGGTATGCGGGTCGTAATAGATTGTGATTGGAGATCTGACAGGAGGTGTTGCAGTTTGTTGTTGGAAATTGTTGTTGGGATGAACATTTGTTGGGTCATAATAGATCATGACCGTTGAGACATCTTCATTAATGTTTGCTGGTGTTGTAGGCGTTTCCGTTGATAAGATGAGTGCTGATGTTGTAGAAGTAAATGTTGCTGAACTCTGATCTGTTGAAATAATGGATGGAGTAATTGCCGGATTTGTGGATGAATCAGTGGGAATGTGAGTTGTTTCAGTTGTAGGAGGATCTATTGTTGCTGAAGAAAGGATTGTTGATGTTGTAGGAGAATTCATTGCTGCTGAAACAAGAGTTGTTGAAGGAGCTGTTGTGGTAATCTGCAAAATTCCATCTCTGATGAGGCCATCTATGCCAAACCTTAGCTTCTCACAACCATAAGTAGCGGTTTTGCACGATTCGCAACAGGCCCCACAGCCCGGGAACACTTGGCATCTTAAGAGTTGATCCTTGACTTCTGCCAACGGTGTTTGAATCTGTGCAACATTGTCAATTAGTGCAGATGGTTGGTCCTCTTCTATGGCATTAATCCTGGGGCCACCATGATTGGGCATAGGATTTCTGTTAACATTTGGAGGAGGCGCGAAATTGAGAGCTTTGGAATCGACCAGATCTTGAACCTTCATTTGCAAGGCTCTACATTTCTCGGTATTGGGACCAGGTGCGTTGGAATGAAAGGCACACCTGGCACTAGCATCATAATTCTTTGGGAGATTGAGAGGATATGGCGGAGCCAACGTTCTTAACTCAACCAGATTAAGCTTCAGAAGTTGTGGCAGTAAAGCAGCATAAGGCATAGGAATGTGGTCAATCACCCTATTTGCTTGAGATGGCCTCTGCTGAAAGGGGCGCTGCTGTTGGTTGTTGTTGTTTTTGTTGTACGTTCTTTGTTGCGGAAAATGAGATTGTTACTGATAATGATGTTGTTGTTGTTGTTGAGGAAAAAGTGGTTGTTGTGGAACCGGAGCCGGGATAGTAACGGCTGCTACTGATCTGTGAGAATATTGGGGTCTGCCCCTACTTGCATGGATAGCATTCGTTTCACCTGCCCTTCGGGGTCCTACAAAAGGTTTTCTGGGGTTGTTGGAGGAGCTGGCACCATTGTCAGAGATTTTGCCCATCTTTAAAAGACTTTCAATTCTCTCACCAGCTATAACCACATCGGCAAAACTGGTGGAAGAGAAAGTAGCAAGTCTATCAATATAAGTTCCCTACAAGGTGTTCATAAACATGTCAGCCATTTCTCATACAGACATGGGTGGCTGGACAGCAACAGCAAGTTGTCTCCACCTCTGAGCATAATCCTAAAAGCTTTCCCTTGAAGACTGAGACATGCCCATTAGAAGAGTTCTATTGGGAGCCATGTCTAGGTTGTACTGGTATTGCCGGATGAAGGCTTCAGCCAAGTCTTTCCAACATCTTATAGTGGCCCTCGTCAGATGCGAATACAATTCTCTTGATGCTCCAGTCAGGTTGTCCTCAAAATAGAACATCTATAACTTCTCATCCATGGTATAAGCCTTGAGTCTCCCTAAGAAGGATTGCAGATGAGTACGCGGGCATGAGGTACCATTATATTTCTCGAAGCAAGGGGGTTTGAATTTGTGGGGAATTCTCACCCCATCTACCAGCCCCATATCTATTACGTCAAAGCCTAAAGAATTCTGGGATTCCAAAGACCTCAGCTTTTCGGCAATCTCATCCAGTCTTCTGTCATACACTTCATCCCCAGCTCCAATAACAGTGAACTGTTCTTCTTGGGGATCCTCTTGCAGGATTCTGCCCCTAGCAGTATTACCTTGAACATTCCTTGAGCCATTAACATCTGGGTTCAAATGGGGCCCATACTCTGGTGGGTCGATACGGGGCTGTCCCCGTTCATTATTGCTGGTTCCCCCTGTTCCAAGATGGGGCTCTTCAGGTGTCAGCCTTTCTACCAGCTCTCTCAGCCTTTCTTGGCTCTGGGCTAAGCCGTTCATCACAGCCATAAACTGGGTCATTTGGTTTCTCATTTCGACCATTTCGTTTGCCATCTGATTTCTCACTTCATTCAGGTCTTGCTGTACCTGATCCATCTGAATGCCTGGAAGGTTGTTACGCGTTGGGTACTGGTGCGTGCGGTTAATAGGGAACACTCTGCGACGAGCAATGTTTCCTGAAAGCACAACAAAGTGAGAACAAAGAATAAACAAAAACCTACAAAACAAAGAAAATGTTAGTATGCAATGCAGTATGCTTATTTGTTTTCCAAGGTATCCGGTTTGGTTCTTGGTTTTGACCTTTCCAGACCTCGAGGAGATGCTTGATGATGTTGAGAGAAAACCCACCAAAATAAAATAAACTGATATATTACAAATAATGAAAATACATAGTCTGTTTACAATACATGCCCATGGTGGGTCAAAAATACAACAAAAAGGAAAAGTACATCAAAAAAGGAAATACAAGCAAAGAGGAATCAGACATCCAATTGTCGCTCCCACTAAATGAAGCCGGGTCAAATAGGGTACAGACGCAAACGGTCGGCGAAAAGGAGGATGTGAGAGCACACAGGAGTGAACTCACAGGGAAATGAATAGAGTCGCCAGCTAGGCATTTTTATCCCGAAGGAAAGGTAATGCTGCATAAACCTAGAAAGATATGGATAAGACGGTCGCGAACCAGAGAGACTGAGAAAGGGGGTTGGTTACAACCTGGGAAGGTATTAGCACCCAGATTGTCCGTCGTACTCGACGGGATCCACGCTTAAAAGATTTGTGTTTTAAGGGGGTAGTGTCAGTGCAATTTGTGTATAAAAGAGCTGGAAAAAGGATGTACAGGTGTTAGTGTAAAAGAAATGAAGTGTAATATGTGAGTGTCAGTGTAAGAACAAAGATGAAATGCTCATGACCATGAGGCTAAAGAATAAAGCTAGAAAGAGGGGGAATATACAGAGACTTTTTGTTCGATAACTGTTAAGTTATGCCTACGTATCCTCTCGTGCAATGAGGAAGTCAGAACACCGTAGTTCGACCCAAAGAGACTGAAAGATGAATTGACTTGTGAACTGCTTACTTGCCTATGCTCAAGTGTATGACCTGTCTGGCTCAGGTGCTAACTGTCTTGCATTAGACGGAAGAAGCAAGTTCTCGTTTGTGAATGAAAGTGATGAGAAAAGAATCCCGGAGGAGACGATTATTATTTGTTTTTGAGTTTTCAGTCTTTTATTGCTTTTGAAAGTTTGTCATGGGATAATGAGCTTAAGCCTAAATCAATGGATTTAGTAAACTCATCACATCTTCCCTCTGATTAGGGGTAATGAGAATACCTTAAGTGTGAAGTCAGATTCTCACACTTAATCACCTTTGATGTAGGATTAAGATCATTAACCTACTTGTGATTATTTAGATGTTTTTGGTGCTTTTGTTTAGTGTTAAGTAATGAGGTTAAGCCATAATCAGGGATTAAACAGACTCATTACACCATCCTAATAGAAGGATAACAGATGAGAATGTTTAAGCTGAGGAAAGCTCCTCAACTTAATCCATGATTAGGGATTAAACTCATGACAAAACAAGCCTTTGATTAAGTGGATTTTATTTAATGGTATGATGATGAAGTGATTTTTATGATTTGTAAGACAACTTGAGGGGGACTTGTCCATTAACACTAGGGTTAGTCCTTCTTAACCAATTAAGGAAGAATTAGAACCCTAATGCAAGGCCCAAGTTACAAGTGTGATGTCTTGATGATTATTAGATGGATTGATTAAGGGAATTAAACACATTAAGGGTTTAACACTTAGGATTAAAGTTATACACTCCATCCTAATAGAAGGATGCAGGCATAAACTTAATCACAAAGCCTTAAAGCCTTTAGGGTTTAGTCCCTGATTATGAGATGAGAGGAGAAGACTCAAAAGAGACACAAAGGTAAAACTAAGAGGGGAGACTAATCAAAACCCTAATTCATTGTCATGCTTGGTTGTCCCTAAAGGTTTGTGAGGTTTACAAGAACAATCTTCAAAGGAGCCACCAGGAAGCAGATGAACAAGATCAGGAGAAGCAAAGTGACTTGCTTCATTCAAGAAGTCAAGTCACTTGAAGAAAGAAAGTGGGAGGAACAAGAATGAGCAAGCTCAAACTCATACACAAACAAAAATGCAGCAACGGATGCAAGAGAGATGAAAATAAAAGGTTATGAGAAGTGAAGGCAAATCCACTTCTCAAGTTCACTTACCACCTGAAAAGTTAGAAAAGGAAATGCAATGCAATGCCAAATGAGAGAAGATGACATGATGATAAACAAAACCAGAAGCATGTTGATGATGATAATGATGCTATGAGATGCTACAAACATGAGGCAAGGCATGGAGATGTTCATACAAGATCATGGATGCAAATGATGCAAGTTAAGGAGCATGAATGAACATGGAAAGTTATGAAGCATACATGGCATACAAGATGGCAAATATGTGATGCAATGACCAAACATACCCTCTACATGTCTTATGATGTCAAATGAATCACAAGAATGCATAAAATGCTAAGGCAAGTCATGTTATGCAAGAGAATGCAAGAAGGATGCAAATGAGAGCCCAAATTAGGGTTTATGGATCAAACATCAAACAAAAACCAAAAACAGAAGCAAACCCTAAGATAAAAAATGGAAAATGCCATACAAATGATCCCTAACCCTATACTAAACCAAGGTCCAAAGGGGAGGCCTCAACTCTTAACCAATCTCAAGTTATGATTTTTCTAAGTTATTAGGGTTTTTTGGGTTCCTAAACAAAAGAAATGCCAAACAAATGAAAAATGCAAGATCAAATCATGACCATTTTACCTCAAAAACTTCATGCTAAGCACAATGCAATGCAAGAAGAATCAATGTCCAACTCTTCATAGATAGGCAGAAATGAATTTTTGAACTTAGGATCAAATTAATGCATAAAAATGATTTTAATTCAATGAAAAATTCTCAAAATGCATCAAAATCAAAAAAGAAATTTGGTTTGAAGGTTGGACAATGTTTCTAAATGCCTTAGAACATTTCATGAATTTTTTGGTGATTTTTAAATACCTAAAAGTATTTTTAATAAATTAATTTCAATTAATCAATTAAAAATAATCTTTTAAATATTTAAAAATACTTTTTTAATGATAAAAATAAAAATGAAAATATTTTTGTGTCATGAAAAATAATAAAACTTAAGAGAAAAAGTTTCATAATTTTTTAAGACTTTTTACTATTTTAAATTAATTGTACAAATTAAATGGAAAAGAAAATGAATTAAAAATGAATTAAATGGAAGTAATCAGAAAGGATGGCTGAGATTGATTCTGGGCTTGGGGGCATTGACTACGCGCCAGATCCTGTGGCTCACATTCAAATTGGGCTAAACCTAATTACGAATTAATTAAACACACTTAGGGTTTCTAATGATCAATCTGGTCCATCCACACGCGCGGGAGGTCAACTGGTCAAAGGCATCGTACGCTCCAGATTCAAACCCACTTAATGACTGTAATTAGGGCTAAATGACTTTCAGGCTGCCGGAGAAGACTTCCGGTCGTCTTCTCCGGCGAGCCAAAACCCTAGATTCTTCTATAGGTCACCAAACAACAAATTTCTTCCATCAAAACGACTCTCTCATCAATCTAAACCTAAACCCTCAACCTAAATTCATTTATTTTCATCCATGAGCCTGAATCGAAACAAAATGTAAAATACGGGCAAATGTTCAAAAGCTCCATACATGCTGGTTTCTACACTATTTGCAAAAGTAAGCATACATTCATGATCAGAGGAACACAAGGCATCATAAAAGAACTTAAAAATCAGCTTCTGGGAAAAATGTTCATGAAGCTCACCTGAGATGAAGCTTCTCTATTTATGAGCTCTCTGGACTTTTTCTTTGCACAGGCTTGCTTCCTTGAACCTCCTGAGGACAAAATGAGGCTCAGAAAACTTGGAGAGTGGATGGCTTGAAAGATCCAACTCTGGTATAGCAGAAAATGAGCTTTGTGTACAGGCTGCCTCAGACCAATGTGAGGGGTGGTTTTGACTCCTTTTGATGTGTTTGATCTGTTGGTGAAGAGAGCTTTGATGTTTGATGGCTATGGAGGTTGATTCGAAGGAAAATGCAAACTGGGGTGGAAAATGGTAAAGCACAGTTCAGGCTGGTTTCAGGGCTGAACCTTGGTGGTTTCTACTCAGCAAGGCAAGGTGAGATGATTGGAGGAATTTGTTTGAGTGTTTTCAGTTTGTGGAGGCAGATTCGAAGCAATTTGCAAGATGGTGTGTTTTGGTGTATATGATGTTAGGGCATGTTTCAGCTTGGCCTCTTGATATGTTTTGCTTGCCAAAGGATATTGTATTTTAATCCTATAGGTCAGATGATGTGACCTGGCCTATAGTGATTGGTAAGTTTGCTTTTTGCTCAAAGTCCACCTTTTGTGTAAGAGAAGTATGGCTCATGATCTAGGCTAGTACAAGGCATGGTTCTGGTGCAGCATGGTGTGTGTGTGATGTTGGGAAGGTCCAGCAGCCAATGCATCAAGTGGAGAGAAGCATCATGATGGTTTTGCAAGTTGTCACCTTTTTGAACTTCATGAAAAAAAGTCTTGTTACATGAACCATGAACATGTGATTTTGGTTCAATTCTGATTTTTATGACTTATAGAATGTTTGTGTGATGGTTTGAAATGAACTAGAGGTTACAAAAGGCATTGGTTCATGGTTTTGCAAAATTCCCATTTGAGGCATGCCTTGAAAATCAATGATTTTTGCCAACTTTGTCACACCATAACTTTTGATCCAAGAAGAGTTTGATCATGTTCTTGTACTTTTTGAAAAGGGAAAAATGTGATCTACAACTTTCATGACCAAAGTTTTTCCATTTGAAGCATTTTTGGATCAAGAATTAAGGCTTGAAAAATGACCTAAAATGAAGCATTCTTGAAAAGTCAACTATGCCCAAAAAGTCAACATTTGCAAAAACTCCAAATTCTTGATTTTTGTGAATTTCAACCTTCTTCCATGATCAAATAAAGGTCATATACACTCAAAATGATGAAGATCACCCATTGGTTGGGTCATTGGGGGCCTCAGATGCCCTGATTTTGCACTGACTTGTCCAGAAAGTCAACTCTTGATCAGATGACTTCCCCATGGAATTTCTTCATGAAAATTGATATGCATACTCCCTATACCATATAGAGACCAATGGAAACAAGAATGACCAAAAAAATTTGAGGTTATGGCCTCTGAAACCAAAACCCTAATTTTCAGTCAACTGTGTAGTCAAACCTGGCTCTGCATCCATTCAAACCCTAGTTCTTGTGATTCTTTTGAAATCTTGACTTTGAGAGGATGTAATATGATAGATGAACACATGTGGATCTCTTTGAAGTGATTGGCTGCCTTTGGAGTGGCCCAAGAAGCTCTTGGATTGCTCAAATCACAAACCCTAGGTGCAGATGACTTAGAAACTATGCAGTGAATCAAAAATGAGGTGTGAGGTGATATGATTGTGTTTATGCATATGAGGTGATCACAAGCCATGGTGTGAATGGGTGAGGGCAAATTTGGGGTGTTTACAGCTGCCCCTATTCAAACATGAGTTAGCTGTGCAGGGTGTAAGCGAAGGCTTAACAGGCAAACAAGATAACTTGTGGTTGAATACCAAAGACAGTCCAAAATTTGCACTCACAGAAATGAAGAAGAAAAGGGATATAGATTGTAAAAGGAAAATAAAGTATATTGTAAAGTGTGGGCGACGGAGGACGACCGTCAAGCAGAGGACGACTGCTGGGTAAAGAGCGATGACGGGGACGGCCGACATGCTAAAGAGTGCGGAAAATAAAGCAATGACGGGGACGGCCGACATGCTGGGGATAAAAGGTAAAGCCAAGACGGGGACGGCCGACTAGCTGGGAAAAAAGATATTATGATGGGGACGGCCATCAAGATAAAGTTGTAAGATTCTCTGGGAAATAATGAAACATGACGGGGACGGCCATCAAGTTTATAAAGTAACCGACGATGGGGACGGCCATCGGGCTAAAAAGAAAAGGGACCACGACGGGGACGGCCATCGGGTTAAAGAATAAATGAAATAAACAGATGATGAGGTACGGTCATCAAAGGTGAAGGACGATCACCTAGCAGGGGACGGCTGCTCTGTAAGGGTTAAGATGAGGGACGGTCATCTTAGGTGGAGGACGACCACCTGGCAGGGTACGGCTGCCGAAAGTATCGCGACACAGGACGAATGCCGGATAAAAGGTCAACGATGGGGACGGCCATCGGACGAGCATGATGGAGGACGACCATCAATAGGTGGAGGACGACCACCTAGCAGGGGACGGCTGCTCTCGAGGTTTATCATGACATAGGACGAATGCCAGATAACCAAAATCAACAATGGGGACGGCCATTGGATAAAATGATGAAGGACGATCATCAAGAGGTGGAGGACGACCACCTAGCAGGGGACGGCTGCTAAAAACAACGATGGGGACGGCCATCGGATGAGCATAATGGAGGACGACCATCAAGAGGTGGAGGACGACCACCTAGCAGGGTACGGCTGCTCTCAAGGCTTATCATGACATAGGACGAATGCCAGATAAAAAGGAAAATTTGCTTTGCTGGCGATCTATTGGGGAGTAGTAAACACGGACGAATGTTTATATCCAAGAAACAAAAGGTATAAGTGTTTAGATGTTAGTGTATAGATTAAAGATGCGGACGAGCATCCTTAAGACTATGATACGGACGAGTATCAGGTAGAAACAAACTGACGCATGTTCAGAGATGATGATACGGACGAGTATCAACGGGTTAACAAAGAACACGGACGAGTGTTGAATCTGAAGGGATCCTTCTGGGGAATAGTAGACACAGACGAGTATCTATATTCGAGGAGATGTAAGTGTTTGACACGGTGTATGGATTAAAGATGCGGACGAGCATCCTTAAGACTATGATACGGACGAGTATCATGTAGAAACAAACACTAGACACAATGTTCTGTGATGATGGTACGGACGAGTACCAACTGGTTAACAAAGAACAAGGACTACTGTCGAATCTGTGGGGATATAAGTGGTGTATACAAGACACGGACGAGCATCTGTATAAATGTACCATGAGTAGTAAGTATTGTATTGTATAGATGAATGTTTAAACTGCTGGGGAGGGTGACACGGACGAGTGTCAAGAAAGAAAAGTATAATAATAACAAGTATATGGGTGATGAAAGTGTAAGCGACTGCGCTGGGGACATGACACGGACGGGTGTCAAGAAAGTGTATATATAGATGCATGTGAGTGCAAAGAGGATGTCTTTGGCCTTCTGCTGGTGATTTGACACGGACGGGTGTCAGGAAGTATCTGTAATACGGGTGATTTTGTTTGTAAAGTGTATCCAGGCAACTTTACTGGGGAGTGATGACACAGACGGGTGTCCAAAGGTGTATATACTGGTGTTTGGGAATTGTGAGGCAACTGCTTTTGCTGGGGACTCTGGGGGATGTTGAGGAAAGTACTCTGTATCCTGATGGATTATTATTCACAAGTGTTCAATTCACAACATGACTTATGATTATGCTATGTATTTGATTTTTGCCGTAATGCTCCGTATTAGACGGAATGCTACGCTCTGAGGGGATAATATGATGCGAATGTTATGATTATGCAAAGAGGTACAGGTCCGGGATTCGGATCCCGCCGCTGCGAAGATCTCTGGTCGATCTGGTTGGAGGTGAGACATCCCAGCTGGGGGTGAGATCATTGGTAGATCTGGTGAGATGTATTTGCTTGGGGATTTAGGTCACTGATCGACATATCCTTGTAATGGGACCCAGCTGGGGTTTGTAGAAGCTTTATGTACTCTGTTGTGATTCCTTCATGCGTTGCTCTTCTGAATAGAGGCTGATGATTCTGTGGGGAGATGATTCCCTGACTCTTTATTCTGCTGAGGAAAAATGGTTGGTACTACGGCTGGGGAACGCTGTTGGTAACTCAGCTGGGGAAAGTAATGAGAAGCCACTCAGCTGGGTAGAGAGCACTTCGGATACTGAGATTATTTGCTGGTTTGCCAGCTTGCTGGGATGTAGTTTGCATGCCCCAAGTTGCGTTCTGGATACCTGCAATCCTGCAAAGATAAGGAAACGCACACAAGGTCCCGAGGTATCCTTTACTGGATCCCGTCACAGGAGTTAAGCATTTCTGAGAGTAAGTATATTCCCTGCAAGCATGTGTTTCTATTTTTTTAGAGAAAAGCTTCTGTACTTATGCAATCGATTTTTTAGAGATATCAGACATTCTTTGCAAATAAAAATGTACAAGATAAAACATGACTGAAAAATCTGATTTCATTAATTCATGTGCCCTGAATTGGCAAGATACAGTCAAAGAAACACATCTCCTGAAAGGAGGAGATTGTTACAAATTGAGAAACAAAGTGCTGGCGATGTTGACGACGCTTTTCAAGGAGCTTCCTCTTCTGCTATGACTCGTATGACAATGACGCTCTTCTCGTCTTGCTTTCTGAAGGAGGCTGATTCAGACTGAAGCTTGATCCTTTCGAGGCTTACCAAGTTGTAGGTAATACAGACGAATTCAGAATGCAGTTGTTCGCTTATTCCCTTATTTTGCATGGATCGCCCTTTCGGGTTTTCAATCCATCGGGATACCCATTTTTTCCTGAGCTGTCCAATGCGGCTTTTCAACTCAGCGGGTGTACATTTTTATTTATTTCCCTTACTTTTGCCCGAGTCTTTTATTCTGTTTTTGACTCGCCGGGATGCCCTATTTTTGCCTGGACTTACATTCTGTTTTTTATGTCCAGCGGGTCATTTTTATGCGAAGTATTTTTTAACTGCATCTGAATTCACAGGGGACGGGAAATCTTCACCATCCATGGTGCTGAGCATCAGTGCTCCACCAGAGAAAACTTTCTTTACAACAAATGGTCCTTCATAGTTTGGAGCCCATTTGCCCATGTGGTCTGTATGAGGAGGGAGGATTCTTTTCAACACCAGATCTCCTACTTGGTACTCTCGATGCCTGACTTTCTGATCGAAGGCTCTCTTCATTCTCTTCTGATATAGCTGTCCATGACAGATTGTAGCCAATCTTTTCTCTTCAATTAGACTCAGTTGCTCGTATCGGGCCCGAACCCATTCTGCTTCACTCAGTTTAACATCCATTAGTACCCGTAAAGAGGGTAATTCAACTTCAACTGGTAGGACTGCCTCCATACCATACACGAGCTGATACGGTGTTGCCCCAGTGGATGTTCTGATTGATGCGCGGTACCCATGCAAGGTAAACGGTAGCATTTCATGCCAGTCTTTGTAAGTGACTACCATCTTCTGCACAATCTTCTTGATATTCTTATTTGCTGCCTCAACAGCGCCATTCATCTTTGGCCTATAAGGAGAAGAATTGTGGTGTTGAATTTTGAAGTCCCGGCACAGTTCTGCCATCATCTTGTTGTTTAAGTTAGAACCATTATCAGTAATGATTCACTCGGGAACTCCATATCGACAGATGATATCTCTCTTCAGAAATCTGGCTACTACTTGTCTTGTAACATTGGCATAGGAAGCTGCTTCGACCCACTTGGTGAAATAATCAATGGCGACCAGGATGAATCGGTGGCCATTCGAAGCGGTTGGCTCAATCTTGCCAATCATATCAATGCCCCACATGGCAAAGGGCCATGGTGAAGACATGATGTTCAAAGGATTGGGAGGCACATGCACCTTATCTGCGTAGATCTGGCATTTGTGACACTTTCTGGCGTAGGCACAACAGTCTGCATCCATTGTGATCCAGTAGTAACCTGATCTTAGCAACTTTTTAGCCATGGCATGCCCTCCTGCATGGGTACCAAAGGATCCTTCGTGCACTTCATGCATCAACAAATCTGCTTCCGTCTTGTCAACACACCTGAGGAGTACCATATCAAAGTTCCTTTTGTATAAAGACCCATCAGTGTTCAGAAAGAAACTACCAGCAAGCCTTCTTAAAGTCTTCTTATCATTGGAAGATGCCCCAGGTGGGTATGTTCGATCCTCCAAGAAGCATTTAATGTCATGGAACCAAGGCTTATCATCTTTGACAACATCTGCTGCGAACACATATGCTGGTCTATCAAGTCTGGACACTGAGATTTGAGGTACAAAATTAGCAGCTTGAACTTTGATCATGGATGAAATGGTAGCAAGAGCATCTGCAAACTGATTCTCGTCCCGAGGGATATACTCAAGCTTGACCGTTGTGAAGAAAGTCAATAACCTTCTTGTATAATCCCTGTAAGGTATCAGATGATCCTGGTGGGTGTACCATTTTCCATTGGTTTGATTAACTACCAAAGCTGAATCTCCGAATACGGTCAATGTCTTGATCCTGAGGTCAATGGCTTCCTCAAGACCCATAATGCAAGCTTCGTATTCAGCTTCGTTGTTAGTGCAGTTGAAAGTGAGTTTTGCCGAGAAAGGCATGTGAACTCCTTTGGGTGTAATGAGTACTGCACCAACACCACGACCATTCATGTTAACAGCCCCGTCAAACATCATAGTCCATTCTTCTTCCGGGTCAGGCCCTTCAGTGTGAATAGGCTCTTCGTGATCTTTTGATTTAATGAACATGATGTCTTCATCAGGGAAGTCAAATCTCATAGGCTGGTAGTCATCAATGGGTTGCTCAGCAAGATATTCAGATAGTACACTGCCTTTGATGGCTTTCTGAGATGTGTACTGTATGTCATATTCTGTGAGAATCATCTGCCATCTTGCAACCCGTCCGGTAAGAGCTGGCTTCTCGAAAATGTACTTAACTGGGTCCATTTTGGAGATCAATAAAGTAGTGTGGGTCAACATATACTGCCTTAGTCGGCGAGCAGCCCACACTAAAGCACAGCAAGTTTTCTCGAGCAGTGAATAACGTTGTTCACAGTCGGTAAACTTTTTGCTTAGGTAGTATATTGCATACTCTTTTCGACCAGACTTGTCATGCTGGCCCAGCACACACCCCATCGACTCTTCTAATACTGTCAAGTACATAATCAGAGGTCTTCCTTCAACTGGAGGCATAAGGATTGGAGGTTCTTGCAGGTACTCCTTGATCTTGTCGAAAGCCCTTTGGCAGTCTTCGTTCCACCTGACCGTTTGTTCTTTTCTTAACAGCTTGAACAAGGGTTCACAGGTTGCTGTAAGGTGAGATATGAACCGTGAAATATAGTTCAATCGACCTAAGAACCCTCGAACTTCTTTCTCAGTCCTTGGTGCAGGCATCTCTTGAATAGCTTTGACTTTATCAGGGTCCACTTCAATCCCTTTCTCGCTTACAATAAAGCCTAGCAGTTTACCAGACCTCACCCCGAATGTGCATTTGTTGGGGTTCAGCTTCAATTGGTACTTCCTCAGACGCTTGAACAGCTTCAAGAGATTTACCAGGTGATCTTCCTCTGTAAGGGACTTGGCGATCATGTCATCCACATAACATTCTATCTCTTTATGGATCATATCGTGGAATAATGTCACCATAGCCCGTTGATATGTTGCACCAGCATTCTTCAGTCCGAATGGCATTACTTTGTAACAGAACGTGCCCCAAGGTGTGATGAATGTTGTCTTCTCCATGTCTTCAGGTGACATCTTGATCTGATTGTATCCTGAAAATCCATCCATGAAGGAGAATACCGAGAACTGAGCCGTATTATCTACCAATACGTCAATGTGAGGTAATGGGAAATCATCTTTTGGGCTGGCTCTGTTCAGGTCCCGGTAGTCAACACACATCCTTACTTTGCCGTCTTTCTTGGGCACAGGTACTATATTAGCAACCCACGGTGGATAGCTAGTTACAGCAAGGAACCCGGCGTCCCACTGCTTTTGTACCTCTTCCTTGATCTTCATTGCCATGTCTGGGCGAGTACGGCGCAGTTTCTGTTTGACCGGTGGGCACTCTTCTCTCAAAGGCAGCTTGTGCACAACTATATCGGTGTCCAACCCGGGCATGTCTTGATAAGACCAAGCAAACACGTCAACATATTCTTGAAGCAGATCAATCAGTTGTCTCTTCACTGAGTCTTGTAGGCAGGCCCCGATTTTAACTTCTTTCACGTCTTCGTCTGTACCAAGATTAATCACTTCAACCTCCTCCTGATGAGGAGTAATAACCTTTTCCTCTTGTCTCAACAACCTGGCTAGCTCTTCAGGAAGCTCATATTCTTCTTCAACCCCTTCATCAGCTTGATTGATCGGATTGTCAAAGTCATACGAAGTCATAGCCGTGCTGTTGTCGGTGCTGTCTGGAAGGCACTCTCTGCAAGGGTTCAGTTTGTCCATTTTAGTGATTGATTTTAATCTTGCTTAGAAAAAGTGAAATAAAGTTATCATTTTGAAAACATCGCCATTTATTTTTTGTACAAAAAAGAAAAATGAAAAAATAGTGAGCAGAAAAGAAAAAGACTCGTTTGCAAAAAGATGTCTGATATTTCATTGATTTAATCTTGTTTGCACAAAAAGTACAGATGGCCCGATTACAAAATGAGTCTTGTCATCTTGGGCAAGATGCAAGACTTTGATGCATGCTATAAAAAATACAGGAAATAATAATTACTCTGCATGAGTAACTCTTATAATTTCCTGGGAAGACCAGTTCGAGATACTGCTCCCCGGGATCTTTGGACGAATCCAATTCTCCAGATTGCGCTCCTCTTCCAGCTCGTCTTCCAAATTGTTGATAGCATCGGGGGTGAGCATCCCCCCACTAACAAAACCAGGCTTCTCAGCAGCCTCTGCTTGATTGTGCTGAGTTGGTCTGTAACCCAACCCAAACTTGTCTTTCTTCTCTTCCACAGATACGACCTTGCCCCAGCCTTGGGCAGTTCCTTCTTCAACAACCTTCCGGGCTTGTTGATAAGATGACATGGAGATACCAGATACAGCAGAAGCTTCATTGATGTTCAAGGCCTCAAAACCCTGGCTCATTGTTTCATGGATCTCCCCATCCATCTCAATGTACTTATAAGTAGCCAGGTGGCTAACAAATATATCCTCCTCTCCACAGATTGTAACAACTTGGCCTTCCCATTCAAATTTTAACTTCTGGTGAAGGGTAGACGTTACTGCGCCAGCGGCGTGAATCCAAGGTCTACCCAACAAACAGCTATAGGCAGGCTGAATGTCCATCACATAGAAGATAGTTGTAAAGGTCTGCGGGCCAATTATCACGGGCAGCTCTATTTCCCCCAGAACCGACCTCTTAGAACCATCAAAGGCTCTTACCACCAGGTTACTGGGTCTCAATGCTAATCCTTCATACTCTAGCTTCACCAGAGCCTTCTTTGGTAAGACATTCAGGGATGACCTTGTGTCCACCAGCACATGGGAAAGGACTGCTCCTTTGCATTCCATGGTGATGTGCAAGGCTTTGTTGTGGTTGCGGCCATCCGTTGTCAAGTCAGTATTGGTGAACCCTAGCCCATTGCTAGCAGTAACATTTCCAACCACGGTTTCCAATTGATTGACAGTGATCTCTTCAGGCACGTAAGCTGCGTGCAAGACTTTGAGTAGTGCATTCCGATGGGCTTCGGAGCACATAAGCAGAGATAAGATAGAGATCTTGGATGGCGTCTGGTGAAGCTGATCCACAATTTTGTAATCACTCTTTTTGATGATCCTCATAAATTCATCAACTTCCTGATCGAATGGTGTCTTCACAGCTTCTTTAACAGCTTGATCTTCCTGCACCGGGCTCTTTCCTTTTGCCTTAGCAGCAGCTTCTGCTTCGGCAGTGGGTCTTTGAATTGGTGGAGCAAAGAGACGTCCGCTTCGGGTGAAGCCTCCGCCTCCTCCCACATTATCTATCTGTGGTGCAGGTGTTGATGTTTCAAGAGTGATTCTTTTTCCTTCGCAGTACACGTCAGAGCCATAGTGCCAAGGGACGGCCCTATTGCTTTCATATGGTACTGGTCCAGGCACTGTGACAGTGACTGGACTGATTGCAGCTGCTGAAGGGACTGTGATAGTTTGTGGATCGTAATAAATTGTAACTGGTGCTCTGATGGGAGCAGCACCTTCTGAATTGTAGGCAGAGTTATTCTCAGGATCATAGAATATGGTGACAGTAGAGACATCTTCATGGTTGGTTGCTGGAGTTGTAGGAGACATTGTTGGAAGAATGGATGTTGTTGTTGTAGGAGATTCAAGATGGAGTGAAGCTGAAGTTGTAGCAGGAAAATTTGTTGAAAACTGATCAGTTGAGAAAATTGATGGAGTACTTGTTGATGAAGCCGAAGAATTGTCAGGAACAATGGTTGCTGCAGTTGTAGGAGGTTCTGGAACCGTTGCTGATGAGACTGCTGGATTTGTTGGAAATGATGTAGTGATCTGGAGCTGGCCACTCTGAATAAGGCCATCTATGCCATTCCTCAGATTATCGCACCCATTTACTGAGATATTGCAGTAAGCACACCCCAACTCGCATCCTGGGAACATGTTGCATTCCAAGAGCTGAGCCTTGATTTCTACCAATGGTGTCCTGATCTGTCCCACACTGGTTATTAAATGAGACGGTTTGTCTTCTTCAATAGCGTTAATTCGGGGACCACCATGATTTGGCATAGGATTTTTGTTGACATTGGGTGGCGGTGCAAAATTCAGAGCTTTTGAGTCCACCAGGTCTTGTACCTTCATGTGCAGGCTCTACACTTTTCTGTACTATGGCCAGGTGCGTTTGAATGAAAGGCACACCTAGCGTTGGAGTCGTAATTCCTGGGTAGACTGTTGGGATCCGGAGGTGCCAACGTCCTTAGCTCAACTAGGTTGAGTTTCAGGAGCTGTGGCAGCAATGTAGCATACGGCATGGGGATCGGATCGATCACTCTGTTAGCTTGAGATGGCCTCTGTTGGAATGGCCTTTGCTGGTTATTGTTGTTGGAGTTGCTGTTGTTGTAATTTCTTGGAGGATACTGATTTTGTTGATGGTACTGAGGTTGTGGCTGATAGTTTTGCTGAGGAGGTTGATAAACAGGTTGTGGATGAGCTGGAGCAGGGATAGTAACTGCAGCCACAGATCTGTGAACATATTGGGGCCTACCCCTGTTGGTGTGGATGGCATTAGTCTCACCAGTCCTTCTCGGGCCTGCAAAAGGCTTTCTTGCATTACTGGATGAGCTTGCACCATTGTCTGAGATCTTACCCATTTTCAATAGGCTTTCAATTCTCTCCCCGGCTATGACAACATCTGCAAAGCTGGTGGAGGAGAAGGCAGCTAGCCTATCAATATAGGTTCCCTGAAGGGTATTCATGAACATATCAGCCATTTCCCGTTCAGACATAGGTGGCTGGACAGCTGCAGCAAGCTGTCTCCATCTTTGAGCATATTCTCTGAAGCTCTCTCTAGATGATTGTGACATTCCCATTAGGAGGGTCCTATTGGGTGCCATATCTAGATTATACTGATACTGTCTGATGAAGGCCTCTGCCAGGTCCTTCCAGCATCTTATAGTTGCTCTTGTCAGATGGGAATACCATTCCCTAGAAGCTCCAGTCAAACTATCCTCGAAATAGAACATCCACAACTTCTCGTCAATGGTATAGGCCTTTAGCCTTCCGAGGAAAGATTGCAGATGAGTTCGGGGACAGGAGGTCCCATTATACTTTTCAAAGCATGGTGGCTTAAACTTGTGGGGAATCCTGACCCCGTCTACCAAGCCCATATCCATAACATCGAACCCCAAAGAGTTTTGAGATTCTAAGGATCTTAACTTCTCAGCTATCTCATCCAATCTTCTATCATAAGCCTCTTCTCCAGCTCCCATTACTGTGAACTGGTCTTCTTGAGGATCTTCTTGCAGTACCCTCCCGGCTGTAGCAGTTCCTGGTATATTGATTGGAATGTTGGCCTCTGGATGGAGGTGTGGACCAAAGACAGGGGGATTGACATGTGGTTGGACCCTTTCATTGTTACTGGTCCCAGCAGTCCCTGGTTGATGATCTTCCTGATTTCTCCCTTCTACCAGTGCTCTGAGCCTTTCCTGGCTTTGGGCCATGTTGTTTATTACTTCCATAAACTGCGTCATTTGAGTTCTCATTTCTAACCTCTCGGTGGTCATCTGATTCCTGACCTCCGTGAGGTCCTGCTGCATCTGATCCATCTGAATGCCCGGAAGATTGTTTCTGGTAGGGTATCTGTGTGGCCTGTTGAGTGGGAATCCTCGTCGCCGAGCAATAATTCCTGAACATCACAACAGAGTTAGCAACAACAAAAACAAAAACCTACAAAACAAAAAAAGGGTTAGCATGCAATGCAGTATGCTTATTTGTTCTCAAGGTATCCGGCTTGGCATTCAGTTTTGACCCTTCCAGACCCTTGAAGATGTTGTTGATGTTGCTTTTGAAGAAAACTCAGATGAAGCAAACTAACACAAATATATATTACAGAAGGGGAAATAATACAACTTGTTCATTTTACAACACAAGCCCTCTAAGGGGTCAAAATGCATTACAAGAAACTAAAAGTACATGGAAAGAAAACAACAACAAGCAAATGGTCAAACACCAAGTCCAAACTCATCCTCCCGAACTTCCTTGAGAAGTGCTTCGGTCACAGGATCAGCCGGACGCTCCGTAAGGTTCCTGATAAGAAGGTTCCTTGTAGCAATAGCTGTAGCCAGCTTCTTGTGTTGACCTTGGTCTTTTGACCTCTTCACTCCGGCTCTGATCTTCAGCTCTGATATCTCCCTCTGGGCTGTTGCCAGGGCTTCTTCCACCTGCTCCATCTTGTCTTGAACTCTCTTGTCCTCCAGAGTACGAGCCTCGGTGATCCTAACCCACCTAGCCTGACTCTCCTTTAAATACAAGTCTGTCCTAGCTTTCTGAAATTGGGCTTCCTTGCAAGCATTCTTCAGGATTTGCTCTCCAGCCCTAGACTTTTTAATATAATCTTCAGACTTTTCAATCTTAGCCAGATGCTCTTTCTTCAGCTTCTCCAATCTTTCAATATCCAGTCTTCCATCACTCCTCTCATAGAGGGTCTTCTGCAAAGCTTGGGTTAACTTCTCATTTCTCTCCTTCAACTTTTCAAATTCCTCCAGACTGACAGTTGCTGGAGGTGGTGCTGTGGAAGGCCCAGGCGCATCTTCAATAGTAAAGGGCATCCCAGAGAATTGAGCCCTAGCATAGGACCAATCGTAGTATTGTGCTGATGCCACATTGTTACATTTTCCCAGGATAGTAACCCCCTTAGTTTGAACATTATCCCAGGCCCAGGCTGCCTGCCTAATAGTAGCCAGACTAATCTTATTCTCACAGTAAAGAGTCTCTACCAAGTCCTGTGCCTTAGGAGTGTGGACCAGTGCATAGCCCAGTTGTCTTTTAAACAGCAGAGGGTTATAATTAATACTACCCTCGACTCCTACTAGGGGAACATTGGGAAAATGCCCACAGCTGGTGATGATATCCCTGCCTTTTGTGCTTTGAGTGCACCACCTGATGTCAGCTGAAGTAAGAGTAGTAAGCCTTCCAGCCCAGTTTTTCTGCTGATGAGGATTCAAAAATGCATCTGTCCTGGGTAGATGCCTGAGAAGCCAAGTATGGAACAATGGAGCACAACACCTCACTAGTCTCCCCCTCTGCTTTTCATTCCTCTGATGCACTGAATAGTAGAGATCACCCAATAAAGTTGGCACTGGGTTCTTCAGGATGAACAGATGAATTGCATTCTTACTGATGAATCGAGGCTCATCTGCAAATAGCACAATCCCATAGATGCACAAGGCCAGTAAAGCACACACTGCCTTCCAATCTCCTGAAGAAGCTTTCAGAGTAGCTTGAGATATCAAGAAATCCAGGTGCAGGCCAGGGATTCCTGCTTTAGAAGTCATATGCTGCCCAATCAAGGTTGGTTCCAGATGCAATGCCTTTGCTACCTCCTCATTACTTGGGAAAACCATCTCAGGGTTGAAAGGGACTTCTCTCCTGATAGGTATGCCAACTAATGATGAGTATTCTTCTAATAAGGGGCCCAACTGAAAGTCCTGGAAAGTGAAACATCTCAGTGGGGGATCATAAAACTGAAGGCAGGTGTGGATCAGGCTTCTCTGTTAAGGGTCCAGATCCATGACCATATCAAGTATATCTCCATGGTGTTCCCTGAACAATGGTATGTGATCTGGAGTGATCAGGGTTTGAACCCTCCTGATATCAGATAAATCTGGCTGGAAGAAGTGATAGGTGATGTTGCTTTTCTTTGGAGCCATGATGCTGAGACTGGGTAGAGACAAGTGTTGATGAAGATGCTGAAGAATGGGCCACTGATTGGCTGGTGCAAGTGACTGGAGTGAACAGCTGATGGCTGAAGCAGATGCTGATGAAGACAGGTCAGTACTGAAGATGGGGTCAAAACCAAAACCAACTGAAGATGGATACCCTGAAACACAAATAAGCAAATGTCAATATGATGCAATGATTATGTATGCAAATGATATGCAAAGGGTTTGTGACTGAGCTGGATCTGATCAAGAGCTCTGATATAAGTCCATGTAAGAAATCCAGATGGAGGTCTATAAATCCAGTAACCAAGGTGGGGGACTCAAATAAAGAGCCATATGTCCAGAGTTTTAGAATCACAAGAACTGTTCCAACATGGAGTATTCTTAAACAGACAAAGTAACAGGGTGTTCTGAGGTCAAGGTACCTGCAAACCTGTAAACAGCCCAACCCCCTCACAGGTGGTGATCTAGAACAAGGATCCTCAGACTTGGATCAGTTATGAGAAGTGTAAACACTTCTAACCCGGAGGCACAGTGTTTACAATAACCATAAAAGTTCCTCCTCTAATTCACCTCAGTTTCTGAAGGTCAATACTAAAAGGTCATCCAGACTTAGCAGGCTTCCCAGATAGCCCTAGCATTGCAGGAAATCTGCAACACAGAGTTCTCAAAAAGAGACCCACATCTGAACCGTGTTTCATATTCCCGCACCAGACCGAAATGGAATGGGAAAGAATATGATTCACTCTAGCCTAGGTGTCACTCAGATCCCAGGTATAGGATCTTAACTCTCAATGAAACACCCACCCACCAAAACAAAAGACCAGATCCAGCCAGCAGCATGACAGTATGATATATACAAAAGCAATAAAGAAAGCAGTAAAGCAACTGTACATAAATCTCAATAAATACAAACATACAAACACAAATAAGCACATAACACCCCAGTAAACACAAATCAAACAAGCGCTAGGAGGAACCCACAAAAAGAACCAGAAGCCCTGGTTGCAATATAAGGGTCCCCAGCAGAGTCGCCAAGCTGTCGCTCCCACTAAATGAAGCCGGGTCAAATAGGGTACAGACGCAAACGGTCGGCGAAAAGGAGGATGTGAGAGCACACAGGAGTGAACTCACAGGGAAATGAATAGAGTCGCCAGCTAGGCATTTTTATCCCGAAGGAAAGGTAATGCTGCATAAACCTAGAAAGATATGGATAAGACGGTCGCGAACCAGAGAGACTGAGAAAGGGGGTTGGTTACAACCTGGGAAGGTATTAGCACCCAGATTGTCCGTCGTACTCGACGGGATCCACGCTTAAAAGATTTGTGTTTTAAGGGGGTAGTGTCAGTGCAATTTGTGTATAAAAGAGCTGGAAAAAGGATGTACAGGTGTTAGTGTAAAAGAAATGAAGTGTAATATGTGAGTGTCAGTGTAAGAACAAAGATGAAATGCTCATGACCATGAGGCTAAAGAATAAAGCTAGAAAGAGGGGGAATATACAGAGACTTTTTGTTCGATAACTGTTAAGTTATGCCTACGTATCCTCTCGTGCAATGAGGAAGTCAGAACACCGTAGTTCGACCCAAAGAGACTGAAAGATGAATTGACTTGTGAACTGCTTACTTGCCTATGCTCAAGTGTATGACCTGTCTGGCTCAGGTGCTAACTGTCTTGCATTAGACGGAAGAAGCAAGTTCTCGTTTGTGAATGAAAGTGATGAGAAAAGAATCCCGGAGGAGACGATTATTATTTGTTTTTGAGTTTTCAGTCTTTTATTGCTTTTGAAAGTTTGTCATGGGATAATGAGCTTAAGCCTAAATCAATGGATTTAGTAAACTCATCACATCTTCCCTCTGATTAGGGGTAATGAGAATACCTTAAGTGTGAAGTCAGATTCTCACACTTAATCACCTTTGATGTAGGATTAAGATCATTAACCTACTTGTGATTATTTAGATGTTTTTGGTGCTTTTGTTTAGTGTTAAGTAATGAGGTTAAGCCATAATCAGGGATTAAACAGACTCATTACACCATCCTAATAGAAGGATAACAGATGAGAATGTTTAAGCTGAGGAAAGCTCCTCAACTTAATCCATGATTAGGGATTAAACTCATGACAAAACAAGCCTTTGATTAAGTGGATTTTATTTAATGGTATGATGATGAAGTGATTTTTATGATTTGTAAGACAACTTGAGGGGGACTTGTCCATTAACACTAGGGTTAGTCCTTCTTAACCAATTAAGGAAGAATTAGAACCCTAATGCAAGGCCCAAGTTACAAGTGTGATGTCTTGATGATTATTAGATGGATTGATTAAGGGAATTAAACACATTAAGGGTTTAACACTTAGGATTAAAGTTATACACTCCATCCTAATAGAAGGATGCAGGCATAAACTTAATCACAAAGCCTTAAAGCCTTTAGGGTTTAGTCCCTGATTATGAGATGAGAGGAGAAGACTCAAAAGAGACACAAAGGTAAAACTAAGAGGGGAGACTAATCAAAACCCTAATTCATTGTCATGCTTGGTTGTCCCTAAAGGTTTGTGAGGTTTACAAGAACAATCTTCAAAGGAGCCACCAGGAAGCAGATGAACAAGATCAGGAGAAGCAAAGTGACTTGCTTCATTCAAGAAGTCAAGTCACTTGAAGAAAGAAAGTGGGAGGAACAAGAATGAGCAAGCTCAAACTCATACACAAACAAAAATGCAGCAACGGATGCAAGAGAGATGAAAATAAAAGGTTATGAGAAGTGAAGGCAAATCCACTTCTCAAGTTCACTTACCACCTGAAAAGTTAGAAAAGGAAATGCAATGCAATGCCAAATGAGAGAAGATGACATGATGATAAACAAAACCAGAAGCATGTTGATGATGATAATGATGCTATGAGATGCTACAAACATGAGGCAAGGCATGGAGATGTTCATACAAGATCATGGATGCAAATGATGCAAGTTAAGGAGCATGAATGAACATGGAAAGTTATGAAGCATACATGGCATACAAGATGGCAAATATGTGATGCAATGACCAAACATACCCTCTACATGTCTTATGATGTCAAATGAATCACAAGAATGCATAAAATGCTAAGGCAAGTCATGTTATGCAAGAGAATGCAAGAAGGATGCAAATGAGAGCCCAAATTAGGGTTTATGGATCAAACATCAAACAAAAACCAAAAACAGAAGCAAACCCTAAGATAAAAAATGGAAAATGCCATACAAATGATCCCTAACCCTATACTAAACCAAGGTCCAAAGGGGAGGCCTCAACTCTTAACCAATCTCAAGTTATGATTTTTCTAAGTTATTAGGGTTTTTTGGGTTCCTAAACAAAAGAAATGCCAAACAAATGAAAAATGCAAGATCAAATCATGACCATTTTACCTCAAAAACTTCATGCTAAGCACAATGCAATGCAAGAAGAATCAATGTCCAACTCTTCATAGATAGGCAGAAATGAATTTTTGAACTTAGGATCAAATTAATGCATAAAAATGATTTTAATTCAATGAAAAATTCTCAAAATGCATCAAAATCAAAAAAGAAATTTGGTTTGAAGGTTGGACAATGTTTCTAAATGCCTTAGAACATTTCATGAATTTTTTGGTGATTTTTAAATACCTAAAAGTATTTTTAATAAATTAATTTCAATTAATCAATTAAAAATAATCTTTTAAATATTTAAAAATACTTTTTTAATGATAAAAATAAAAATGAAAATATTTTTGTGTCATGAAAAATAATAAAACTTAAGAGAAAAAGTTTCATAATTTTTTAAGACTTTTTACTATTTTAAATTAATTGTACAAATTAAATGGAAAAGAAAATGAATTAAAAATGAATTAAATGGAAGTAATCAGAAAGGATGGCTGAGATTGATTCTGGGCTTGGGGGCATTGACTACGCGCCAGATCCTGTGGCTCACATTCAAATTGGGCTAAACCTAATTACGAATTAATTAAACACACTTAGGGTTTCTAATGATCAATCTGGTCCATCCACACGCGCGGGAGGTCAACTGGTCAAAGGCATCGTATGCTCCAGATTCAAACCCACTTAATGACTGTAATTAGGGCTAAATGACTTTTAGGCTGCCGGAGAAGACTTCCGGTCGTCTTCTCCGGCGAGCCAAAACCCTAGATTCTTCTATAGGTCACCAAACAACAAATTTCTTCCATCAAAACGACTCTCTCATCAATCTAAACCTAAACCCTCAACCTAAATTCATTTATTTTCATCCATGAGCCTGAATCGAAACAAAATGTAAAATACGGGCAAATGTTCAAAAGCTTCATACATGCTGGTTTCTACACTATTTGCAAAAGTAAGCATACATTCATGATCAGAGGAACACAAGGCATCATAAAAGAACTTAAAAATCAGCTTCTGGGAAAAATGTTCATGAAGCTCACCTGAGATGAAGCTTCTCTATTTATGAGCTCTCTGGACTTTTTCTTTGCACAGGCTTGCTTCCTTGAACCTCCTGAGGACAAAATGAGGCTCAGAAAACTTGGAGAGTGGATGGCTTGAAAGATCCAACTCTGGTATAGCAGAAAATGAGCTTTGTGTACAGGCTGCCTCAGACCAATGTGAGGGGTGGTTTTGACTCCTTTTGATGTGTTTGATCTGTTGGTGAAGAGAGCTTTGATGTTTGATGGCTATGGAGGTTGATTCGAAGGAAAATGCAAACTGGGGTGGAAAATGGTAAAGCACAGTTCAGGCTGGTTTCAGGGCTGAACCTTGGTGGTTTCTACTCAGCAAGGCAAGGTGAGATGATTGGAGGAATTTGTTTGAGTGTTTTCAGTTTGTGGAGGCAGATTCGAAGCAATTTGCAAGATGGTGTGTTTTGGTGTATATGATGTTAGGGCATGTTTCAGCTTGGCCTCTTGATATGTTTTGCTTGCCAAAGGATATTGTATTTTAATCCTATAGGTCAGATGATGTGACCTGGCCTATAGTGATTGGTAAGTTTGCTTTTTGCTCAAAGTCCACCTTTTGTGTAAGAGAAGTATGGCTCATGATCTAGGCTAGTACAAGGCATGGTTCTGGTGCAGCATGGTGTGTGTGTGATGTTGGGAAGGTCCAGCAGCCAATGCATCAAGTGGAGAGAAGCATCATGATGGTTTTGCAAGTTGTCACCTTTTTGAACTTCATGAAAAAAAGTCTTGTTACATGAACCATGAACATGTGATTTTGGTTCAATTCTGATTTTTATGACTTATAGAATGTTTGTGTGCTGGTTTGAAATGAACTAGAGGTTACAAAAGGCATTGGTTCATGGTTTTGCAAAATTCCCATTTGAGGCATGCCTTGAAAATCAATGATTTTTGCCAACTTTGTCACACCATAACTTTTGATCCAAGAAGAGTTTGATCATGTTCTTGTACTTTTTGAAAAGGGAAAAATGTGATCTACAACTTTCATGACCAAAGTTTTTCCATTTGAAGCATTTTTGGATCAAGAATTAAGGCTTGAAAAATGACCTAAAATGAAGCATTCTTGAAAAGTCAACTATGCCCAAAAAGTCAACATTTGCAAAAACTCCAAATTCTTGATTTTTGTGAATTTCAACCTTCTTCCATGATCAAATAAAGGTCATATACACTCAAAATGATGAAGATCACCCATTGGTTGGGTCATTGGGGGCCTCAGATGCCCTGATTTTGCACTGACTTGTCCAGAAAGTCAACTCTTGATCAGATGACTTCCCCATGGAATTTCTTCATGAAAATTGATATGCATACTCCCTATACCATATAGAGACCAATGGAAACAAGAATGACCAAAAAAATTTGAGGTTATGGCCTCTGAAACCAAAACCCTAATTTTCAGTCAACTGTGTAGTCAAACCTGGCTCTGCATCCATTCAAACCCTAGTTCTTGTGATTCTTTTGAAATCTTGACTTTGAGAGGATGTAATATGATAGATGAACACATGTGGATCTCTTTGAAGTGATTGGCTGCCTTTGGAGTGGCCCAAGAAGCTCTTGGATTGCTCAAATCACAAACCCTAGGTGCAGATGACTTAGAAACTATGCAGTGAATCAAAAATGAGGTGTGAGGTGATATGATTGTGTTTATGCATATGAGGTGATCACAAGCCATGGTGTGAATGGGTGAGGGCAAATTTGGGGTGTTTACAGCTGCCCCTATTCAAACATGAGTTAGCTGTGCAGGGTGTAAGCGAAGGCTTAACAGGCAAACAAGATAACTTGTGGTTGAATACCAAAGACAGTCCAAAATTTGCACTCACAGAAATGAAGAAGAAAAGGGATATAGATTGTAAAAGGAAAATAAAGTATATTGTAAAGTGTGGGCGACGGAGGACGACCGTCAAGCAGAGGACGACTGCTGGGTAAAGAGCGATGACGGGGACGGCCGACATGCTAAAGAGTGCGGAAAATAAAGCAATGACGGGGACGGCCGACATGCTGGGGATAAAAGGTAAAGCCAAGACGGGGACGGCCGACTAGCTGGGAAAAAAGATATTATGATGGGGACGGCCATCAAGATAAAGTTGTAAGATTCTCTGGGAAATAATGAAACATGACGGGGACGGCCATCAAGTTTATAAAGTAACCGACGATGGGGACGGCCATCGGGCTAAAAAGAAAAGGGACCACGACGGGGACGGCCATCGGGTTAAAGAATAAATGAAATAAACAGATGATGAGGTACGGTCATCAAAGGTGAAGGACGATCACCTAGCAAGGGACGGCTGCTCTGTAAGGGTTAAGATGAGGGACGGTCATCTTAGGTGGAGGACGACCACCTGGCAGGGTACGGCTGCCGAAAGTATCGCGACACAGGACGAATGCCGGATAAAAGGTCAACGATGGGGACGGCCATCGGACGAGCATGATGGAGGACGACCATCAAGAGGTGGAGGACGACCACCTAGCAGGGGACGGCTGCTCTCGAGGTTTATCATGACATAGGACGAATGCCAGATAACCAAAATCAACAATGGGGACGGCCATTGGATAAAATGATGAAGGACGATCATCAAGAGGTGGAGGACGACCACCTAGCAGGGGACGGCTGCTAAAAACAACGATGGGGACGGCCATCGGATGAGCATGATGGAGGACGACCATCAAGAGGTGGAGGACGACCACCTAGCAGGGTACGGCTGCTCTCAAGGCTTATCATGACATAGGACGAATGCCAGATAAAAAGGAAAATTTGCTTTGCTGGCGATCTATTGGGGAGTAGTAAACACGGACGAATGTTTATATCCAAGAAACAAAAGGTATAAGTGTTTAGATGTTAGTGTATAGATTAAAGATGCGAACGAGCATCCTTAAGACTATGATACGGACGAGTATCAGGTAGAAACAAACTGACGCATGTTCAGAGATGATGATACGGACGAGTATCAACGGGTTAACAAAGAACACGGACGAGTGTTGAATCTGAAGGGATCCTTCTGGGGAATAGTAGACACAGACGAGTATCTATATTCGAGGAGATGTAAGTGTTTGACACGGTGTATGGATTAAAGATGCGGACGAGCATCCTTAAGACTATGATACGGACGAGTATCATGTAGAAACAAACACTAGACACAATGTTCTATGATGATGGTACGGACGAGTACCAACTGGTTAACAAAGAACAAGGACTACTGTCGAATCTGTGGGGATATAAGTGGTGTATACAAGACACGGACGAGCATCTGTATAAATGTACCATGAGTAGTAAGTATTGTATTGTATAGATGAATGTTTAAACTGCTGGGGAGGGTGACACGGACGAGTGTCAAGAAAGAAAAGTATAATAATAACAAGTATATGGGTGATGAAAGTGTAAGCGACTGCGCTGGGGACATGACACGGACGGGTGTCAAGAAAGTGTATATATAGATGCATGTGAGTGCAAAGAGGATGTCTTTGGCCTTCTGCTGGTGATTTGACACGGACGGGTGTCAGGAAGTATCTGTAATACGGGTGATTTTGTTTGTAAAGTGTATCCAGGCAACTTTACTGGGGAGTGATGACACGGACGGGTGTCCAAAGGTGTATATACTGGTGTTTGGGAATTGTGAGGCAACTGCTTTTGCTGGGGACTCTGGGGGATGTTGAGGAAAGTACTCTGTATCCTGATGGATTATTATTCACAAGTGTTCAATTCACAACATGACTTATGATTATGCTATGTATTTGATTTTTGCCGTAATGCTCCGTATTAGACGGAATGCTACGCTCTGAGGGGATAATATGATGCGAATGTTATGATTATGCAAAGAGGTACAGGTCCGGGATTCGGATCCCGCCGCTGCGAAGATCTCTGGTCGATCTGGTTGGAGGTGAGACATCCCAGCTGGGGGTGAGATCATTGGTAGATCTGGTGAGATGTATTTGCTTGGGGATTTAGGTCACTGATCGACATATCCTTGTAATGGGACCCAGCTGGGGTTTGTAGAAGCTTTCTGTACTCTGTTGTGATTCCTTCATGCGTTGCTCTTCTGAATAGAGGCTGATGATTCTGTGGGGAGATGATTCCCTGACTCTTTATTCTGCTGAGGAAAAATGGTTGGTACTACGGCTGGGGAACGCTGTTGGTAACTCAGCTGGGGAAAGTAATGAGAAGCCACTCAGCTGGGTAGAGAGCACTTCGGATACTGAGATTATTTGCTGGTTTGCCAGCTTGCTGGGATGTAGTTTGCATGCCCCAAGTTGCGTTCTGGATACCTGCAATCCTGCAAAGATAAGGAAACGCACACAAGGTCCCGAGGTATCCTTTACTGGATCCCGTCACAGGAGTTAAGCATTTCTAAGAGTAAGTATATTCCCTGCAAGCATGTGTTTCTATTTTTTTAGAGAAAAGCTTCTGTACTTATGCAATCGATTTTTTAGAGATATCAGACATTCTTTGCAAATAAAAATGTACAAGATAAAACATGACTGAAAAATCTGATTTCATTAATTCATGTGCCCTGAATTGGCAAGATACAGTCAAAGAAACACATCTCCTGAAAGGAGGAGATTGTTACAAATTGAGAAACAAAGTGCTGGCGATGTTGACGACGCTTTTCAAGGAGCTTCCTCTTCTGCTATGACTCGTATGACAATGACGCTCTTCTCGTCTTGCTTTCTGAAGGAGGCTGATTCAGACTGAAGCTTGATCC
Organism: Lathyrus aphaca; assembly: GCA_963966055.1. NCBI lineage: Eukaryota > Viridiplantae > Streptophyta > Magnoliopsida > Fabales > Fabaceae > Lathyrus > Lathyrus aphaca. The sequence goes on along the minus strand of OZ014519.1, from coordinate 345,211,664 downwards.
TTTCGAGGCTTACCAAGTTGTAGGTAATACAGACGAATTCAGAATGCAGTTGTTCGCTTATTCCCTTATTTTGCATGGATCGCCCTTTCGGGTTTTCAATCCATCGGGATACCCATTTTTGCCTGAGCTGTCCAATGCGGCTTTTCAACTCAGCGGGTGTACATTTTTATTTATTTCCCTTACTTTTGCCCGAGTCTTTTATTCTGTTTTTGACTCGCCGGGATGCCCTATTTTTGCCTGGACTTACATTCTGTTTTTTATGTCCAGCGGGTCATTTTTATGCGAAGTATTTTTTAACTGCATCTGAATTCACAGGGGACGGGAAATCTTCACCATCCATGGTGCTGAGCATCAGTGCTCCACCAGAGAAAACTTTCTTTACAACAAATGGTCCTTCATAGTTTGGAGCCCATTTGCCCATGTGGTCTGTATGAGGAGGGAGGATTCTTTTCAACACCAGATCTCCTACTTGGTACTCTCGATGCCTGACTTTCTGATCGAAGGCTCTCTTCATTCTCTTCTGATATAGCTGTCCATGACAGATTGTAGCCAATCTTTTCTCTTCAATTAGACTCAGTTGCTCGTATCGGGCCCGAACCCATTCTGCTTCACTCAGTTTAACATCCATTAGTACCCGTAAAGAGGGTAATTCAAATTCAACTGGTAGGACTGCCTCCATACCATACACGAGCTGATACGGTGTTGCCCCAGTGGATGTTCTGATTGATGCGCGGTACCCATGCAAGGCAAACGGTAGCATTTCATGCCAGTCTTTGTAAGTGACTACCATCTTCTGCACAATCTTCTTGATATTCTTATTTGCTGCCTCAACAGCGCCATTCATCTTTGGCCTATAAGGAGAAGAATTGTGGTGTTGAATTTTGAAGTCCCGGCACAGTTCTGCCATCATCTTGTTGTTTAAGTTAGAACCATTATCAGTAATGATTCGCTCGGGAACTCCATATCGACAGATGATATCTCTCTTCAGAAATCTGGCTACTACTTGTCTTGTAACATTGGCATAGGAAGCTGCTTCGACCCACTTGGTGAAATAATCAATGGCGACCAGGATGAATCGGTGGCCATTCGAAGCGGTTGGCTCAATCTTGCCAATCATATCAATGCCCCACATGGCAAAGGGCCATGGTGAAGACATGATGTTCAAAGGATTGGGAGGCACATGCACCTTATCTGCGTAGATCTGGCATTTGTGACACTTTCTGGCGTAGGCACAACAGTCTGCATCCATTGTGATCCAGTAGTAACCTGATCTTAGCAACTTTTTAGCCATGGCATGCCCTCCTGCATGGGTACCAAAGGATCCTTCGTGCACTTCATGCATCAACAAATCTGCTTCCGTCTTGTCAACACACCTGAGGAGTACCATATCAAAGTTCCTTTTGTATAAAGACCCATCAGTGTTCAGAAAGAAACTACCAGCAAGCCTTCTTAAAGTCTTCTTATCATTGGAAGATGCCCCAGGTGGGTATGTTCGATCCTCCAAGAAGCATTTAATGTCATGGAACCAAGGCTTATCATCTTTGACAACATCTGCTGCGAACACATATGCTGGTCTATCAAGTCTGGACACTGAGATTTGAGGTACAAAATTAGCAGCTTGAACTTTGATCATGGATGAAATGGTAGCAAGAGCATCTGCAAACTGATTCTCGTCCCGAGGGATATACTCAAGCTTGACCGTTGTGAAGAAAGTCAATAACCTTCTTGTATAATCCCTGTAAGGTATCAGATGATCCTGGTGGGTGTACCATTTTCCATTGGTTTGATTAACTACCAAAGCTGAATCTCCGAATACGGTCAATGTCTTGATCCTGAGGTCAATGGCTTCCTCAAGACCCATAATGCAAGCTTCGTATTCAGCTTCGTTGTTAGTGCAGTTGAAAGTGAGTTTTGCCGAGAAAGGCATGTGAACTCCTTTGGGTGTAATGAGTACTGCACCAACACCACGACCATTCATGTTAACAGCCCCGTCAAACATCATAGTCCATTCTTCTTCCGGGTCAGGCCCTTCAGTGTGAATAGGCTCTTCGTGATCTTTTGATTTAATGAACATGATGTCTTCATCAGGGAAGTCAAATCTCATAGGCTGGTAGTCATCAATGGGTTGCTCAGCAAGATATTCAGATAGTACACTGCCTTTGATGGCTTTCTGAGATGTGTACTGTATGTCATATTCTGTGAGAATCATCTGCCATCTTGCAACCCGTCCGGTAAGAGCTGGCTTCTCGAAAATGTACTTAACTGGGTCCATTTTGGAGATCAATAAAGTAGTGTGGGTCAACATATACTGCCTTAGTCGGCGAGCAGCCCACGCTAAAGCACAACAAGTTTTCTCGAGCAGTGAATAACGTTGTTCACAGTCGGTAAACTTTTTGCTTAGGTAGTATATTGCATACTCTTTTCGACCAGACTTGTCATGCTGGCCCAGCACACACCCCATCGACTCTTCTAATACTGTCAAGTACATAATCAGAGGTCTTCCTTCAACTGGAGGCATAAGGATTGGAGGTTCTTGCAGGTACTCCTTGATCTTGTCGAAAGCCCTTTGGCAGTCTTCGTTCCACCTGACCGTTTGTTCTTTTCTTAACAGCTTGAACAAGGGTTCACAGGTTGCTGTAAGGTGAGATATGAACCGTGAAATATAGTTCAATCGACCTAAGAACCCTCGAACTTCTTTCTCAGTCCTTGGTGCAGGCATCTCTTGAATAGCTTTGACTTTATCAGGGTCCACTTCAATCCCTTTCTCGCTTACAATAAAGCCTAGCAGTTTACCAGACCTCACCCCGAATGTGCATTTGTTGGGGTTCAGCTTCAATTGGTACTTCCTCAGACGCTTGAACAGCTTCAAGAGATTTACCAGGTGATCTTCCTCTGTAAGGGACTTGGCGATCATGTCATCCACATAACATTCTATCTCTTTATGGATCATATCGTGGAATAATGTCACCATAGCCCGTTGATATGTTGCACCAGCATTCTTCAGTCCGAATGGCATTACTTTGTAACAGAACGTGCCCCAAGGTGTGATGAATGTTGTCTTCTCCATGTCTTCAGGTGACATCTTGATCTGATTGTATCCTGAAAATCCATCCATGAAGGAGAATACCGAGAACTGAGCCGTATTATCTACCAATACGTCAATGTGAGGTAATGGGAAATCATCTTTTGGGCTGGCTCTGTTCAGGTCCCGGTAGTCAACACACATCCTTACTTTGCCGTCTTTCTTGGGCACAGGTACTATATTAGCAACCCACGGTGGATAGCTAGTTACAGCAAGGAACCCGGCGTCCCACTGCTTTTGTACCTCTTCCTTGATCTTCATTGCCATGTCTGGGCGAGTACGGCGCAGTTTCTGTTTGACCGGTGGGCACTCTTCTCTCAAAGGCAGCTTGTGCACAACTATATCGGTGTCCAACCCGGGCATGTCTTGATAAGACCAAGCAAACACGTCAACATATTCTTGAAGCAGATCAATCAGTTGTCTCTTCACTGAGTCTTGTAGGCAGGCCCCGATTTTAACTTCTTTCACGTCTTCGTCTGTACCAAGATTAATCACTTCAACCTCCTCCTGATGAGGAGTAATAACCTTTTCCTCTTGTCTCAACAACCTGGCTAGCTCTTCAGGAAGCTCATATTCTTCTTCAACCCCTTCATCAGCTTGATTGATCGGATTGTCAAAGTCATACGAAGTCATAGCCGTGCTGTTGTCGGTGCTGTCTGGAAGGCACTCTCTGCAAGGGTTCAGTTTGTCCATTTTAGTGATTGATTTTAATCTTGCTTAGAAAAAGTGAAATAAAGTTATCATTTTGAAAACATCGCCATTTATTTTTTGTACAAAAAAGAAAAATGAAAAAATAGTGAGCAGAAAAGAAAAAGACTCGTTTGCAAAAAGATGTCTGATATTTCATTGATTTAATCTTGTTTGCACAAAAAGTACAGATGGCCCGATTACAAAATGAGTCTTGTCATCTTGGGCAAGATGCAAGACTTTGATGCATGCTATAAAAAATACAGGAAATAATAATTACTCTGCATGAGTAACTCTTATAATTTCCTGGGAAGACCAGTTCGAGATACTGCTCCCCGGGATCTTTGGACGAATCCAATTCTCCAGATTGCGCTCCTCTTCCAGCTCGTCTTCCAAATTGTTGATAGCATCGGGGGTGAGCATCCCCCCACTGACAAAACCAGGCTTCTCAGCAGCCTCTGCTTGATTGTGCTGAGTTGGTCTGTAACCCAACCCAAACTTGTCTTTCTTCTCTTCCACAGATACGACCTTGCCCCAGCCTTGGGCAGTTCCTTCTTCAACAACCTTCCGGGCTTGTTGATAAGATGACATGGAGATACCAGATACAGCAGAAGCTTCATTGATGTTCAAGGCCTCAAAACCCTGGCTCATTGTTTCATGGATCTCCCCATCCATCTCAATGTACTTATAAGTAGCCAGGTGGCTAACAAATATATCCTCCTCTCCACAGATTGTAACAACTTGGCCTTCCCATTCAAATTTTAACTTCTGGTGAAGGGTAGACGTTACTGCGCCAGCGGCGTGAATCCAAGGTCTACCCAACAAACAGCTATAGGCAGGCTGAATGTCCATCACATAGAAGATAGTTGTAAAGGTCTGCGGGCCAATTGTCACGGGCAGCTCTATTTCCCCCAGAACCGACCTCTTAGAACCATCAAAGGCTCTTACCACCAGGTTACTGGGTCTCAATGCTAATCCTTCATACTCTAGCTTCACCAGAGCCTTCTTTGGTAAGACATTCAGGGATGACCTTGTGTCCACCAGCACATGGGAAAGGACTGCTCCTTTGCATTCCATGGTGATGTGCAAGGCTTTGTTGTGGTTGCGGCCATCCGTTGTCAAGTCAGTATTGGTGAACCCTAGCCCATTGCTAGCAGTAACATTTCCAACCACGGTTTCCAATTGATTGACAGTGATCTCTTCAGGCACGTAAGCTGCGTGCAAGACTTTGAGTAGTGCATTCCGATGGGCTTCGGAGCACATAAGCAGAGATAAGATAGAGATCTTGGATGGCGTCTGGTGAAGCTGATCCACAATTTTGTAATCACTCTTTTTGATGATCCTCATAAATTCATCAACTTCCTGATCGAATGGTGTCTTCACAGCTTCTTTAACAGCTTGATCTTCCTGCACCGGGCTCTTTCCTTTTGCCTTAGCAGCAGCTTCTGCTTCGGCAGTGGGTCTTTGAATTGGTGGAGCAAAGAGACGTCCGCTTCGGGTGAAGCCTCCGCCTCCTCCCACATTATCTATCTGTGGTGCAGGTGTTGATGTTTCAAGAGTGATTCTTTTTCCTTCGCAGTACACGTCAGAGCCATAGTGCCAAGGGACGGCCCTATTGCTTTCATATGGTACTGGTCCAGGCACTGTGACAGTGACTGGACTGATTGCAGCTGCTGAAGGGACTGTGATAGTTTGTGGATCGTAATAAATTGTAACTGGTGCTCTGATGGGAGCAGCACCTTCTGAATTGTAGGCAGAGTTATTCTCAGGATCATAGAATATGGTGACAGTAGAGACATCTTCATGGTTGGTTGCTGGAGTTGTAGGAGACATTGTTGGAAGAATGGATGTTGTTGTTGTAGGAGATTCAAGATGGAGTGAAGCTGAAGTTGTAGCAGGAAAATTTGTTGAAAACTGATCAGTTGAGAAAATTGATGGAGTACTTGTTGATGAAGCCGAAGAATTGTCAGGAACAATGGTTGCTGCAGTTGTAGGAGGTTCTGGAACCGTTGCTGATGAGACTGCTGGATTTGTTGGAAATGATGTAGTGATCTGGAGCTGGCCACTCTGAATAAGGCCATCTATGCCATTCCTCAGATTATCGCACCCATTTACTGAGATATTGCAGTAAGCACACCCCAACTCGCATCCTGGGAACATGTTGCATTCCAAGAGCTGAGCCTTGATTTCTACCAATGGTGTCCTGATCTGTCCCACACTGGTTATTAAATGAGACGGTTTGTCTTCTTCAATAGCGTTAATTCGGGGACCACCATGATTTGGCATAGGATTTTTGTTGACATTGGGTGGCGGTGCAAAATTCAGAGCTTTTGAGTCCACCAGGTCTTGTACCTTCATGTGCAGGCTCTACACTTTTCTGTACTATGGCCAGGTGCGTTTGAATGAAAGGCACACCTAGCGTTGGAGTCGTAATTCCTGGGTAGACTGTTGGGATCCGGAGGTGCCAACGTCCTTAGCTCAACTAGGTTGAGTTTCAGGAGCTGTGGCAGCAATGTAGCATACGGCATGGGGATCGGATCGATCACTCTGTTAGCTTGAGATGGCCTATGTTGGAATGGCCTTTGCTGGTTATTGTTGTTGGAGTTGCTGTTGTTGTAATTTCTTGGAGGATACTGATTTTGTTGATGGTACTGAGGTTGTGGCTGATAGTTTTGCTGAGGAGGTTGATAAACAGGTTGTGGATGAGCTGGAGCAGGGATAGTAACTGCAGCCACAGATCTGTGAACATATTGGGGCCTACCCCTGTTGGTGTGGATGGCATTAGTCTCACCAGTCCTTCTCGGGCCTGCAAAAGGCTTTCTTGCATTACTGGATGAGCTTGCACCATTGTCTGAGATCTTACCCATTTTCAATAGGCTTTCAATTCTCTCCCCGGCTATGACAACATCTGCAAAGCTGGTGGAGGAGAAGGCAGCTAGCCTATCAATATAGGTTCCCTGAAGGGTATTCATGAACATATCAGCCATTTCCCGTTCAGACATAGGTGGCTGGACAGCTGCAGCAAGCTGTCTCCATCTTTGAGCATATTCTCTGAAGCTCTCTCTAGATGATTGTGACATTCCCATTAGGAGGGTCCTATTGGGTGCCATATCTAGATTATACTGATACTGTCTGATGAAGGCCTCTGCCAGGTCCTTCCAGCATCTTATAGTTGCTCTTGTCAGATGGGAATACCATTCCCTAGAAGCTCCAGTCAAACTATCCTCGAAATAGAACATCCACAACTTCTCGTCAATGGTATAGGCCTTTAGCCTTCCGAGGAAAGATTGCAGATGAGTTCGGGGACAGGAGGTCCCATTATACTTTTCAAAGCATGGTGGCTTAAACTTGTGGGGAATCCTGACCCCGTCTACCAAGCCCATATCCATAACATCGAACCCCAAAGAGTTTTGAGATTCTAAGGATCTTAACTTCTCAGCTATCTCATCCAATCTTCTATCATAAGCCTCTTCTCCAGCTCCCATTACTGTGAACTGGTCTTCTTGAGGATCTTCTTGCAGTACCCTCCCGGCTGTAGCAGTTCCTGGTATATTGATTGGAATGTTGGCCTCTGGATGGAGGTGTGGACCAAAGACAGGGGGATTGACATGTGGTTGGACCCTTTCATTGTTACTGGTCCCAGCAGTCCCTGGTTGATGATCTTCCTGATTTCTCCCTTCTACCAGTGCTCTGAGCCTTTCCTGGCTTTGGGCCATGTTGTTTATTACTTCCATAAACTGCGTCATTTGAGTTCTCATTTCTAACCTCTCGGTGGTCATCTGATTCCTGACCTCCGTGAGGTCCTGCTGCATCTGATCCATCTGAATGCCCGGAAGATTGTTTCTGGTAGGGTATCTGTGTGGCCTGTTGAGTGGGAATCCTCGTCGCCGAGCAATAATTCCTGAACATCACAACAGAGTTAGCAACAACAAAAACAAAAACCTACAAAACAAAAAAAGGGTTAGCATGCAATGCAGTATGCTTATTTGTTCTCAAGGTATCCGGCTTGGCATTCAGTTTTGACCCTTCCAGACCCTTGAAGATGTTGTTGATGTTGCTTTTGAAGAAAACTCAGATGAAGCAAACTAACACAAATATATATTACAGAAGGGGAAATAATACAACTTGTTCATTTTACAACACAAGCCCTCTAAGGGGTCAAAATGCATTACAAGAAACTAAAAGTACATGGAAAGAAAACAACAACAAGCAAATGGTCAAACACCAAGTCCAAACTCATCCTCCCGAACTTCCTTGAGAAGTGCTTCGGTCACAGGATCAGCCGGACGCTCCGTAAGGTTCCTAATAAGAAGGTTCCTTGTAGCAATAGCTGTAGCCAGCTTCTTGTGTTGACCTTGGTCTTTTGACCTCTTCACTCCGGCTCTGATCTTCAGCTCTGATATCTCCCTCTGGGCTGTTGCCAGGGCTTCTTCCACCTGCTCCATCTTGTCTTGAACTCTCTTGTCCTCCAGAGTACGAGCCTCGGTGATCCTAACCCACCTAGCCTGACTCTCCTTTAAATACAAGTCTGTCCTAGCTTTCTGAAATTGGGCTTCCTTGCAAGCATTCTTCAGGATTTGCTCTCCAGCCCTAGACTTTTTAATATAATCTTCAGACTTTTCAATCTTAGCCAGATGCTCTTTCTTCAGCTTCTCCAATCTTTCAATATCCAGTCTTCCATCACTCCTCTCATAGAGGGTCTTCTGCAAAGCTTGGGTTAACTTCTCATTTCTCTCCTTCAACTTTTCAAATTCCTCCAGACTGACAGTTGCTGGAGGTGGTGCTGTGGAAGGCCCAGGCGCATCTTCAATAGTAAAGGGCATCCCAGAGAATTGAGCCCTAGCATAGGACCAATCGTAGTATTGTGCTGATGCCACATTGTTACATTTTCCCAGGATAGTAACCCCCTTAGTTTGAACATTATCCCAGGCCCAGGCTGCCTGCCTAACAGTAGCCAGACTAATCTTATTCTCACAGTAAAGAGTCTCTACCAAGTCCTGTGCCTTAGGAGTGTGGACCAGTGCATAGCCCAGTTGTCTTTTAAACAGCAGAGGGTTATAATTAATACTACCCTCGACTCCTACTAGGGGAACATTGGGAAAATGCCCACAGCTGGTGATGATATCCCTGCCTTTTGTGCTTTGAGTGCACCACCTGATGTCAGCTGAAGTAAGAGTAGTAAGCCTTCCAGCCCAGTTTTTCTGCTGATGAGGATTCAAAAATGCATCTGTCCTGGGTAGATGCCTGAGAAGCCAAGTATGGAACAATGGAGCACAACACCTCACTAGTCTCCCCCTCTGCTTTTCATTCCTCTGATGCACTGAATAGTAGAGATCACCCAATAAAGTTGGCACTGGGTTCTTCAGGATGAACAGATGAATTGCATTCTTACTGATGAATCGAGGCTCATCTGCAAATAGCACAATCCCATAGATGCACAAGGCCAGTAAAGCACACACTGCCTTCCAATCTCCTGAAGAAGCTTTCAGAGTAGCTTGAGATATCAAGAAATCCAGGTGCAGGCCAGGGATTCCTGCTTTAGAAGTCATATGCTGCCCAATTAAGGTTGGTTCCAGATGCAATGCCTTTTCTACCTCCTCATTACTTGGGAAAACCATCTCAGGGTTGAAAGGGACTTCTCTCCTGATAGGTATGCCAACTAATGATGAGTATTCTTCTAATAAGGGGCCCAACTGAAAGTCCTGGAAAGTGAAACATCTCAGTGGGGGATCATAAAACTGAAGGCAGGTGTGGATCAGGCTTCTCTGTTAAGGGTCCAGATCCATGACCATATCAAGTATATCTCCATGGTGTTCCCTGAACAATGGTATGTGATCTGGAGTGATCAGGGTTTGAACCCTCCTGATATCAGATAAATCTGGATGGAAGAAGTGATAGGTGATGTTGCTTTTCTTTGGAGCCATGATGCTGAGACTGGGTAGAGACAAGTGTTGATGAAGATGCTGAAGAATGGGCCACTGATTGGCTGGTGCAAGTGACTGGAGTGAACAGCTGATGGCTGAAGCAGATGCTGATGAAGACAGGTCAGTACTGAAGATGGGGTCAAAACCAAAACCAACTGAAGATGGATACCCTGAAACACAAATAAGCAAATGTCAATATGATGCAATGATTATGTATGCAAATGATATGCAAAGGGTTTGTGACTGAGCTGGATCTGATCAAGAGCTCTGATATAAGTCCATGTAAGAAATCCAGATGGAGGTCTATAAATCCAGTAACCAAGGTGGGGGACTCAAATAAAGAGCCATATGTCCAGAGTTTTAGAATCACAAGAACTGTTCCAACATGGAGTATTCTTAAACAGACAAAGTAACAGGGTGTTCTGAGGTCAAGGTACCTGCAAACCTGTAAACAGCCCAACCCCCTCACAGGTGGTGATCTAGAACAAGGATCCTCAGACTTGGATCAGTTATGAGAAGTGTAAACACTTCTAACCCGGAGGCACAGTGTTTACAATAACCATAAAAGTTCCTCCTCTAATTCACCTCAGTTTCTGAAGGTCAATACTAAAAGGTCATCCAGACTTAGCAGGCTTCCCAGATAGCCCTAGCATTGCAGGAAATCTGCAACACAGAGTTCTCAAAAAGAGACCCACATCTGAACCGTGTTTCATATTCCCGCACCAGACCGAAATGGAATGGGAAAGAATATGATTCACTCTAGCCTAGGTGTCACTCAGATCCCAGGTATAGGATCTTAACTCTCAATGAAACACCCACCCACCAAAACAAAAGACCAGATCCAGCCAGCAGCATGACAGTATGATATATACAAAAGCAATAAAGAAAGCAGTAAAGCAACTGTACATAAATCTCAATAAATACAAACATACAAACACAAATAAGCACATAACACCCCAGTAAACACAAATCAAACAAGCGCTAGGAGGAACCCACAAAAAGAACCAGAAGCCCTGGTTGCAATATAAGGGTCCCCAGCAGAGTCGCCAAGCTGTCGCTCCCACTAAATGAAGCCGGGTCAAATAGGGTACAGACGCAAACGGTCGGCGAAAAGGAGGATGTGAGAGCACACAGGAGTGAACTCACAGGGAAATGAATAGAGTCGCTAGCTAGGCATTTTTATCCCGAAGGAAAGGTAATGCTGCATAAACCTAGAAAGATATGGATAAGACGGTCGCGAACCAGAGAGACTGAGAAAGGGGGTTGGTTACAACCTGGGAAGGTATTAGCACCCAGATTGTCCGTCGTACTCGACGGGATCCACGCTTAAAAGATTTGTGTTTTAAGGGGGTAGTGTCAGTGCAATTTGTGTATAAAAGAGCTGGAAAAAGGATGTACAGGTGTTAGTGTAAAAGAAATGAAGTGTAATATGTGAGTGTCAGTGTAAGAACAAAGATGAAATGCTCATGACCATGAGGCTAAAGAATAAAGCTAGAAAGAGGGGGAATATACAGAGACTTTTTGTTCGATAACTGTTAAGTTATGCCTACGTATCCTCTCGTGCAATGAGGAAGTCAGAACACCGTAGTTCGACCCAAAGAGACTGAAAGATGAATTGACTTGTGAACTGCTTACTTGCCTATGCTCAAGTGTATGACCTGTCTGGCTCAGGTGCTAACTGTCTTGCATTAGACGGAAGAAGCAAGTTCTCGTTTGTGAATGAAAGTGATGAGAAAAGAATCCCGGAGGAGACGATTATTATTTGTTTTTGAGTTTTCAGTCTTTTATTGCTTTTGAAAGTTTGTCATGGGATAATGAGCTTAAGCCTAAATCAATGGATTTAGTAAACTCATCACATCTTCCCTCTGATTAGGGGTAATGAGAATACCTTAAGTGTGAAGTCAGATTCTCACACTTAATCACCTTTGATGTAGGATTAAGATCATTAACCTACTTGTGATTATTTAGATGTTTTTGGTGCTTTTGTTTAGTGTTAAGTAATGAGGTTAAGCCATAATCAGGGATTAAACAGACTCATTACACCATCCTAATAGAAGGATAACAGATGAGAATGTTTAAGCTGAGGAAAGCTCCTCAACTTAATCCATGATTAGGGATTAAACTCATGACAAAACAAGCCTTTGATTAAGTGGATTATATTTAATGGTATGATGATGAAGTGATTTTTATGATTTGTAAGACAACTTGAGGGGGACTTGTCCATTAACACTAGGGTTAGTCCTTCTTAACCAATTAAGGAAGAATTAGAACCCTAATGCAAGGCCCAAGTTACAAGTGTGATGTCTTGATGATTATTAGATGGATTGATTAAGGGAATTAAACACATTAAGGGTTTAACACTTAGGATTAAAGTTATACACTCCATCCTAATAGAAGGATGCAGGCATAAACTTAATCACAAAGCCTTAAAGCCTTTAGGGTTTAGTCCCTGATTATGAGATGAGAGGAGAAGACTCAAAAGAGACACAAAGGTAAAACTAAGAGGGGAGACTAATCAAAACCCTAATTCATTGTCATGCTTGGTTGTCCCTAAAGGTTTGTGAGGTTTACAAGAACAATCTTCAAAGGAGCCACCAGGAAGCAGATGAACAAGATCAGGAGAAGCAAAGTGACTTGCTTCATTCAAGAAGTCAAGTCACTTGAAGAAAGAAAGTGGGAGGAACAAGAATGAGCAAGCTCAAACTCATACACAAACAAAAATGCAGCAACGGATGCAAGAGAGATGAAAATAAAAGGTTATGAGAAGTGAAGGCAAATCCACTTCTCAAGTTCACTTACCACCTGAAAAGTTAGAAAAGGAAATGCAATGCAATGCCAAATGAGAGAAGATGACATGATGATAAACAAAACCAGAAGCATGTTGATGATGATAATGATGCTATGAGATGCTACAAACATGAGGCAAGGCATGGAGATGTTCATACAAGATCATGGATGCAAATGATGCAAGTTAAGGAGCATGAATGAACATGGAAAGTTATGAAGCATACATGGCATACAAGATGGCAAATATGTGATGCAATGACCAAACATACCCTCTACATGTCTTATGATGTCAAATGAATCACAAGAATGCATAAAATGCTAAGGCAAGTCATGTTATGCAAGAGAATGCAAGAAGGATGCAAATGAGAGCCCAAATTAGGGTTTATGGATCAAACATCAAACAAAAACCAAAAACAGAAGCAAACCCTAAGATAAAAAATGGAAAATGCCATACAAATGATCCCTAACCCTATACTAAACCAAGGTCCAAAGGGGAGGCCTCAACTCTTAACCAATCTCAAGTTATGATTTTTCTAAGTTATTAGGGTTTTTTGGGTTCCTAAACAAAAGAAATGCCAAACAAATGAAAAATGCAAGATCAAATCATGACCATTTTACCTCAAAAACTTCATGCTAAGCACAATGCAATGCAAGAAGAATCAATGTCCAACTCTTCATAGATAGGCAGAAATGAATTTTTGAACTTAGGATCAAATTAATGCATAAAAATGATTTTAATTCAATGAAAAATTCTCAAAATGCATCAAAATCAAAAAAGAAATTTGGTTTGAAGGTTGGACAATGTTTCTAAATGCCTTAGAACATTTCATGAATTTTTTGGTGATTTTTAAATACCTAAAAGTATTTTTAATAAATTAATTTCAATTAATCAATTAAAAATAATCTTTTAAATATTTAAAAATACTTTTTTAATGATAAAAATAAAAATGAAAATATTTTTGTGTCATGAAAAATAATAAAACTTAAGAGAAAAAGTTTCATAATTTTTTAAGACTTTTTACTATTTTAAATTAATTGTACAAATTAAATGGAAAAGAAAATGAATTAAAAATGAATTAAATGGAAGTAATCAGAAAGGATGGCTGAGATTGATTCTGGGCTTGGGGGCATTGACTACGCGCCAGATCCTGTGGCTCACATTCAAATTGGGCTAAACCTAATTACGAATTAATTAAACACACTTAGGGTTTCTAATGATCAATCTGGTCCATCCACACGCGCGGGAGGTCAACTGGTCAAAGGCATCGTACGCTCCAGATTCAAACCCACTTAATGACTGTAATTAGGGCTAAATGACTTTCAGGCTGCCGGAGAAGACTTCCGGTCGTCTTCTCCGGCGAGCCAAAACCCTAGATTCTTCTATAGGTCACCAAACAACAAATTTCTTCCATCAAAACGACTCTCTCATCAATCTAAACCTAAACCCTCAACCTAAATTCATTTATTTTCATCCATGAGCCTGAATCGAAACAAAATGTAAAATACGGGCAAATGTTCAAAAGCTTCATACATGCTGGTTTCTACACTATTTGCAAAAGTAAGCATACATTCATGATCAGAGGAACACAAGGCATCATAAAAGAACTTAAAAATCAGCTTCTGGGAAAAATGTTCATGAAGCTCACCTGAGATGAAGCTTCTCTATTTATGAGCTCTCTGGACTTTTTCTTTGCACAGGCTTGCTTCCTTGAACCTCCTGAGGACAAAATGAGGCTCAGAAAACTTGGAGAGTGGCTGGCTTGAAAGATCCAACTCTGGTATAGCAGAAAATGAGCTTTGTGTACAGGCTGCCTCAGACCAATGTGAGGGGTGGTTTTGACTCCTTTTGATGTGTTTGATCTGTTGGTGAAGAGAGCTTTGATGTTTGATGGCTATGGAGGTTGATTCGAAGGAAAATGCAAACTGGGGTGGAAAATGGTAAAGCACAGTTCAGGCTGGTTTCAGGGCTGAACCTTGGTGGTTTCTACTCAGCAAGGCAAGGTGAGATGATTGGAGGAATTTGTTTGAGTGTTTTCAGTTTGTGGAGGCAGATTCGAAGCAATTTGCAAGATGGTGTGTTTTGGTGTATATGATGTTAGGGCATGTTTCAGCTTGGCCTCTTGATATGTTTTGCTTGCCAAAGGATATTGTATTTTAATCCTATAGGTCAGATGATGTGACCTGGCCTATAGTGATTGGTAAGTTTGCTTTTTGCTCAAAGTCCACCTTTGTGTAAGAGAAGTATGGCTCATGATCTAGGCTAGTACAAGGCATGGTTCTGGTGCAGCATGGTGTGTGTGTGATGTTGGGAAGGTCCAGCAGCCAATGCATCAAGTGGAGAGAAGCATCATGATGGTTTTGCAAGTTGTCACCTTTTTGAACTTCATGAAAAAAAGTCTTGTTACATGAACCATGAACATGTGATTTTGGTTCAATTCTGATTTTTATGACTTATAGAATGTTTGTGTGCTGGTTTGAAATGAACTAGAGGTTACAAAAGGCATTGGTTCATGGTTTTGCAAAATTCCCATTTGAGGCATGCCTTGAAAATCAATGATTTTTGCCAACTTTGTCACACCATAACTTTTGATCCAAGAAGAGTTTGATCATGTTCTTGTACTTTTTGAAAAGGGAAAAATGTGATCTACAACTTTCATGACCAAAGTTTTTCCATTTGAAGCATTTTTGGATCAAGAATTAAGGCTTGAAAAATGACCTAAAATGAAGCATTCTTGAAAAGTCAACTATGCCCAAAAAGTCAACATTTGCAAAAACTCCAAATTCTTGATTTTTGTGAATTTCAACCTTCTTCCATGATCAAATAAAGGTCATATACACTCAAAATGATGAAGATCACCCATTGGTTGGGTCATTGGGGGCCTCAGATGCCCTGATTTTGCACTGACTTGGCCAGAAAGTCAACTCTTGATCAGATGACTTCCCCATGGAATTTGTTCATGAAAATTGATATGCATACTCCCTATACCATATAGAGACCAATGGAAACAAGAATGACCAAAAAAATTTGAGGTTATGGCCTCTGAAACCAAAACCCTAATTTTCAGTCAACTGTGTAGTCAAACCTGGCTCTGCATCCATTCAAACCCTAGTTCTTGTGATTCTTTTGAAATCTTGACTTTGAGAGGATGTAATATGATAGATGAACACATGTGGATCTCTTTGAAGTGATTGTCTGCCTTTGGAGTGGCCCAAGAAGCTCTTGGATTGCTCAAATCACAAACCCTAGGTGCAGATGACTTAGAAACTATGCAGTGAATCAAAAATGAGGTGTGAGGTGATATGATTGTGTTTATTCATATGAGGTGATCACAAGCCATGGTGTGAATGGGTGAGGGCAAATTTGGGGTGTTTACACCAATCCGAAGTCATCTTCCCTGACTTCCTTCAGGAGTGCCTCAGTCACCGGACCAGCTGGGTGCTCTGTAATGGTCCTAATGAGGAGGTTCCTGGTAGCAATGGCATTAGTCATCTTCTTATGCTTGTCCTGATCCTTTGATCTTTTTAACCCCGCTCGGAGCTTCAATTCTGATATCTCCTTCTGAGCTGCCAACAAAGTCTCCTGCTGCTTCTTCTCATTGGCTTCCAGCTGCTCAATCTTGGCCTGAGTCCTCTGGTCTTCTTGTGAACGGGCTTCGGTGATCCTGATCCACCTAGCCTGGCTTTATTCCAGGTAATGCTCAGCCCTAGCTTTCTTAATCCTGGCCTCCTTGCAGGCATTCTTCAATATCTGTTCCCCGACTCTTGCTTTCCTTATGTAGTCATCTGTCCTTTCAATATTGGTCAGATGCTCAGTCTTGAGTCTTTCCAGTCTTTCAATGTCCAGACGATCGTCATTTCTTTCCCAAAGAGTCTTCTTCAAGGCCTCAGACAACTGATTATTCCTCTCTTTCAGCTTTTCAAATTCCTCCAGGCTAACAGTTACTGCAGGCTGTACTATAGAAGGTCCAGGTGTGTCCTCCAAGGTGAAAGGCATCCTGGTGATCTGAGCTCTAGTACGGGACTAGTCTGAGTACTGAGCTAAAGCAAAATTATTACATCTTCCAAGGATGGTTGTCCCTTTTGTCTGGATGTTGTCCCAAGCCCAGGCAGCTTGCCTAACAACAGTTGAATTAGGCTTCACTTCACAGTATAGGGTCTCAGCTAAATCCTGTCCTCTGGGAGGGTGAACCAAGGCATATCCCAATTGTCTTTTAAACAGCAAAGGGTTGTAGTTGATGCAACCTTTTACTCCTATCAGAGGCACATTAGGGTACTGCCCACAGTTGGTAATAATCTCCTTGCCTTTGGTGCTCTGGGTGCACCATCTGATATCATCTGATGTTAAGGCAATGAACCTCTTGGCCCAATTCTTCTGCTGATGTGGGTTCAAGAAAGCATCTGATTTAGGCAGGTGTCTAAGTAGCCAAGAGTAGAACAAGGGAGCACATCATCTGACTAACTTCCCCCTTTGCTTTTCATTTCTCTGATGGATGGAGTAGTAAAAATCCCCTAGCAATGTAGGCACTGGGTTCCTCAGCAGAAACAAGTGGATGGCATTCTTACTGACAAATTTAGGCTCATCTGCAAACAATATAGCCCCATATATGCTGAGGGCTAACAGTGCACAGACTGCCTTCCATTCTCCCACTGCAGCCTTCAGGGTGGCCTGAGAAATCAAGAAGTCCAAATGTAAGCCAGGAATCCCAGCTTTGGTTGTCATGTTTTGCTCAATGAGGGAAGGCTCCAAATGCAATTCCCTTGCTATCTCTTCATTTCTGGGAGCAGTCATTTCTGGGTTGAAAGGAATCCCTCCTCTGATAGGCACTCCAATCGACAAAGAAAACTCTTCCAACAGAGGCCCCATCTGGAAGTCAGGAAAGGTGAAGCACCTGAGTGGGGGGGTCATAAAACTGCAAGCATGTGTGGATCATCCTTCTCTGAGAAGAATCAAGATCCATGACCATGTCTAAAATACCCCCATAGTGCTCTCTAAATAGTGGGATGTGGTCAGGTGTGATGAGTGATTGGACCTGCCTGATACCAGTCAATATGGGCTCAAAGAAGTGATAAGATATGTTGCTTTTTCTTGGAATATCCATGAGTTCTGATGAAGAAGCTGAAGACAAATGCTGGTGGAGATCACAGACTGAAATGCTGGAGATAAGTCTCTGACAGATTGATGCAGGTGAGTCTCTGACAGACTGAAGGAGGTGCTAAAGGAGATAGCTGAAGCAGATGCTGAAGAAGATAACTGAAGTAGAGGTCAAAGCAACATAAGGGGTCAAAACCAAACCAAGTATGATATGATGGATACCATGAAAAACAAATAAACAAATGTTAAATGATGCAATGATGATATATGCAAATGATATGAAAGGGTTTGTGATCAAGAGCTGGATCTGATTATCTGTCCTGGTATAAGGTCCATGTATGTTCAAAGGTCCGGATGGAGGCTCAGAAATCCAGTAACCAGGGTGGGGGACTCAAATAAAGAGTCACATGTCCAGGGTTAATCACAAGAACTGTCCAAAGTGAAGTATTCTTAAACAATACAGTAACAGGGTATGATGTGGCCAAGGGTTCCTGCAAACCTGTAAACAACCCAACCCCCTCACATGTAATGTTCTAGAACAAGGATCCTCAGACTTGGATCAATTATGAGAAGTGTAAACACTTCTAACCCGGAGGTACAGTGTTTACAATAACCATAAAACATCCTCCTCTAATTCACCCCAGATTCTGAAGGTCAAAATAAAGGTCATCCAGACTTAGCAGGCTTCCCAGATAGCCCTAGCACTACATGAAATCTGTAGCACAGAGTTCTCAAGAAGAAACCCACATCTGAATCGTGTTTCATATTCCCGCACCAGACCGAAATGGAATGGGAAAGAACATGAACCACTCTAGCCTAGGTGTCACTCAGGTCCCAGGTATAGGACCTTAATCACTCAGTGGAACCCCACCCAAGAAAACAGAAACCAGGTCCAGCAATGATAATGACAGTATGATGTAAAAAAACTGTAAAGAAAGCAGTAAATAAAGTTGTGCATAAAGCAATAAATAAAGCAAATAAATAAACACAATTAGCACATAACACCCCAGTAAACACAAATCAAGCAAGCACTAGGAGGAACCCACAAAAAGAACCAGAAGCCCTGGTTGCAATATAAGGCTCCCCAACAGAGTCGCCAAGCTGTCGCTCCTACCAAATGACACCGGGCCAAGAGGGGTACAGATGCGAACGGTCAGCGAAAGAGAGAACATGAAGATGAACTGAAAAGAGTCGCCAGCTAGGCATTTTTATCCCTAAGGAAAGGTAATGATGCATAAACCTAGAAAGATATGGATAAGACGGTTGCGAACCAGAGAAACTGAGAAAGGGGGTTGGTTACAACCTGGGAAGGTATTAGCACCCAGATTGTCCGTTGTACTCGACGAGGTTCCACGTTTGAAAGATTTGTGTTTTTAATGGGTAGTGTCAGTGCTATTCTGTGTGCAAAAAGATGGAAAAGGATGTACAGGTGTCAGTGCTGGAAAGTGAAGTGAAGAAAAGGAGTGTCAGTGTAAGAAAAAAATGCAATGCTCAAGACAATGAGGCTTAAAAGAATAATGCTGGAAGAGGGGGAATATACAGAGACTTTTGTTCGATAACAGTTAAGTTATGCCTACGTATCCTCTCGTGCAATGAGGAAGTCAGAACACCGTAGTTCGACTCAAAGAGACTGAAAGATAAATTGACTGATGAACTGCTTGCTTGTCTATGCTCAAGTGTATGACCTGTCTGGCTCAGGTGCTAACTGTCTTGCATTAGACGGAAGAAGCAGGTTCTCGTTTGTGAGTGAATGAGGTGAGAAAAGAATCCCGGAGGAGACGATTATTGCTTGTTTTTGGTATTTTTAATCTTTTATTGCTTTTTGTGTTTGTCATAAGTTAATAAGCTTAAGCCTAAACCAAGGGTTAGTAAACTCATCACATCTTCCCTCTGATTAAGGGTAATGAGAATACCTTAAGTATGAAGTAAACACCTCACACTTAATCACCATGATGTAGAATTAAGATCATTAACCTACTTACAATTATTTAGATGTTTTTTGGAGTTTTTGTTTAGTGTTAAGTAATGAGTTTAAGCCATAATCAAGGATTTAATGGACCCATTAGACCATCCTAATAGAAGGATAATAGATGAGAACATTTAAGCTGAGGAAGATACCTCAACTTAATCCATGATTAGGGCTTAACCTCATGACAAAACAAAGCCTTTATTAGAGTGGATTTTAGTTCATGGTAAGATTAAGAAGTGAATTTTATGGTTTGTAAGACAACTTGAGGGGGACTTGTCCATTAACACTAGGGTTAGTCCTTCTTAACCAATTAAGGAAGAATTAGAACCCTAATGCAAGGCCCAAGTTACAAGATATTGTCTTAGTGATTATTAAATGGATTGATTAAGAGATTTAAACACATTAAAGGTTTAACACTTAGGATTAAAGTTATACACTCCATCCTAAGAGAAGGATGCAGGCATAATCTTAATCACAAAGCCTTAAAACCTTAAAGGTTTAGTCTCTGATTATGAGATGAGAAGAGAGACACAAAAGAAGACACAAAGGTAAAGCTAATGGGGGGAAAAATCACACCCTAATTGTGATCATGCTTGGGTATTCCTATGGTTTATGGGGCTTGCAAAAGGCATTCAAGAAGAACCACCAAGGAAGAAGCAGATGAAAGGAGGAGAAGCAGAAGAAACAAGTCAACTTACTTCACTTAAGAAGATAAGTTGCTTGAAGAAAGAAGGTGAAGAAGGAACATGAATGAGCAAGCTCACTCTAATACAAATACAAAATGCAGCAATGAATGCATAAGAGAGATTAGAAGAGATTGTGAGAAGTGAAGGCAAATTCACTTCTCAAAGTAACTTGCCACTTGAAATGGTTAGTATAAAGAAAGAATGAAATGAAAATGAGATGTATGCAAAGATGCAAACCAAAAACAGAAGAAAATTTATGATGAAAATGATTCTAAGAGATGGTACAAATGTATGTCAAGAGATGTGAATGATCATACAAGCAATGAGGATGCAAATGAAGCATGAAAGGAGCACGAAAGTTCATGAATGCACATGAAATGAAATGAATGCATAACATGGCAAATGGATGATGAAATAATCAAACATGAGTCTAATGTGTCCTAAGATGTCTTAGAAGTCATGTGGATTCAAGAAATGTCATGGCAAGTTCATGAATGCAAGCATATGCAAGAGGTATGTAAATGGAGATGGGAAATTAGGGTTTACATGCAACATGAGATGCAAAACTCAAAAACAGAAGCAAATGACAAGATAAAAAATTGAAAATGGACTTAAAGGAACCCTAACCCCATATGAAATCACACCCCAAAGGAGAAGATCTAACTCTTAACCCTAAGGGACTTATGATTTTCCTAAGTTTTCTAGGGTTTTAAGGTACCTATAGGGAAAAAATGCAAATCAATTCAAAAAGGTAGAAGAAATTTATGACAAAATTAAGTTAGATACTACATTTCAAATGAAGATTAATGCAAAAAGAACCATGGTCATACCATTCTTGGTTAGGCAGAAAATAATTCTTGAAGTTAGGGTTCAAAAATGGGATTTTATGAACCCTAACTTCAAAGAAAAAATGTCAACATGATTCAAAAACAAAACGAAATTTGTGTGGATGGTATGACAATGTCTCTAAATGTTTAAAGATGCAATATGAATTTTTTGGGATTTTTTAGAAACCTAAATGATATTTTAATTAATTAATTTTTCATTAATTAATTAAAATAAACAATTAAATGTCTAAAAAATGATTTTTTAATGCAAAAAATAAAAATAAAAATATTTTTGGGTTGAGAAAATTATTTGGAATTAAAATGCTGAATAAAATTATTTTTGGAATTTTTTAACTATTTTAAATAATTCGTACAAAATAAATAAGAAAAATGAATTAAAAATGAAATAAAAGGGCTGGTCAACTGATCCTGTGGCTCACATTCAAATATGGAGATGGAGGGAAGACTTGGCGCGTGATCTAAGGATCAGCATTCAAATTCTATTAATCCTAATTAATTAATTTTTTAATCACAGATTAATCCTAATGACCTAATATGGACCACACAGTGCGCGCGGGAGAGACATATCCAAGGGTCTCAATTCAAACCAAACCCCTAACCCTAATTTACACTTAATGACTTTCAGGTCACCAGAGAAGAGCTCCGGTCGTCTTCTCCGGTGACCCCCTCACCTGAAAACTTTCAACTTCTTCCCTAGGTCTTTTCTGGAGCTCTAAAGCTCCAGATTCACTCCTCTCACTCTCCTAAGATCAAATCCACCCTTAAAAACAATTTCTTTTCACTCAATCTCAAGATTCGAAGCAAAGATCAAAAATGGTGAAACTTTCAGAAGCTTAGCAAATACTCATTTCTCCACCATTTTCAAAAATACAAAGTTCAATGCACTCAGGGGAACATGCTTAATCATTTAGTAACATAAAATAAAGGTTCTGGAAAAATTAATTCGCATGGCTACCTGAGATGGAGCTTTCAACCCTTGAGCTTTCTGGCTGCTTCTTGGTGTAAAATGCCTCAAATGACCTCCCTGAAGAACCTTTGATGCTTGGAGAGCTTTGAGGAAGGCTGGTTTGTGAGTTTGTGCTCCACTGGTCGGAAAATCGTGTTTTGTTTGTGGTGTGTTCTTGGCTGTTTTGGTGGGTGGTTTGTGATCAGTGATTGATTTGGAAATTAATGGTGGTGTTTGTTTGAAGAATGAGCAAGTGTGATGTGTGTTTCGAAGGAAAATGCAAGAGGGATGATTTTTGTGAACTAGAGAATGCTGAGGTTTTAGGTTGTGTTCTTGTGTGTTATGGCTTGCATAAAATCCACATATCAAGTTGTGATAGGCATGTGGAGTTGGTGTGGGCTATGCTGATTGGTATGGGGTGATTTGCAAAAAGTCAAGGTTTGTTGTACTTGAGGTATGGGCAAGAATGCAGCTGGCTTTTTGGCATGTCCATGTGCATCTGAGATCAAGGATGACCATTGAATTCACTTAGAGGCAATTCAGCATGTTTGTGAAAGGTTCTTGGTCATTTTGCAATTTCATGAAACTTTGGTCCCTTTGAGATTTCTTCATGGGCAAGGCATGAAATTTTGAAATTCTTTGGGAAATTCCGAGTTTTAGACTTTGCACAATGTTTGTATGATGCTTAGAAGTGTGTTTAAAGTCACAAAATAGCTTGGCAAGAGGTTTTGCAAAAATCCCTCTTTGGTACATTCTTGAAATTTATGTGATTTTTGCCAACTTTGACAAGCCATAACTTGAGTTCCAAAATGAATTAGATCTTATTCTTGTACTTTTTGAAAAGGGAATGATCCAATATACAACTTTCATGACCAATAATTTTTCATTTGAAGCATTTTTGGTTGAGAAAGAGGAGGTTGAAAAACTTTCCCAAAATGGAAAGTTTACATTACTTGTCCTTTCCATTTTTGGCAACTTTGGGTTTAGCTCACTTTTCTTCAATTTTATGAACTTCTAAACTCTTCAATGATCAAATAAAGATCATATAACTTCAATCTGATGAAAAATCCACTTTGGTTCCATGGATGGGGGCCTCAGATGCCCTGATTTTGCTCTGACTTGCTCAGGAAGTTACCCAGTGATCAGATGACTTCCACAATGAATTTCTTCATCAAACTTGGTATGCATGATCCTTATATCATATTGAGACCAATAGAAACAAGAATGACCAAAAAAATTGGAGTTATGGCCTCTGAAACCAAAACCCTAATTTCAGGTCATCTGTGCAGTTAAACCCTAGCTCTGCTTCCATGCTTTGCCAGTTCTTGTGATTTTTTGACTTCCTTGATCTTTGGAGGATAAAATATGATGATTGAACATACATGGACCCTCTTGAGATGATTGAAGACCTTGGGAGTGGCTCAGAAGGATCTTGGATTGCTCAGATCACAAACCCTAGATGCAGATGAACTTGAACTAATGCAGTGAAGCAAAAATGCAAGATGATATGGTATGATTAAACTAATGCGAATATGAAAGATCACAAGCCATGGTGTGAACTTAGTGAGGGAAAATTTGGGGTGTTTACACCTGTTTTATGTAATTCCGAACAAGTCGGCCTTTAGGGGTCACAACTTTTTGATGAATGATTCCGACCTTGGTGGTCGTTTTGTGATTTTGCAGTGTTTTTGTTTTAACGTATAACTTCCCGTCCGTTGGGGGACTTTTATTTTAAATGTATTTTCTCATTTTTTTGCTAAGTATTTTGCGCTCGTTTGGCGCAAGGAATACGATATAATGGCCGACTAGGGGGTAAATGCTCGTAAGAAAATGTGATCTGTCGGTTTGGGGGACCGGTCAGATGTATAGAGGCTGGCTCTTGGTCGGTATCCAGGTCAAGATTATGGCTTGGATTATGTGTCTTGAATGTCCCATCGCGAGCTGGGGTTCTGCCAGGTCATGGTACTTAGGCGACATTGGACTCGTTTGAGTATCCGTTCGTGCGACAGTTACCTTTCTCTTCGTGAGGGGGAAGTTGTGTTGATCAAACATTCTGGGCTACAATGCTTGTACCGGGGCATGCAGGTGTAGCGGTAAAAACATGAGTGTAAGCTATTAGTTAACTTAACTCAAAGTAAACAGAGTCGCCACCGCGCTTTATTTTTATTCCAAGAGGAAAAGGAAAAAAAGAGCGAATAAATCCTAATGAATCTAAAAGCAAAAAAGCTAAAGAAACACAACAGAGAAACGGGTAAGGAGATAGGTTACACAATGGGAAGGTTTTACGCACCCAAAATGTTCGTGGTACTCCACGGGAGCCCTTTGAAAAATTTACTGCTTTTGGTTTGAAAAAGGTTTGTTAAATGAGAGTGGGGAGATGAGAGAAAGAATTGTTTTTTTTTTATATTTTTGTGTTTGGAGAGGTTTACCACCTCATGCATACGTACCCACAAAGTGCAATACAAGATCAAAACCCCGTAGTTCGTGGTACAAATAGTTAAAAGGGTGGGTTATGATTCATTTTATTAAGTGAAGACAGTTTGTCATCTTCAAGTGGATGGCCAAACAAACTACCATGAGAATGAAGGCATGGACTCATACATCACTATGGGGAGGGCGCCAACTCGGATAAAATCAACGAGTATGCCACTAAACCCCCACAAATGACAAGAGACTCAATTACATCAAACTACAACTATGGAGATTGAGAGACTTGCACCCGACTAAAGAATAATGACTCATAATCGGCACTTTTTTAAGAAAATAAACAAAAGTACACAAAAGCACAAAACAACTTGAATGAGTTTGATTCTTTTTATTTTTTGAATTAAGGTCAACATGATTAGATTTATTAATTTTAAAAGAAAAAGAAAAAATAGTAAAAGCCACTTGACAAAATTCAAGGTTTTTGTTTATTAAAGAGGTGATGGTTTAAAAAGAAGGAATCCTTTGAAAAAGGGAGAAGGTTTTGAAAATTGAAGAATGGGAGGAGATGAAGGGACTATCCTAAAAAAGAAAATAAGGAGATAAGGGAAGAAAGATCTAACCAAACTTAATGACATTCCAAATTATGAGCATAAGAGTTCCATCCTTTTAAGCTAGCAAATGGTCAAATAAAGGCTAAATCCAACTTCATGAAGATCAAAGAAAGGGGAAGGGATCCTAAAATCTAAGTCCAAAAATCTCCATTCCAATGCCAAGGATAGTAACCAAAAGTCCACAAATTAAAGTCACAAGTTTTTTAGAAGTTTAATCATTTATTAATGTTTTTTTGTGTCTAAATGGACAAAAGGAAAATCAACAACTAAAATAATAAGAACAAATAATAAATATGATATGGATGAATAAGGAAAAATAAAATAAAAGCAATAAAAGTGCAAGAAATTAAATGTTAGTAATAAAAAGGAATTAAAGTGCAAGAATCTAAAATATTAATAGTAGTAATAGTCTAATAATATTTACATAATAATGGTATGGTGAACTTAATCAACCACAACCAAAAGAGTAACCAAAATCGAAAGGCAACTGGATCCGCTTAGCATCTTACACTATAGCGATTAATCAAGGTAAATCGAATCGAATTCAATGAAATTTGAAAGGCAATTGGGAGACCCAAAGCACCTACGCATCAAACATTCATAAGTCTCGATTCTTAATGCAATATGATTAACCTCTTTGGGATTACGCGATCAACAAGAGATCCGGTCCACGAAAGTGCAAGTACCCAATTAGATTTTTATTCCGAAGTCAGGACACATTTAGGTCTATGTTAAGCAATCGCCGAGTAATTTACGAAGTAATTACCCTACAAATGAGGTCGGCCACCACCAATTAAGGTGCATAATATTAGTGCTAATGCATGCGAGATAAACGATATGTAAATCGTTATCCGGACGCGATACTGCACAAAACTAAAGATGAATACCAAATTGAGCCTCACTTATGGTATTCTTCCATCGTTAAGTTCAATCACTCATCTTGGTGGATTCAAGCATGAAAATGTATCACTAATGCAAAGTACCTTAAATGGATTGAATAATCCACTTAAAGGTAGTTTTGAATTAATGAACATTAACTACTCTAATCTACACCCAAAGTTCATTGAAATTAAGGAGAAATCAATCCCAAAAGTGCTTCCCAAGGTAAAAATAAAAAGGAGGAAGAAGAAGAAGAAAGAGGAACTAAAAAGGGGCTTGAAACAACCTAAAAACACCATTCTGACTTGTGTTAACCGGTTAACCAATTGGTTAACCGGTTAACGCAGGCAGATTTTGAATAATCTGCGCTATTTTGAAACTGGTTAACCGGTTAACCAATTGGTTAACCGGTTAACATTGTACCAGAAGCTGAAAAATGCAGAAAATTCAGCATGATCCATTTTGAAACCTTTTCTCAAACATTGGATGATCATGATCTGAATTTGCACGAATTTTAAAACCAAAATACAGTGGAATCCCTGCAATCAAACAACAAATAAAGATCCAAAGGATCTAGAAACAATGGCACCAAGTATCTACATCTTGAATGTTGATGGTGAATATGGGTTTATGGAGGAAGATGAATTACCAAAAGCTTTTCTTCAAATTGGACCAACACAAGCTTAGATCTACTGAAATTAATGACCAAAAGAATGAAAAATATGAAGGTTTAGCTCAAGTTAATCAAGAATTCAATGTGAATTCTCGATAACTTCAAAAGAAAGAAAGTGAGCTTTTGAGAATTTTGGTGTTAGGGAAGTAATTTGCAAGAGGTTTTGTGGCTATCAAAAGCTTGTGGAATGAATGAAATTGTGGTCCTATTTAAAGGCCTTAGGTATGGAAATTTGGTGGAATGGATCTTGCTTTGGTAATTTGAATTTAGGTTTGGTAATTGGAATTTTGGTGGGAAATGGAAAAGAGTGGTGATTAATGAGGGTTTATGGTAGGAAATGATCAAAGTGATGTAGAGAAATCAGAAACCAATGGATCTAGAATATTCCAATTAAATCAATGATCTAAGGGTGATGAATTTGAATAAAAAATTCAAATTCGCACTGGTTAACCAGTTAACCGTTTGGTTAACTGGTTAACCAAGCTGAAATTTGAATTTTTTATTCGAACATGGTTGCTTGGTTATTTCGGCCCGATTCTTGTTGTGCGTCGAAGAAATGAACACGTGAACCTTGGAAATCCTTTTGAATGAATCAATTAACTTGGGAAATCCTTGATTAGATAAAAATTTGAATTATTTGCGGATCAACTTCGACTTTTTCTGTGAAATTTGGCTCGAGCTCCAGGACTGCTATTTTTTGTATTTTCAATGGTTCCTCTTCCGTAAAATGGTAAGCAATAGGAAACAAAAATATTTTTGGATTTTGATTAATGGTTAGTAAACACAAACAAATAAAGTAATTAAAGACTACGGTGATCCCCTTCGAGGCATAAACCTAACCCGAGAATAACCGAGTAACCAATGCGATCTTGTTTGTATGCAAGATGTATATGAAAAATGAAAAGAACACTTAGGGAAAAAATTAGGGTGCAACAGCAGGTTTGGCCGGACTATCTGTTCCTCGTATGGGAGTAGGGCGACCTTCATACTAGTTATAGTATTGCTTGAGTTTCTCGTTGTTCCATGGTCGTGTGAGCTCTTCCCCTTGAAGATTTTCTAAGTAGTAGGCCCCGTTTTCGGTCTTGCTCGGACGCGGTATGGCCCCTACTAATTTGGTACCAGTTTCCCTTCTCGAGAGTCATTGTGGTTTCTTCTCAAGACGAGACTCCCGACTTCGAATGCTCGTTTAATAACCTTGGCGTTATGTTGACCTGCAATTGTTTGTTTGAGTGTAGCTTCTCGAAGAGCTGCTCCTGATCGGATTTCTTCGACTAAGTCGAGCTCTTCTCTTAGCGTTTCATAGTTGGTATCTTGGTCCATGGGTGATTCTGTTTGCATGGACGGTATGTGCATCTCTATGGGGATGACTGCTTCAGTCCCGTATGCTATCCAGAACAGGGATTCCCCGGTTGTCGAGTTAGGTGTAGTTTTGTACGCCCAAAGAACACTGTGTAGCTCTTCGACCTAGTGTTTTTTGTGCTCGTCCAACCTTCGCTTAAGGCCTCTTAAGATTACCCTGTTAGCAGCTTCTGCTTTCTCGTTAGTCTGGGGGTGCTCGACAGAAGCGAAGTGTTGTTTGGTTCCCACCGAGGCTACGAATTCTTGAAAATGTTTGTCAGTGAACTGGGTTCCATTGTCTGTTACGATGGCGAGTGGTACCCCGAAACGGGCGAAGATATTCCGCTTGAAGAAGCTCAAGATGTTTAATGCAATGATTTTGGCTAAGGCCTCTACTTCGATCCATTAAGTGAAATAATCGACGCCCACGATGAGGTACTTGTTTTGGCCGGTGCCGATGAAGAAGGGTCCCAATATGTCTAGTCCCCACCAGGCAAACAACTACGGGGAAGATAGTGATTTCAACTCGGTCGGAGGTGCCACATGTACGTCACCGTGTCGTTTGCATTTGTCACATTTTTTAACGTGTTCCTTCGAATCGCTCTGCATCATTGACCAGTAGTATCCTGCTCGTAGGATTTTGCGAGCGAGCGATCGTCCACCTGGATGTTGTGCATTGATTCCTTTGTGGACTTCCCTCAACACGTGTGGAATGTTTTCTTCCTCGACGCATCTGAGGAATGGTATGGAGAAACCCCAACAATACATTTCCCCCCGACCATCATGTACGCGCATGACCTGCGTCGCACGGTGCTGGCCGTTTTTGGATCTGTTGGTAATTCGTCCTTGGTCAAATATTTGAATACTTGGGCCATCCAACAGTTAGCGTCGCCCACAACATTGACGTCTATTGGGGATGATTATTTCCCAATGTTGGGCCGAGGGAGTATCTCATGTATGACGAATTTGTTGCCCCCCTTCTTCTTGGTACTTGCCAGTTTGGACAATATATCCGCTCAGGTGTTATTTTCGTGCGGGACGTGCCTGACTTCTACGGATGTGAATCGTTTTAGCTTCTCCTTGACTAAGGCTAAGTATTCAGCCATGTTGTTGTTCTTGGCTTAAAAATCTCTTCATACCTGGTTGGCGACCAGTTGAGAGTCTGTGTATATTACAATTTCTTCTGCTCCTAGGTCGTCTGCGAGGCGTAAACCGGCCAGGAAGGCTTCGTATTCTGCTTGATTATTGGATGTGGGGGAAAATAAGGTTAAGGATACTTCGATGAGGGTTCCTTCCTCGTTCTCTAATAGCACTCTGGTCCCGCTGCCTGCCGATCTAGATGTTCCATCGACAAAGATGGTCCATCTAGACGGGGATGTTAATGTTTTCTCAGTGAAGGTAAGCTCTGCTACAAAGTCGGCCAAGGCTTGAGCTTTGAGGGCCTGCCGTCCATCGAACTTGATGTCGAACTCGGATAATTCCAGTGAGCATTTCAGCATTCGTCCAACCATATCTGGCCTTCCGAGCATCTGTCTGATGGGTTGGTTTGTCCTGACGACAATATTATGGGCCAAGAAGTAATGTCGTAACCTTCTTGCTGCGAAGAGGAGGGCTAGCGCTACCTTTTTGATTTGTAGGTACCTGAGCTCAGGGCCGCTCAAGGCTTAGCTCGTAAAGTAAATGGGTTTTTGCCCCTCAGGAAGCTTGCAAATAAGGGTTGCGCTCACCGCCTCGTTCGCGACAGTGAGGTAAAGGTACAGCGTTTCGCCTTCATTAGGTCTGGAGAGTACCGGGGGCTCGAACAATTCTTTTTTCAGGTGCATCAAGGCTTGCTCGCATTTTTCAGTCCATTTGAAAGTTGATTCTTTGCGAAGAAGTTTGTAGAACAGGAACACATGTTGGGCAAACTTAGCCACAAATCGGGCGAGAGAAGCGAGCATTCTATTTAACGATTGTATGGATTTCTTAGAGTTTGGGGTTGGTATCTCCGCGAACGCTCGACATTTATCCGGGTTGGCTTTGATTCCTCGCCCGGTTAAATAAAACTCGAGGAATTTGCCCGCTCGAACTCCGAATGTACATTTTTCAGGGTTGAAACGCATCTTGCATTTTCGAGCTTGGTCGAACACCTTTCGTAGGTGGGAAGCGTGATCTGTCTCTTTCTGAGATTTGACGATAATGTCGTCCATGTACACTTCGAGCATGTCTCCAATTTCTGCTCGAAAAACTTTGTTCATCATGCGCTGATAAGTGGCGCCCGAGTTTCTTAGGCCGAAGGGGATAACGTTATAGTAGTAATTGTCCGATTCGGTCATGAAGGCCGTGTGTTTTTTGTCAGCCACGACCATGGGAATTTGATTATATCCTGAATAGGCGTCCATAAATGATAGTAGCTTGAAACCGGCCGAGTTGTCGACCAATTTATCAATATTTGGTAATGGGTAAGCATCTTTCGGGAAAGCCTGATTAAGATTAGTATAACCAACGCACATTTTCCACTTTCCATTAGATTTTTTCACAAGTACAACATTGGAAAGCCAGGTAGTGTACCTGGCCTCTGTTACAAAGTTTGCCTCTAAGAGGTCTTCTACAGCTTTTTCGGCCGCTTTAGTTTTTCCGGTCGACTGTTTCCTCCTCCGTTGGGCAACGACCTTATGATTAGGATCAATGGAGAGATGATGGCATGCTACGTTTGGATCGAGTCCGGACATTTCTGTTGCACTCCATGCGAACAGGTCGACGTTCCCTTTCAGGCATGCCTCCATCTTTTTCTTTTCCAGGTCCGGGAGATGGGCCCCAATCTTTACGCATCTACTCGGATCTTCCTCCAGCGGGATTAGCTCGAATTCGCTGTCGGGGATTGGTCGGGCTAATGAAGTAGAGGGCTGCTGGGAGCTTTCGGCTTCGTCTGGAAACCTGCAATCTAGGTCGATGGAATCGACCTGAGGGAGAGGTGCGGACACTTCTGTGTTCAAGGAAGATATTGAGGTGGATGCTTTGGACTGGTATGATATCGAGCTAAGGTCTTTAGAGGCTGCTTCGAAACAACGACGGGCGACTTCCACATCACCATGTAGGGTGGCCACCCTCCCCGATGTCGTGTAGTACTTCATCTTCAGATGGACAGTTGATGGAACAGCCAGGAGATCGGCCAACGTTGGTCGACCAAGAATGCATTGATATAGAGAAGGACAATCGACGACCAAAAATTGGACGCGGATTGATCGGGCGGTTTCCGCGGCTCCAAAAGTGACTATGAGGTCGACATAACCCCATGGTCGTGAAATCGCCCCATTGAAACCTTGGAGGTCGGATCCCACATATGGCGTTAGATGAGTCTCGTTCAGCTGGAGTGTTGCGAACAGCTGCGAATACATGATATTGCATGAACTTCCCTGGTCGACCAGTATTCTGCGGACGTCGAAGTTGGCCATCTGGGCTCGAATGAGCAGCAGAATGCTGGCGTTAGGCACTCCCCCCAGTAGTTCCTCCTTGTAGAAGGAAATGGGCACCGAATTGTCTCTGGGAGGATCTAATGTGGCGTTCAGGGCCGGCCCTATTGCAGTCAGTTGGTCAAATTTCCTCTTTACGGAGTCGACAGTGATCTTGTTGAATCCCCCTCCTGAGATCACCATTGAGGATGGGAAGGCTTTCCAGGGGATTTGGGAAGACAGATAACCCGGACTTACCTGACGATCGAGCAAAAAGAAATCTTTCGGGCGATAGATGCTGAGGGCGACTTGCATATTGGTGTCTGCGGGCACTACCACTGCTTCTTCGACCTTGATGGTTTCTTGTGCCTCCAGCCTGGAGGTTTCTTTGGATTTTGTGAATTGTTTGAGGTGGTCGTCTTTGATGAGTATCTCTATTGCGTCCTTCAGGTGGATGCAATCCTCGGTATTATATCCATGGCTTTTGTGGAACCTGCAGTACTTGGTTTTATCGGTGCCCGGTTTGGCAGGCAGCTGCTTGGGAAAGCAAACCCCCACTTGACGGAACTCCGAATTAGCACATTCAAACTGTATTTTCTCCCTCGACACCAGCAGATGTGTATACTCACGAAATCAGCCCACTGGTCCTCTTTTCTCCCGCGGTTCATGGGGGCGATCTTCCTTTCTTTTGTCACCTCCCCGACGAGATGTCGAGGGTTCGTCGGATTTGGAAAGGTTGGCGTCTTCTCTATGTCGGGCATCGCGAATGGAGTTGGCCGCCTGCTTTTCTTCGTATTGGATATACGCTTGATCTTTCAAGTGGAAAGTGTCTAGAGTGGCGGTGTCTCAATGTCCACTACTCGGTGGAAGTCGGTAGACGAGCGTAACCCGCACTCTAGCAAATACTTTTTCATGTTGTCCGTGGTCGAGACCTGGACAGCTTCTTTATTGAACCTTTCGATATAGGTTCTGAGGGGCTCATTTTTGCCCTGGATTATGGCTTCATGTGTTGCTTCCGTCTTTGGATGGCGTCTGAAAGCGGTGAAATGCCTGGAGAAAGTCCGACCGAGCTGTCTCCAGGAAGTGATGGATTCAGGCTCAAGACTTTTGTACCAAGTCATATCTCATTTCCTTAAGATGGTCGGAAAGAGGCGACATTTGATTGCTCCTCGAACGCCCTTGTAATCGAGTAGAGCGTCGATGTTCTCAATATGTTCTTCGGGATCAGTTGTTCCGTCATATGAACCCAGTGGTGGGGTTTTCTCGAGTCCTCTTGGTAATCTAGTAGCCATAATCACATATGAGAGGGGTCCTCTGATATCTTCGTCGTCAATGGAGGTGATCAAAGGGGATCTTGAATGACGTTTTCTATTTCGTCGCGGGGACGAAGAGTTCGACCTGTTCTTTCTTGATAGTTTTGAAGATGGTGAACGGGATCATCGTTTTTTCTGGGGAGGGGAACGACAATCATCGTCCTATGACCCTTGATGAGTCTTGGTCAATACAGGCGAGCGACATCTTCGTGGAGGTGAACAACCTCGATTTCGGATTGAAGATTTGTTGTGGTGGCCCTTATCCTTCTTTCTTCGGGGGGATGGGTTGCGTTGTCCCCGATGCCTTTTAGGAGATCGAGATGATCAGCGACCGGTATTTTCGAGATGGGCTATCTTCGCACTGTGCTTCAGGAGTAGGAGGTGGGTTTGGTTGAGCATTTCAACCAGCGCAGCAAAGTATGACCCGGCGGGCGAGGCCATGGAAGGTATGGTTTCTGGTTGGCTCTCGAGCGGTTGATCACGCTCTGGAGAGGGTGAAGCTGTCTTTTCGTCCTGATGATCCTGGACGGTTTCTTCATGTGAGGGGGTGAAAAGATTGCTCCCCCGTTGGGTAATGAGGATACCATCAGAAGTACGGACTTCGCACGGGACGTCGTTAGCGGCCATGGATCTTTTTGGATAGTAAACTTTGGTTCTTTAGATTCTTTGATGAAGAAGAACGGGGAAGTTGGTTTCTCACAGACGGCGCCACCTGATTGTACCTGGAGATCAGGATCCGATGTGTCCGCATCGAGCGTGGATGAGCACGTTTGATGATGGAGAAAAAGGGGTGTACCTACAAAGGCACTCCAATGCCAAAGTCAGAAAGTGAGCAACGAGTGAGCAAGTACGAGATTTTGGGTCAAGATTTGAATACCCGACCATCTCAACAGGGTTTTTATACTGGTTCAAGTGGATGGTTATTGGCCCGAATTGTTATGCGCGGATAGCGGATTCCATAATAACCATTGACGGTTAGGAACTAGCCGTTGGGGCAAGGTCAGATCTGCTCGACTTGGTCCTTGGTCGGATGACCTTTGTCGAGCAGTCGGTTCTTAGGACTCCAAGCGTTGAAAAGTCATTGGGTTGTTGGGCCGTGAGATAGACAGGGTCCAATTCTGGTAATTGGGCCGGTCTGGCTATTGTGAGTCACGCGAGTCACGACATACCATCGCAAGAAGATTACTTATGTTCGCCATTGTGCAGCCGCCCATTTTCCTTTCCAAACATCGTGCAACCGCTACTGTGAAGAAGAATAACTTTCGTTCGCCACTGCACAAACGCCCCTATCAGTTCTTCTTCACGACGCCTTTATCCTTCATGACACCATTCACGACGCGACGAAGAAGAAGAAGAAGAACTCAGTCACTCCATTATCCAATCCAAACATCACAACAAAGAAGAAGAACTCAGTCACACCATTGTTGTCGACAAATAAGAACTCGGTATGTTTTTTGTTTCAAATATACGATTTTGATTTTCAAATTTACAAGATTTTTAGACTCTGTTAGTTATTTTTTGTTTCACGCCATAGTTTATTTTTAGACATGGTAAGTTAACATTAAAGCTTTTTTTTTCCTGTTGTGTTTGTGCATATATGCATTGCAATTGGCCTTGTGATTCGATTTTGTATGTGAAAACATTGCATTTTAAAAAAAGAAGAAGATGAACAATTGCATTTTTCTTCACTTTTTTTTTGCTTAAGTTGGTAATAAGCTTCAATGTTATTCACATGTGCATGGTTCATGAGCATTGTTGGTCTAGTGAAAATCTGGATTACCGATACTATTTTGATACATTAACCATACATTTGATTCTGGTTCTTTTTTAGGATTTTTAGATTCATTATTTATGAAGTTTGTTTTTCTTAGATATTGGTTTGTAATATTAGTATTAGTACCTTTATCCATGTGGTACTGTTTGTGCATGTATGTGTTCATGAAAAAAAACTTTTGTTAACTTATTCTTGTTTTACAACTAGTAAGACTTTTTATACTCCTTAATCATTACTATTAATTAAATATTATAAATATTGTTAGTTATTTATATATAGTAGTTTTTTAGAAGTTTCTTTTGTTGAGATGAGGAATGTTGTGTTCGTATGTTGATAATGTGGCAAAAGCAAAAGTTAGAAAATACATACAAGAAAAGTTACATGATCACGAAGAGAAAGTATGTCACTTGCTACCATTTATTTATGGGTAAATTTGTATGAAATTGAGTTTTCTATTTTTTAACTTTGGTTACATGGATATTTCAATTTTGGTAACATGAAATTCTGACTTTTGTGCTTCAACACACACGTACAAAAGTCATTGACAATTAATAGTCATTTGTCCAAAAGTCAATACAGTGGTCGTCTTTTGTTCACTTCATCGGGAACTTAATCAAACCATGACGAAACTTGTTACAATGTAACTTTATCTTTTATGTTCACTACATCCTATATACATAATTTGTTACAAAAGTAATTTCATATTTTATGTGGCTTTATATGAGTTTTTTCTTCAAAATTAGTGCTTTAAGGGTTCATCAATTGACATGTGACATTAAAAAAAAGGCTACATGGCTTCGACCCAATGTAAGTGTAGTGTAAATTATAATTATAAATTTAATTTTATCATATAAGTATTCACTACTAATGTCATTCATTTATAGACAAGGAAACAAACTAACTCTAATGATTGTGGGTACTATGTGATGAAAAATATGTTGGATATTGTCTCTGCACAGACAACCGATAATTGGACGACGGTAATAAAAATAACTTTACTATGTTAATTTTGCAACTTAATGTGAATTTTCAAAAATAACTCTATTATTATTTACGCGTTGTAGGTATTTAATGACCCAAAAGAATTAACAAAAGATGATTTGTATGATTTGCGACTCTGTTGGGCAACATGTTTCTTTGAGTCATATAAAGTTTAAGCTTTATATGGTGAGATATATAGAATTGTCTATATATATCTGATTTGAGTTTCTTGACTTTGGTGTTGTCTGTTGATGTTAATTGGTGTTATTATTTATTGTCAGCAAATTTGATTTTGGTGTTGTCTGCCGTAACTACAACTCATTTTCTTGTGGATTGCAAATTGGTAATTCAAGTGTGGGAAATGGTTGGATATTTTTGTATTTTTTTGTTGTTGTAGTAGTCCATCGTGTAAACCTCCTTATAATTTAGTACATTTGTGTGTATCCTATATTAGTACTTTTGTAAATCAATTATGGAATTTTGAAGAATATATATGTGTATACTAGATATTTGGTGCAATGAAATTAGATTGGTGAGAAAAATATGAAAATAGCGACCTAAATGTGGTCCATGTGATGTTTGGAAACTACGGTAAATAGCGACCTAAATATGGTCTGTATGATGTTGGAAAAATATGAAAAATTAGGTACCAAAAAAGTTACAGGAATCCACCTCGATTCTGCTAAAAAATAGTCAAATTTTTTAGAAATATAACAGTACTTTTTACATCGGTTATTAGCAAAACCAATGTAAAACACAACATTTCACATCGGACGCCCATCAAAATCGATGTAAAAAACCTCTCCAGATGCATTTGAAAATGATTTGCAATACATTTTACATCGGGTGACAGTGAAAATCGATGTAAAAACCTCCTGACGCGTTTTGAAAATGGTTTCACAATTGATATTTTATATCGGTTTCATGCTACAACCGAGGTAAATAACCATCCTTTTACATCGGATTTCATTTAAACCGATGTAAAAGCACCATTTATATATATATAAAAAATCACAATTATATATTTTTTTCACATCAGACTTAAAAAGTTAACCGATGTTGTTGGTTTATATTTTACATCGGACCATAACCCGATATAAAATATCTTTGATTTACTACATCGTCTGACTTTACATTAGACTCAAATCCGATGTAAAAAATTACTTTTGCCCGATGTAAAAAATCATTTTTTCATTGGTATTTTCTAATACATGTAAAAAAAAAATTTCCTTACACTTTATTCTCAATTGGAGTAGCTCTCATGTATTATACATTCAAATATATGACATTTTTAACTTTAGAAAACGTGGTTTACAAAAATTCTATAACCATTTATTTAAAATATTTAAATCTTTTATCACTTGAATATTTAAAATATATGACATTTTTAACTTTAGAAAACGTGTTTATTTACAAAAATTCTATAACCATTTATTTAAAATATGTAAATCTTTTATCACTTGAATATTTAAACCATTTATTTGACCAAATTAATTATTGCATTTTGTGTTGAATGTTTGGAGAAATTTGTTCCGAACCCAATGAAGAAAATGATTGCTCTATTACCTAAAATAATAAAGTCGTAATGTATCAAACTTATTGCATATTTTATTATTTTCAAAATAAAAAATGTTACCCCCTCAGGTCTTATATATAAATAAATTTTATAAAAAAAAAATTGAATTCATTTAAATTTTATATTCTTTCTAATTCTACTCCTACTTTTTATTTTAGAAATCGTTAAAAATATAAAAATATAAAAATATATTTAAAATATAATATTTAATATAATAAATATAATTGACTTTTACTTATATTTTTAAGATCTTAAGTTTTTGTTTTATAAATTTGTTTATCGGATCGGAAGGAGTACCTTTCTTTCAATTTCTCTCCAATTCACCTAAGATTTTTCCTTTAAATACACACATGTGAAAATTACAACTTTCATTCTACAATAACTCTCAACAACAGTTACATTATTCTTGTTCTTTTGAGCATTAACAACAATTACAATTCTTCTATCTTTGGTCTCCATCATGATGTTCATATTTCGTTTGTTCATCATTTCATTTTTGTTTCTCGCATTAAGAGTTGAGAAGGTTAATGCTCAACTATTTTATAAAAAAGTCGGAAACAAACTCTTACCTTACTCGGAAATATTTGTTGATCCAACAGGACATGGAAATTTTACTACCATTCAATCAGCAATCAATTCAATTCCGCCCAATAATAAACAATGGACGGCTATTAGGGTTAAGACCGGCACCTATAGGTACGATTTTAATTGATAATACTAACAATCCAATAAATTTAAGGATTAATAGTCATTTATCCTGAAATATAGGCGAGTTTTGTTTTTCCCTTTTTAAAAAATAATTTTTGATTATCTCCTAAACCCGTAAAAATCAAGGATAAATAAAAAAAAAAAATTTTACAGGAATAATTTTTCCACATGGACAAAGATTTAGAACTTTAAAATTAAAGGGGATAATCAAAAATTATTTTTTTAAATGATAAATTAAAACACCTTATATTATAGGGATAAATAACTATTAATCCTAAATTTAAAGAATAATTTTATTTGTAACTGACAGAAAATATTTATAGTGTTCAATCTCATTATATAATTATTATTATTATTATGAAATATATTTTTGTGTTTATTTCAGAGAAAAAGTAGTTATTCCAGAAGATAAACCTTATATCTTATTGAAAGGATCGGGAAAGAATAAAACTTTGGTTGAATGGGATGGCCATTTAGACTTAAGAATTCCTACTTTTTCATCATTGGCTGACAATATTGTTGTCAAAGCTATAAGTTTTAGGGTAAGAAATAATTTGACGAAATTTCTATTAAATTATTATTTTTTAATTGAACTTTTGATTTTTTTAATTAATTGCTTATATATATATATATATATATATATATATATATATATATATATATATATATATATATATATATATATATATATATATATATATATATATATATATATATATATATATATATATATATATATATATATATATTCTTATTTTCTATTATTTGTTTGACCAAATTATTGCATTTTGTCTTCAATGTTTGGGGAAGTTCGTTCCCAATCCAATAAAACAATATTTTATCGTATTTGGTAAGAAAATACAATATTTGCAGGTCAAAGTTAAAGTATATTTTCAACGAAATAGGAAGGTTTTAATATGAATCTGTTCTAAAAATGAACATTATTATTTTAATTAAGTTTTAACAGTATATTGTAGTAAATTTTTTGTTTAAAAAGGATGAAGATTTATTTGAAACATTTTTAAAAATTCATATTAAATTGACCCGCAAAATATATGTCTCTAATTGATAAATAATAAATCTTAATATACGAAAAAATTGAAAGAAATATTTTTATTCAATAAAACAACAATATTTATATATTTTAGACTTTGGTAACAATTACAGTGTAACTGGATATACTTGGTGACTGAGCTACGAGTTCAGGAATTTTTTTTTAGAATAACATACTTTAATAAAACAAATACCAAAATAACATGGATTTGAAAAAAATTACCAAAGTGA
This sequence comes from Lathyrus aphaca, assembly GCA_963966055.1. Lineage (NCBI taxonomy): Eukaryota > Viridiplantae > Streptophyta > Magnoliopsida > Fabales > Fabaceae > Lathyrus > Lathyrus aphaca. The sequence continues at coordinate 345,172,648 of OZ014519.1, read as the reverse complement.
CATACTTTGCATGCATGTTCGCCAATTGAATGGGCGACTGGTAACAATTTGTCAACGAATTCGCCAATCCAATTGGCTAACATGTTGTATTTTTAAAGCAATTCGCCATATGGATTGGCGAACATGTTGTAAAAATACAACATGTTCGCCAATCCATATGGCGAATTGCTTTAAAAATACAACATGTTAGCCAATTGGATTGGCGAATGTGCATTCTTTAGCCAATTGGATTGGCGAACATGCATGCAAAGTTCGTCACTTTGGTAATTTTTTCTAAATCCATGTTATTTTGGTATTTGTTTTATTAAAATATGTTATTCTAAAAAAAAATTCCGAGTTCATCCTAGGCCAAACATTTTTTAAATAGAATCTTTTTTAAAAAACAAAAAATATTTAGTTAAAAGACTAGGTCATCTGTAAAAAATAAAAAATTTATTATTATTAGGGTAATGCTTTCTTAGGGACAAATTTATTATTATTATTATTATTATTATTATTATTATTATTATTATTATTATTATTATTATTATTATTATTATAATTACTAAATAAAGAAATATTGCCTAAAAAATTGTACTTCGATAATAATTAAAGTATAAAATTAACTTTTAAAATTATTTTTTCAATACAAATTTTCTATAAATAGATTTGTTAACTTGTGCCTCAAGACAAAAAATTATTATTATTATTATTATTTTGTATTTTAAATTAAATATAAATAAGGATTAAATATAAACAAAGATTAATATTTTAAATAATTATGAAAATAATTTTAAAAAAATCTTATGAAAAAGATCATAAATTAATTTTATAATTTCTCAAAAAAATAAAAAAATCTCACAAAATTTTTGTTGAGTTTATACTAAGTTCAAATAAAATAAAATTTTATTTAGATTAATAGTCTTGGAAAAAGCTCGATTCAAACTAAAAATAAATATTTGACGGATTATATCTCATGTTTATTTTTTAAATTTTTTAATAGGTTAAACTTAGACTTATCTACATAATTCCGTCTATTTCCACCTACCTCTATTTATAATTAATATTTCCTTATTTTTGAGTTATTGAATTAATAATTTTTTTTCCTTATTTTACGGTATAACTAATATTTCTGAAAACGTTCAAATTTTAATAGTTTTTTTTATTATATTTATTAATTTTTGTAATTGAGTTATAATTTTGTTGTAATGTGGAGCAGAACTCATACAACAACCCAATAAATAACAATCCTAAGTTACCTGCTATAGCTGCAATGGTAAGTGGTGACAAAACCTATTTTTTCAGAGTTGGTTTTTATGGTTATCAAGACACTTTGTATGACTCAAAAGGAAGACATTACTACAAGCTTTGTACCATACAAGGTGCTGTGGATTTTATCTTTGGTGCAGGACAATCTTTTTTTGAGGTAACTACTTTTTTTGAAAATTTTAATAAATAATTTGAATTTTTTTTAGCATGTTTCATTTTCAATTTTTATTTGGTTCAAGTTTTCAATTCTGATTTGGTTTATTTGTCAATTAGTTTGATTTTAAAACTGTTCGTGTAATATCATTCAGTTCATTAATTAAATATAACAGTTCAATTATTTTAATTTTAGTTTGATTTTGTTTGATAGTTAGTTTCTGATTATACACATAATATAAGATATTGTAGAATGGTGTTTTAATGTGTGGTACTTTTGTTAATTGAATATTGTAGAGGTGTTCCATAAATGTTATTGGTGATGGTTATATAACAGCACAAGGTAGAGAAAGTCCAAATGATCCAAATGGATTTGTTTTCAAAGATTCACACGTGTTTGGAAATGCTACAACTTATTTGGGAAGAGCTTGGAGACAATATGCAAGAGTCTTATTTTACAACACTAACTTGACCAATGTTATACAACCTTTGGGTTGGGATTCATGGAATTTTTCTACTCATGAGTAAGTTCTCTACATTTTTATCACCTCACATACAAATAAATTAAGTTTTTTTTTTTTTTTTCTCTTTAAGATGTATTTTAGTTTATCTACTTGGAATTCATGTTTTGAAATAAAATTTTGCAGGAATTTAATAACATTTGCAGAGTATGGGAATTTTGGACCTAGTGCTGATACATCAAAACGAGTGGGTTGGGTTAATAAACTTGATAAAGCAACCATTGAGAATATGGCAAGTGTGAACTTCATTGACAACAAGAAAGAATGGATTTATAATCATCCCTACTAAAAACTTATTTGGAAGTGTTTTTAAGCTGTAAAAGGACTTTAGTATATGCTATCTACTATATTATTATTAATTTAGTTACTATGGACTTTTGTTGTAAAATGTTTTACACTAATTTATCACAATCATTCTTTCATAGATGTTAGTTTAGGTTTTAGAGGGAGTTGAAATAAAATCAAATATTTGTAAAAAAATAAAAATTATTATTATTATTATTATTATTATTATTATTTTTAATCAAGGGATATAATTAAACGAGTACCAAAGGTATACTCCACCTGAGTACAAAAAGTGAGAGCCGAGATTAAACTCGCCAAAAAAAAAAAGATATTACTAATTAAATTGCACTAGGACAAAAAGAATCAGGGGTCCTTATCAAAATCGTACAAGTTGCAATTGGGATGAATAATTTCCCCTATTAAAGACCATTTCCAAATAGAAGTCTTAATCTTCCACACTATATCAAGAATGTTCCACTTTGAATAAAAAAAAATGATGTTGTTTCTAACCAACCAAATGTTCCAAACAATCGTCAACCACACTATCCCTTCCTACCTTCCGCTACTTTTTCGGATTTGAAAAAAACGTGCCACGCCGAAAAAATCTCCTTAATATTAAATATCGCCTCCTCCTTAAAATCCAACCAAGCCGATATATCCTTCCAAACTAATCTAGCAACAAAGCAATTCAACAAAAAATGATCAATATTCTCTAAATCCTCTGTATAAAACGGACAAGCTAAATCATTTGCAACCGCAGAGACACCTCTACAAGACAACATTATTTTTGTAGGTAATCTATTAAAAAAAACTTCGTCAATCGAACACTTTGATTTTATGCGGTACCACGAATTTCCATAGCTTTACAAAAACCCCATCAAACTGATTTGAAGGACCAAACGAAAAATAATTAGAAATTAACCAATATTAAGATTGTACCAAGAAACTACCATTCGTCTCACACTTCCAAGACACCAAATCTTTCCCGTAAACTAACAGTCGAAACAAAGCTAAATACCGCGACATATCCCTCTTTTCTACTACTAACACAGAAACCGAAGCTGGCCCTGCAGCTGGACCAGAATCTGAAACTGCAACCATCCCAGGTGAAGAAATTGCAGCCAAACCCATAGTGTTCCCTACTGAAGTTGACACATCTGCATATGTAATACCCATATATAAAATACATACATCAAAGAATATTTTTCATATATAAGTTTAAGTTTGGTACTGAAATACAAATAAGTTCTTAGTACAACACATTGTAAAATTTTAGCCATCTAAATACATAAGGTACTACAACAAAAGGCTAACAATAATACAAGATGTCAAAATAAAAGAAATCTAAGAACTAGATCCGAAGATCTCAAAATATCCACTTCAGAAGCAAAAGCCATCGAGAAGTAAGGATAATCAAACCGCTTTATCCTTACCCTTCGCGGAACCTAAAGTACCTAAAAAATATATCAACAACATGGGGTGAGATAAAAACATCGTGAGTTCCCTATCTTAGAATTCCCTATCTTTGGTCAATCTCTACAAGGAACCAAAACAAGATGGAAAAGTCCATACAACGCTCTCAACACCTTACGTGGAACTCAGTGGAATACCCATCGTAAGGGTTATCGGCAAGGCTTCCCGTGGGAGATTAATATGTTGTAGGTCCTATGACCAATGTTGATTCATGTTGATGAGTTGTTCAAGTTGTTATGTTGATAAGTTGTTGATTATGTTGTTGTTGTATTCCATCCATAGTTGCATACGTGTGCATATTTCAAGTTAGAACGTATGCTCGATTCAAGTTGGCCTGGATTGGAAAATAAGTTGATGATGCCTTGATAACTTTACAATGTTTTAAGTTGGGAGTTTACTCCAAATGGTTCCACATGCATATAAGTTGAGTCGGATTGAGTTGTATATGATTTAAGTTAGTTGTTGGATGTAAGTTGTATGTTGATGTTGCTTGTTATGTGAGGTGGTGTGATTATATGATTGTCTTGTTTACATATTGATTATCGTATCCTGTTTATGTTATTCGACATCTCACCCCTTCTATTTGAATGTTACCCTTTGTTGGTAACGTGCAGGGAACAAAGAGTCCAATACCTAGTAGCTTCAAGTTGGTGCTTGTCGCTCTGATACGTAACACTTCGGGGGGATGAACGCATGTTTTATCTTTGTGATTTTGTTTAAGTTTATGAACTAGTTTTAAGTTGTTTTATGTTGAAAAACCAAGTTAAGATTATTTTGATGTTGGTTCATTTGAAGTTGAATTAAAGTTGAAACTTGTTGATCCGCTGCGTTGTTTTTCAAAGTAATTATATTAATGAAGTTGATATTTGGTTTTAAAGTTGGAAAATGTGATATCCCATATTTATTGATGAAATTTTATAAATTTGATTTAATTTATAAAGTCGGGAAGAAATGGGGTGTTACATTAGTGGTATCAGAGCAAGTCGGTCTGTCTGACCAGGTGTCGAGTCGTAGTTGTCTAACGACTGAGTATTGTTATGTGGTTCTAAATTTTGTTGCGTTGTAGTGTTAAGTTGAGATGGCTGGAAGAAACGATGTTGTGATGGTTGCTGCAATGCCAGCAATGGCTCAGGTTGTGCAAAACTTTGTCGAAGTTTTACATGCACCATGATGCAACGACGGTTGAATTTTCAAAGTGCATCAAGTTTGAGAACAGGTTGCACTCTGAGATTAAGAAGGTTGTGGGATATCATAAGATTCGTGTTTTTGCTGATATGGTGGATAGTTGCAGAATCTTCGAGGAAGATAACAATGCTCACTACAAGATTGTTACTGATCAGAGGGGAAAGAACCAACAAAACCGTGGCAATCCGTATGATACTTCAGCTGGTAAGGGTAAGCAGAAAGTTATTTCGGGTCAGAGAACTAGTGGGGGAGATGCTCCTGCTGGTATTGTTTGTTTTAAGTGTGGACAAGCTGGACACAAGATTAATGTGTGCACTGCTGAAGTGAAACACTGTTTCCGTTATGGAAAAGTTAGGCACGCGATATCTGATTGCACACACAAAGAGATGATATGTTTTAACTGCGGTGAAGAAGGGCATATTGGTAGTCAGTGCCAGAAGCTGAAGAAAGCAAAGTCAAAAGGAAAAATGTTCGCTTTGGCTGGGACTCAGATATCTAATGAGGACAATCTTGTGAGAAGTACTTGTTTCATTAATAGTATTCCTTTAGTTACTATTATTGACACGGGTGCTAGCCATTGTTTTATTGTTGCAGATTGTGTTAAGAAGTTGAGTCTTAAGTTGTCTGAGATGAAAGGGGAAATGATCGTCGAAATTCTGGATAAGGGTTCAATGATTACTTCTCTAGTGTGTTTATGTTGTCAGTTGTCTATCTTTGATAGATACTTTTATGTTGATCTAGTGTGTTTGTTGTTGACTGGGATGGATGTAATCCTAGGTATGAACTGGTTAGAGTGTAATTATGTTCATATAAATTTTTTTCGTAAGTCGGTGAGGTTTTCTACCCCAGAAGAAGAAGGAGTTGGACTGTTGTCGTTTAGAGAGTTGCATAAGTTAATGAAGGAGGAAGCCCAAATGTTTTCGTTGATGGAATCGTTGTCAGTAGAGGGTAAATATAAGATTTAAGAGTTGCAAGTAATGAAGGAGTTTCCTGAAGTTTTCCCTGATGAAATTCCTGATGTGCCGCCTGGACTTGTTTCTATGGTACCGTACATGATGTCTGCATATGAGTTGGCTAAATTAAAGAGCTGTTGGAAGAGTTGCTTGAGAAAAAGTTTGTGAGACCAAGTGTATTTCCGTGGGGAGCTCCAGTGTTGCTAGTTAAGAAGAAATATGTAATTATGAGTCTCTGTGTGGAATATAAGAAGTTGAACAAAGTGACGATTAAGAACAAGTATTTGTTACCCATAATAGATGATTTGATGGATCAATTGGTAGGTGCTCGCATGTTTAGCAAGATAGATTTGAGATCAGGCTATCATCAGATTAAGGTGAAAGATGAAGATATTTAGAAGACGGCGTTCAGAACACGGTATAGACATTACGAGTATTTTGTGATGCCTTTCGGTGTGACTAATGCGCCGGGAGTATTCATGTAGTACATGAATTGTATTTTTCATACTTATCTGAATCGTTTTGTGGTTGTATTTATAGATGATATCCTGGTTTATTCTAAGTCGGAAGAGGAACATGCAAAACATTTGAGAACAGTGTTGGAGATTTTAAAGGAGAAGACGTTGTATGTGAAGTTGTCTAAGTGTGAATTTTGGTTGAAGGAAGTCAGTTTCCTTGGTCATGTGCTATCAAGAAGTGGTATTGTTGTAGATCCTTCTAAGATAGATGATGTGTTGCAGTGGAAAACTCCAAAGTCAGCTACTAAGATTAGAAGTTTCTTGGGATTGGCCGGTTATTACCGAAGGTTCATTGAATGATTTTCTAAGTTGGCACTTCCACTGACTCGGTTAACTTGCAAGAGTAGAGCGTTTGTGTTGGATGTCCAGTGTGAAGAAAGCTTTCCAGAGTTGAAAAAGAGGTTGATGTCGGCTCTAGTGTTGACTTTACCAAATTCAGAGGAACCGTTTGTGGTGTATTGCGATGCTTCATTGATGGGTTTAGGAGGTGTTCTTATGCAGAATGGTAAAGTAATTGCTTATGCGTTGAGACAGTTGGGGGTTCATGAAAAGAACTATCCTACGCATGATTTGGAACTTGCCGCAGTTGTTTTTGTATTAAAGATCTAGAGGAATTATCTTTATGGGTCTAGATTTTAAGTGTTTAGTGACCATAAGAGTTTGAAGTATTTGTTTGATCATAAAAAGTTGAATATGAGGCAGAGAAGATGGTTGGAACTGTTGAAAGATTATGATTTTGGTTTGAATTACCATCCGGGTTAAGCTAATGTTGTGGCAGATGCCTTAAGTCAGAAGATGTTGCATATGCCGACGATGATGGTTAAAGAGTTGGAGTTGATTGAGCAGTTTTGAGATATGAGTTTAGTTTGCAAAGTGACGACGAAGAGTGTCATGTTGGGTATGCTGAAGATTAATAATGATTTTCTGGACAATATTAGAGAAGCTCAGAAGTTGGATGCGAAACTAGTAGATATAATAGTTGATTCTGGTGAATCTGAGAAGAATGGAATTAAGATGGATGCACATGGTGTTTTGAGATTTCATGATCGGATTTGTATTCCTGACAATGAAGATATGAAGAAGATGATTCTTGAGGAAAGTCATAGAAGTAATTTGAGTATTCATCCAGGAGCAACTAAGATGTATCAGGACTTGAAGAAGTTGTTTTGGTGGCCTGGGATGAAGAATGATGTAGCACGTTTTGTGTATGCTTGATTGGTTTGTCAAAAGTCAAAAGTTGAACATTAGAAGGTTGTTGGTATGATGCAACAGTTGGAAATTCCAGAATGGAAATGGGATAACATTTCTATGGACTTTGTAATGGGTTTGCCTAATACTCCAAGAGGACATGATTCAATTTGGGTGACTGTTTATAGGCTTACTAAGTCGACTCATTTTATTCCTATTAACATCAATTTTCCAGTAGCAAAGTTGGCTGAGATTTATATTAGAGTAATTGTAAAGTTGCATGGTGTTCCTTTGTGTATTATGTCAATTCGAGATCCGAGGTTTACTTCCGAGTTCTGGAAGAGTCTGCAAGAAGCATTGGGTTCTAAGTTGAGGTTGAGTTCAACGTATCATCCTCATACAGATGGTCGAACTGAGAGAATAATTCAGTCGTTGGAGGATCTGTTGAGAGATTGTGTACTTGAGCAGGGAGGTTCGTGGGATACTTATCTTCCATTGATTAAGTTCATGTATAATAACAGTTATCATTCTAGTATCAGAATGGCACCTTTTGAGGTGTTGAATGGTTAGAGATGTAGGACTATGATGTGTTGGTATGAATCTTGAGAGAGTGTAGTGCTTGGACCAGAGATAGTTCGAGAGATTACCGAGAAGGTAAAGTTGATTCGAGAGAAGATGAAGGCTTCTCAAAGTCGGCGGAAAAGTTATCATGATAAGCGAAGGAAAGATTTATAATTTCAAGTTGGTGATCTTGTATTTTTGAGAGTTACGTCTATGACAGGTGTTAGGAGAGCGTTGAAATCTAAGAAGCTTACTCCTCGTTTTATTGGTCCGTATCAGATTTCGAATAGAGTTGGAAATGTTACTTATAGAGTGGCTCTACCGCTAAACTTGTCGAATTTGCATGATGTGTTTCATGTGTCACAACTCCAGAAGTATATTTCAGATCCTTCTCATGTGGTTAACATTGATGATGTGCAAGTACGGGATAATCTCACGGTGGAGACTATGCCGATACGAGTTGAGTGTCGTGAAATGAATACTTTAAGAGGCAAAGAGATTGCTTTGGTGAAAGTTGTTTGGTTGGGGGCTTCCAGGGAAAGTATAATTTGGGAGTTGGAAAGCAAGATGCAGGAATCATATCTTGAGTTGTTTGAGAGAAGTAAGATTTTCGAGGACGAAAATGTTCTAAGTGGGGGAGAGTTGTAACGCCCGTATTTAATTAATTAATTAAATTAAATATTATTGCGTATCTTTCCCGATTGTTAGTTGTTGTGTATTGTTTTATCATTTGAGTCGTTAAATCGTTTAAGTCGTTGAGTTGATTTTTTGTTGCGGTTTAAGTTGTTTAAGTTGATTTAGTCGGATTAATTAATTAAGTCGAATAGTAAAATAAGTGTAATTAGTATAATATTTAATTGGGCTTAGTTTTGTGGTGTAAGAGTAATAAGTTGGGGGTGCTAAGTTAGACCCATTAGTAATTAGGTTGATTAGTGAGAGTTTAGTAAAAACCAGTTGAAAACCTAATTAGATGGAATAATCAGAATTTTGTAAGAGAAGGAAGAACAAGTCTTAGAGGGAGATCAAGAAGAGGCTAGGTTGAAGATTTTCATGGGAATTTTTGCGGTGAATTCAAGCTGCCTTCAATCCAAGGTAAGGGTGGGGTTCGAATTCCATAACCGGGACTAGATGATCGTATGTAGGTTGGGATTCTCGTGTAATTTCATTGTTGTGTTTTGATAAGATTTGTTATTGTCGATTTCGTGTTGATATTTGATGAATAAGCATGTTATTCTTGTTATCTTACTGATATAATCATTGTTGTATTATGTTATTTGTGTTGTTATTGGACTGTTGTTGCAGAATTAGTGTAGAAGGAGTTAGGGTTCGAAAAATAGATCATAGAATTGGATAGATGAACATATATAGAAGTTTTGAGAGTAAAATCAATGTAGAAACCCAATTAAGATTGAACAGAATGATGAAGTTGTGAGAAATCGTAGCAGAGTTGGAATTAGAGGCATTATGGTCATTTGCGTAACAGATTTGGTGTTACGCGTATCAGGTAAGGCAATACACATAACAAGACCCTTATACGCAGGTCATACTGTAACACAGTGGGAGAACTGACTTTAGTTAAATGTTGCAGATAACAAGAGTCGCCACCGACTTTTATTTTATCCAAAAGGAAATGACATAAAAGAACAGGAAAGACCTTAAAAAGATTGAGTACGGGGGGTAGGTTATACAAAGGGAAGGTGTTAACACCCTTTATATCCATGGTTATCCATGGGCTCTTAGTTACTTAGCTCACTTTAAATTGTTTTGAGAAAGGTGTAGTGTGTGATTAAAAATTTTCTTAAGTACTTTATAATGATCCTCGTATGGATGTATATAAAGACTTTGTTTTGAAATGTGAAGTGTAAAATGTATTTTGAAAAGGTGAGCAAGTACTTAAGAGGAACCTACCCTATATTAAGTCTTTACTGTTCTTATATGTTCTTTCAATGGTAAGACTATCCCTATTATTAAGGAATAGGTAGTCATTACCTTGGATGTGATAAGGGACATGTGAAGGGACATCTGAATTTAGGCAACTGCAAGGTGTCTTTAGCAATTCATAGGGACTTATCATCTTTTATTCGAAGGGACAAGATCATTTATCATAGGCAACCTCGAAGGGACTTGATCTTATAAACTTAAAGGGACTTGATGATATTTATGAAGGGACTTTGCTTAAGACACCTTACTTGACCTTAGAAATAGGCAACATGAGAGGTAACCTTAGAAAGTGTAGGATGGCGATCAAAAATCGACTTACGTGTGTGAATGTTTATATTCAAGTATTTATCTTATTTAATTAGTTTTCTAAATTATTTTAATTACACATAGTTATACACACACTAAAATTACTAACCATGGCAATAAGAATATTTATAAAAATAAAATAGAGACAAAAAATAAATCTACGACTATTACATGGCTTTCACAATTACATAATAATAGAAACAATAATGATAAATATAATGAATAAACAATAATTTAAAGGTTAGTGATAATGAGATAATAATAATAATAAAAGGGGTTAGTGAAAATATAAAGAAAGTAAAATTTAAGAGAACATTTTTTTTAAGTTAAATAAACATTTAGAAAATTATTTAGAAGAAAATAGAACAATTAATAATAATAATAAACAAATACTAATTATTTACAACAAAACATGATTAATTATTAAATTATGGTTTATAACAAAATTAAATTAAATATTAAAGTTAATAAAAATTAGGATTCTGAAAAAAAAAATTAGGGTTTATATTTTATTTAAGAAAAATTAGGGTTTAGATATTTTAAACAATTAATATAAATTTACATAAATTATTTACAAATTATAAACAATAAAACTATAGATACAATTATTTACTAAAAAAACATATTATGATATTTGTAAAAAATATAATTTTGGATTAATATTTTAATTGAGTTTTTTAACTTAAATAAAACAAATTAGTTAATTGGTTAATAATATATATAATTAAATAATTAATAAAAATAAAAGAAAACAAGTTCTAAAAAGATTGGGGAGGCCTGGATTTGAACCCAGGACCTCCCCATTACCAGCAAGGAGATGAACCACTGGGCTGCGCCTGCGTAGCTGATGGGGAATGGATCCAAGCCCTTATATGATAAACCTAAAAAATATGAAAATAAATGAACAAAAAGGAAAAACCTGGGAATCGAACCCAGGTCTTGAACGTTACCAGCACCTACTATAACCACCAGACCAAGCAGATTAGTTGAAACAAATCTAAAAATATTAAATCAATTTTTCAAATTTCCAGATGGCGCCAAGGAGGTCATCTTCTTCCTTGAGACCTGCAAAATTACCTGCGAAAATTGCTATGAGTTTTCTTGCGAATTCAGTTTCGCAGGCTTTCCTATGTTTCTTCAATCATCACTAAACCTGTAAAATTTTGACAAATTGAATACACCATATTGTTGCCCACATCAAACACAGTTCATTTAGGTGATTATAATTCATTTATATTTGTTAAAACGTAAAGCCCTAATTTTAGCTTTAAACCCTAATAATGGCAGAATTCGTTTTAGGCAACGAAACTTCAATCAATTAGTCCAGATATGATCTAAAGCTTATCACAAACAAGAAAACAACATCAAAAATCATTAGTAATGCGTGGATATTAGAAATCGAAAACTTAAAAAATTAAGAACAAAGTGGATTCGGGTTCCATGATTTAGGAGGTTTCTGATGAATGTGATGATCTCAATGCACTCTAAATGTTTCTAGGAAACTATTTCCACCATCATTTGACCTTGTAACTACCTTAAACTTGCAAACCGAATGTGAGTTTTCTTGAGATTTTTTGAAATTTGGTTCTTGCTCTTGGAGGCTAATTTCCGTGTCCTTGTGTTTGCTTCATGTTATACATATATAGTATGACCTAACTAGGTCAAAAAATCATATCATACTTTGGACTTGTGGATCATTTGAGATTGAAAAAGATATGCTTCCAAAATATTGAAATTTTTTGATATATCCTTGCTATTTTTGGTTGATCTGATTTTCCATGATCTCAATCACTTTAAATTGATCTTTATGACTTTCTAGAACCAAAATCCTATCAAATATTGAAATTTTTATATTTTATTTTGATTTAAAATGATTTTTAATGTATAAAATCATAATAAATAAAATAAAATGAATAAAAATTTGAATAAATGATTTTTAATTCGTGCATGATGTCATGGAAGTGTTTGGGTCACAAAAATGCAAGCCCATTTGGAGAAATTTGGTTCTAAGGTCCCATTTGCTTCAAAAACCTCTCAAAAATTTCCCAACTTTGCAAAATCATAAGTCCCTCAATTTTAAGGCTATGAAGGTGTTCTTGGACATTTTGGAAATATTAGGGAGTTCTCTAACAAATATCTTTGGTCTCATATCCATATCTTTTACCATTCTCAAGTTATGCTCTTTGGAAGATGTTGACTTTTTGTTGACTTTTAAAATGACCTATAATGTCTTAGCTCATACCTTCCAAATGAAGCATTTTTGGGATTGGCTTGTGAGACACAAAATTGTAGAGAATTCAATTTCCTTCAAAATGAACTTTGGATGGAAAATTTTTGATGAAGCATGTGAAAGTTATGGCTGGTCAAAGTTCAGTTGACTTTTCCTGTGAAAACCCTAATTTAGAAACTCCTGATTCTTGATGATCTGAAATCTCCTTGATGAATCATGATCAACCCTTGATCAAATGATGAATTTTACTTCATAAACTTGATGTTGGCAAAAAATCATGAAGGTTGACTTTGGTTTGACCACATTTGACCTCAGTTTGACTTTTTAAATACTTTGATTGATTTTTGCATATCTGATCATCTGACTGAGCAAACCTTTTGGGAAAGTCTTGAAACTTGACATGGGGATTCTTAAAGACATATAGGATGCTATGAAGCTCACTTTAAGCCTTGGAAGTCCATTTAGCCTGATGAAATCCAAAACCTTAGTTTAGGATGCATTACTTAAGAGGATGCATTGTCTGAGGGGATTGTCAAACTTTCTGACTAATTGTGAACCTTGTGAACCTCTTGGGATACCTTGTGAATCTTGTGAAACTTGTGAACCTCTTGGGACACCTTAGTACACAATGTTTTGTCTAGGTGAGGGCAAATTTTGGGGTACAACTCATACGCGTAACCTTCAAGGTAAATACGCGTATCAAGGTGGCTATACGCGTATGGACAGGGCATGTGCAGAAAAATGCAATTTTTAGCGATTCGACCTGTTTTTGCATCCGTCTCGAGTTGGATTGATCTTAGACTTAAAGTAGAGATGTGTAACACCCCAAAATTTTCCCTCTTATTTATCACCGATTCTGAGTAGCTTATGCTTTGTTTTCGTGTCATCCTGCATATTTGTCCATACATTGCATAGTAAAAAATATAGAGAGCATACATCATTGGTCGAGGCGTGGGGCATGTGATCAAGGGTTATTTGGAAAGCATCGGGTCTCAGAAGGAAAATAATCTCAGAAAATATGACCAAGACTGGATGTCCAAGGTTTCCCACCAAAAAGAAGAAAAATTCAAGTTTGAGTTGAAGTAACCGGTTACCTCATAGGTAGTAATCGGTTACCTGTTGAAATTTGAAGGAAAAAGGCCAATTTTTGTACTAGTGATCGGTTACCTCATAGGTAGTAACGGTTACTTCGTACAAAAATTCAAAAAATCAGTTGGTTACTTCCACCACCCTCCATTTTTACTTTGCCTTGTAATTTCCACCAAATTCTAGAACATTCCACACCCTTCCAAAGGAATATTCCCAGAATATGATAAGGAATATTCCAAGAATATGCCATGGAATATTCTAGGAATATTCCCAACCAACCCTTAGCTTAGGATTCGGGCCTAGTGTCCAAACCTCGCGCCTAACCTAAACCTAACTCCAAAGCTAATTCCTATATAAACCTTGTTCATCAAGCCAAAAAGAGATTTTCCACATTTCACAAATTTCACCATTCTCACAATCTCAATTCTCTCATTTCTCTCCATTTTCCAAACTCACACCAAAGCTTCATCATCAAGATTCTTCAAGTTTTACATTGAAGCTTGAAGAATCGGAAGCTAAGCCTCCACCATTTTCATCAATTCAGCGAATTATCGAAGGAGTTGCTACGATTGCGGTGTTTATTTCACCATTCAAAAGCATTTTCAGATATTTCTCACCAATCGCATTTATTTTGCGTATTCACGGATCGATGCTTCGGATCTCCGGTTTTCTCTATTTTCGCGTATTGCTCGACATTGCAACAATTGCCAAAGCAAGCCTCTGCTTTGTAAGTTGGTGAATATGTAATCACTTCTCATTTTAACTTATTTCTCTTCATCTCGCTTCACATGTTCTTAGTGTATTCTTGCTTTTTTGATACTTTGATTGGTTTGATCATTAGGAGCTAGAATCGTAGGGTGATTGTATTGTTAATAGGTGTTAGAATGTTGCGTCTAGGTGTAATTTTTGTGCTTAGTCGATAAGTATTAGAATAAAGCTTATTTGAATAAGTTGCTACTGGTTTTTGCATGAAAATGCAAAATTTTTTATTCTGGTTGCAGAGTAATCGGTTACCTCATAGGTAGTAACCGATAACCAGTGCTAAAATTGCAGAAAATTCCAGTTTTTGAACTGGTAACTGGTTACTACATAGGTAGTAACTATGTAGTAACCGGTTACCACTAAACCAGAATGAAAAATTCTTGCTTTTTCTTGCATTTTTGATATCCATTTCCCTTCCAATCATCATGGATCTTTAGGATGTGATTTTAAGGAGTTTTTAGAGGCAGGTGTGTGTAGTTTTGATAACTTTCGACATGTTTTTCGTTAGGTTCCGATTTTTGACATAAATGTTGCATATGTGTTCATAGCTTGTTGTGAATGTTGTTTTCATGATTTAGCATCATCAATAGCATGTTAATAAGTGTTCATGATTCGGTTTTGCATTGTATTTGTGATTCATGAATGTTTTGGTCGTTTATACGCATAATCAGGATGTTGCACATTGTTTGAAAATTGCATGATCCACATAGCTTACACTCATTGTTGATTGTTTATGTGTTGCATTCCATTGTTGACGATCCATTTCAGGTTGTTGCATTAGGATGCATGATCATTTCATTTATTGTTTGCATTAAAACTTCATTTTTGCATTTGAAAAATAATTGAAAATCTATCATATTTCACTGCTGCATTTGAAACAGAAGTTGTAAAAGACATGTTGCATTATTCTGTTTTGGTATTTTTACACCTATTTTCATGCTATTTGGTAGCTGTAATAGACTGTTTGCCTTGTTAATTGCATTTAGTGACTGATTGAGTGCTAGAGAGTTATAATAGCTACTAACTTTAGGCTTTGCTTAACGTTTAAGTGTCCTTAGGCTTATGATGGAGTATAGTTTAGGTCATAATTGTGGTAGGATATGTTTGGTACTTGATTACCATTTTTCTTTTATCATTTTGGCCTTATTTTACTAACCTTTGTTTTGTAGGGGGTTATGGTAAGCCATGTGTGTCAGAGGGTATCCTACATACACCTTCTTCCTTATCCTTTTACATTTCAACTTGTGTTTGCGATAAGCATTCCATGCTTCGTCGGCATTTCACTTTGTTCATTCCCCTTGAGAGTTGAAATCATATTCAATTCATTGAAGTGAGTTGTAACTTGCTTCCTTTTTATTTCTAGGAATAGAAAACCACACTAACCATATGACATCCCTTGAATAAAAAACTTATGGTGGGTCTTAGTTTCCCCTAGTTTTGTCCTTTCTCGATTTAATTCCCTCTTTCTCGTGCGCCAAGAGACTTTACCGTGGGGTATTTGCATGTATTCTATCTTGGGATAAGGTGTAGGATGTCTATCATGATGAACAAATCTTAGCATGAGAATGTTTCACAAACAACACAATCAAAAAACACTTCTTCTAAAAGACAGTGAACAAACAACACACGTCTTTAATGTGGGGATTCTCTTCTCATCTCATCACTCTAAAGCGCGAACTTGCTACGACTTATCTCTTTGTAAGACAGTAACGCACTCGTTCCAGATGAGCCTGCAACACCTGAGCATAGGCATAAGCAGTTCAATTCATAAAAAACACAAACAAGTTTCTGCCTTAGTTAGGGGAACTACGTTGACTATGATTCTCATTTCCCATGAGATACGTAGGCAGTGGGGTATGGCCCATTCAAGCATACTCTTTATTTTCCCTACATTTCCCCGTACCTTTTTTATCTCTTTTCCAGTTCCCTTTCTCATTTCAGTTCCAGTTCCAGTTATTTTATTCAACAACAGTTTTATTCTCACCCTTTGAAACAGTAAAAGCAAGCGTGGATCCCGTCGGGTACGGCGGACGATCCGGGGTGCTAATACCTTCCCAGGTCGTAACTATAAACACCCCAAGTTTGCCCTCACTCATATCACACCATGGCTTGTGATCTTTCATATTTGCATAAGCATAATCATACCACATCACATTGCATATTTGTTTCATCTGCATACTTCAAGTTCCTCTGCATCTAGGGTTTGTGATCTGAGCAATCCAAGATTCCATCTGAGCCACCCCAAAGGCCTCAAAGTGTTCCAAGAGCGTCCATGTGTGTTCTATAATCATATTGTGCCTCTCAAAGTTCAATGAAGTCAAGAAATCACAAGAACCGGGAAAGCATGGAAGCAGAGCTAGGGTTTTCACTACACAGATGACCAAAATTAGGGTTTTGGTTTCAGAGGCCTCAACACCAAACTTTTGGGCCATTCTTGTTTCTAATGTTCTTAAGATGTTATAAGGATCATGTGTACCAAGTTTGATGAAGAAATTCATTGTGGAAGTCATGTGTTCACATGGTAACTTCTTGAGCAAGTTAAGTCAAAATCAGGGCATCTGAGGCCCCCAACAATGGAACCAAAGGGGTATTTTCATCAAATTGAAATTCTATGATCTTTATTTGATCATTGAAGTGCTTGGAAGTTCACAAAATTGAAAAAATTTGAGCTAAACCAAAAGTTGCCAAAAATGGAAATGACTTGTAATGGAAACTTTCCATTTTGGGAAAGTTTTTCAACCTCCTCTTTCTCATCCAAAAATGCTTCAAATGAAAAATTCTTGGTCATGAAAGTTGTAGATTAGGTCTTTCCCTTTTCAAAAAGTACAAGAACATGTTCTAATTCATTATGGAACTCAAGTTATGATCCTTCAAAGTTGGCAAAAATCACATAATTTTCACATTCATGCCAAAGAGGGTTTTTTGCAAATTCACTTGACAAGCTTCTAAGTGACCTCTAATTGACTTCTAAAAACCATAACAACATCACATGACTCATTTTGATCACAATTGGCCCAAGAATTATGCATTTCCATGACCTAAACTTCAAGAAATTCCAAAGGGGCCAAGACTTTCCAAAATTACAAAATGGTATAGATCTTTCCATACACTTGTGCCAGCATGCCAAATCTGATCCACAAGCTTCCCTTGATCTCTGCTGAGCCCAGCCATGCCCAAATCCAGACCTGCCATGTGCCCATACCTCAAGTACAACCAACCTTGACTTTTTTTGCATTTCACACCATACCAATCAACATAGCCCACAACAACTCTTCTGACCTATCAAGACATGATATGTGGACATTATGCAAGCCATAACACATAACACATTGGCCTGAAACTGAACAAAACTCAAGAACACAAAAATCCCTCAAGAACTTCATCTCTTTGAATCTCCCAACTCAGCCATCAAAAATCAAAATTTCTTTCACCAATCATCTCCACACAACCCCAGGATCATTTCCCACCCTCACATTGGCCTGAAACTACCTCAAACAAAAACACGATTTTGACATGCTCTGAACTAAAACTCAAAAAACAGTCCATATAAACTTGTTTCAAGCTTGCCAGAAGCATCAAGGGGTTCATTGGAGTGGAAAAGCACTAAGGAAGTGGCCAGAAAGCTCCAGTTTCGAAAGCTTCAGCTCAGGTAACTTCAAGAACATTTTTTCCAGAAATGCATTTTTAAGTTCTTGGATGAATCTTCATGATGTGCTGATGATCCTGATGTGTTTAGTTTTGAAAATGATTGAGTATTAAGCATGTATGAGCTCTCTGAAATTTTTTGACCTAGAACTAATTTGCTTCGATTAAGCTTAAATACGTGAAATAAATTTGTTTTGATGGATGATTCTTGTTGTATGATGCTTGGGGTTTGATTCTGGGAAGAGAGATTAGGTTTTAGAAGCTTAGGGAGAGAGATATCATTTTGGGTTCGCTGGAGAAGATGACCGGAGCACTGTTCCGGTCATCTGAAAATGGTTAGGGTTTAATCAGTGTAATTAATGGAGTTTGAATTCTGGCCCTTAAATCTTGCTTCCCGCGCGTGTTTGAACGACCTAGATCCCTCATTATCCCTAATCCAGTTTAATTAAGTTTAATTTTAATTAATTAAGTCAGGATTAATCCCAGCCACTGGATTGCACGCCAGTCAACCCCTTTCCCTTAACTTTGAATCTCAGCCTTGGATCTTGCATACTTTCCATTTAAATTCATTTTTATTCATTTTTCTTGCATATTTATTTTAAAATAGTTAGAAAAATCACAAAAATTTGATCTTTTGCATTTCTGATCCAAATAATTTTCTTAACCCAAAAATGATTTTTATTTTATTTTTTGCATAAAAATTGTATTTTTAAAATATTTAAATGTTTATTTTAATTAATTAATTGAAATTAATTAATTAAAATAACATTTAGGTTTCTAAAAATCACAAAACAAATTCATGTTGCATCTTAACACATTTAGAAGCATTTTCAAACCCCTCATACAAATTTATTTTTGGTTTCGATCATCATTTGACAATTTTCTTTGAATTTAGGGTTCATAAAACCACATTTTAAACCTTAACCTTTGAAAAATCTTTTCTTCCTAACCATGAAGGGTTTGAAGATGATTCTTTTTGCATTGTTTTACACATATCATGTAGTATCTAGGATATTTTTGGCATGAATTTATCTTGATTTTCAATTTGTTTGGCATTTTACATTGAGGATCACCCAAAAAAACCTAGAAACTTAGGAATTTCATAACTTCTCCTAGGTTTAGTTTCTGACCTCCCCCTTTGGATGGTAACTTAGTATAGGTTTAGGGTTCCTTTGAGTGCATTTTTAATTTTTTATCTTATCATTTGATTTTGTTTTGGTCATTTGCATCTCATCCTTTCGTGTAACCCTAATTTTGCATCTTTACTTGCATCTTACATTGCGTTGCATGAACATATGAACTTGCCATGCCATTATAAGGATTTGTATGCCATCTTAGACATCTCAAGACATTTCTTGAACATTTCTTGATCATTTATTCATACATTTGCTATGCTTTGCATCCATTTCATTTCATAAGCATCCATGTGTTCACATGCTTCCTACATTCTTCATTTGCATTCATTCTCTTGTATGATCATACATATGCATCTTGTATGTCTTTGCATCATATAATAGCATCATTTACATAATGTGTATGCTTCTGGTCTTGGCTTTTGCCCTTGCATATGCATCATTTCATTTCATTTCATTTCTTTCCTTATGCATCTTGTGCTAACTTTTCAGGTTAATGGTAAGTTATTTGGGAGGTGGATTTGCCTTCACCTCCCACCTCTTCTTATCTATTCATATTGCATGCTTACTGCATTTTTGTTTGTCTTTGGTTGGGCTTGATAACTTGTGCTTCTCTTCCTTTCTTCCTCTAAGTTACTTATCTTCTTATGAAGTAAGTAACTTATTCTTCTTTCTCACCTTCCTTCCATCTACTTCTCCTTGGTGGCTTCCTTGAAAACTTCTCCTCTTAAGCCTCACAAACCCTAGGACTTCTAAGCATGATAGCTTCTAGGACTGATAGTTTCCCTTAGACTTTTTCCTTTGAGTCTTCTTTGTGTCTCTTTTCTCATCTCATCATTAGAGACTAAACCTTTAAGGTTTTAGGACTTTGGAATTAGGGTTATGCCCGCATCCTTCTCTTAGGATGGAGTGTATAACTTTAATCCTAAGTGTTAAACCCTTAATCTGTTTAAACCTCTTAATCAATCCATCTAATAATCACTAAGAGATTAACCTGTAACTTGGGCCTTACATTAGGGTTCTAATTCTTCCTTTATGGTTAAGAAGGACTAACCCTAGTGTTTAATGGACAAGTCCCCCTCAAGTTGTCTTACAAATCATAAAAATCACTTCTTAATTTCATCTTTAATTAAAATCCATTTAATAAAGGCTTGTTTTGTCATGAATTTAATCCCTAACCATGGATTAAGTTGAGGTATCTTCCTCAGCTTAAGTGTTCTCATCTATCATCCTTCTATTAGGATGGTGTAATGAGTTCACTAATCCTTGATTATGGCTTAAACTCATTACTTAACACTAAACAAAACCCAAAAACATCTAAATAATCACAAGTAGGTTAATGATCTTAATCCTACATCATCATGGCAATTAAGTTGAGATGCTTATCTCATACTTAAGTATTCTCATTATCCCTAATCAGGGAGGATATAATGATTTTACAACCCTTGATGTAGGCTTAAGCTCATTAACTTATGCAAAACACCAAAAACAATAACAAAACTGAAAACATCAAAAAACAAACAATAATCGTCTCCTTCGGGATTCTTTTCTCATCTCAATAATTCACAAACGAGAACTTGCTTCATCCGTCTAATGCAAGACAGTTAGCACTCGAGCCAGACGAGTTATACACTTGAGCATAGACAAGCAAGTAGTTCACAGTCAATTTACTTTTCAGTCTCTTTGAGTCGAACTACGGTGTTCTGACTTCCTCATTTCACGAGAGGATACGTAGGCATAACTTAACTGTTATCGAACAAAAGTCTCTGTGTCTTCCCCCTCTTTCAACATTCTCTTTTAAGCCTCAGTTCATGAGAAATTCACATCTTTCTTGCACTGACACTTGTATATTCCTCTTCCAACTTTTGCACACAGATAGCACATACACTTACCCCTTTAAACACAATCTTGTAAGCGTGGATCCCGTCGAGTACGACGAACAATCTGGGTGCTAATACCTTCCCAGGTTGTAAACAACCCCCTTTCTCAGTTTCTCTGGTTTGCAACCGTCTTATCCATCTGTTCTTAGGTTTATGCAGCATTACCTTTCCTTCGGGATAAAAATGCCTAGCTGGAGACTCTATTCACTTCATCTTCATCTTCTCCTTTCGCCGACCGTCCGCGTCTGTACCCTATCTGACCAGGTGTCTTTTCGGGGGAGCGACAGTAACAGACTCCCGAACCCAGTTCTTTGGTTCGCAGGACCTTGTACTTTCCTTTTCCATTAGGTTTGTGCAACATTACCTTTCCCATTCATTCAGGATAAAAATATCTGGCTGGCGATTCTACCTTTTCTGTGCCACTTTCGCGTTTGTACTAGGATGAAAATCCTGGGAGCGACAGCTGGCGACTCTGCTGGGGATCGAACCAAGAATATCTGGTTTCCTATATGAGAGTAAATCCTAGAGCTTGTCTGTTTTTTGTTTCCTTGGGTGTTTAATTGTTTGTTGTTGTGTGCTTTAGTTTAGCTTTCCTGCTTTATTTACAGCTTTATTTATTGCTTTTAGTATTTTATTTTCCATGCATCATATATATACTGGACTGTCTGGACTGTGCTGGTTTTCTTTAGTGGGATGGGGTTACTATGAGATGAGTCCAAAACCAAGGCTCAAGTGCATCCTAGACTTTAGCATGGACAGACATTGTACTTCCATGGTGTCTCACCATGATGAGTGTCGGTGTGTTCCACACCCAGAATGCGACAGTCTTGGAAATATTTTGTGTGGGGATTTCCTCCATTTCAGGGTACGACCTCGATAGTTATGTGCATCTGGGGACCAATCATTTAGGACCTTAGTGGAAATAACCCTCTCCAGTGATGACAGTGGCATACCACATTTGTTGGCAAATCCACTAGCATCTGAGGGTCCACTGGGAACTTGCATATGATGGTCTGGTTCTCTCATAGGAACTCAGTTAAAGTAAACTGTTCGTATGACAATTGTATTGTATCCCAAGGGATGAATGTACAATTGTTTCTCGATTCAGTGCTTGAAGCTGGGAACTTATGAGGGATGCTTGTTTTTCTTGGACTCAACTGTGACTCCTTGAGTAGTACATAATGCTAAACTGATTCCCTGATATGGTTATTACGCCATTTCTCGAAAATGGTGAACGTATTATTGTTATTCGGCTTTGATAGTTTGTGATGTTGATCCGAGGTAGCACACCCGTGAGATTTGGAGGGCTTTACAGGTTTGCAGGAACCTTAAACTTCCAACATACCCGCTTTGCCAGTGTTACTTTGTGATATGGTCCAGTTCTATATGGTCTTTGGTTGTGAATTCTGGAATTTCGCCACAAAGATAATGTTATTATGACTCTTCACCGATACTTGGTTATCTGGTCAACACCAACACAAACACGTCCCTGATCACATGCCTTGCATTTCATAACATCATGACATCATTAATCATTTGTGTTCTTTTTCATTCTTAGGGTTGCATACTGTTCCCAATCCCAGTCGGAATATTTGCTCAGAGATGGAAGACTTCAGAAAGAAGAATATCCATTATAAGTTATTTGACACTAAGATAGAAATGATAAACTAGATGGTGTCTCTTATCACTCCACATCATTTTGAATATTTCCAGAAGGCTTACGGGGGTATTCTTGATATAGTAGTAGACCTGGACAATTCTGAGAGGAGCGTTATTCATACACTACTATAGTATTACGACCCTCAACTCAGATGCTTTACATTTCATGACTTCCAGTTGGGTCCTCTGTTGGAGGAGTATGCTTTGGTCTTAGGGGCTCCTCTTCAAGATCAAGTTCCTTTCAATTCAGAGATGGCTAGACCTACGTCTGCTGACATTGCTGAAGCTCTTTATTTGAGCCCATCTGTTGTGTCTGCGAATCTGAATACTACCAAAGGGGGAATGTCTGGTTTTTCTTTGGATTTCTTAGTGAATAAGGCTGAATATCTTGCTACAGAAAATCAATGGAGTTCTGTTTGTGCTATCCTGGCCCTCTCTATCTACGTGATCATTCTGTTTGTGGATATGGAAACGTTTGTAGACATAAACGCCATTCATCTCTTTGTGCTAAAGAATCTGGTGCCAACTCTTTTTGGAGACCTATAATATTCAGTGCACTATAGGAATGAGAAAAACCTAGGAGGTTTAGTGTGTTGCTGCGCTCCTTTCTTTTACAAGTGGTTCATAAGGCACTTGCCGAGTACTGAAGCCTTCACTGATCTTAGTCTGATCTGGGCCCAAAGATTGAGCATGTTATATGTCAAAGACATCAGCTAGTTTACCCTGAGATTCAAAGGAAGGAACTTCATCACTAGCTGTGGGAGGTACCCCAATGTGCCACTTCTAGGAGTAACCGGGGGTATCAATTACAACTCGATTCTCTTGAGAAGGCAATTGGGGTACGTGCTTAAAGATATTCCTAAGGAATCAGAATTAGCTCAGACCTTTTACTTCCTGGTATAGGACAACCTTTCTTTGGTTAGGAAAGCTGCAGGTTCTTGGAAGCTCATCCGAAGGAGAGGAACGACATGCTTGGGAAGAAGAAATAATCAGACGTTTCCCGAGTCTGACGCATGGTTAAAGGATAAATCTCAAGTGGTCCTGCTACCCTTATCAGCGCCATCCCCACTTGCAATATTGGAACCTAAGACTACCATGCCTTTGGGAGGATACCAAAAGTTGGAAGCTTTAGTTCAGAAACTCAGGGAAGAGAATCAAGAAGCCCATAGTTCCTATCAGAGGATGGTGACCCTTAATCAGAAGTTAGAGGAAAGGGTTCAGAAATCCGAAGAAATCGTGAAAGTCAAGCAGATAGACTTTGAAGAAAGAGAGTGTTATTTCAAGAAAAAGGGTTTGGCTGAAATTCGCAAAGCGAATCAGCGTCGAAAGGGAAAGAAGTATCTGGATGAAGCCAATGAAACAATAACTATGGCAGGAAGTGGAAGCTGAGTATAAGCAGAAGATTGAAGATCTTCAGGAGCAATTGAGTGACCAGAAAGAGAAGCTCCATCTAACCCACAAACATCATAGAGATCACATTCAGAAACTAGCTCAAGAGCAACAAGCAATGGAGGGTGTTCAGAAGGAGGTAGAAGAACTCAAAGTTCATGTAGAGGTTAAAAAGGCCAGGTATGAGCCTAGACCTAGCGGGGAAAGTGAAGAAATCTTCCTACAATAGATCAGTGAACTCCACGCTTCCTTCGATCAGAGGGATTTGCTCATACAATAGTTGCTTGAAGACCCGAATCATACAGATATCACTCACTTATTCCAGGCGGTCAAGCGCCTTAGCTGGAGGTTAAAGGATGTAGAGTTGCATAGGGTCTAGTTTCCTTTGTTCGTACCTGATTAGTCACAGGCTTGTTGTCGGATTCCTCGTTGCTCTGGCTTTTTTTCCTTACTCTAAGAATTGGCACCCTTCGGGGAAATTTGTTGACTTCATTTCAAGCTATTGGATGCGTTTCAAATTCCTGAGTATTATCTCTGCATTGACACGTGTTCCAAGCGCTGGTTCACCACAAGTTATCTCATCTGAAACTCTGCAGAATTATTCTTTCCCCAAAATTCAAAATTCTCATAGGCCATCTGGATGTTATTATTCTTGAATACCGGAATGGGGACCTAAACAACCTTGAGAATGAAAGAACATAGCATTTGCATGCATTTATATCATCTTTGATTTTTTATTCTTTGCAAGTTATCCAAGTTCCCTAATTTATCTGTTTATTCAGGAGGAAGTGCAAATCACCATCTACACCGGTACGCCACCCGCTGCAATCAAAGAAATGTTATGAACACTATTCAAGCTGAGCTGACTGAACTCTGCACACACATGAATGAGTTCATGAACATGATGTAGGGGGTCGCCCTAGGGCAACAAGAGCTGAGGGCTGCTGTCGAGAGGCTTGATCAGCCGCAGGTGGACCCTCTAGTCGTCGAAGTTAATTTGGATGCGCAAGGAAATCCAGTTAATTCCACTTCTATTTCAACCAGAGCCGACGGGCCTCCTACTCCGGAGGGTAATCTGATTCCAATTCATAATGTGGAGGATCATCAGGCCGACCAATTCTCTTTGCTGAACGAGGATTTGGGATTCGATATGGGGGGTAATCATCAGGACTTTCAGATGCTAGCAGAGAAGGTCAGAGCTCTTGAGTGCCGAGATACCCTGGGGATTGATGTTTCCAACATGGGATTGGTGCAAGGTTTGATTATCCCACCAAAGTTCAAGGCCCCTGGATTTGA
This sequence comes from Lathyrus aphaca, assembly GCA_963966055.1. Classification (NCBI taxonomy): domain Eukaryota; kingdom Viridiplantae; phylum Streptophyta; class Magnoliopsida; order Fabales; family Fabaceae; genus Lathyrus; species Lathyrus aphaca. Next base: position 345,147,233 of record OZ014519.1, on the reverse strand, counting down.
CAAATACAATGGGAGTTCATGTCCCAAGTTTCATCTTCAGGCTTACTATCATAAGATAGATGCCTATACCAAAGACGAAAAACTTTGGATGCACTTCTTTCAGGACAACCTGTTTGGAGGTTCTCTTGAATGGTACATGAAATTAGAATGGACTAATGTGCGCAACTGGAAGGAACTAGGAGAGGCGTTCCTCAAGCAGTATCAGTACAATATCGACATGGCTCCGAGCATAACTCAGTTGCAGAGCTTGTCCTAGGAAAATTCTGAGAGTTTCAAAGAGTACACGCAAAGGTGGCACGAGTTGGCTACGAGAGTACAACCACCCTTACTCGAAAGAGAAATGGTGGATCTATTCATGGATAGCCTTCTAGGGAATTTCATGGAACAAATAATAGGGTGTTCCTCAAGTGGGTTTTCTGATATCATTTTGACCGGTGAACGGGTGGAAAATTGGATGAAATAGGGAAAGATAAAAAATGGTGGAGCATCTACTTCGGGGACCAGAAAGCCATTTGCAAAAAGAAGAGAAGCCGAAACTGGGGAAGTGTATGCTCAGAGAAATAAAGGAAAGCATGGTACTTATTATCAAGTTGCGTCTATCACCATGCCTGCTGCCACTAACTAGCAACAACCTCAACAATATCCAAGAGGGGCCCAACAGGGGTATCAACTGAGGCCTAAGATGGCCGAAAGACATTTTGAGGCTCCACCAATGTCATACTCCCAACTCTTACAGAACCTGCTTCAGTTGCAGATGATTCAATTGAGAACTTTACAACCTCCAAAACCTTGACAGATCCCCGAAGGATATGATGCCAACGTTCACTGCGAGTTTCATTTTGGAGCTCCAGGTCACACTACGGAAAATTGCAAAGCCCTTAAGCATAAGGTGCAAGACTTATTGGACTCAAAGGCGATCAACTTTGCTCCTACGCCGAATGTCTTGCAAAACCCCATCCCGCCTCATAGAAGAACTGTGGGGGCTATAGATGACAGTGACAATTTGAATCTGGTTTATGATGTTAATTCTTTGAAGACTCCACTACTAACAGTAAAGGGTTGTTTGGCAAAAAAAGGTATATTCCCAGGCTGTGGGGAAGTTTGTCCAAAATGCGAAGAATCTACCAATGGATGTGACAAGTTGAAGTCAGGAATTCAAAAGATGATTGATGACGGAAGCATCTAGTTTGACTGAGTTGTTAAAGAAGAGGAAGTTTCCACGATTACTATCTACTATACCCGAGTCAAAATTCTGGTGCCAGCTAGAGTAGCACCAGTCACTTTCACCACTCCAGGGCCTATGTCGTATCAAAGTGAGAAAGTTATCCCATGGAATTATGGGGCAGAAGTTTATTGTAACGGCCGAAAACAAGATGTAACAACCTCCAGTGCAGCTCCGCATCAGGTCGAAAATGTAGGAGTCGGTGGGTTCACGAGGAATGGAAGATTATTCGCGCCTCAACCTTAAGGAACGACGCAATGCCACCAAATGATAATGCAGATTCCCAGGCTAATTCCAAAGGCAAGCAAGTTGTGACAAATGATGTTCCTGTGTCAGATCCGGACATTACCTTTGACAAAGAGGCTGATGAATTCTTGAGGATTATAAAGAAGAGTGACTACAAGATAGTCGACCATTTGAAACAGAATCCTTCCAAGATCTCGATCTTATCACTATTGATGTGTTCTGAATCCCATAGAAAGGCTTTGCTGAGAATTATGAATATTGCTTATTTGCCACAGGAAATATCAGTGAACCAACTCGAGACGGTGGTGACTAGCGTGAACGCTAGTCACATATTAGGGTTCACAGATCTTGATCTAACCACTGAAGGGAGCAATCACAACAGAGCTTTACAAATTGTGATGGAATGCAAAGCGGTTGTGCTTTCCCACGTGTTGGTGGATACAAGATCCTTCCTAAATGTGCTTCCAAAGAAGGCATTAATCAAGTTGGATTATGATGGAGTGGTGCTCAGGCCAAGTGACTTGGTAGTCAGAGCGTTTGATGGATCCAAAATGTCAATTTTTGGAGAGGTGAAATTACCAATAAAGCTATGCCCACAGGTGTTCAACATGACCTTCTATGTCATGGACATTTAGCCCACATACAGTTGTTTACTCGGGCACCCCTGGATTCATGCAGTCGGAGAAGTATCCTCAACTCTCCATTAGAAATTAAAGTTGTTTGGGAAGGAAAATTTGCCATAGTGTGTGGATTGGAGAACATCTTCATTAGCCACTTATCTTCATTCAAATATGTGGAGATGGATGGTGAGATACATGAGAACCCTTGATAGGATTTCGAGCCAATCAAGACTGAAGTCATGTCATCCTCGTCAGCATCCCTTTCAAAAGAGAAGAAGAAGGGTGTATTCATCGCATCCTATAAGCAAGCTCTGAAAGTGGTGGAATCAGGGGCCAACGAAGGTTGGAGCAAGATGATAAAGGTCCCTAAGAAGGAGGATATGTTCGGAATCAACGTGCCAGAGGTCATAAAGGCCCGATCACTTTATCCAGCACTGGATGGGTGGACCATAACAATAGTGTATGTGCTATTCATGAAGAAATAATCGATAGCAACTTCGAAATTGATGAGTGGATCAAGCCGAAGTGTCCCAGGAGTGGAACTCAACAATTGGTCATCAGAAGAAATCATCACTATTACTCAGCACAAAGAGTAATAGTCTTGTGTTTTATTCTTGTATGAAAGCTCTATGTCTTGCCCAAGGCATAACAACTCATTATAAGGGCTACATTGTTTCAATTTGCAATACTAATCATCAATAAAACAGACATTTTTGCATTCATTCATAGTGTTCCCTGTCTCTCATTTCATTTTTCACACAATAAATGGAAATGCGCATTTTCATTTTTCATAATTTTCCCGCTCTCTAAAATCTAGCATGAATCATCGTTCATGCAGATGCACCCCAATGGATCTCATCGATAACAATCTTGCTATGGCTCGTGATGACTTCGACAATCCGATTTACCTAGTTGACGAGGAAGGCGAAGAAGATTGTGAACTACCTGAGGAGTTAGCCAGATTGTTGAAGCAAAAGGAGATGGAGATTCATCCGCATGAGGAGGTCATTGAGGTTGTAAACCTGGGCACCGAGGAAGTGAAGAAAGAGGTCAAGATCGGGGATGCCTTAGAGGAATCCGTGAAGGGACGATTGATCGACATGCTCCGTGAATATGTTGACATCTTCGCTTGGTCTTACCAGGATATGCCAGGGCTAGATACTGATATTGTAATGCACAAGCTGCTGCTCTGTGAGGACTTCCCGCCAGTAAAACAGAAACTACGAAGAACTCGACTTGACATAGCGATATAGATCAAGGAAAAGGTTCAAAAACAGTTTGAAGCTGGATTCTTGGTTGTCACAGGTTATCCATTGTGGGTTGCTAACATCGTATCGGTTCCGAAAAAAGATGGCAAAGTTCGGATGTGTCTTGACTATCGAGACTAAGCAGAGCTAGTCCCAAGGACGATTTCCCGTTGCCACACATTGATATGTTGGTCGATAATACGGCTCAGTTTTCGGTGTTTTCCTTCATGGATGGATTTTCGGGCTACAACTAGATTAAAATGTCGCCAGATGATATGGATAAAACTACATTCATCACCCCTTGGGGAACTTTTTGCTACAAAGTAATATCGTTTGTTTGAAGAATGCTGGAGCAACATATCAACATGCAATGGTGAATCTCTTCCATGACATGATTCATCACGAGAACGAGGTATACGTGGATGACATGATTGCAAAGTTGCAAATTGAGGAAGAACACTTAGTTAACTTGGCCAAGTTGTTTGAAAGGCTGTGGATGTTCAGACTGAGGTTGAACCCAAACAAGTGTACCTTTAGAGTGCGCTCCGGAAAGCTGATGGGCTTCATTGTAAGTAAAAGGGGGATTGAGGTCGACCATACAAAGGTAAAAGTAATTCAAGAGATGCCTGAGCCTAAAACTGAGAAAGAAGTATGTGGCTTCTTAGGAAGATTGAACTACATTGCACGGTTCATATCTCACCTAACAGCTACGTGCGAACCAATATTCAAACTCTTGAGAAAGAATCAGGCCATCAAGTGGAATGATGACTGTTAATTGGCTTTTGAATGAATCAAGGAATATCTGCAAAAACCTCAAATTCTCATGCCCCCAGTTTCGGGGAGGACTTTGATTATGTACCTTACAATACTTGAAGGATCAATGGGTTGCGACCTCGGTCAACATGACGAGTCTGGTCGAAAAGAGCATGCAATATACTACCTTAGCAAAACTTTTACCAACCGTGAGACAAGATACTCATTGCTCGAGAAAACTTGATGCGCTTTGGCATGGGCTGCTCATCGACTAAGACAATATATGTTGACTCATACTACCCTGCTGATATCCAAAATGGACCCTATCAAGTACATCTTTGAAAAGCCAGCTCTGATAAGAAGGGTAGCTCATTGGAAGATGATATTGACTGAATACGACATCCAATATACTTCTTAGAAAGCTATCAAGGGAAGTGTATTATCAGATTATTTGGCTCAACAACTGATTAATGAGTATGAGCCAATGAGATTTGAGTTCCCTGATAAAGAAGTCATGTTCCTCAAATCGAAAGATTGTGAAGAACCACTCCCGGAGGAGGGGCCAGACCCTGAATCCAAATGGAGTGTTATGTTCGATGGGGCCATTAAAATGAATGGCAGTGGAGTTGGTGTTGTCTTTATCACACTGTATGGAGTTCACATGCCCTTCACTACCCAGTTGAAATTTGAATGCACCAACAATGAGGCAGAATACGAAGCTTGTATAATGGGGATCGAGGAGGCGATTAATTTGCGAATTAAGACCCTCGACATCTTCAGTGATTCAACTTTGGTTATAAATAAAGTTAACAGAAGGTGGATTGTTCATCAACCACATTTAATTCCCTACAGGGACTACACCAGGAGGTTGTTGACATTCTTCACGAAGGTCAAGCTTCATTATGTGCCTCGTGATGAAAATCAATTCACTGATGCTCTAGCAACCTTATCATCCATGATTAAAGTCCAATAGTGGAAATTTGTGCCTAAAATTGTGGTGTCTCGTCTTGAAAGGCCTGCTTATGTGTTTGCAGCTGATACTGTTGACAATGATAAACCCTGGTACTATGATATCAAGCGATTTCTGAAATATCAGGAATACTCGACAGGGGCATCCAACAAAGATAAGAAAAACATAAGGAGGTTGACAAGTGTGTTATTCTTAAATCAGGATGATGTGCTTTACAAAAGGAACTTCGACATGGTCTTCCTCAGATGCGTGGATAAACACGAAGTAGATATATTAATGCAGGAAGTTCATGAAGGATCCTTCGGTACCCATGTTGGAGGGCACGCTATGGCGAAGAAACTTTTGAGATTTGGGTATTACTAGATAACCAGGTATTCGATTAATGCAAGTACTCCCACAAATGCCATAAGTGTCAAATTTATGTTGATAAGGTGCATGTGCCTCCCAGTCCGTTGAGTATCATGTCGTCACCTTAGACCTTTTCCATGTGGGGCATCGATATGATCGAAAAGATCAAGCCAACCGCTTCTAACAGTCATCGCTCCATCCTGGTTGCCATTGACTACTTCACCAAATGGGTGGAAGCGGCATCGTATGCTAATGTGACCAAGCAGGTCGTGGCTCGATTCATAAAGAGGGATATCATTTGTCGATACGGAATACCCAAAAGAATCATTACTGATAACTGGTTCCAATCTCAATAACAAGATGATGGCAGATCTGTGACGGGATTTCAAAATCGAACATCATAACTCTTCTCCGTATCGCCCAAAGATGAATGGCCCCGTTGAGGCGGCCAACAAGAACATCAAGAAGATATTACATAAGATGGTCGTGACATATAAAGATTGGCATGATATGTTGTCATTCGCATTGCATGGGTACCGAACATCTATGTGCACCTCAACAGGGGCAACCCCATTCTCACTAGTGTACAGTATGGAGGCAGTCCTACCAGTGGAAGTCGAGATTCCTTCTTTGAGGGTAATGATGGATGTTAAGCTTGATGAAGTTGAGTGGATCCAATCCAGATTCTATCAATTGAGTATAATCGAGGGAAAATGTTTAGTAGTTGTATGCCATGGACAGTTGTATCAACGGAGAATGAAACGAGCATTCGACCAGAAGGTGCGGCCTCAATGCTACATACCCGGTGACTTAGTGCTGAAAAGGATCCTTCCTCCTCAAATAGATCAAAGGGGCAAATGGACAACAAACTATGAGGGACCATTCGTGGTTAAAAAGGTTTTCTCAGGAGGAACCTTAATGCTGACAACCATGGATGGAGAAGACTTCTTATCCCTTGTTAACACAGACGCAATTATAAAATACTTCATATAAAAGAGACCCACTGGAAAGAAAAAAAGAATAAAGGTCCAGGATTAAAGGGGCATCCCGGCGAGCCAAAAACATAATAAAAGGCTTGGTCAAAAGTTAGGGAAATAAATGAAAAATGTACACCCGAAGAGTTGAAATCCCACATTGGACAACTCAGGCAAAAAAGGGTATCCCGGTGGATTGAAAACTCGAAAGGTTGATCCACACAAAAGATGTATTGAAACAAACGACTACGGTCTATAGGATCTGTGATTCGTCATCTACAATCAAGGACAACCTGAAGGTTAAGAATCAGTCTAATCATCTTCCTCAAAAGCGAAGTACACGGAAAGTCTTGAAGACATACGGGTCATAGTCGGATTGGAACTTGATGAGATTAATGCTGACAACCATGGATGGAGAAGACTTCTTATCCACTGTCAATGCAGACGCAGTTATAAAATACTTCGTATAAAAGAGACCCACTGGAAAGAAAAAAAGAATAAAGGTCCAGGATAAAAGGGGCATCCCGGCGAGCCAAAAACATTATAAAAGGCTCGGTCAAAAGTTAGAGAAATAAATGAAAAATGTACACCCGAAATCCCACATTGGACAACTCAGGCAAAAAAGGATATCCCTGTGGATTGAAAACTCGAAAGGGTGATCCACACAAAAGAGGTATTGAAACGAACAACTGCGATATGCAGGATCTGTGATTCGCCATCTACAATCGAGGACAACCTGAAGGTTAAGAATCAGTCTAATCATCTTCCTCAAAAGCGAAGTACACGGAAAGTCTTGAAGACATACGGGTCATAGCCGGATTGGAACTTGATGAGATCCGGTTTTCACACTACCATTAGGATAATTTATTTTCCTTTTGTGTAATTTCTTCTTTCCAGGGATTTCTTCCTAGTTTAATGCCTATTCACGGCCACTTCCTGATTAATAAAATGTTTTCATCCAATTAGCTCATTTATTTTTGTTTTCATCTTGTCAGACCCTAATTTTTGACCCTAAGATTTTTCGCATCTCATCTGCATTTCGCATACAAACAAGATCACGTATTGGTTCATGTATCCCTTTTTCAGGTGCAGGTCTATGTCTTGCAGAGGATCACCTTGTTTAATTTCTGTTATCTGTTCATATTTTACTGACCTCTAACCAAAATATCAAAAAAAATATGTTGCAGTTTCTTCTCCTTCTTCTGTGTTGCAGGATTTCAAGGAAAGTGTTGTGATTCCAATTCAGATGCGTTTGTTCAGTCACGGTTCGATTCAGATAGACGTTTGACCTAATATTGGTCAAACTATCAAAAGATTGTTCCGACTGCAAGTTGAGTGTGACCGTGGTTTATTCCTCAGGTAGCGAGTTTTCAAAAGTTCAAATTGGGTTGTGTGATAGTGTTTGTGCGAAGTCATCAGTTATCAGGCAGTGATTGTGAGAAGTTTGGTTCAGTTTGTCTTGATTGAGGATTCATCAGTTCATCAATGGTTCATCTGAGGATTTATTTTCCTCAGTGTGAATTTGAATTATCAGGGCAAGTTTCAGATGTTGGTTGCAGCTTAATTGGCAAATTATTCAGTGGATTTGTGATGACTGTGTGGCTTGGGCGTGAAAAGTTCAAATTTGGTCGTGGGCTTTAACCAAAATCATCATTTCTATCCATCTTCCCAAAATATTAACCCAATTTTTTATATATCCAATTTTCCAATCACCCGATTATTTTCCATTTCATTTTTTTATACCACCTTCAATTAAAGGTCATTTCTCATAAAATCACTACTATCAAGTTCATTTCTTTTTTTTTTTATATATATTTTTCTAACCATTTGTCAACAAAAAAAAGTTATTAAAGAAAAATCCTTGACAAAAGTATAAAAAGAAAAAAACATGGCATTCTTGTTAAGCCCATTTTTTATAGAAAAAAAGTTATTAGAGAAAAATAGGAAAATAGCATTTGATTTATTTCATTTCTCAGCCACACAATATTCATGCTTTTGAATGCAATCCGTACACTAGCCCATTTTTCTTTTCCATCCACTTTTCACCACACAAATATCCAAGCTCAGCTTTGCTTTCCAAGCCATCCGCAAGTCAAGCTGAACATCAAGCTTCACATGCCAAACTCAAAGCCAGCCAACACACACACCAATGTTTCCAGCCAAGGCTTCAGTTCATAAGCCGTATCAATTTCCACTCTTTTCCCTGCTTCATACTAAGCCCAATAACCGCAAGCTCAGCCAGGCCTATCACGCACGAAAACAGAAACAAAAGCCGCAGCATAAGCCTTCACATGAGCCAAGAAACAGCAAAACTCACACGCCGAAAACACCTAACACTACAAACAATGCCCAGCCAAGTCACATTTCCCGTAAGCCCATTTGCAAGCCAATACTTCAAGCTTTTCCCTCAGCCAACATAAACATCTTACATTCAGCCATCCGTAACAAACTTCAAGCCTCCAACTTCAATTCCCAGCTGACCCCACACTTGACAAGCCGAATACAACACGCACGGCACCTGTGTTTGAAAACAAAATTCAGAATAAGAACTCAGCTGCACGCGCACATCACACTGAGGCTAACAGCACCAAAACGCAAGCCAAACGCGTATTCCTCGTGACTCATCAAAACGCATACGAAACCTGCATAAAACGCGTACGAATTACACACTAAACGCAGCAAAAAATTTCAGAATCAAAAGTGAGAAATTCGTGAGCCTCCAAAAACGCATCTCATTCAAACAAAACGGCATCACCGAACCCTTCCTCTTCTTCTATAAAAAACAGCTCAAACCCTCCTTCAAGGCAAGCTTTCAAAAGCCAATAAATCCCTGCGCAAATCAAAAGAAGAAAGCTTCAATCTCATTATTTCAAAAATCACAAAAATTCCGAAAAATAAGAAAACCTAAATCGAAATTTCTTTGAATCCTCCATTGTTACTCTTCTTCAATCTTCATTCCATTTCAATCCGAATCATTCCTCTTCAATCTTTCAACCTATAAATCAATAACAATAATGATGTGACCTAGATTGAATCAGAAGAAAAATTGAACACAGAGAAGAAGAAGGAATGAAACTTGGAAAGAGATTTGAGAGATTTTGTTTGACCGAAGAAGGTGAGCCGCAAATCTTCACCGTTTCCGCCGCGATTGGAGCTTGTCCCCTGTTTCTCTTTGCTGTACGAAGAAGAAGAAAGGCTTCATTCTTTTTTTGTTTGATTTTGTTTTAATAAACTATTCTTATTTTTGTTTACTTTGAATAAAATAGTTTGGGCCTAGTGCCATTAAGTATCTTGATCTGTTGCTATCATTCACCAGAACCATGCGTGTCTTACCTCCCTCTCCCTTTCCATTTTTGTTTTCTTTATTTCTTTTAGTGTCTTTTATTTTTTATTTTCTTATATTGTATAGTTCATTTTTTATTTGAAAATTTCATAAAAGAATATTTTAGAATATGCTTTAGAAAGAAGTTTAGAAAAAGGATTTTAGGAAAACAATTTGATGAAAAGAGTTTTAGAAAAATGATTTAAAAAATATTCTAATTTTTTATTGGATCTATTCTTTTTGGATCCATATTCTTCATCTTTTTTCTATTTTGGTCGATGACAATCTTCCGATTCAGGATTGTTGATTTCCGATGAGTTTAACCTTCATTATTTCAAATCTATGGATGAATGATCATTTGGATCATTATCCATACTTTGAGATCGTGATAGGTTGCTTTTCGAGAAATTCAACGATAATCTCGATTAAGATTAGACCGTTCTCTTTCTTTTAGTGTGGCATGTTTTTGGAGAACGATCCATAATAATGTTTCTCTAACATGTATTAACACGAATATTTTCCACTTTAATTAGTGGTGGCCGGCCTCATTTGTAGGGTAATTACTCCGTAAATTACTCGGCGATTGCTTAACATAGACCTACAGTTGTCCCGATTCGGAATGCGATCCACTTGGATCCGGTTGCCTCGATTTTATTTTTCTTTTCGTGGTTGTGCTTGATTAAGTTCATCATACCACTTTATATTGTAAATATTAATATTGTGAATATACTAACATTTAATTAAATCTCTCGCACCTTATCCTCTTTTATTTTAATCTCTTGTTCCTTACCTCTTTTATTATGCTTCTATATTCATTCATCATATTGCTTATTGTATATATTATTGTTGCTTGTTATTTTTCCTTTGTCCATTTGGACACTAAAACACTAATAACGGATTAAACATCTAAAAAATGGGTGACTTCTAATTTTGGACTTATGGTTACTATCCCTAGCTCGGAGTTTCAGACCTAGATTCTAGGATCATCCCTTTGCTCATTTGTTATGGATTGAAGACTTTGGCTCCGTTTGAGTTACTTGTTTATGAAGATGGAAATCCAATTGTCTCAAGAGTGCTTGCCATATGGTTTGATCATTCTTCCTTTAGCTTTTATTTTCAAGTCTTAGGATAGTCCCTTCATCTCTTCCCATCTTCTTCAATTTTCAAATCTCCTTCCTCTTTTCAAAACTTTCTTTGTTTTCAAACTTCAAACCTTTTCTCAAATAAACCTTGACTTCGGTCATGTGCTTTTACTTTTTTATTTCATTTCTTAATAAATGCTAAACCACATAAGCATATTGAAATTTCTTTCTCAAAAAACCTTAAAACATTCATAACTCATTCACTTATTTTTGTGCCCTCGTGCACGTTTCTCTTAACCTTTTTATGTTTAGGTATGATTCATCTTTTCTAGCGGAATTATTCGCTAAAGGATGACGACTTATCTTTACATTTTAAAATCAATTCAACTCATTTCCCTTTTCACAATTTGTACCACGAACTACGGGGTTTTGATCTCGCATTGCACTTTGTGGGTATGTAGGCATGAAACGTTCATCTCTTCAAACACCAAAATCTTAAAAAACATTCTTCTTCTCATCTCTTCAATCTTTTTTCAAGCAAACCATTTCAAACCAAAAAAATGCAGTAAACATTTCAAAGGGTTCCCGTGGAGTACCACGGACAAGTTGGGTGCTTAAAACCTTCCCGATTTGTAACCAATCCCCGTACCCATTCTCTGTCTGATTCTTTGAGCTTTTTAGCTTTTGAGATTCATTAGGGTTTTGTTCGTTCATTTTCCTTTTTCCTTGTGGAAATAAATAAAAGCGCGGTGGCGACTCTGTGTACATCGAGTGAAGTTAATCAATAGCTTACACTCATGATTTTACCGCTACACATCTGCCATTGATTAATTGCGAAAACGTATGATAAATTGTGATAAATATTGCCTTACGAATACATTGATGCTTTATAATACATTCCTAAGGTTAAAACACTTGACATCCATCTTAAATGTTGAGTAACAGGGATGGTCGATTCAGACCGGGAACCTAGAGAATGCAGGCTCGTCTAACTTTCTCTTTTGCATGAACTATCTGTAATATGCAAGAGCAGAGAAACAAGGCATCAAGAGGTTTTTCCTCAACAAGCTTCGTCAAGCAAGATTCCTCAGCAAGTATCATCAGACTATCTTTTCTCCAGCAGAACAAGATAAGAAGAGGGTCGATACTTCCTCGAGCGAAGGGCGTCATATCTCATCCCCAACATGAGACGCCTCACATCTCTTATTCCCAGCAAGGACATCTTCAGCAGGAGACAAGCTCATTAATGTTCTCTATCATCCCAGCAGAGTCGAAGATGAAGCCTTCCCCCCAGATAAGTCAGAGCAAGATGGTTGAACAGGTGATAGTCCCCAAGAGGATCTATTTCCCATACAGTGAAGTTTCCCATCAGGAACCTGAATGCCTTGGTCTCCCCACAAAGTTAGAGTTATGAGAACTCTCCCTAGTAGAGTCGGAGGTTGAATTTCCCCCAACAAAACAATAAAAGGTTGACGATGTTATCCCCAAGCAGAGAGTCTTTCCCTAAAAGGGAGATATTCCCCCACCGGAGTCTTCTTATCCCCAGCAGTACAGGAGGGGTGATCATTCCCTAGCAATGGTGAAGATAGTGAGAAGTCAGATGGTTTTCTTTCTTACACTGCATTGTTCGCAATCTTCCCCGGCGAAGTTACCAAACAAAGTCTGATCTTCATTGGCATCTCTTCCCCAAACAGAGGACTTTGTATCTGAGTGATTCCTCAACATATTGATTCCTCAGCAGAGTGTCAACAAATCCTCAGAGGAGCATCGTCATACTCTTTCCTCAGTCAGGTCATAAGGTTACTACTTCCCCAACGGAGCTCTACGAGTGGCATACCTCCCAATCAAGTTCATGACAATCAAGATATTCCCCAACAAGGTCTTCATTCCTCAACTATCTCAAAGTCTAATTTATTTTTGGCAATGGTGGCAGCTCAGAGCCAATATCATTAATAGTATCCTTGGTAGAGTTGCTCTTCTCTAGGGATTCATCGAATCAATGCAGTGATTTGTTTCTCCCCCAGCAAGTGGCGGGAGATCTGTTGTCTCCTCATTAGGAGATCCCTCTACATTTTCATTTAGTAATGATCATTACACTTGCATCCTCTAATGCGTAGCATTTCCATCATCATGGAGCATTATGCCATGGAAAAATTCAAATATATGCATAGAAAGCATAAGCTAGTTTTGGCACCTTGCACAAAAGACCAAAATAGGATTTCTTTAATCAACTCGAAGCATGACCGACGATGTCCCCCACAAAACACTTGTTGTTCCTAGCCGAGTTTTCATCTCAGTATGATTATCCCATATTCATTGATTCCGTCTTAGTACGATGGTATCATTTTTATGAGTTATCATCTAAGTATGATGTTCTCCTTTCAATTTCACCATGGTGTGTCATGTTCGCTTTACCACCCAAGTGTGGTAAACGCTTCCAATTCCACCTTTGGCTTGGTTTCGTATTTTTGCTTAAGTCTACCTTCGGACTAGTCTCACTCCTTGTAAGTCCACCTTCGACTTGGTCTTACCCTTTTCGAGTTCACCTTCGTCTTGTCCTCAAATCTCACCATAAGTCTACCTTTGACTTAGTCTTACGTTTACGATTCCATCTTTGGCTTGGTTTCGTATTTTGGCTTGAGTCTATCTTCGGCTTAGTCTCACTCCTCGTAAGTCCACCTTTGGCTTGGTCTTACTTTTTCAAGTTCACCTTCACCTTTTCCTTGAATCTCACTGTAAGTGTACCTCCGACTTAGTCTGATGTTTACGATTCCATCTTTGGCTTGGTTTTGTACCTCCGTTTGAGTCTACCTTTGGCTTAGTCTCATTCCTTGTAAGTGTAATACCCTAAAATTGTCCCTCTTAATTTATTGCCAACCTCAAGTGGTTTATGCTTCTTCATTTCGCATGATCGTCCAAGCATCACATCCATTAAAAAAATAATAATAAGAAATCATGATCATCTGCATGTGCATGAGGCATGTGATCGTGCAAGGTTTGTCAATCATTGGAGCTCAAGAGAAAAATAATGTCACAAAAAACAATTCAAGGCATTTCCAAGCTAACTCATCAAATAAAGGAAGAAATCAAGTTTTTCTGCGTTTAACCGGTTAACGCATATGGTTAAACGGTTAACAGGGGCGAATTTTTGGCAAATATTTCAAAATTGGTTGCCTTCACCACCTTCCACATTTTTTCTTTTCCTTTTTTCCACTTCACTTCACAATTTACTTACACTTCACTCACTAGAAATGTCTACCATATTCTAGACCCTTTCAAACTCTTCCAAGTAATATTCCCTAAGCCCTAACCAACTATAACTAACTCCTACCCTTAGCTTAGGATCCAAGCCAAGCTCCATACCCAAACCTAAGTCTATGCCTACACTCTATATAAGTCTTAATCACTCCAAAGTAAGGGGTTCCAACCTCATTCTTCATTTTCCAACTTCATTTTTATCATTTCATCTTCCAAATCACTCATTTCTCTCTCAATTCTCCTCTATTTTCAACCTTCACCAAAGCTTCTCCATAGAATTTCTTCAAGTTTTTCATTGAAACTTGAAGAACTTGAAGCTAGACCTTCATCAATCATCATTTTTGGAAGCTTATTAAAGAAGTGCTTATGATTTTGGATTGATTTCGGCTTAATTGGAAGTGATTGTGCAAGTGCTCATCAAGAAGCATCATCAACCACATTTATTTTGCACGTTCGCGGATCTTCAGTTTTCTTCTTCTCTTGCGTTTCGATCTACATCGCAACACTCACCAAAGAAATCCTCCTCTTTGTAGGTTGGTAATTTGAAACCACTTCGCGTTTAACTTATTCTCTTCATCTCGATGTATGGCATTCTTTGAACATGCCATTGTGTGCTTGCGTTTTTTTATCGTTTTACGTTTGATTATGATTTGATTGCATTTTGCTAATTTGATTGTTAGTAGTTAGAATCATAGCTCATCCTAGGTCCTAATAGGTGTTAGAATACCTTAGTTAAGCTACAAATTCGTGCTAGCATGTTCATGTATGTATTAGGGATTGTTAGAAGTAGGTTTGAGACCAAAAATGCTTCTGCATAACTGAATTTTTGCATTCTGTTCAGTATTAACCGGTTAACGCATATGGTTAACCGATTAACACGTTGAAAAATGCCCTTGGATTTGAAAATTTAAGGGCGTTAACTAGTTAACCAATACCGTTAACTGGTTAACGCTGTTTGAACTCAAAAAAATTGTTTTTTTCATGACTCATTTGCATTGCATAATTACTTTAATCTTCACACATTGTTAGATCATGATTTTAAGGAATTATTAGGATCATTTTAGGTGCATGATTCTATATTTTGGATAGCTTTCGACACGCGTTCATTAGTTTCTATTTTTGTGCATAAAAGTTACATACGTGTTTATAGTATTTCAATGATCATTGTTTGCATTGCTTTGCATCATTCCTAGCATCATAATAAATGACACATCTATGTATTTTAAATCGTATTATGAGGCATTTGCATTTTGTTAAATCATGTGCATGTTTGACACTTTACATAATGTAAAAAACCACAAAATCACTTAGTTTGCATCATTCAATTGCATAATGATTTTGGCATTCCATTGTTAATAATTCATTGCATTTTATTGCATAAACCTTACATGAATTCTTGCATTTCCATTTTGTGCAGTAAATCTCATTTTTATGCATAATTGAAAATGATCCAAATCTGTCTCACTTTCCATAGCTGCATTTTGAGATAGAGGCTGTAAAAACACACTGTATTCATGTTGTTTTTGACTTTTTACACCTGTTCTGCATGCTGATTGTTAGCTGTAGAAAGTTGTGTGCATTTTGCATTGCATTTCATTGTTGTTTGTACATTTAGGAGCGTTAATAGGCTGCTGGATTTTTGCTTTGCATTTTTTTAGGTCCCTTAAACTTAGGATTGAGTCTAGTTTAGGTCCTAGATCCCTTAGGAATTGTTTGGTAATTGTTTACCTCATTCCTTATTCATGTTTACCATACCAACCTTTGTTTTGTAGGGAGGTAAAGGTAAGTTCACACAACTTAATCCTTTTAATTCTTTTATGCTTTCAAAGTGTATGTGTTTTTTTTAGCATTTTTTCCTTGTTTCTCACAACTTCATACTAATCCCCTTTAGAATCCACTTAGCTTCATTAGGAAGTAAGTTGTATTCTATTTCCTTCTTCTGTTCCTTTTCCGCATTAGGATTAGAAAACCACACTAATCTAGGTTCATCCATGCATGACAACACTAGGATTTTAGTCTTCCCATTAGACTTTTTACCTTTGGTTCGCTTTTCTTTCTCTTTCTCATCTCAAAGAACAGTAAAAAAACACCAAATAAAGGTTGGTCTTCTCGTACGATACGAGACTTTGTCGTGGGATACTTATACACGTCCTGTTTTGGGGCGAGGTGTAAGTCATCTACCATGATGAATAGGTCTTAGTATTGGAAGGTTCGCAAACAATAAACAAAAAACACTTCTCTAAAAGACAAAACAACAAAGAAGAATCGTCTTTTCCTTCGGGAATTCTTTTCTCACCTCACTCGTTCTCAGCGCGAACTTGTGATGACTTATCTCATTTTCAAGACGATTACACACTCGTACCAGAAGAGCCTGCAACACCTGAGCATAGGAATACGCAGTTCATCTCTAAAAAACTCATAAATAGTTCTCGCCTTAGTTAGGCGAACTACATCGACTCTGATCCTCATGTTCCCAAATGTACGTAGGCAGCGGGGTATGGCCCGTTCGAGCATATTCTTTATTTTCCCTACATTTTCCCATACCATTTCGTTCTCTTTTTCCAGATCTCTCTCTCATTCCAGTTCCAGTAGCGGTTTTCATTCAACAACAATTTTATTTCTCACCCTTTGAAATAGACAAACAAGCGTGGATCCTATCGGGTACGATGGACGATCTGGGTGCTAATACCTTCCCAGGTCATAACCGAATCCCGAACCCAGTTCTTTGGTTCGCAGGACCTTGTCTTTTCCTTCTCTCTTAGGTTTGTGCAACATTACCTTTCCCATTCATTCGGGATAAAAATTCCTGGCTGGCGACTCTGACCTTTCCGTGCCATTTTCGTGTTTGTACTAGGATGAAAATCCCGGGAGAGACAGTAAGTCCACCTTTGGATTGGTCTTATTTGTTTGAGCTCACCTTCGATTTATCCTCGAAACTTATCGTAAGTCTACCCATGGCATAGTCTTATGTTTATGAGTTCACCCTCGGCTGGGTCTCATATATGTTCTCCCTTTGAAACCCGGGTTATTTTTGCTCACCTACAGAGTATAAATTTTCTGGTTTGTTCAGGTATTCAATCCCTCCATACCATGAATGTATGAAATCCGTTGCTATCACCCATCAGGTCTACAGTGATTGAATAGGGGCATCTGTAACACCCAAAAATTTGCCCTCTTATTTATCACTGATTCCGAGTAGCTTATGCTTCGTTTATGTGTGATCCTGCATATCCGTCCATACATTGCATAATAAAAAATATAGAAAGCATACATCATTGGTCGAGGCGCGGGGCATGTGATCAAGGGTTATTTTGCAAGCATCGGGTCTCAGAAGGAATATAATCTCAAAAAATATGACCAAGACCGGATGTCCAAGGTTTCCCACCAAAAAGAAGAAAAATTCAGTGTTTAGTTGAAGTAACCAGTTACCTCATAGGTAGTAACTGGTTACCTGTTGAAATTTGAAGGAAAAATGCCAGTTTTTGTATTAGTAAGCGGTTACCTCATAGATAGTAACCGATTACTTTGTACATAATTTCAAAAATTCAAAAATCAGTTGGTTGCTTCCATCACCCTCCATTTTCACTTTGCCTTGTAATTTCCACAAAATTCTAGAACATTCCACACTCTTCCAAAGGAATATTCCCAGAATATGCCAAGGAATATTCCAAGAATATTCCATGGAATATTCCTAACCAACCCTTAGATTAGGATCCGGGCCTAGTGTCTAAACCTCGCGCCTAACCTAAATATAACTCCTAAGCTAACCCCTATATAAACCTTGTTCATCAAGCCAAAAAGAGATTAGCCACATTTCACAAATTTCACCATTCTCACAATCGCAATTCTCTCATTTCTCTCCATTTTCCAAACTCATACTAAAGCTTCATCATCAAGATTCTTCAAGTTTTGCATTAAGACTTGAAGAATCGAAAGCTAAGCCTCCATCATTTTCATCAATTCAGCGGATTATCGAAGGAGTTGCTACGGTTGTGGTGTTTATTTCACCATTCGTAAGGCGTTTTCAGATATTTTTGACTAATCGCATTTATTTTGCGCATTTGCAGATTGAAGCTTCGGATCTCCGATTTTCTCTACTTTCGTGTATTGCTCGACATTGCAACAATTGCCAAAGAAAGCCTCCGCTTTGTAGGTTGGTGAATCCGTAATCACTTCTCGTTTTAACTTATTTCTCTTCATCTCGCTTCGTGCGCTTTTTGCGTATTCTTGCTTTTTTTATACTTTGATTGGTTTGATCATTAGGAGCTAGAATCGTAGGGTGATTGTAACCGGTTACCACTGAACCAGAATGAAAAATTCTTGATTTTTCTTGCATTTTTGATATCCATTCACCTTCCAATCATCATGGATCTTTAGGATGTGATTTTAGGGAGTTTTTAGGAGCTGTTTAGGAGCAGGTGGTGTAGTTTCGATAACTTTTGACATGCTTTTCGTTAGGTTCCGATTTTTGACATAAATGTTGCATATGTGTTCATAGCTTGTTGTGATTTTTGTTTGCATGATTTAGCATCATGAATAGCATGTTAATAAGTGTTCATGATTCAGTTTTTTATTGTATTTGTGATCCATGCAATTTTTGGTCGTTTATATGCATTATCGGGATGTTGCACATTCGTTGAAAATTGCATGATCCACATAACTTACACTCATTGTTGATTGTTTATGTGTTGCATTCCATTGTTGACGATCCATTTCAGGTTGTTTCATTAGGATGCATGATCATTTTATTTCATTGTTTTCATTAAAACTTCATTTTTGCATTTGAAAAATAATTGAAAATATGCCATGTTTCACTGTTGCATTTTGAAACAGAAGCTGTAAAAGACATGTTGCATTATTCTGATTTGGTCTTTTTACACATATTTTCATGCTGTTTGGTAGCTGTAATAGGTTGTTTGTATTGTTAATTGCATTTAGTGGCTGATTGAGTGCTAGAGAGTTGTAGTAGCTGCTGACTTTAGGCTTTGCTTAGCTTTTAAGTGTCCTTAGGCTTAGGATGGAGTCTAGTTTAGGTTATAATTGTGGTAAGATATGTTTGGTACTTGATTACCACTTTCCTTTTATCACTTTGGCCTCATTTTACTAACCTGTATTTTGTAGGGGGTTATGGTAAGCCATGTGTGTGAGAGGGTATCCTACATACACCTTCTTCCCTATCCTTTTACATTTCAACTTGTGTTTGCGATAAGCATTTTATGCCTCGCCGACATTTTACTTTGTTAATTCCCCTTGAGAGTTGAACTCATCTTCAATTCATTGAAGTGAGTTGTAACTTGCTTCCTTTTTCTTTCTAGGAAAAGAAAACCACACTAACCATAAGACATCACTTAAATACACAACTTAGGGTGGGTGTTAGTTTCCCCTAGTTTTGTCCTTTCTCGATTTGAGTCCTTCTTTCTCATCTCAAAATAAAAATAAATTACCTAATAAAGGTCGTGCTTTATCGTGCGCTAGGAGACTTTAAAGTGTGGTATTTTCACGCATTCCATCTCGGGATGAGGTGTAGGATGTCTATCATGATGAACAACTAGCATGAGAATGTTTCACAAACAATACAATCAAAAAACACTTCTTCTAAAAGACAATGAACAAACAACACACGTCTTTCCTGCGATAATTCTCTTCTCATCTCCTCACTCTAAATCACGAACTCGCTATGACTTTTCTATTTGCAAGACAGTAACACAGTCGTTCCAGACGAGTCTGCAACACCTGAGCATATGTATAAGCAGTTAATTCATAAAAAAAAACAGAAACACGTTTCCGCCTTAGTTAGGGGAACTACGTCGACTCTAATTCTAATTTCCCATGAGATACGTAGGCTGTAGGGTAGGGCCATTCGAGTACACTCTTTATTTTCCCTACATTTTTCCTGTACATTTTCGATCTCTTTTCCAGTTCCCTTTCTCATTTCAGTTCCAGTTCTTTTATTCAACAGTTTTATTCTCACCCTTTGAAACATTACAAGCAAGCGTGGATCCCGTCGGCTATGGCGGACGATCTGGGGTGCTAATACCTTCCCAGATCGTAACCGATTCCCGAACCCAGTTCTTTGGTTCGCATGACCTTGTCCTTTCCTTTTCCCTTAGGTTTGTGCAACATTACCTTTCCTATTCATTCGGGATAAAAATGTCTGGCTGGCGACTCTACCTTTTCTGTACCACTTTCACGTTTGTACTAGGATGAAAATCCTGAGAGCAACAAGATGAAATAAGTTAATTATATTAGGTTGGAAGATTTAAAAATGATAATTTAGTAATCTAATCGATTAAGTCGTGATTTTGTCATTTTTATGTTGAAGTTGTTATACGTTGTGTTGTCCCGATTTTGTGGAAGATTAATATGTTGTAGGTCCTATGACTAATGTTGATTCATGTTACTGAGTTGTTCAAGTTGTTATGTTGATAAGTTGTTGATTATGTTATTGTTGTTATGTTACTCATTTTAATAATCTTAAGTTGTTGATTATGTTACTGAGTTGAACGCATGTTTTATCTTTGTGAATTTGTTTAAGTTTATGAACTAGTTTTAAGTTGTTTTATGTTGAAAAACAAAGTTAAGATTATTTTGATGTTGGTTCATTTGAAGTTGAATTAAAGTTGAAACTTGTTGATCCGCTGCGTTGTTTTTCAAAGTAATTATATTAATGAAGTTGTTATTTGGTTTTAAAGTTGGAAAATGTGATATCCCATGATTGTTGATGAAATTTTATAACTCTGATTTAATTTATAAAGTCGGGTAGAAATGGGGTGTTACACTTCCCATGGGACTCAACGTAACCCACCTCAAGACTTACTCAAGAATTCACAGGGCAAAGGCTTCTCGTGGGACTCAGTGTAATACCCACCACAAGCCACTACCATCACCTCGCCAACGGTACCTCAATCCTTTACAGATGCTTCCCGTGGGACTCAGTGTAATACCCACCACAAGACTTACTCAAGATTGTACCATGGTAATCAGTGTAAAACACACTCAACTCTTTACGGATGCTTCCCGTGGGACTCAACATCACCCACCTCAAGACTTCCTGGGCAAGGCTTCCTATGGGACTCACTGTATAACCCACCACAAGCAACTACCCACTTGTCCAATAGTTTCACATCAATCAAGGGTAGTCCTAAACACCTCACAAGTCATACCTTTTTATTTCTAAAAATACTCACAATTACCTAACTAATATAATTACGGTTAATTAGAAAATTCGGGTAAAATTCGACTCAAAATAATATTTTTCGATCTCATAAGATAGAATATATTATTAGCTTCAAATCAATATAAAGAACAGTTAAATCGGATAAAGGATGAAGAAGTTATGAATTTTTAAAGTAAGAATGAAATAATATTTTTCCAAGACTTACAGTGCTAACCGGTTAACCAGTCTGAATTTCAACTTCTAATAGTGTATCACAGTCTCGTTAACTGGTTAACGCACATGGTTAACCGGTTAACCGACATTCAGTAGCATAAAAACCTGCGTTTTAAAGTACATAACTTCTCCAAACTCAATCTAATTAACACCAAACATCAAAATAATTATCAACAGAGGTTCTCACATCTATTACAAACATACTCATGCATTTAATCGATATTTCAACCGTTCAAACTCTCGATTCTACGATTTCTAGCATTTTTGACCTAACCTCAAGAAATCTATAACTTCTAGAAATAAAAGTTTCTAACTAGAACCCACCTCTACCAAAGATGATTGAGAAGATTGAAAGATGAATGGATGATGAATCTTCAACACCAAGAGCTTTCTTCTTCTTCTTTTCCAAGTTTTTCCCTTCTTCTCACTTTCCTCTTCTATCTCTTGCTCTTGCTATATCTCTTGTTATGTTTCTATGTTACATAACATAATGAAACAAACTTAGGTATTATACGGGAAAGCACAATTTCCTCCCAACGGGTCCAAATAGAGGGTATCCAAAATGTCTCTTAATCAACAATTTAATAAAACCTATGAGTCAGATAATATTAGTTAATATTAATTAATTCGCCGATTGCTTCAATTATTTTTATTAAAACATCTCAGAGCAACCCAAAACCCTATTGATATCATATAATATTATTCAGAGCATTAAAATAAATTACAGGGGTATTACAACATATAACGTAGGTGCTGCACTATACAAACCATGCCCATAAATCTCAGTAAAATTCTCAGTAAATTCTATAGAATCCGAGAAAAATCCCGACCCTATAACCCCTGTAACAATGACATTCACTCCTTATGTACTTGCAGCAAAAACATGCGAATCCAAAACAGTTGCCAATTGAGGAGACCTACTACCCTCAATTGAAACAGAAACAGCCGAAATCCCCCCTCGCCAGACTGAACATCACCGCTCACCACATGTTTCACTCCAAAATTTCCCCAAACCCAATGATCTCCCAACCAACCTCCCATCGTTGCAAAGGAGACATCCTATAAAACAGAAGCCTAAAAAATCTTTGGAAAAAGACGAGAAAGAGGACCCCTTCCGGTCCAATTAGATTTCCAAAAAGAAGAACCAAAACCGTTACCAACCACCACTCTAAATTTGTCACCAAATAATCATTGGAAGTTGAATTTGATAGAGAAAATAAGTCCGAAAAACCATTGCGAACATCACCATATTTCTCCTTTAAGACCTGAAACCAAAGATCATCTGACCCGTCAATTATCCTCCACCTCCATTTACTAAGGAGAGCCTTATTAAAAAAATACAACCGCTTCAAGTTTAAACCACCAAGGGATATGGTAAACAAAGGGCTTTCCAATTAATCCAATGGATTCTTCTCCTCGAAACCGAATTACCCCAAAGAAAATTACATTGAATATGCATCATCTCCTTCCAAAATTTAACCTGAGCTTTGAAAAAAGAAAGGTGAAAAATGGCCAAACTACTTAGAACCGATTTGATCAAAATAATTCTACCACCCAACACAAGAACCGACCTTGCCAAGACGAAAGCTTTTTCCGAAATTTAAGAATCAAGGGAGAGCGAGAAGAAAACCTCCTAGGGTTTGAACCAATTGGAATTCCTAGAAAAGAAAAATTATGAGGTTCCATTTTACACGCAAGAAACGTAGTCGCCGCCTCCATAAAATTATCCGAAACATTTATGCCAGTGATTTTACTTTTGTAAAAAAAATGATTAATTGAGGGTGTGAAATATTTTAATACTATCACTAAATATTAATAAAATTTATTATTATTAAGTTTGTTATTTATTTATTTTGTTAAGAATTTAATATTATATTTAAGGATTGACTAATCGGATAAATATTTATTTGTTTTTATTTAGTCCCTACAATTTATGATTTTTATTTTTAGATTTATACAAAATTAATCATTAAATGCATACAACAAAGTTTCTTTAGGTTGTCAATTGCGGTTTAAACATATAGACTTTTATAATAAAATCCACATTTGTATCTTCATTTTTATCTAGTATTTATGTCAATATGAGATATCTTTCACATATATCACATATTCCACTATACACTAGGATTAGCCAATCTACTTTAGGAACTCATCAATCCTTTCTTACAGGCTCTTAGATCTTATTTCAGACCATTGAGAGACTTATGGAGCTTCAAATATTATTTTATTTACCTTTCACAATGAATCTATCATGTTGTTCAACACAAACTTCCTCCTTAAGGAAGCCATTGAGAAGTTCATATTTGACATCAAGTTGAACAAGATTCGATTATATGAAGTAATCTGAAACTACCACCAATCTGAATGTCTTCTCGTTCTTGCAAATGGTGTAAACATTTGTATGCAATTAAGACTAGACTTTTGCAAGAACTCATTTCAACAATCGTTGCCTTATGTTTGTCAATGGAACCATGTGGTAGATGCTTCACTTTATAGACCATTGTAACAAGTCTTGTACTTTCTAAACGCACAATATGTGACAACCTCAAGTGATTAAGAGATGTCAAAGACTTTAGGGTTTGTTGATGTGTTTAGAGATAACTCACGTAAGGAGGTGAAAAGCTTTGTGTATCTAGTATTTGTGTCAATATGAGATTGTCCCTCTCAAATTCAGGGTTTGGTTTGAAGGTGTGAGAAAAACACAAGAAAGGGGGTTTGAATTGGATTTTAAAAATGAAGGAATATCCTTGAGTGAGCTGGCCTTGAAGGAATGTCGTTACAGTGGGGTGAAAATCTTACATATAGTTGTCCTTTTACCCATAAAATCAGGGTAGTGGAATAGATGTTTTTGATACCTACTATGTACTTTTTCCCTCGTAAACCTTGATTTTATCTTCTGTACATCAGAGGGTTCTGGATAGAGATGGTTGAAGTTGTTGGTGTAAGCCCTAGAGGCCAATAATTTTGGTACTTGTATCGAATTATTTATTAATAATAAAATGCATTTCTTTATTATGTTTGTTTTTCCAAAATGATAAAGTCCCTAGAATAGCTAGTTCATTTAATGAAATATTAAGTGTGACTTAATCATGAGATTCCATTAAACATAAGGACATTATTCTTAAAGCATCCATAGCCGAGCTTTAATGTGAAATGAGATAGCCTTAAA
The DNA here is from genome assembly GCA_963966055.1 of Lathyrus aphaca. NCBI lineage: Eukaryota > Viridiplantae > Streptophyta > Magnoliopsida > Fabales > Fabaceae > Lathyrus > Lathyrus aphaca. The sequence goes on along the minus strand of OZ014519.1, from coordinate 345,122,632 downwards.
ACATTACGACTATTATGTAGATAGACTGATGATCACATCTCATGGATCATGGATAAGGAGTTATCAAGTCTTGACATGGGTATGAATATTATGATTAATGTTTATACTGGATTGATCCACTATGAGAGTACTACATTGAATGTTATGCAAAGTGTCATAGAATGTTATGCAAAGTGTCATAAGTTACTCTCATGATTGATCCACTATGAGAGTACTACATAGAATGTTTATACTGGATTTTCCCATCTTGCATAACAAGATAAATGTCTAAGGGTCCAATATTGAACTGGACAAGGAAGACACGGTATATGCCTTGTGTTCAATATAGACATAAGGGTAAAAGGGTAATTGCACACGCAAATACTATCACAAAAGGTTTTGTCAGATCACATGACAATTTTGTGACTTGGGTTGCAGTGATGTGTTGCTAGATACTGCTCACTGTTTATTATGTTAAATACATGATTTAATATAATTGCCAACGTCGCCAAATCCTGCAGGGTCACACATAAGGACAATTAGAGAAGAGGTAGAATAAATAAGGCATACCGTCGCTCTCAGGATTTTCATCCAAGTACAAATGCGAAAGTGGCGTAGAAAAGGTAGAGTCGCCAGCCAAGCATTTTTATCCCGAATGAATGGGAAAGATAATGTTGCACAAACCTAACGAAAACAAAATTGACAAGGTACTACGAACCAAAGAACTGGGTTCGGGAGTCGGTTACGACCTGGGAAGGTATTAGCACCCAAATTGTCTATCGTACCCGGCGGGATCCAAGTTTGTTAGTCTGTTTCAAAGGGTAAGGAATAAAATTGCTGCTGAATAAAAACAGCTACTAGAACTGGAATGAGAGAGGGAACTAGAAAAAGAGATTGAAAAGGAAAAATATAGGGAAAATAAAGAGTGTTCTCAAATGGGCCCTACCTCGCCGTTGTCGCTCCCGGGATTTCATCCTAGTACAAACGCGAAAGTGGCGCGGAAAAGTTAGAGTCACCAGCCAAACATTTTTATCCCGAATGAATGGGAAAGGTAATGTTGCACAAACCTGAGGAAGAAGGAAAGGACAAGGTCCTGCGAACCAAAGATCTGGGTTCAGGAGTCGGTTACGACCTGAGAAGGTATTAGCACCCCAGACTGTCCGCCATACCCGACAAGATCCACGCTTGTTTGTTTGTTTCAAAGGGTGAGAAAAATATAACTGATGCTGAACAAATGAACTGCTAACTGGAATGGGAATGAGAAAGGAACTGGAAAAGAGAAAGAACAGAAGGGGAAAAATTTAGGGAAAATAAAGAATGTGCTCGAACGGGCCCTACCCCGCTACCTACGTACCTCATTGGGAAAATGAGGATTAGAGTCGACGTAGTTCGCCTAACTAAGGCGGGAACTATTTGTTTGTGTTTTTTATAGCTGGAACTGCGTATGTCTATGCTCAGGTGTTGCAGGATCGTCTGGTACACTTGCGTTTACCGTCTTGCATGCGAGACAAGTCGTCGCAAGTTCGCGTTGTGAGTGAATGAGGTGAGAAAGAAGAAGTTCTCGCAGGATAGTCGCTTATTGTTTGTTTTGTCTTTTGTGAGAACTGTTTTGCATTTGTTTGTGAACATTCTCATACTAAGAACTATCCATCGTGGTAAAGTAAATACTTACACCTCGCCCCAAAATAGGACGTGTATAAGTACTCCGCAACAAAGTCTCATGGCATATAAGAATATTCGCTTTTTATTAAGTATTTTTACTATTTTCTTTGTGAGGTGAGAAAGAAGGACTCAAGTTGCAAAAGGCAAAAACTAAGGGGACTAAGACTCAACCCTAATTTTAGTTATTATTCAAAAGTGGTCCTAATGGTTTGTGGAGTTTTCTAATCCTAATGAATAAAAGGAACTAAAAACTACTAGAATTTAACTTACTTCCTAAGGAAGATAAGTTGATTCTAAGAAGCATGGGGAAGCCTATACAAGTAGAAAATACTAATATTAAGGCAAAAGCATTAAAATAGAAATAAGAAATAAATTCCAACAATTGCATGTTAAAGCATAAAACTAAAATAAGCCTAAACCTCATCTAAACCTACTTAATGAAAATTCTAAGCCTAAGTCCTAAAACTAAAGGAAATTATTTAATATCACTATTCTAAAATCAGTAGCTAAACTATACTAAATAATTCTAAAATCCTAAGATTAAACCTAATTAAGCTAATCCTTAATGAACCATAAGATCCTAAGCTAAACTAGGTTGATTTACAATGTAAAAATGGACTAAAAATTAATGCACTAAAAATAGTAAAAGTCCTGGAAAAAAATGAAATTAATTCTCTAGGGTCCTTAACCTAACTATGATATTGTGCTAAAAAATATCCTAAAAATTCAGAACCTAACTATGCCAAATAGTCACTTAAATTCATCTAAGAACTAATCACAATTTTACATGAACTAAGCTACCAAAATAGTGGATAAAATGGTCTAAAAATCTACCAAAAAATATCCTAGGTCCTATTAACAGTCCTCTAACCATAGAAAAAAGAATGGGCTAAAACTCCTACAGGAAGTGGAAAAAATAAAATGTACAAAATTATGTATAACTAAAAAATTCAATATAATGCTAATTAAATGGAAAATCAAAATTAAATCGAAAAATGCAAAAATTCAGAAAGTAAAAATGTCAAAAATTTCTAAAATGAATTATAAACCTACTGAAATATTTTTAGAATTTTATTAAGTAATTTACTATTTTTTACGGATTTATTTCAAACAATACTAAAACAAAAATTAAAAAAAATAAGAAACTAAAAGGAAGGGGTGCATTTAGTGATTTTTTGAAGTTAATTTACTAACGGGCTTAGCAACCAGGGGTGTGAATAGCAGAATTCTAAGCCCAATTGTGCAGGACCCTGAGGGTGCATGTGATGAACCTTTAGTCAACTTCTTTGACTCTCTAAGGACCGCATGATCTAGGTATTCACATCAAACGGATTACAAACACATGCTTATGAAAATTTACGGTGTGCCACACACGTGGGATTGGCCGACGGGATAGCCTACCGTATGATGACAAGTGTCACCGCCGGAATGGCCAAAATCCAAAAACCATATCCTTATCCGATGGAAAGCTCAATCGATGGACTTAAAACATTTTTTTTAATGATCTTTAACAATTCTAATATTGCAATTAATTTGGTTTATGACCTCATGAAGACTAAATCAATATCATTAAGAATCTCTAAAACAAAATAAAAACAAATCCTCAACCTCTACCACTTCTCTCCCTCATAACTCCTTTCCCAAACATGAACACTAGCCTAACGGCGGCGCCTCTCCCTCTTCTCAAATCCACAGCCTCCACAAACACCAACCAAAACGACGAATTCCACTATGAACTTCTCTCTTCTCTCATCCTATTCACATCCTAACACAATTTCTCTCACAAAAACGAAATCCAATCTCTTCCTAAATTAACACGAACGGTAAACAGTAAATCGGAACCGCAAGAACGATGCAAGGACAAATCCAACACACTAATGACACCGAGACAACACAAGAGTGGTGCAAGAACGGCTCGTACCTTGTATCGTTGGAGATAAAATGCGAATGGAAGACTTTGACTCGTTGAGGAGGAAGTTCCGCAGACGAACACTATGTGAATGCGACGAAGATGTCTTCACGTGCTACACAGTTTCGTTCAGGTATGATTCATCTCTAATTCTCTTCCTCCTTGAGTATTCTTGATTCTACGCGTTTGCTGATGCTATTGAGTTAATGTTGATGAAGCTTGATGATACCTCCCTTCCGTGAGTTGCAGGTTATGAAGAAAATCGTTGAAGATCGTTGATGCAGAGATGAAGCAGTGATAATGGTGATGATGAATGATGCCGTGAATGGAGAGAACGCGATGAAGATTGAAACAAAAATCAGAACAACGAAGGAGAGGTTAAAGAAGAACGAGGTTCAGAATAATAGTGGAGCCTTAGGTTTAGAATTTTTGTGAAGAAGACTCATTGAAGAAGAAGAAGAATTGAAGAAATGGTTGAGGGAAGAAAAACGTATTGAAGATGAAGAAGAAGTTATGTGTAGAAAAACAGATTGAAGAAGAAGAATCCTGATTTATAGAAGATGGATCCAACTTTTGTGGAGAATTTCTCAGGTGAACTTTCTAGATACAATCGGTTACTTCTGTTATCAGTTTTGCATTTTCTGTTTCGATTCTGTTATGAATTGGTTAGGATCTTTTGCAACTGATTTAAGGCTATAATACTCTGCTTCTTTTCTCTGAGTGTTCACTGACTTTTGTTATTATGGGAATATGCAGATCATATTATGAATGAAGGATTGCGATTGAAGGTGAGGGTCTTGCTTCAGAGAATGGATCGGGAATGCAGGCTAAACGAGTCCTTAGAGAGATTGATGAAGGTGCAAACGATACGAAATCGATACGAAATCGCTTTTGATCTCTTCTTTTCTGTTTGTGTTCGATTTTGAGTTCTGAATTGCGTGACTTGACTTCACTATTGTTGTTGTATTCTTGCGATTCTTGCTCTCGAAGAAATTCTCCGCTGAAACGGTTTGTGGTTGAGTTTTTGGGTTGATTTGAGTTGCTACTGCAGATTAAAGATGATGATATTGAAATTCTGCTTGTAAATTGTTGATGCAGGTTGAAGAATCCAACGCAGGTTGATGTTGATTGTTGAAGGACAAGTTGATACATAGAGAGAATGCCAACAATTTATCGATGCAGATACCATTTCAGAAAGTGTGCTAAGGATTGATGATGGAGAGAGTGATGAGCGAGGATCATGAGGGAGGGTCCAGGATTCAAAGTTTCCTGAGTTTCTTTAACTTATTTCTTCTTCTTTTTTGTTGTGTAACTCTCCCCCCGTTTTCTCTTGTAATGATATCCTGTTATATAAACTTTTTTCCTTTTCTGCTAATTGAATTCTCCATTTTTTTGTAATTGAATTTTGTCAGTTAAGTTTTGTAACAGGATTTTGTCACTAAGCTTATCCTAAATTTTTTCTGTTGTAACTAATTATGCCCTGTTAAATCCTGCTCTTTTTGTATCAGTTTGTGATTTTTCTGATAAGTTCCATCTTTCCAACCTTTTTTCCCCTAATTCCTATTTTGTCATAATAATAATAATAAAAAATGAAATAATAAAAAGTTAATGGGCCTGAAATATATTATTTGCACCCCATAACCACACTTTGCAATGATATTGTCCTACTAAATTTTCTCGAACCGACAAATAACTATAATAATTGAAACTTGAAATTCTCAATTAACATGAAACAACATCATGTTTGCTCCCACATATGAATTTACAACTGATTGGAACTAACACGTAGACCGTCTGAATTCCTTGAACTAGATTCTTAAAAGTGATCGATGAATAAATCTTGGCCTTCAAGTCAATAAGTCATTATGAGCCTTGTTATTTTAATCAGGATACGCCAAAAGACCTCCTATGAGCTTTCTTGAATGTTATTACAAACACATGAATATGCCTTAGCACTCAAAGAGCCAGATTTAAAATATGAGCACTGATGCAGATTGAGGTAAACTCATAATGGTTTGACCAAGATCCTGTCAACCTTCTATTCAGATTGAATTACAGTTGAATAACCACACTTGGTATGAAGCTAATACCATTATCCTTGATAACCCTGTAGAGCTTTAAGCACACTAGGTGAGAAACCAAACAAAGGAGCTTTGAATTGTTGAGGATGAAACAAACCCTGATTCAGAGAAATTTAAACTGAACACTTGCTGATAGGCCAAATACACCAGTGGCTAGTCTTTGCAAGCATAATCCTTGAAGACCACTTAATCAAGGAAATAAAACCTTAACAAAGTGGAAAAAGCATATGAAGAGGTTGTTATTGATGGCCACATGATCAGAATTTTGAATTCATCTGATGACCATATATATAGGGTGTGAAGTCCTAATTCCATAATCCATGAAACAAACTCCTGTGAAGTAGAAACCACAAACAATTGGAATAACCCGGTTCTTCAGAGGGCACTGATCCCATGCCTTAGGAGTTGATGAAAATGCATGACTGTGAATACTATGACCTAATGGGAAATGCGGATGAACGAGAAGTGATAAGCCAGTTGTTGTAATAAATATGAGGGAAAATTTTGAGGTATTACAGCTGCCCCTATTCAATCATCTGCGAGCCTGAACGAATAATTGCAACAGCTTTTAGATGTTTAAGGTGTGGAGTGATTGAATACTCGAATAAAACCTGGAAATTTGAACTCAGTGGATAGTAGAAATGCCATATGCCTTTTATTTATATATTTTTTTTTGTTTTGACCTCTGAATAAGTAGCGGAAATAGAACCAGGTGGAATAGAATTAATGCCAAAAACCTGCACTGTGAATGTTGAGTGAAACAAACCACAACGAGGGTGCCTGTTGGCGAAACAGGACTTAACGAGACCGTTAGCGAAACATAACTCGACAATGTGACTGCTGGGTAGGACCAAGTCACAAAGAAAACACGCGACTGCTGGGCAGAACCAAACCATAGAAAGTGCTTGTTGGCGAAACAGGGTTTAACGAGGCCATTAGTGGAATGGAACTCAACAATGTGACTGCTGGGCAGGACCGAGCCACAAAGAAAACACGCGACTGCTGGGCAGGACCAAGCCACAGAAGGTGCCTGTTGGCGAAACAGGGCTTAACGAGACCATTAGCGGAATGGAACTCAACAATGTGACTGCTGAGTAGGACCAAGCCACAAAGAAAATACGCGACTGCTGGGCAGGACCAAGCCACAGAAGGTGCCTGTTGTCGAAACAGGGCTTAACGAGACCATTAGCAGAATGGAACTCAACAATGTGACTGCTGGGCAGGACCAAGCCACAAAGAAAACACACGACTGCTAGGCAGGACCAATCCATGGAAGGTGTCTGTTGGCGAAACATGGCTTAACGAAACCATTAGCGGAATGGAACTCGACAATATGACTGTTGGGCAGGACCAAGCCATAAATAAAACACGCGACTGCTGGACAGGACCAAGCCACAGAAGGTGCCTGTTGGTGAAATAGGGCTTAACGAGACCATTAGCAGAATGGAACTCAACAATATGACTGTTGGGCAGGACCAAGCCACAAAGAAAAAAAACAACACTAACTTGGAAAGACCAAGATGTCTGGAAAATGGTATAAGTATCTTCTGTGAGGAGTACTTCAGGTTGAAAAGATGTTATAGGTTGTATGTAACACCTCAAAACTGGCCCATGTTGGCATGCACATGCTTGAATTTATGGCGTAATGCTCCATGAGGATGGAAAAGCTACGCTTTGGAGGATGCACATGTAATGATGATTATGCATATGCAAATGCAAAGGATCTTCTGACAAGGAGAATGCAATTATCCCAGATGGCTTGACTGGGGAGAATTGGCGATCACTGCACTGATCTGATCCATCCTAATGAGGAGGAAACAACTCTGCGGGGGAAAGCTGTTGATGATGCACTGGCTCTGAACTGTCGCCATTGCCAAAAATAAATTGGACTTTAAGATTGGAGTGCTAAGACCCTACCAGAGATGGACCATTCTCGAACTCTGATGGGGAAGTGGAGACCTCCTGACTTGGCCGAAAACCAAAGGCATGGCTTTGCTAAGGAAGCAAACTGTTGGGAAAGGAAAGACACTCCTCACACTGCTGGGACTTGCCCCTGTATTAAAGGAAGACTTCTGCTTGGGGAGGGAAAACATCTCTTGCCATTAATGTTGAAGAAGAAATTCAACTTCACTTCCACTGGGGATAACTGGAGACACCCTGGAAAACACCTGTTCTTGTTCAAGCGTAAAGAAATGTTCCTCCTGGAAATCTGCATTTAGCTCTGTTAGCGACACCTGTACTTGTACCTGCATAAACATAATCGATAGTGCCTGCAACATGGAGAGTTAGTTTGGGACCTGTATGCCCTAGGCTCATAGCATGAATCATTACCTGGGCATCTTGACACCCTTTCAGAGTTGTATTAGATGTTTCTGTCCTCCTGCATGAGTTAGAAAGCATTCAAGTGTTCACAACACAATATAAATCACTATTTGCTGGACGTTTTCTCAATCAATCAATGTTATATGAATAACAAAAACCAAAAGCGAATAGTCACAAGTTGACTGAAATTAACTTTTTATTAATTCAGGAAAATGGCCATGAATAGGCAGTACAAAGGAAGCAATTCCCTGGAAAGAGGAAATAGCCAAAAAGGAAAACAAACTATCCTATTGGCAATGTAAGAAGTGGATCTCATCAAGTTTCAACCCGGTTATGACTCATATATCTTCAAGACGATCCGCTCACCCTGCCCCTTGAGAAAGGTGATTGAACTGGTTTTCAACCTTTAGAATAACCTCACTTGAAGATGAGTTACGAATTTCGCAGATCGCAGTCGTTCTCGTTAGTCCCTCTTTTGCGTGGATCGCCCTTTCGAGTTTTCAATCCACCGGGATACCTTTTTTTACCTGAGCTGTCCGATGTGGCTTTTCAACTCAGCGGGTGTACATTTTTTTTTAAGATTTCCCTAATTTTTTCCCAAGCCTTTTATTTTGTTTTTGGCTCGCAGGGATGCCCATTTTTGCCTGGATCTTTATTCTGTTTTTATCCAGTGGGTCCTTTTTACACGAAGTATTTTCTTATTGCGTCTGCGTTGATAGGGGAATGAAAGTCTTCTTCATCCATGGTTGTCAGCATCAAGGCTCCACCTGAGAAAACCTTTTTAACCACGAACGGTCCTTCATATTTAGGTGTCCATTTTACCCTGTGATCGTTAAGAGAAGGAAGAATCCTTTTCAGCACCAGGTCACCTGGTATGTACCTTTGTGGTCGTACCTTCTTGTCAAAAGCCTACTTCATCCACCGCTGATATAACTGTCCATAGCATACAACTGCTAGACGTTTTTCTTCAATGAGGCTCAATTAAATATATCTAGATCGGAGCCACTCAACTTCATCTAGCTTAATGTCCATCATTAACCTCAACGAGGGGATTTCCACTTCAATTGGTAGGACTGCCTCCATACCATACACTAGTGAGAACAGGGTTGCCCCTGTTGAGGTACGCACTGACATTTTGTACCCATGTAAAGCGGATGGTAGCATCTCATGCCAGTCTTTGTATGTTACAACCATCTTCTGCATGATCATCTTGATGTTCTTGTTGGCCGCCTCGACGGTGCCATTCATCTTCGGGTGATATGGAGAAGAGTTGTGACGTTCTATTTTGATATCCCAACACAAGTCAGACATCCTCTTGTTGTTGAGATTAGAACCATTATCAGTAATGATTCTTTCGGGAATTCTGTACCGGTAAATGATGTCTCTTTTGTTAAACCGGGCTACCACTTTGTAAACACCCCAAATTTGCCCTCACCCATTCACACCATGGCTTGTGATCATCTCATATGCATAAACACAAACATATCATCTCACATCTCATTTTTGATTCACTGGATAGTTTCTAAGGCATCTGCACCTAGGGTTTGTGATCTGAGCAATTCCAAAGCATCTTGAGCCATTCCAAAGGCCACCAATCAACTCAAAGAGGTCCATGTGTGTTCTTATATCATATTTCATCTCCTCAAAGTCAAAATTGCAGAGGAATCACAAGGACTAGGGTTTGAGTGGATGCAGAGCCAGGTTAAACTGCACAGTTGACTGAAAATTAGGGTTTTGGTTTCAGAGGCCATAACTCCAAATTTTTTGGTCATTCTTGTTTCCATTGCTCTTTATATGGTATAGGGAGTATGCATATCAATTTTCATGAAGAAATTCCATGGGGAAGTCATCTGATCAAGGGTTGACTTTTCAGACAAGTCAGTGTAAAATCAGGGCATCTGAGGCCCCCAATGACCCAACCAATGGGTGATCTTCATCATTTTGAGTGTATATGATCTTTATTTGATCATGGAAGAAGTTTGGAGTTCATAAAAATCAAGAATTTAGGGTTTTTGCAAGTGTTGACTTTTTGGGCATAGTTGACTTTTCAAGAATGCATCATTTTAGGTCATTTTTCAAGCCATGATTCTTGATCCAAAAATGCTTCAAATGGAAAAACTTTGGTCATGAAAGTTGTAGATATCATCTTTCCCTTTTCAAAAAGTACAAGAACATGATCAAACTCTTCTTGGATCAAAAGTTATGGTGTGGCAAAGTTGGCTAAAATCATTGATTTTCAAGGCATGCTTCAAATGGAAATTTTGCAAAGTCATGAACCAATGCATTATGTGACCTCTAATTCATTTGAAACCATTACACAAACATTCTATGAGCCTTAAAAATCAGAATTGGACCAAGTTTCCCCATGGTTTGGTTTGTGTAACAAGACTTTCTCACATGTGAACCAAAGTTACAACAAGTTGCAAAACTCATGATCATGCTTCCTACAACTTGCAGCCTTGGATGCTGAGCTTTGCTAGGCCTCTCCCTCACCCTTGCTGCGCCATCCCATGCCTTGTACTTGCCTAGACCATGAGCCATACTTCTCTTACACATTATTTGACTTTTTGCAAAAGGTAACTTACAATCAATAAAGGGCATGTCTTGTCAACTGACCAATGAGAGAGAGTTATGTGGACAATTTGCAAGCAAGACATAACACAAGGCAAGGCTGAAACATCCTCATTCATCACATTCACACAAACACTCCCAATTGCAACTTGCTTCGAATCTGCCTCCACAGCCTGCAAACACTTCAACCATTTTCACCATTCAACTCACCTTGTTCCATAGACCACAAAGCACCAAGAACACAAGCCTGAAACAGCCTGAACATCTCACTGCCATTTCTCACTTCATTTTGCAGTTTCATTCGAAACTCTCACCATAGCTCACAAACACACCAACAAACACCACAGACCTTCTCCATTCATCCTCAGGACCACAAACCATCATTCACAATGGCCTGAAACCTCCAGAAACTCCATTGCCATTTCTGACCAAGCTTGAGCAGGAGCTTTCGAAACTCACTATCCAGCCAACTCAAACTTCTTTTGAGCATTCAAACATCTTCTGGGGATCAAGTGGAGTGATTTGCACTGAAAGAAGTGGCCAGAAAGTCCTCAAGTTGAAAGCTCCAAATCTCAGGTAGCTCGAAAATTATTTTTCCAGAAATTATTTTTCTTGTTACAAACTTGTTCTATGTGATTCACTGATCATCCTGATGTTCTTAGTTTTTGAAATGGCTTTGATTTGAGTATTTAATTTGTCTCTGAAGCTTGCGTGCCCTAGTTTTTATTTCTTTCGATTCAGCTTGTTTAGGAAGAAGAAATGTGTTTTGAGAGAGGGGTTTGATTCGTGAGAGGATGGAGATCATTTCTATGTTCTTAGTTTTCATTTTTGATACGATTTGAGGGGTTTGGGGATTTCTCAGGTGAGATGCTGGCCGGAGAAGACGACCGGAAGTCTTCTCCGGCCACCTGAAAGTGATTTGTGCCCTAATTGCGTAATTAACTCCAGTTTGAATTCTGGCCGTAGATGGCCTTTGACTTGTTGACTTCCCTCCCTTTTGGATGGCCCAGATCCTTTTTCATTAGCCCTAATCTCTCTCATTAATTTAATTAATTTTTAATTAGAATAATTAACTCAGGAGCCATCTGGACCCTTCATTCACGCGCCAGTCAACACATTTAAACTCAGAATCAATCTCATCCATCCATCTTGATTACTTTCCCTTTTATTTAATTTTTATTCATATTTATTTCATTAAACTTGCATAATTATTTTAAAATAGTTAAAAATTCTTAAAAATTATGAAACTTTTTCTTAAAAGTTTTATTAATTTTTAAGACCCAAAAACATTTTTATTTTATTTTTTATCATTAAAAAAGTATTTTTAAATATTTAAAAGATTATTTTTAATTGATTAATGGAAATTAATTTATTAAAAATACTTTTAGGTATTTAAAAATTACAAAAAAATTCATGAAATGTTCTAAGACATTTAGAAACATTGTCCAACCTTCAAACCAAATTTCTTTTTTGATCTTGATGCATTTTAAGAATTTTTCATTGAATTAAATCATATTTTGTGCATTAATTTGATCCTAAGTTCAAAAATTCATTTCTGCCTATTGGAGAAGGTTGAGACATTGATTCTTCTTGCATTGTTTTGTGTTTGGCATGTAGTTTCTAGGGTAAAATGGCCATGATTTGATCTTGCATTTTCTATTTGTTTGGCATTTCTTTTGTTAAGAACCCTAAAAAACCCTAATAACTTAGAAAATTCATATCTTGAGTTTGGTTGAGAGTTGAGAGCTCCCCTTTGGACAGTGGTTCATTATAGGTTTAAGGTTTCATTGAGTGGCATTTTCCATTTTTTATCTTAGGGTTTGTTTCTGTTTTGGGTTTTTGTTTGATGTTTGATTCATGAACCCTAATTTGGGATTTCTCTTGCATCCCTCTTGCATTTCCTTGCATAACATGACTTGTCTTTGCATTTTGTGCATTCTTGTGATTCATTTGACATCTTAAGACATATAGAAAGCATGTTTGATCATTGCATTACATATTTGCCATGTCATTTGTCTTGTATGATTCATAACTTTTCATGTTCATTCATGCTCCTTAACTTGCATCATTTGCATTCATAATCTTGTATGAACATCCCCATGTCTTGCCTCATGTTTGCAGCACCTCATAACATCATAATCATCATCAACATGCTTCTGGTTTGGTCTAGCATCATGACATTTCATTTCATTTAGCATTGCATTGCATTTCTTTCTAACATTTCAGGTGGTAAGTAAACTTGAGAAGTGAATTTGCCTTCACTTCTCATAACTTTTCTTTTCATCTTTCTTGCATCCATTGCTGCATTCTTATATGTGTTTGAGTTTGAGCTTGCTCATTCTTGTTCTTCCCACTTTCTTTCTTCAAGTGACTTGACTTCTTGAATGAAGCAAGTCACTTTGCTTCTCTTGATCTTGTTCATCTGCTTCTTGGTGGCTCCTTTGGAGATCTTCTCTTGAAAACCTCACAAACCTTAGGAACAACCAAGCTTGACAATGAATTAGGGTTTTGATTAGTCTCCCCCCATTAGTTTTACCTTTGTGTCTCTCTTTGAGTCTTCTCTTCTCATCTCATAATCAGGGACTAAACCCTAAAGGCTTTAAGGCTTTGTGATTAGGGTTATGCCTGCATCCTTCTCTTAGGATGGAGTGTATAACTTTAGTCCTAAGTGTTAAACCCTTAATGTGTTTAAATCTCTTAATCAATTCACTTAATAAATATCAAGACATCACACTTGTAACTTGGGCCTTGCATTAGGGTTCTAATTCTTCCTTAAGTGGTTAAGAAGGACTAACCCTAGTGTTAATGGACAAGTCCCCCTCAAGTTGTCTTACAAATCATAAAACTCACTTCTTCATCATACCATCAAATAAAATCCACTTAATCAAAGGCTTGTTTTGTCATGAGTTTAATCCCTAATCATGGATTAAGTTGAGGAGCTTTCCTCAGCTTAAACATTCTCATCTATTATCCTTCTATTAGGATGGTGTAATGAGTCTGTTTAATCCCTGATTACGGCTTAATCTCATTACTTAACACTAAACAAAAACACCAAAAACATCTAAATAATCAAAAGTAGGTTAATGATCTTAATCCTACACCAAAGGTGATTAAGTGTGAGAATCTGACTTCACACTTAAGGTATTCTCATTACCCCTAATCAGAGGGAAGATGTGATGAGTTTACTAACCCATTGGTTTAGGCTTAAGCTCATTATCCTATGACAAACTTCAAAAGCAATAAAAGATTGAAAACACAAAACAAACAATAATCGTCTCCTCCGGGATTCTTTTCTCATCACCTTCACTCACAAGCGAGAACTTGCTCCTTCCGTCTAATGCAAGACAGTTAGCACCTGAGCCAGACAGGTCATACACTTGAGCATAGGCAAGCAAGCAGTTCACAAGTCAATCCTTTCAGTCTCTTTGGGTCGAACTACGGTGTTCTGACTTCCTCATTGCACGAGAGGATACGTAGGCATAACTTAACAGTTATCGAACAAAAGTCTCTGTACATTCCCCCTCTTTCCAGCATCTTTCTCTTAGCCTCATTGTCATGAGCATTTCACCTCTTTCTCTTTTACACTGACACTTTTATACTCCATATCACTTATACACTTTACACTGACACCTGTACATCCTCTCCCAGCTCATTTATACACAAATTGCACTTACACTACCCCTTTAAAACACAAATCTTTTAAGCGTGGATCCCGTCGAGTACGACGGACAGTCTGGGTGCTAATACCTTCCCAGGTTGTAACCAACCCCCTTTCTCAGTCTCTCTGGTTCGCAACCGTCTTATCCATCTTTTTCTAGGTCTATGCAGCATTACCTTTCCTCCGGGATAAAAATGCCTAGCTGGCGACTCTTTTCATCTCCAGTGAGTTCACGGCTGTGTGTTCTCATTGTCCCTCTCGCCGACCGTTCGCATCTGTACCCTTATCTGGGCCGATTTTCATTTGTCGGGAGCGACACACTTGTTTAGTAACATTGGCATAAGATGCTGCTTTGACCCACTTCGTGAAATAGTCTATAGCAACCAAGATGAAGCGGTGACTGTTGGAAGTTGTCGGCTCGATCTTGCCAATCATATCAATGCCCCACATGGTGAACGGCCACGGTGAAGACATGACACTCAATGGATTCGGAGGCACATGAACCTTATCGGCATAAATCTGACACTTGTGACATTTACAGGAGTATTTACAGCAATCGGATTCCATGGTGATCCAATAATATCCCGATCTCAACAATTTCTTGGCCATAACATGTCCTCCAACATGGGTACCAAAGGATCCTTCATGAACCTCTTGCATCAACAAGTCTGCTTCGTGTCTATCCACGCATCTGAGCAGAACCATGTCGAAGTTTCGCTTGTATAGCACACCATCTTGATTCAAGAAGAAACCACCTGCCGGTCTTCTGAGGGTCTTCTTGTCTTTATTGGATGCCCCAACCGGGTATTCTTGAGTCTTCAAGAATTACTTGATATCATGATACCAAGGTTTGTTATCTTCACCACTGTTAACTGCAAAGACATAAGCAGGTCTTTCAAGACGGGAGACCATGATTCGAGGCACGAAATTCTCTTGACAAACTTTAATCATAGACGACAAAGTTGCTAGAACATCAGCGAACTGGTTTTCATCTCGAGGAATATAATTCAACTTGACCTTAGTGAAGAAAGATAGCAGCCTCCTGGTATAATCCCTTTAAGGAACCAAGTGAGGTTGATGAACTAACCATTTGTTGTTGACTTGGTTCACCACCAGAGCGGAATCTCCGAAGATCTCGAGGTTCTTGACTCGCAAGTTAATTGCTTCTTCAACCCCCATGATGTAAGCTTCATACTCTGCCTCATTGTTAGTGCATTCGAAAGTCAACCGAGCAGCTAAAGGTGTATGGATCCCTTCTGGTGAGATGATAACAACACCTACTCCACTTCCGTTCATGTTCATAGCTCCGTCAAACATCAACTTCCATTTGGATTCAGGGTCTGGCCCCTCCTCCGGAAGTGGTTCTTCACAGTCTTTCAACTTGAGGAACATGATGTCCTCATCCGGAAACTCGAATTTCATGGGTTGATAATTATTAATTGGCTGCTGAGCCAAGTATTATGACAATACACTTCCTTTGATTTCTTTTTAAGAAGTGTAATGGATATCATACTCTGTTAATATCATCTGCCATCGGGCTACCATTCCTGTCAGAGCCGGCTTCTCGAAAATGTATTTCACAGGATCCATCTTGGAAATTAAGAGAGTTATGTGAGACATCATGTACTGTCTTAGTCGACGAGCAGCCCATGCCAAAGCGCATCAAGTTTTCTCAAGTAGTGAGAAGCGTGCCTCACAATTGGTAAACTTTTTGCTAAGGTAATAAATGGTGTGCTCTTTTCGACCAGACTCGTCCTGCTGACCCAACACACATCCCATTGATCCTTCGAGCACAGTAAGATACATGATCAAAGGTCTCCCTGGTACTGGAGGCATGAGAATTGGAGGTTCTATCAGGTATTCTTTGATTCAGTCAAAAGCTTACTGACAGTCTTCATTCTATTTAATTGCCTGATTTTTCCTCAGAAGCTTAAAGATGGGCTCACATGTGGCCGTTAGGTGAGAGATAAACCGTGCAATGTAATTTAGTCTCCCTAAGAAACCACACACTTGCTTTTCAGTCTTTGGCTCAGGAATCTCTTGGATGGCTTTTACTTTGGCTGGATCAACCTCAATTTCCCGCTCACTAACAATGAAGCCAAGTAACTTGCCGGAACGGACCCCGAAGGTGCACATATTCGGATTCAACCTCAATCTGAACTTCCGGAGTCTGTCAAACAACTTTTCTAGATTGACCAAGTGCTCTTCTTCTGTTTGGGATTTTGCTATCATTTCATCAACATAAACCTCAATTTCATGATGAATCATGTCGTGAAATAACGTCACCATCGCCCGTTGGTAAGTGGCCCCAACATTCTTCAGACCAAATGACATGACCTTGTAACAGAAAGTGCCCCAAGGCGTGATGAAAGTTGTCTTTTCCATATCATCGGGAGACACCTTAATCTGGTTATAACCTGAAAACCCGTCCATGAAAGAGAATACAAAAAACTAAGCAGTATTATCAACAAGCACATCTATGTGAGACAGAGGGAAATCATCCTTGGGGCTGACCCTATTCAAATTCCTATAGTCTACACACATCTTGACCTTACCATCTTTCTTAGGGACCGACACAATATTGACAACCCACGGAGGGTAACTGGTCACGACCAAGAAACCAACATCAAATTGCTTTTGTACTTCTTCTTTTATCTTGATTGCCATATCAGGACGTGTGCGTCTCAACTTTTGCTTCACTGGCGGACAACTTCTCTCAAAGGCAACTTGTGCACCACAATGTCAGTGTCTAAACCAGGCATATCTTGGTAGGACCATGTGAAGACGTCAACATACTCTCGAAGCATATCAATTAGACGAGTCTTGATAGATTCTTCTAATGCGGCCCCGATCTTAACTTCTTTCTTGTCTTTTTCGGTACCCAGGTTTATCACTTCGACGGCCTCTTCATGCGGCTGAATCATCTTCTCCTCCTGTTTAAGCAGCCTGGCCAATTGTTCAGGTAGTTCGAAATCTTCTTCACCTTCCTCATCGGCTTGATAAATTGGATTGTCAAAGTCATACTTAGCCATAACAGGGTCGTCATTGATAAGATCCGGTGACGAGCACCTGCATGAATGGTGATTCATGCAAGGCTTTAGAAAAAGCTTGAGAAAATGAGAAACATTGCCATTTTAAAACTTTTCTTTCTTTTTGAAAAACAAAAGCAAAAAATGAAAGGCAAAGAACAACGTGGATGAATGTGAAACGTCAGCTTTATTTATGATTATGAATTGTGTTAGGAACAAAATAACCCTTACAAAAAGCTACTATGCCCCGGGCAAGACAGAGTGCTTGAGTACAGGAAAGACAAAAACAAAGATTATTACTCTTCGAAAGAGGTGACAGAGATAAGACTTTCAGATGTCCAATTGCTAAGTTGAGTCCCTGGAACAAAAGGATTGATCCACTCATCTAAGCCATAGTCACTATCAACTGCGTCGTCTTGAACAACACTGATGCTTCCATAATCTACAACTCCTACGCTCGTGAAAGTAATCGGGCTTTGACGACCTTTAGCACTCGATCCAGATGATGACCGCCCAGGATGGTAACCAATCCCAAACATATCTTTCTTTTCTGGCACTTCTACTGGACTGCCCCAACCTTCTCGCATCCCCGACTCTACCAACTCAAGAGCTTGCTTATAAGAGGCCACAGAAACCCCCTTCTTTGGTTCTTCAGAAGAAGCTGCCAATGCAGATGCTTGTTCAGTTTTTAGGGGCTCAAAAGCCTGACATGGAGTTTCAACTATCTCTCCATCCATCTCCACATACTTGAACAAAGCTAGATGACTGACAAAAATGTCCTCTTCCCCACTGACTGTTACAATTTGGCCCTCCCAGACGAATTTCAGCTTTTGATGAAGTATGGACGATATTGCTCCTGCTGAATGTATCCAAGGCCTTCCCAGCAAACAACTGTATGCAAGCTGTATATCCATTACGTAGAATGTGGTATTGAAGATTTATGGACCTACTTTAATTGGTAAATCCACCTCCCCGAACACCGATCTCCTCAACCCATCAAATTCTCTAACTACCAGGTCTCTAGGCTTTAGAATCACTCCATCATAATCCAACTTCATCAATGCCTTCTTGGGCAGAACATTCAACGATGATCCGGTATCTACCAACACGTGAGAAAGTACTGCACCCTTACATTCTAAAGAGATATGCAGTGCCCGATTATGAGCACACCCTTTAGATGTTAGATCCATGTCTGTAAAACCCAATCCATGACTGGCATTGACACTAGATACCACCGCTTCTAATTGATTTACCAAAATATCCTGAGGCACATAAGCCTTGTTCAGAATATTCAAGAGAGCCTTCCTGTGGGAGTCAGAACACATTAGCAAAGACAAGATGGAAATCTTCGACGGAGTCTATAGCACCCCGAAAATCTAAATTTAATTATTTAGTCATTTATTTAATTAATTTAGAAAAAAATTGGAGAGTTTGGATTAATTAGAGAATTTTGGAGAAAAAGAGTATTTTTATATAATAAGGATAAATAGTGTTTTATTATACTATTTTATTATTATTATTAAAAATATATTAAAGAAAAAAGGGTAAGGTGGTCCTTTTGTGAAATATATGAGGGTAAAGAGGGAAAAGACTCAACTGGAATGTGTTTTGGTAAAAAGGAATACACGATCAATTTTCTCATTTGGTTTTCTATCGTGTTTGGTGAAGTTCTCTGAAGAAAGAGGAAGCTCAGAGTCAGGAGGCTGTGGAGAACCCCATAGAAGAGTGTAAAGCGGAGAAATTCTCTAAGGTATGGGGAGTTTTTATAATCTATTGTAAATGTGTAGGAATTGGACCATGAATTGATTAGGATTGTATGAGTTTATGAGTTTTAGGGGTTTTGATTTAGGTGGAGTTTATGAGAGAAATCTTGATGAATTAGAGTGATTAGAAGGAGTTACAATCATATATTTGTTTGTATAATTGTTATCTTGATGTTGTTGATGTTTGATTGATGTTTTTGAATGGTTTTTGAGTGTTTTGATGTGAAACCCGTAATGGGATTTGGGGGTTTTTGGTGTTGAAGCAGTCTGCAATTGTGTAGCAGAGAACTGCTGGAAAACGTGCGTTAACCGGTTAACGCTATGGGTTAACCGGTTAACCATTGAAAATTTGGTGTTTTTCTAAAAGTTTCACAGGCGTTAACCGGTTAACGCTGTGGGTTAACCGGTTAACCTTGTTTGGGAGGCAAATTTTAATTCTTTAAAAATCCATAACTTTCATACCGTAAATCTGATTCGCATTCCGTTTGAAGCGTCGGAAAGAGCATAAACTGAACTTTATTTTGATGAATAAAAATGAGAAAAATGCAATAGTTTTTATAAATGAATTTATGAAATAACCTTGTAATTGCCTCATAATTTATGGGGTACGGGTCAATTTTTGATGTGTCAGAGTGGTTATAGAACCAATGTTATGGGTGTAATGTCATGATGATATATATGATTATTTGATGATTGGTTTGCTGATGTGAAATGAATGATGCGAATTATTTTGATGAATTTTACGATGTAGCGCATCATTGCATTTCATAACATTCACGATGGGGCTTCAGCCTATTTTATTGCTTCAATCCCATTGTGTGGATTGAAGTGTCTCGATGATTTACGATGTGCTCCTTTGTGGAGGGTTGATGGTCATGTATCCATCTTAGGATGAAAATGGTACCACATGCATATTGCATATCAGGATGTTAGAATTGCATATTCTGGATGAATTTCATGACTGTGTTGGTGTTGCTTAATTTCATGATCGTGTTGTTGTTGTTGCTGAATTTTATAGTTGATGATGTCATGATATGTTGTACTAATTTATTTATGTTCTATACTCTTGTACGTTTATGATATATTATGATTACTCACCCTGTCTTCTTGGAAATTTTGCCTCTTTTGTGGGTAACTTGCAGATGATAAAGAATAGGCTTGCAGTGCAAGAGGAGTCTTTCATGAGTCTCAGAGTGTGCTTTAGTATTCCTTAGAAGTGGTTTTGGTATATGTGTCTTGGTCTGTGTCATGTAACACTGGGACGGGGTTTATTTGTTAAACTGTTTTCAGTTATGTTATTACTTTGATAAATGTTTTCTCATTATATGATGTTGAAATTCAGGATGGTGAAAATTATGTTTATGAAGTAAAAATTATGATTTTGAAATACGAAGTTTAAATTCCGTTGCGAAATGCTATATGTTATTCTTGATGTTGACTAACCCATGTTATGGGACAGGACACTATTTGTTTGAATTATGATGAAATGTGATACCCTTTCTCGATGATTACTCTGATATTATTTAAATATTTGTTTTGGGGGTAGAAGGGTGTTACATTAGTGCTATCAGAGCAAGTCGGTCTGTCAGGCCAAGTCTTGTTGTTGTCAGTCTGTTGTCAAGTCGTTATTTAATTAACGATTATTTTCTTCTGATGTGGTAAGTGTTGTGCAGAATGGCTGGAAAAAACATGCGTGCTCTCGCTGATGCTATTGCAGCTCTTGCTCAGACTACTGCTCGTAACAATGCGCATGATGAGTTTCGTGCCTTAGAGAAATTCCAGAGGAATAATCCACCTGTGTTTGAAGGAACTCATGACTCGGCGAGCACACAGAAGTGGATCAAGGCAATTGAGAAGATTTTCAGAGTGATGGCATGTGCTGACGCGCAGAAAGTTCAATTCGGGACTCATATGTTGTCTGAGGAAGCTGAAGACTAGTAGGATAATACTTGTCAGCGTCTAGAGGACGAGGTTGTTATGGTGACTTGGACTGTGTTTAAGGCGGAGTTCCTTAAGAAGTATTTTCCGAAAGATGCTCGTGGTAAGTTGGAGGTAGAGTTCCTTGAACTAAAGCAAGGAAACATGATAGTGGCAGAGTATGCTACCAAATTTGAAAGGCTGGTGAAGTTTTGTCCTCACTACAACAGGGCAGATGCTGAAATTTCAAAGTGCTTTAAGTTTGAGAATGGGATGAGACCTGAAATTAAGCAGGGAATTGGATGCCAACAAATTCACAAGTATGCAGAGTTGGTCGATAAGAGCCGTATTTATGACGAGGACAACCGAGCTCGGGCAACTCACTATAAACAGCTGAGCGAGAAGAAGAACAAGAGTCAATATAGAGGGAAACCGTATGTGACTACTGGTGATAAAGGGAAGCAAAAGGCATCTGATGAGAAGAAGCAAAGTAGGGGAGCTGCTAATGTGCCTGTTAAGTGTTACAAGTGTGGAGAGGCAGGTCATAAGGCCGATGTGTGTACCACCAGAGTTATGAAATGTTACCATTATGGCAAGCTTGGGCATAAGATGAGTGATTGTCTTAATGAGGGCCCAACCTGTTACAATTGTGGTGAACAGGGGCATATCAGCGCCCAATGCCAGAAACTAAAGAAGAATGCTGCTACTGTTCTGAATGCTGGGAGAGTTTTTGCGTTAGCTGGTTCAGAAGCTCCAAAGAAGGACAACTTGATCAGAGGTACCTGTTTTATTAATAATACTGATTTGATTGCTATTATTGACACTGGAGCTACACATTCATTTATTTCTCTTGAGTGTGCTAATAGATTGGGTTTAAAGTTGTCTAATATGAACGATAATATGATAATAGAGACTCCTGCTAATGGTTCTGTGACTACCATGCTTGTTTGTTTGAAGTGTCTTTTGACAATTTTTTAGAAGAATTTTGTGATGGATTTGGTGTGCCTACCATTACACCAAATCGATGTTATCCTTGGTATGAACTGGTTGGAATTCAATTATGTTCATATTAACTGTTATAGTAAGACAGTGAAGTTCCCTGAATTGAGCGAGAATGGTGAGCTGATGTTTTTATCTGCTAAGCAAGTGGATGAACTTGTATTGGATGAAGTTTTAACGTTTGTAGTGTCTGCATCATTGCAAGTTGATGATAAGACTATCAGTGCAGAGTTACCTGTGGTTTGTGAATTTCAAGTTGTGTTTCCTTGTGATATAAGTGATTTACCACCGGAACGTGAAATTGATTTTTCTGTGGACTTAGTACTGGGTACGAGTCCTGTCTCGATGGCTCCTTATAGAATGTCGGATTCAGAGTTGAATGAGTTGAAGAAACAATTAGAAGAATTGTTAGAGAAGAGGTTCATTAGACACAGTGTTTCTCCTTGGGGTGCTCCAGTGTTGTTCGTTAAGAATAAGGATGGTAGTATGAGATTGTGTGTCGATTACCAACAGTTGAATAAGGTGACTATCAAGAATAAGTACCCACTTCCAAGGATCGATGATTTGATGGATCATCTAGTAGGTGCTTGTGTCTTTAGTAAAATTGATCTGAGGTCTGGTTATCATCAGATTCGAGTTAAAGCTGATGATATTCCGAAGACAGCTTTCAGGACGAGATATGGGCATTACGAGTATACGGTGATGCTGTTCGGGGTTTCTAATGCGCCTGGTGTGTTTATGGAATATATGAATAGGATCTTTCATGAGTATCTTGATAAATTCGTGGTGGTTTTCATAGATGATATCTTGGTATATTCTAAATCAGAAGAGGAACATACCGAGCATTTGAGGGTTGTGTTGCAAGTGTTGAAAGAAAAGAAATTGTTTGCTAAATTATCTAAGTGTGAGTTCTGGTTAAAGGAAGTGAGTTTCCTCGGCCATGTAATTTCAAGTGGTGAAATTTCGGTGGATCCTTCAAAGATTGATGCGGTATTGCAGTGGGAGACTCCGAAGTCAGCTACAGAAATTCGTAGTTTTCTTGGGTTGGTTGGTTACTATCGTAAGTTCATTGGAGGTTTTTCTAAGATAGCTTTACCATTGATGCAATTGACTAGAAAGGGTCAAGCGTATGTGTGGGATGTTGCTTGTGAAGAGAGTTTCATAGAACTGAAGAAAAGATTAACGACCGCGCCAGTGTTGGTCTTACCAAATCCAGATGAGTCCTTTGTAGTTTATTGTGATGCTTCCAAGATGGGTCTTGGTGGAGTTTTGATGTAGGATAATAAGGTGGTTGCTTATGCTTCTATACAGTTAAGAGTTCATGAGAGGAACTATCCTACTCACGACTTAGAGTTAGCAGCTGTGGTGTTTGTGCTTAAGATTTGGAGGCACTACTTGTTTGGTTTGAAATTTGAAGTATTCAGTGATCACAAAAGTTTAAGGTACTTGTTTGATCAGAAAGAGTTAAATATGAGACAGAGGCGGTGGCTTGAATTATTGAAAGATTTTGATTTTGATTTGAATTACCATCCTGGTAAGGCAAATGTTGTGGTTGATGCTTTGAGTAGGAAGTCGTTGCATATTTCGATGCTTATGGTGAAAGAATTGGAAATGATCGAGCAATTCAGAGACATGAGCTTGTTGTGTGAAACTACTACTGATAGTGTGAAATTGGGAATGTTAAAGCTGACCAGTGAGATTTTGGAAGAGATTCGTAAGGGTCAGAAATCTGATTTGAAATTAGTTGATCAATTGATGTTGGTTGATCAAGGTAATGCAGGTGACTTTCGAGTTGATGAAGATGAAGTTTTGAGATTCCGAGATAGAGTATGTGTTTCGGATACTATAGGAATTAAAAAGAGTATTTTAGAAGAGGGGCACAAGAGTCGACTGAGTATTCATCCTGGTGCTACGAAGATGTATCAGGATTTACGCAGGTTGTTTTGGTGGCCGGGTATGAAAAGAGACATTGCTGAATTTGTATATGCTTGTTTGACATGTTAGAAGTCAAAGATAGAACATCAGAGACCTTCAGGAATGCTGCAGCCATTGAATGTTCCTGAGTGGAAATGGGATAGTATTTCCATGGATTTCGTGACTGGGTTACCTAAGACTGCAAGAGGTAATGATTCGATTTAGGTAATTATTGACCGGTTAACTAAGTCGGCACACTTCTTGCCGATGAAGGTTAACCATTCCATGCAAAGGTTAGCTGAGATTTATATTGAGGAAATTGTGAAGTTGCATGGTGTACCTTCAAGTATTGTATCAGATAGAGATCCACAATTTACGTCGAGGTTTTGGAAGAGTTTGCAGGATGCCTTGGGTACTAAGTTGAGGATGAGTTCTGCTTATCACCCGCAAACGGATTGCCAGACGGAAAGAACAATCCAATCTTTAGAAGATTTACTGAGAGCTTGTGTATTAGATCAAGGAGGGTCTTGGGATAGTCATTTGCCGTTGGTCGAGTTTACGTACAATAACAGTTTTCATGCTAGTATCGGGATGGCTCCATATGAGGTGTTGTATGGTAGATGTTGTCGTACTCCATTATGTTGGTATGAGTCAGGAGAGAGTTTAGTGCTTGGGCCAAAGATTGTCCAAGAAACAACTGAAAAGATAAAAATGATTCAGGAAAGGATGAAAACGTCGCAGAGTCGTCAAAAGAGTTATCACGATAAGAGAAGGAAAGCACTTAAGTTCCAAGAGGGAGATCACATGTTCTTAAGAGTTACTCCTATGACTGGTGTGGGAAGAGCCTTGAAGTCTAGAAAGCTCACTCCATGTTTTGTCGGTCTGTATCGGATTATGCAGAGGATAGGGGAAGTGGCCTATCGAGTGGCTTTACCTCCCTCTCTTGCGAATTTACATGATGTATTCCATGTATCACAGTTGAGGAAGTACATTCCGGACCCGTCGCATGTAATTCAGATAGATGATGTTCAGGTGAGAGATAATCTGACGATTGAAGCTTTACCAGTGAGGATTGATGGTAGGGAATTGAAGCAACTACGAGGCAAGGAAATTGCTTTAGTGAAGGTATTGTGGGGAGGACCAGCTGGAGAAAGTTGGACTTGGGAGCGGGAAGATCAGATAATGGAGTCATATCCGACTCTATTTACTTCAGGTAATTTTCAAGGGAGAAAATTCTTTAAGTAGGGGAGAGTTGTAACACCCCAAAAATCTAAATTTAATTATTTAGTCATTTATTTAATTAATTTAGAAAAAAATTGGAGAGTTTGGATTAATTAGAGAATTTTGGTGAAAAAGAGTATTTTTATATAATAAGGATAAATAGTGTTTTATTATACTATTTTATTATTATTAAAAATATATTAAAGAAAAAAGGGTAAGGTGGTCCTTTTGTGAAATATATGAGGGTAAAGAGGGAAAAGACTCAACTGGAATGTGTTTTGGTAAAAAGGAATACACAATCAATTTTCTCATTTGGTTTTCTACCGTGTTTGGTGAAGTGCTCTGAAGAAAGAGGAAGCTCAGAGTTAGGAGGCTGTGGAGAACCCCATAGAAGAGTGTAAAGCGGAGAAATTCTTTAAGGTATGGGGAGTTTTTATAATCTATTGTAAATGTGTAGGAATTGGACCATGAATAGATTAGGATTGTATGAGTTTATGAGTTTTAGGGGTTTTGATTTAGGTGGAGTTTATGAGAGAAATATTGATGGATTAGAGTGATTAGAAGGAGTTACAATCATATATTTGTTTGTATAATTGTTATCTTGATGTTGTTGATGTTTGATTGATGTTTTTGAATGGTTTTTGAGTGTTTTGATGTGAAACCCGTAATGGGATTTGGGGGTTTTTTGGTGTTGACGCAGTCTGCAATTGTGTAGCCGAGAACTGCTGGAAAACGTGCGTTAACCGGTTAACCATTGAAAATTTGGTGTTTTTCTAAAGGTTTTGCAGGCGTTAACCGGTTAAAGTTATGGGTTAACCGGTTAACACTGTTTGAGAGGCAAATTTTAATTCTTTAAAAATCCATAACTTTCAAACCGTAAGTCCGATTCGCATTCCGTTTGAAGCGTCAGAAAGAGCATAAACTGAACTTTATTTTGATGAATAAAAATGAGAAAAATGAAATAGTTTTTATAAAAGAATTTATGAAATAACCTTGTAATTGCCTCATAATTTATGGGGTACGGGTCAATTTTTGATGTGTCAGAGTGGTTATAGAACCAGTGTTTTGGGTGTAATATCATGATGATATATATGATTATTTGATGATTGGTTTGCTGATGTGAAATGAATGATGCGAATTATTTTGATGAATTTTACGATGTAGCGCATCATTGCATTTCATAACTTTCAGGATGGGGCTTCGGCCTATTTTATTACTTCAATCCCATTGTATGGATTGAAGTGTCTCGATGATTTACGATGTGCTCCTTTGTGGAGGTTTGATGGTCATGTATCCATCTACCGATGAAAATGGTACCATATGCATATTGCATTTCAGGATGTTAGAATTGCATATTCTGGATGAATTTCATGACTGTGTTGGTGTTGCTTAATTTCATGATCGTGTTGTTGTTGTTGCTGAATTTTATAGTTGATGATGTCATGATATGTTGTACTAATTTATTTATGTTCTATACTCTTGTACGTTTATGATATATTATGATTACTCACCCTTCCTGCTTGGAAATGTTGCCTCTTTTGTGGGTAACTTGCAAATGATAAAGAATAGGCTTGCAGTGCAAGAGGAGTCTTTCATGAGTCTCGGAGCATGCTTTAGTATTCCTTAGAAGTGGTTTTGGTCTATGTGTCTTGGTCTGTGTCATGTAACACTGGGACGGGGTTTATTTGTTAAACTATTTTCAGTTATGTTATTACTTTGATAAATGTTTTCTCATTATATGATGTTGAAATTCAGGATGGTGAAAATTATGTTTATGAAGTAAAAATTATGATTTTGAAATACGAAGTTTAAATTCCGCTGCGAAATGCTATATGTTATTCTTGATGTTGATTAACCTTTGTTATGGGATAGGACACTGTTTGTTTGAATTATGATGAAATGTGATACCCTTTCTCGATGATTACTCTGATATTATTTAAATATTTGTTTTGGGGTAGAAGGGTGTTACAGAGTCTGTTGTAGATGGTCCACAATCTTGTAATCGTTCTTTTTGATAATTCTTAAAAATTCTTCAGCTTCTTTATCAAAGGTAATGTCTGGATCAGTCACTGGTGCGGGCTCATTGGGAACCACCCCTCTTGCTCTAGCCTGGGCTTCTGCAGTGTCCCTGGGTGGTATCACACTATTTCTTAGTGTTTCCGGTGCAAATAACCTTCCACTTCTAGTAAATCCCCCTACTCCAACATTTTCTACTTGAGTTGGGATCATGCTAGACGTGGCCAACTCTTGCTTCTGGCCGTTACAATATACTTTGCAACCATAATTCCAGGGAATGGCTTTATCGCTCTGATACATTACTGGTCCTGCAGTGGTAATCGTTATCGGGGCCACTCTGGCCCGTGTAGGGACTTGAGATGGATCGTAGAAAATGGTTACTGTAGAGACTTCGCTTTCTTTTACAACTTTATCAAACTGTAGAACCCCTTCATTAATCATGCTCTGGATCCCTCTTTGCAACTGCTCACAACCATATGGGGCCTTAGCACACCCTGGACAATCATCTTCACACCCAGGAAAAACACCCCTCTGTGACAAGCAAACTTTAATAGCACTCAACGGAGTCTGCAGGTCGTTGACATCACGCACCAAGTTTAGATTCTCCCCTTCATCAATTGCCACAACTGTATCTCCGTGAGGAGGCACGGGGTTCTGAATTACATTAGGAGTAGGAGAAAAGTTGATTACTTTGGAATCTACTAGGTCTTGGACTACATACTTCAATGTTTTCCAGTTTTCGGTGGTATGTCTGGGGGCTCCGGAATGAAATTCACATCTAGTGTTTGTATTGTAACCTTCAGGAAGTTGCCCCGACTTTGGGGGTTGCAAAGTTCTGAGCTGAACCAACTGGAGTTGGAGGAGATTCTTCAAAAGTTGTGAATATGATATAGGTGGAGTTTCAAACTGCCTTTCTCTGGTCCTTTGAGAATAGTATGGACGAGGAGCTCTTTGTTGGTACCCTTGTTGGCGTTGCGGCTGCAGTGGTTGGACTTGTTGCTGAACAGGTTGAGCTGAGATAGTGAAAGGGGCCACTTGCTGATAAAACCCTCTGTTACTTCCTCCCCTTTGTGCGTACACTGCCCCGATCTCTCCTTCTCTCCTCTTCACGAAGGGTTTCTTGATACCAAAATTTGAAGCGGCCCTGTTCTGATTCTTCCCTTGCTTGATCCAACTTTCTATCCTCTCGCCAGTCAAGATGATATATGAAAATCCACTTGAGGAACATCCAGCTAGCCTTTCCATGAAATGCCTATGGAGGGTATCCAGGAACAGGTCTACCATTTCTCTCTCCAACAAAGGTGGTTGCACTCTAGCGGCCACTTCATGCCACCTTTGTGCGTAATCTTTGAAGCTCTCAGAGTTTTTCTGAGCCAGACTCTGAAGTTGAGTGCGACTGGGCGCTATGTCGATATTATACTAATACTGCTTGAGTAATGCTTCTCCTAATTCCTTCCAGCTTCTCACGGAGCTTCTCTCTAACTTCATATACCATTCCAAGGATCCTTCGGAGAGACTATCCTGGAAGTAGTACATCACGAGCTTTTCATCCCTAGTATGGGCAACAATTTTTCGGTAGAATGCCTACAGGTGAGTTTTAGGGCAGGAGCTACTGTTATACTTGTCAAAAGTAGGCGGCCTAAATTTATGAGGAATAACCACCTCGGGGACTAGGCCCATGTCAGACACATCTATCCCCAAAGTGTCTCTACACTCAAGGGCTTTGACTTTCTTAGCAAGCATAAAAAAGTCTTGAAGATTTCCTTCTCCGCCAAACCCCATATCATTGTTGAAAGAAGGGAACTGATGCTCCTGCCTATCTTGTACTGGAATGAAAGTTGTTGCGCCCTGTCCTAGAACTTGAGGTCCACCTGGGCCATTGTTGGTGTTGGGAGGAGTCACTTGCACGTCAGGAGTGGTTACAGGAGGATTAGTCTGAGGAGGGTTGAGCCCCTGAATTGCATTTCTTAACTCTTGTTGTCCCTGAGCCATCCCTTGCATCATGACCATGAATTCTCCCATTCTGGTGCGAAACTCATTAAGCTCAGTTTGCATAGCGTCCATGACTGCCCTCTAGTTGCTACGAGTTCCGTAGCGGTGTGGGATATTTTGTCGGAGATGCCGGGTCTTGGCAGCTCTCGCAATCTTTGCCTGAAACACAGATAAGTTAAGCATCCTATAGAAAACCTGCAAAAACAAAGAAGAAAATGCAAATGATGTGTATGCAATGCAATGTGTTCCTTTTATCCTCAAGGTTTTTTTTCCTTTTCCCGTCCTGATATTAGGAGAATAATAATTGGAAGAAGATCCATATGATGTTCAAATAACGTGGCGGCCGTGGAGAATTGGTGCTTATTACCCCGTGTCGGTGCAACAGATAACAAACAAGAGATTCAAAGCAAATCAATCACATAAACTGAAGTTTGAAACAACAAGGTCCCCGAAGGGTGCCAATCAAAAGAACAACAAAGTATATCAATAAAAGGAATCCCACAACAAGCCTGTGGGTAATCCAAGTACAATAGCATGAAACTAAACTCTAGGGAGCTCTAAGTCCTGCAACCTCCAGCTAAGGTGCTTGACATTCTGGAACAACTGAGCTATATCCGGATGATCGGGCTCCTGGATGAGTTTCTGGATGAGGAGATCCCTTAGATCAAAGGAAGCATGTAACTCTTCAATCTGCTGTAGGAATACCTTCTCATTCTCTTTGCTCGGACCTGGCTCGACCTTTGATTTCTTCACATCAGCTCGAAGCTTCAGCTCTTCAACTTCTGTATGGACATCTTCAGCTATTTGTTGACTGTTTGTCATCTGATGAAGGTATTCTCTTTGTTGCTCTTGGGCCTTCTGAACTAACTTTCCTTGCTCAACCAGGGCATCCTGAAGGTTTTTGATCTTCAACTCGAATTCAGCCTCTACCTCTTTTTGCTTTTTCTGGTTATCGCTCCACTTCTCTTGCCAAAGTGTGATGGCTTCATTAGTCTCATTCAGTCCTTTATTATCCCTCCAGCACTGACTCGCCTTGTGGATCTCAGCCAATCCTCTCTTCCTAAAGTATAGTTCTCTTTCATCAAAGTCCTTCTGCTTAAGCCGAACTGTCTCTTCAGCTCGGAGAGCTCTATCTTCTAACTGTTGGTTCTGAATCATCAATTTCTGACAAGAATTGTGAGCCTCCTGATTTTCAACTCTAAGCTGCTTGACCAAAGCCTCCAATTTTTGGTAATCCTCTAAAGGCATAGTTGCTGGAGGTGGAGTTGGTATAGAAAAAGGGACTAGAGCCGTTTGACCCTCCTCCTTTATCCAAGCTTCGAATTCAGGGAACATTCGGTTATTGCTCTTGCCTAGACATGCCGTGTTTTTTCTTTTGATCACTTTCCAAGAGCCTGCAACTTTTCTGACCAACGGAAGATTATCTTTTACCGAGAAGTAGAAAGTTTGGAATAACTCGGATTCATCGGGAATCTCTTTGAGTGCGTACCCCAACTGTCTTCTTAAGAGAATGGGGTTGTAGTTAATACCCCTGATACTCCTAATAACGACACGTTGAGGTAATTCCCACAACTGGTAATGAAACTCTTTCCTTTCAACTTCAAAGTAAACCATCTAATATCTCTGGCAGACAATGTACTCAGCTTCTAGGCCCAAGTAGTATTAGGATCAGTGAAAATCTCAGTGGAAGGCAAATGTCTCATAACCCACCTGTAGAATAAGGGAGCACAACATCTAACTAGACCTCCTCGCTTCTTCTCATTCTTATAGTGCACTGAATAATACAAGTCACCCAGGAGAGTGGGCGCCGGATTCTTCAACACAAATAAATGAATAGCATTTATGTCCACAAATTTGTCCATATTAGTGAACAGGATGATCCCATAAATGGATAATGCTAAGATAGCGCAAACATAATCCCACTGATTTGTCACTGCAAGTTCTCCAGCCCTTCTAACCAGATACTCCAGAGTGAAACCAAGTACTTTTTCTTTGGTGGTAGAAAGATTTGCAGATACTTCAGATGAGCTCAAATAAAGAGCTTTAGCGATGTCAGCATGGGTCGGTCTTGTCATCTCTGAGTTGAAAGGAATCTGATCCTTGATTGACACTCCCATAATCTCAGCATACTCTTCCAGTAAAGGACCCAACTGAAATTCATGAAAAGTGAAACACCTGAGCCGTGGGTTGTAATACTGCAACAAAGTTTGAATGGCGCTTCTTTGAGAGCTATCCAAGTTGAATACCAAGTCCAGAATATCTCCATACTTTTCCTTGAAGTATCCCAGATGACCCGGGGTAATAAGAGACACCATTTGATTAATCAAATCCACCTTGGTATCAAAAAATTTGTAGTGCATAGTCCTTTTTGTGATGTCTTCCATTCTAAAGTAATGATATAACCAGGAACCGGGAGTAATGCAAACCCTAAGAATAAAAGAAACACAAATGATTAATGATGTTATGATGCTTATGTAAGGCAAGGCATGTGATCAGTGAAGTGTCTGTGATGTGCCAATCATATAATCAGGTGTCGGTGCAAGGCCACAATATCAACATATCACAATAACAATCCATCTGATCCGGGATCCATATCTTAGAACCAAAGTACAAGAGAACCATATCACAGAACTAAACCAATGGCAAAGTGGGTATGTTGAAGGTCTTAGGGTTCTTGCAAACCTGTAAACCCCTCCCAATCTCGCGGGTGTGCTACTCGGGTCAAACATCACGGACTCTGAAAGCCGAATAGCAATAATACGTTCACCATTTCCGAGAAATGGCTCATGACCAAATTAGGGAATCGGTTTGGCATTATGTACTACTCAGGGAGGCCTCAGCTGAGTCCGGAAAAACAAGCATCCCTCATAAGTCCCCAGCTTCAAGCACTGAATCGAGAAATAATAGTACATTCATCCCGAAGGGTACAATACTATCGTCATACGAACATTTTGCTTTAACTGGATTCCTATGAGAGAACCAGGCCATCCTATGCGAGTTCCCAATGGGCCCTCGGATGCGAGTGGGTTTGCCAACAAATGTGGTCTACCACTGTCATCACTAAAGAGGGTTGTTTCCACTAAGGTTCTCGAAGATCGGTCACCATATGCACATAACTATCAAGGTCGTACCCTGAAGTGGGGAAGAACTCCCACACATAATAATCCTAAGACGGTCGCAGTCTGGGTGTGGAACACATTGCCACTCATCATGTAACCATGCTAGTACAACGTGACCACGCTAATCCTATAGTGCACTCAAGCCAGGTATTTGGCTTATCTCACAGCAACTCCCATCCCACAGAAAAAAATGAAAACCAGAACAGCCAGACAGTCCAGTATAATATGATGCATGGAAAATAAATACTGAAAGCAATAAATAAATGTGGTAAAGTAAAGCTGTAAAGTAAAAACTATAAATAAAAACAGTAAAGTTAAGCTAAAGCACACAACAGTAAACAAATGAACACCCAAATAAACAAAACCAAACAGGCGCTAGGATTGACTCTACAAGGGAAACCAGAGATTCTGGGTTCGTTCTCCAGCAGAGTCGCTAGCTGTCGCTCCCGGGATTTTCATCCTAGTACAAACGCGAAAGTGGCGCAGAAAAGGTAGAGACGCTAGCCAGACATTTTTATCCTGAATGAATGGGAAAGGTAATGTTGCAAAAACCTGAGGAAGAAGGAAAGGACAAGGTCTTGCGAACCAAAGATCTGGGTTCGGGAGTCGGTTACGACCTGGGAAGGTATTAGTACCCCATACCGTCCGCCGTACCCGACGGGATCCACGCTTGTTTATTTGTTTCAAAGGGTGAGAAAAATATAACTGATGCTGAACAAATGAACTTCTAACTGGAATGGGAATGAGAAAGGAACTGGAAAAGAGAAAGAAAAGAAGGGGGGAAATTTAGGGAAAATAAAGAATGTGCTCGAATGGGCCATACCCCGCTGCCTACGTACCTCATCGGCAAAATGAGGATCAGAGTCGACGTAGTTCGCCTAACTAAGGTGGGAACTATTTGTTTGTGTTTTTCATAGATGGAGCTGCATATGTCTATGCTCAGGTGTTGTAGGCTCGTCTGGTATGAGTGCGTTTACCGTCTTGCATTCGAGACAAGTCGTCGCAAGTTCGTGTTGTGAGTGAATGAGGTGAGAAAGAAGAAGTTCCCGCAGGATAGTCGCTTATTGTTTGTTTTGTCTTTTATGAGAATTTTTTTGCATTTGTTTGTGAACATTCTCAAACTAAGACCTATCCATTATGGTAAATACTTACACCTCGCCCCAAAACAGGACGTGTATAAGTACTCCGCAACAAAGTCTCATGGCGTATAAGAATGTTCGCTTTTTATTAAGTATTTTTATTATTTTCTTTGTGAGGTGAGAAAGAAGGACTCAAGTTGCAAAAGGAAAAAACTAAGGGGACTAAGACTCAACCCTAATTTTAGTTAATATTCAAAAGTGGTCCTAATGGTGTGTGGAGTTTTCTAATCCTAATGAATAAAAGGAACTAACAACTACTAGAATTTAACTTACTTCCTAAGGAAGATAAGTTGATTCTAAGAAGCATGGGGAAGCCTATACAAGTAGAAAATACTAATATTAAGGCAAAAGCATTAAAATAGAAATAAGAAATAAATTCCAACAATTGCATGTTAAAGCATAAAACTAAAATAAGCCTAAACCTCATCTAAACCTACTTAATGAAAATTCTAAGCCTAAGTCCTAAAACTAAAGTGAATTATTTAATATCACTATTCTAAAATCAGTAGCTAAACTATACTAAATCATTCTAAAATCCTAAGATTAAACCTAATTAAGCTAATCCTTAATGAACCATAAGATCCTAAGCTAAATTATGTTGATTTACAATGTAAAAATGGACTAAAAATTAATGCACTAAAATAGTAAAATTCCTGGAAAAAAAATGAAATTAATTCTCTAGGGTCCTTAACCTGACTATGATATTGTGCTAAAAAATATCCTAAAAATTCAGAAACTAACTATGCCAAATAGTCACTTAAATTCATCTAAGAACTAATCACAATTTTACATGAACTAAGCTACCAAAATAGTGGGAAAAATGGCCTAAAAATCTACCAAAAAATATCCTAGATTCTATTATCATTCCTCTAATCATAGCAAAAAGAATGGGCTAAATATCCTACAGGAAGTGGAAAAAATAAAATGTACAAAATTATGTGTAACTAAAAGAATTCAATATAATGCTAATTAAATGGAAAATCGAAATTAAATCGAAAAATGCCAAAATTCAGAAAGTAAAAATGTCACAAATTTCTAAAATGAATTATAAACCTATTGGAATTTTTTTAGAATTTTATTAAGCATTTTACTATTTTTTACGGATTTATTTCAAATAATACTAAAACAAAAATTAAAAAGAATAAGAAACTAAAAGGAAAGGGTGCATTTAGTGATGTTTCGAAGTTAATTTACTAACGGGCTTAGCAACCAGGGGTGTGAATAGCAGAATTCTAAGCCCAATTGCACAGGACCCTGAGGGTGCATGTGATGAACCTTAAGTCAACTTCTTTGACTCTCTAAGGACTGCATGATCTAGGTATTCATATCAAACAAATTACAAACGAAGGCTTATGAAAATTTACGGTGTGCCACACACGTGGGATTGGCCGACAGGATAGCCTACCGGACGATGACAAGTGTCACCGCCGGAATATCCAGAATCCAAAAACCCTATCCTTATCTGATGGAAAGCTCAATCGATGCACTTAAAACGTTTTTTAATGATCTTTAACAATTCTAATATTGCAATTAATTTGGTTTATGACCTCATGAAGACTAAATCAATATCATTAAGAATCTCTAAAACAAAATAAAAACAAATCCTCAGCCTCTACCACTTCTCTCCCTCATAACTTCTTCTTTCCCAAACATGAACCCTAGCCTAACGACGGCGCCTCTCTCTCTTCTCAAATCCACAGCCTCCGCAAACACCAACCAAAATGATGAATTCCACGACGAACTCCTCTCTTCTCTCATCCTATTCACATCCTAACACAATTTCTCTCACAAAAACGAAATCCAATCTCTTCCTAAATTAACACAAATGGTAAACAGTAAATCGGAACCGCATGAACGACGCAAGGCCAAATCAAACACACAAATGACACCGAGACAACACAAGAGTGGTGCAAGAATAGCTCGTACCTTGTATCGTTGGAGATAAAATGCGAATGGAAGACTTTGACTGGTTGAGGAGGAAGTTCCGCAGAAGAACACAATGTGAATGCGACGAAGACGTCTTCACGTGCTACACAGTTCCGTTCATGTATGATTCATCTCCAATTCTCTTCCTCCTTGTGTATTCTTGATTCTGCGCGTTTGTTGATGCTATTGAGTTAATGTTGATGAAGCTTGATGATACCTCCCTTCCATGAGTTGCAGGTTATGAAGAAAATCGTTGAAGATCGTTGATGCAGAGATGAAGCAGTGATAATGGTGATGATGAATGATGCCGTGAATGGAGAGAACGAGATGAAGATTGAAGCAGAAATCAGAACAATGAAGGAAAGGTTAAGGAAGAACAAGGTTCAGAACAATAGTGGAGCCTTAAGTTCAGAATATTTATGAAGAAGACTCATCGAAGAAGAAGAAGAATTGAAGAAATGGTTGAGGGAAGAAAAACGTATTGAAGAAGAAGAAGAAGTTGTGTGTAGAAAAACGGATTGAAGAAGAAGAATCCTGATTTATAGAAGACGGATCCAACCTTTATGGAGAATTTCTCAGGTGAACTTTCTAGATACAATCGGTTACTTCTGTTATCAGTTTTGGATTTTCTCTTTCGATTCTGTTATGAATTGGTTAGGATCTTTTGCAACTGATTTAAGGCTATAATCCTTCGCTTCTTTTCTCTGAGTGTTCACTGACTTTTGTTATTATGGGAATATGCAGATCATATTATGAATGAAGGATTGTGATTGAAGGTGAGGGTCTTGCTTCAGAGAATGGATCGGGAATGCATGCTAAACAAGTCCTTAGAGAGATTGATGAAGGTGCAAACAATACGAAATTTGTACGAAATCGCTTTTGATCTCTTCTTTTCTGTCTGTGTTCGATTTTGAGTTCTGAATTGCGTGACTTGACTTCACTATTGTTGTTGTATTCTTGCAATTCTTGCTCTCGAAGAAATTTGCCACTGAAACGGTTTGTGGTTGAGATTTGGGTTGATGTGAGTCGCTACTGCAAATTAAAGATGATGATATTGAAATTCAACTTGTAAATTGTTGATGCAGGTTGAAGAATCCAACGCAGGTTGATGTTGATTGTTGAAGGACAAGTTGATACGCAAAGAGAATGCCAACAATTTATCGATGCGGATACCATTTCAAAAAGTGTGCTAAGGATTGATGATGGAGAGAGTGATGAGCGAGGATCATGAGGGAGGGTCCAGGCTTCAAAGTTTCCTGAGTTTCTTTAACTTATTTCTTCTTTTTTTTTGCTGTGTAACTTTCCCCCCGTTTTCTCTTGTAATGATATCCTGTTATATGAACGTTTTTCCTTTTCTGCTAACTGAAATCTCCATTTTTTTCTAATTGAATTTTGTCAGTTAAGTTTTGTAACAGGATTTTGTCACTAAGCTTATCCTAAATTTTTTCTGTTGTAACGAATTATGCCCTGTTAAATCCTACTCTTTTTGTATCAGTTTGTGATTTTTCTGATAAGTTCCATCTTTCCAACCTTTTTTCCCCTAATTCCTATTTTGTCATAATAATAATAATAATAAGTTAATGGGCCTGAAATATATTATTTTCACCCCATAACCACACTTTGCAATGATATTGTCCTACTAAATTTTCTCGAACCGACAAATAACTATAATAATTGAAACTTGAAATTCTCAATTAACATGAAACAACATCATGTTTGCTCCCTCATATGAATTTACAACTGAATGGAACTAACACGTAGACCACCTGAATTCCTTGAACTAGATTCTTAAAAGTGATCCATGAATAAATCTTGGCCTTCAAGTCAATAAGTCATTATGAGCCTTGTTATTTTAATCAGGATAGTCCAAAAGACCTCCTATGAGCTTTCTTGAACGTTATTACAAACACATGAATATGCCTTAGCACTCAAAGAGACAGATTTAAAATATGAACACGGATGTAGATTGAGGCAAACTCATAATGGTTTGACCAAGATCCTGTCAACCTTCTATTCACATTGAATTACAGTTGAATAACCACACTTGGTATGAAGCTAATATCATTATCCTTGACAACCCTGTAGAGCTTTAAGCACACTAGGAGAGAAACCAAACAAATGAGCTTTGAATTGTTGAGGATGAAACAAACTCTGATTCAGAGAAATTTAAACTGAACACTTGTTGATAGGCTGAATACACCAGTGGCTAGTCTTTGCAAGCATAATCCTTGAAAACCACTTAATCATGGAAATAAAACCTTAACGAAGTGGAAAAGTATATGAAGGGGTTGTTATTGATGGCCACATGGTCAGAATTTTGAATTCATCTGATGACCACATATATTGGGTGTGAAGACCTAATTCCATAATCCATGAAACAAACTCCTGTGAAGTAGAAACCACAAACCAATAAAATAACCCGGTTCTTCAGAGGGCACTGATCCCATGCCTTAGGAGTTGATGAAAATGCATGACTGTGAATACTATGACCTAATGGGAAATGCGGATGAACATGAAGCGATAAGCCAGTTGTTGTAATAAATATGAGGGCAAATTTTGAGGTATTACAGCTGCCTACGTACCTCATCGGGAAAATGAGGATCAGAGTCGACGTAGTTCGCCTAACTAAGGCGGAAACTCTGTTTGTGTTTTTTATGAATTGAACTGCTTATGCCTATGCTCAGGTGTTGCAGGCTCGTCTGGTACAAGTGCATTTACTGTCTGGAAAATGAGACAAGTCATAGCAAGTTTGTGTTGAGAGTGAATGAGATGAGAAGAGAAATCCCGCAGGAAAAGACGTGTGTTGTTTGTTAACTATCTTTTTAAAAGAAATTTTTTGAGTTTGGTGTTTGTGACACGTTCTCATACTAAGACTTGTTCATCGTGGTAGATGCCTTACACCTCGCCCCGAAATGGGATTTGTGTAAGTAACCCACGACAAAGTCTCCTGGCATACGAGAAGCTCAACCTTTATTAGGTGTTTTGTTATTTTATTTATGAAATGAGAAAGAGAGACTTAAAACGAGAAAGGGAAAAACTAAGGGAACTAAGACATAACACTAAGTTATTTATTGCATGCAAAAGGAGATCCTAATGGTTTGTGTGTTTTTCTACTCCTAATGAGAAAAAGGACAAGAAAATGAAGCTTGGAACTCAACTTACTTCCTAAGGAAGTTAAGTTGTTTCTAAGAAAGGGGGAAGCCTATACAAACAAAGCACAAAGTGCTAAGGCAAACATACTTAGAAAACGTAAAGAATATAAAAGGAAGAAGTTGTGTGAACATGCTTACCTCAACCTCCATGCAAAACAAAGGTTAGTAGGACAGGGCTAAAGCAATAAAAGGAAAAAGGTAAACAAGTACAATACATATCCTAATACATCAATGGCCTAAACTAGACTCAATCCTAAGTCTAAGGACCCTAAAAACTAGGCAAAGCCTAAATTCAGCAGCTACTACAGCATCCTATTGTACAAACATCTACTAAATGTAATGTGCAACACAAACAACCTATTACAACTACCAAGTAGCATGAAAATAGGTGTAAAAAGACCAAAACAGAATAATGCAGCATGTTTTTAAAGCTCCTGTTTCAAAATGCAGCAATGAAAACAAGGCAGATTTTCATTATTTCAAATGCAAAAACATGAATTTTAATGCAAACAATGGAATGAAAAGATCATGCAAGTTATGCAACAACATGAAATGGATCACTAACAATGGAATGCAACATATCATCATATAACCAATGGATGCAAACTATGCGATTTGTGCTATTTTAAACAATATGCGATTTTTCTAATTTATGCGCACAATCGACCTAAACATGAGTGGATCACAAATATGATGTAAAACAGTAGCGTGAACACTTATTATCTTGCTATGAATGATTCTAAATCATGCAAACAATGATCACAACAAGCTATGAACATATATGCAACATTTATGCCAAAAATCAGGATCTAATGAAACGTACGTTGAAAGCTATCGAAACTACACACGTCTGCTCTCAATCAGCTCCTAAAAACCTCCTAAAATCATGTCCTAAGGATCCAAGATGAATGGAGGGGGAATGAATATAAAAAATGAAAGAATATGCAAGAATTTTCCATTCTGGTTCAGTGTTACCGGTTACTACCTATGCACTAACTGGTTACCAGTTCAAAAAACTAGATTTTTTTTTGCAAAATTAACACAGGTAACTGGTTACTACCCATGTGGTAATCGGTTACTCTACAACCAGAATAAAAAATTCCTGCATTTTCATGCCAAAACCAGTAGCAACTTATCCAAATAAGCTCTAAACTGAGGCCTACCAACCTAGCACAAAAATCACTCCTAGATGCAACATTCTAACACATATTAACACTATAATCACACCACAATTCTAGCTCCTAATGATTAAACCAATCAAAGTATCAACAGATCAAAAAAAAGTGAAGAATGCACGAGGCGAGATGAAGAGAAATAAGTTAAAATGAGAAATAATTTCGGATTCACCAACCTACAAAGCAGAGGCTTGCTTTGGTGATTGTTGCGATGTTGATCAATGCACGAACGGATAGAATACCGGAGATCAGAAACTTTGATCTGTGAGTGTGCAAAATAAATACAATCAATGAGAATTATCCGAAACGCTTCCAAACGGTGAAATAAGCACTGCAACCGTGACAAATCCTTCGATTATCTACTGAATCGACGAAGATGATGGAGTTTTAGCTTCCGATTCTTCGAGTTTCAATGCGAAACTTGAAGAATCTTGATGATGAAGCTTTGGTGTGAGTTTGGAAAATGAAGAGAATTGAGAGACTTAAGATTGTGAAAATGGTGAAGCTTGTGAAAATGTGGCTCTAACCTCTTTTTGGCTTGATGAGCAATGCTTATATAAGAGGTAGCTTTGGAGTTAGGTCTAGGTTTGGCGCGAGGCTTGGGTCCTAAGCTAAGGGTTGGTCGGGAATATTCCCAGAATATTCCATGGCATATTCTTGAAATATTCCTTGGAGTATTCTGGGAATATTCCCTTAGAAGAAAGTGGAATGTTCTAGAGTTTGGTAGAAACACAAAGCAAAATAGAAAATGGAAAGTGGAGGAAAGCGATCAACTGATTTTTGAAATTTTTAAAATCTGGTTATTACCTATGAGGTTACTGGTTACCAGTGTAAAAACTGGGTTGTTTCTTTCAAATTTCAACAGGTAACCGGTTACTACTTGTGTGGTAACCAGTTACTTCAACTAAAATTTGAATTTTACCTATCCGGTCTTGGTCATATTCTCTGAGATTATTTTCCTTCCGAGACCCAATAGCCGCCACATAACTCTTGATCACAAGCCCCGCGCCTCAGCCAATGATGTATGCTTTCTATGTTTTATGCAAAGATGTGGAATTATGAATGCAATGTGATATGTTAAATGCCATGAAAATGAGGTGGCAAATTTTGGGGTATTACACATACCGTAAGGTACTGTGCACTCGAATGGAATACGAAATATGGCAAGGTACCATATGATATAATAATAATAGTTATTATTAATTTATAGTTATAAAATATAATAATAATAGTTATTATTAATTTTATAATAGTTATAAAATATAATAATAATAAAATAATAGAACCCTTATGAAGAAACTCAAATGTTGTTTTTTTAAACCCTGGATATTTTCCTTTTTCTTCTCCTTTCACTCTAAACCTTCAA
The DNA here is from genome assembly GCA_963966055.1 of Lathyrus aphaca. Classification (NCBI taxonomy): domain Eukaryota; kingdom Viridiplantae; phylum Streptophyta; class Magnoliopsida; order Fabales; family Fabaceae; genus Lathyrus; species Lathyrus aphaca. Next base: position 345,081,722 of record OZ014519.1, on the reverse strand, counting down.
TCGTAACCAGCTAGCATTGTGATTGAAGGAAGTTGTTCGTGTGGACTGAGTAGAGGCGCTGTTTGTCGTACAACGCTCATGATCAAATCGGAATCAAAAGTTTCAAGCGCCACAAGAGGTAAATATTTTATCAAAGATCATGACCTTTTGTAAGGATCACTAAAGGGAAATTTTTGTTTTCCACTGTGTTTTATCGCTAATTTCCCTTCAGTGGTATCAGAGCCACTTATGAAACCATGAATCTGGTAACTATTTACTTTTTGTCAATTTTGTTTTAATTGGATTAAAAAACAAAAAATTAAATCAAATCCGGATATTGAATTTTTGGCATCAAATTGTGTATGGTTTGGATGGTTGATATTGACTATGCTTCGATATCCAACAATTGTATGGTGAAGCAGTGATATGTCAATCGTCTATAAGTTACACATATATGATAAATTTAATTCATATATGATATGATTAATTTTAATACAAAGATGGTATATTGGATATACTATTTTATTTCATCGATTCAAATCACATAATGATTATCATTCAGTTGTGCGATCTATGGTTATCTGCTTCAGAATCCGACTTGAGTATGGTGAAGCAATAAGATACAGATCAATCATATGAAATTATTAATCATGGTGGTTTGATAGTATGAGATTTTTGCGTTAAAATTTGTGATGGTACAAGGGTTGCGCCGTCAATGAGGTCTGCGCAATCTGAATGTGTGACGGTCGTCGTAGATTTGTGACGATCGTCATGGAGTTGTGACGGGCGTCATGGATATTTGACGGTTCAAGGGTTGCGTCAATAATGTCTGCAGTAATAATAAAAGGGTTTATTATTATTTGCCATAAATTTAATTTGATTTATTTAATTAACAGGATTTAAATTAATAATAATAAAATTTGTTTATTATTTTTCTTGTGGTGATCAGTTATGGCCTTAGTTTAATTTTCTTTATTTTGGATTTTATAAAAATGACTTACGTGTCGTTCCTCTCTTCTATTCACATAATAAAACTTATTTTCTCATATTACTCCCTCGTATGTAAAACAAGTTTCTTTTATGTAATGTATTATTATAAAGAAAGAGAATACTACAAAACAAAGAAGGATAACCTTGGAGATCTTGCTTGGAGAAGTGAAGATCGTTATAGGTTTAACTTAGTTCTCTTATTGGCTTGGGAGAACAATTGCGCTAGGTGCTATAACTATTTCATATGTTTGTATGTTTATATAGATATGTATGCGTGTATGTTGATGCATGTGTGAGGAACAATTTATATGATAAATAAGCCGTGAGATCAAATTAATTAAAATTTCCTCAAAACTAAATATTAAGTTTTTGCTTTTTAAATTTTAGAACTCATCAAGACTAGTATCAAATTATGTAGGTTTCGCCCAACGCGGGGTGCATATTCTATATTGCTAAGGTGCGACGGGATAAATGTAATATCCAATTTCTAAAATAATGGGTCAAACTTAACTAAACAAAATATAATAAGATTATATACGTTTAGAAGTAAGAGTTGGGAATGATTCATATGATGGATTGGAATAAGGAGTTATTCACCCAACTGAAATATTCGAGAATTGTATTTGATACAATTGGAAGGAGTTCCTACCTAAATAGCCGAGTTTTGTGTAATAAGCCTAACGTTAACTTAAAACAAAGCAAAATATGGATCTCGATCCACTAGAAAATCTTCCAAAGGGATTTTCCGAATCAAATGATAAAGGTTATTTGTTTTGAGTAAAATAGTGGGAGCATATTTAATTAAAGGCCTAATTGAATATGTTTAATGATACTAATATCTCCACCATCTTTTAATATAGATTACCATGACAAACAACACATCTAATAACATTTTGCGAACAATCCTGGATAAGGAAAAATTGTCTGGAACAAATTTTCTAGGTTGGAACCGAAATCTAAGGATTGTCCTCAAACATGACAAAAAGCTGTATGTCTTAGAGACACCTGTTACTGATGAGGAACCTCCTAATTCTGCTCCTAAGGATGAAAGAGATGCTTATAAGAATCATGTCGATGATGCCAATGAAACTGCTTGCCTCATGCTGGCTACCATGAATTATGAATTGCAAAAGCAACATGAAAACATGGCAGCGTTCGATATGATCGAACATTTGAAGATGCTCTATCAAGAGAAAACAAGGCATGAAAGGTTTGAAGTTTCAAAAGCCCTTTTCCAAGCCAAGATAGTTGAGGGAAGCCCAGTAGGTCCCCATGTACTCAAGATGATTGGGTATGTGGAGAATCTTGAAAGTTTGGGATTTCCCCTCAAGAAGGATCTTGCAACTGATTTGATCTTGTAATCGTTGTCGGAGAGTTTCGGTCAATTTGTCCTTAATTTCAAAATGAATGATATGGACAAATCTCTTCCTGAATTTCTAAGCATATTAAGAACTGTTGAGCAAAATCTGAAGTCGAAAGGGAATTCCATTCTGATGGTCAGTAATGGAAAGAAACAAAACAAAAGGCCCACTAAGCAGGGTGGTAAATGGAAAGGTAAGGAAGTTACCAAAACCAAACATATTGCACCTGCTTTGAAGCCTAGTGGAGGCATAACTAAGGAAGGAACTTTCTTCTATTGCGGTAAGACCGGACACTAGATGAGAAACTGCCTAAAGTACCTGGAAGATAAGAAGAATGGAATGAAGACTTCAACTTCAGGTATTTTTGTTATAGAAATTAATTTATCTACTTTTGCATCATGGGTATTAGATACTAGATATGGTTCTCACATTTGTATTAACGTGCAGGGACTAAAAAGGAGTAGAGATTTGGCAAAAGGTGAAGTTGACCTACGAGTTGGCAATGGAGTAAAGGTTGCTGCTTTAGCTGTAGGAATTTATGATTTAACTTTACCTAGTGGTTTAATAAATCAGTTAGAGAACTGTTATTATGTACCTGCAATTAGCAGGAATATTATTTCTGTTTCTTGTTTGGACAAGTTTGGTTTTTCATTTATAATAAAGAACAATTGTTACTCTATTTATATTAATGATATATTCTATGCTACTGCACAAATGAACAATGGATTATATATCCTTGATCTTGAAATGCAATTTATAACATTAATACTAAAAGGATGAAACCTAATGAGTTAAATCCAAGTTATCTTTGGCATTGTCGCTTAGGCCATATAAATGAGAAACACATTTGCAAACTCCATAAAGATGGACTATTGGACTCTTTTGATTTTGAATCATGTGATACATGCATATCTTGTTTAATTGGAAAGATGACAAAGACTTCATGTCACACCCTAAATTTTGACCGGATTTTTTCGTCTGACGCATTTTATCGATTTGTCGATATCCAATCATTCTTTGCATCCTCAGTCAAGGCATCTCATGAATAATTTTCATTTTCTTTTATTTGAGTTCAATTTATATTAGATATTTTAAATTTAGTTCCTATTAATTTTTTTTCTTAGTTTAGATTAGTTATTCGTTTATTTTCTTCATTTAAAAATAATTCAAAAATATATCTTTAGTTTAGTTTAATTCGTAATTTAAGTTTAACCTCAATTTTAATTTAGTGATCATTTCAAGTTAATTTTGATTTTAATATAATTTAAGTTTAATTTTATTTTTATACTTGTAATTAGATTTTAGGATTTTATTTCTATCTAGTTATAATTAGGCTAATTTCTTATTATTATTATTATTATTATTATTCTTATTTATTATTACTATTATTATTATTATTTATTATTATTATTATTATTATTATTATTATTATTATTTTTAATTTGTTTAGTTTATATCATTTACACATAAACCCAACTTGTTCATGAGATTCTAACCAAGTCTCCCAACTTGTTCATACAATTTTGACCAAGTCTCTCACACCAATGTGTACTTTCTGTCAACCACAAACTTCCAAACTAGCCTGCATCACTGTCAAACTCTACACTAAAAAGCTTTCCAAAATAAGCCATAACACAAAATCTACAAAGAGAGCCCTCCAAGCAACATCCCAAATATAGACCAGAACCTGTAATTTGAAAGGTGACCATACAATCAATACAAGACAAAGCAATTGGTACTTGTAAACTTAATAAAGAAGTTTGAATTAGTTTTAAAGGAGGAGAAAAAACGATTTTAAAAAAGAAGAGATTTTTGGATCCTTTAACTTTAGATTTTCTTCAACAACACTCTTGAACCTTGAAGCTTTCTCTTCGGGATTTCTTCAACACAAACCATTTCAACCCCTCTAAAAAACCATATCCTCACCCTCAAACAAACATCACAGCAACCATAAAATCCACTTCAATAAACATTCACCCTCAATAAACCATATTCACCATAACCAATATTCACCACCCTTGTTTTTTCACGACCTGCATCCATAAACCCTCCTTCACCGAATTCACTTCAACACATTTAATAACAAAACCAACCCCATTTACAAATGGAAAATGGAGAAAAGAGATGAAGAAAGAATTTAAGCCATGAGAAACAAATCAGACCCGTCATAGAAACCGATGCTTAAAACCGTGCGAAAATCGTAAACACACACCACCAACCATTCCATTTTTTATGTATTCTCTTAATCCATCAACTATCCATCACTCAAACTCTTGTTTCTTCACTTCACACACTATGGCTTCTTCTATGCATCTCTCTCAAGCACTCCTCGCACGTGTCATTTACCTCAACTCCGATCACACTTCCTCCCTTTCCTTCCCCTCTCTCAAACCCAAACCGGCCACCTGCTCAACCGGTTCACGTCATTGAACAACAACCACAACCATTCGTGCAACCGCCGTCGAAACACTCGACAAAACCGCTGAAGTTTCTCTTGTTGAGAAATCAGTTAACACTATTCGGTTCCTCGCTATTGATGTTGTTGAAAAAGTTAACTCATGTCACCCTGGTTTACCCATGGGTTGTGCTCCAATGGGGCATATTCTATACGATGAACTTGGTTTGTTTCCTCTGTTTTCCTTTGTTTTGTGAAAAACTCCAGAGAGAGATTTGAGAGAGGGCTAGATAATACGTTTTCCTTTCATTTATTATGTTTAAGTTTTCCTTAAATTGTTTTCTTAAAATCTGAAAAAATCACATTGTTCCATACTTTTTACTGCTATATTTATTTATGAAGACATCTGGAAGCTTGCCATGTTTGACCAAGGACATGTAATTAACGGTGGCTAGGGTTTTTGAGAGGAGGGATTTTTTTTCTTCCTCCTGGGCCGAATCGGGTCTCTATTGGACCGCCTGATGCCTGCACTTGTTTGGATGCACCCTCACTTTCATAATCCGCACACTCCCTCTCTATTTTATTTTATGTTCCTATTTCAATTAGTTTAGTGTTTATAAATTAAGAAATCTTGTTTTTGGGGTTTGATTCTATTACTTTATTTTTTTTAATTTAATATTTTATTTTCTTGCTATTTGATTATTTGGGCCGATGATATAACAAAAAGCCATAATTAAATCGATTCCGATAAATCGATAAATTGTGACCAATATGAGGCCATTTATTTTATTTTTATTCCATAGTCTATTTTATTTTATTTTATTTATTTTATTTATTTTTATTTTTGCATTTCTATACAATAATAACGTTCCACTCCCTACAAAACCGTTCTAACAATTGAATCAGTTCCAAGGTAGTAAACGAGCGACATTTTGATGCCTCCGAATAATTAATACACTGCACAACCGTTTTCTCTTGGGAAAATTACAACGAGACCCTTTATTTCATCGCAATCCCTTTTATTATCTTGTATCCCTCTCCCGATTACATTGTACGCAATTTATTTTCTCCGTATGTATTGCTATTATTTCACTCATGAACCCTCGGTCCAACACCGAGCGATTTCACTCACACACTTTCACATTCCATACGGTTAGAGTTTCGTATTTCTAGGAGCACTCCTAGGGACTAGGATTCGAATCCGCATAATCAATCAAACAACCAACCTCCATCTGCATTTTACCCGTAAGTCGAGTGCTTCGCGCTTCGCCATCTAACTCTTCTAAATTAATAATCATTCAAACTTTCAATTAATTAACGAGGAACTGATCTCAGGAATCTAGCATTCCTCGGGTTCTTTAATGAACCACTCTTGAGGCTAGCCTTTGAGTTGTGTTTCATTTACTCCTTCGTTTCTAAAATTATAAATCCTAAATCATCAAAAACAAACGCAAATACTTAATTCACATATCAAATAACGGAGGAACTTAATTCTAGAGTCTATAACTCCACATAGTTCTTGAATAAATCATTCTTGAGGCTAGCCTTCATGTTTTGGTTTATTCGCCCTCTCGTTCCTAAAATACCTAAACTCTATCAAATAAAATACGAAGAAACTGAGCTCTGAAGTCTAGCATTCCACATAGTTCTTGAGTGGATCGTTCCTGAGGCCAGCCCCACAGGACGTGATCCATTAATTCTTTTGTATTTAAAACACTTAAACTTAACAACTCAAAAGATGAGACACGATTCATCTTCGTAGGAAAGATATTTCTCCTATTCCCACAAACACAAACAAATCAATTTACTCAAACAATTTTTCTCAAGGAAGAATATGGCAATCACTTGTTGATCATATATCAAAGTTCGAAGCTTCTTCCGTCTTCTATTTTCTCCATTAAATGTTTGTGGTGGAATAGGTGAGATATCTCCCTTAAAGATGACGTCTTGTCTATTTTTTCAAATCCAACCTTAAAACATATACAACAAATACAAAAATCACTTTCTTAATTAATTAACAAAGAACTGAACTCATGAATCTAGCATTCCTTGGATTCTTAAATGAATTACTCTTGAGGCTAGCCCTCGGGCTGTGATTCATTCGCCCTTTCATTTTAAAACACTTTAACAAAGGTCAAACACTTTTCTCCAAATGAACATTGTTTAAGCTCTTTCTATCTCGCAAAAAAGCTAGCGCTTCAGCCTCCTATCGCGAGTAAATAAACCAACGCTTGGCAGTTAGAAAGCGATTTAACCAATCTTTCATTAAAAAACACCAACCGTGGTCACACGAACTACGAAGCTCTGACTTTCCCATTGCACAAGGGAATACGTAGGCACAAGGATTTTAATCCTTCGCGGACACAATAATAATAATTTTTTTATCTTTTCTCCATAGTAATAATAATAATTTAAAATACCTTTTCCTTTAGAACAAACATTGTAACAAATATTTAGAATACAAAGACATAAATAAACATTTAATCGCATAGTTAACTAAGAGGTTCCCGTTGAGTACAACAGACGTGAGGGGTGCTAATACCGTCCCCTTGCGTAACCGACTCCCGAACTTAGAATTTGGTTTTGTTGACCATTTCTTATCCTATTTAGGTTGTATCTATATCTCCATTTTCTATAGTTAGAATAAATAGAATTAGGTGGAGACTCTGTTGTTTTTTCCGGGTCCATCGCGAGGATCGTATTTTTCGAGGTACGACAACTGGCAACTCTGCTGGGGAAAGGCTCCATGCGAGTGAGAGTCGAGCCTAACTTAGCTAACCGTGCGTTTTAGTTGTTGATCTTGTCTTTTCCGTCTTCTCTATGTTTGTTATTTATGTTTGTTTATTTGTTCTTTTATCGCTTTCTCTGTTTTGCTTATTATTATACTTGCCTGTGGGATCTGGGGATGATATCACAAGTAAAAGCTGAGCTTTGGAAAAAGAAGAGGGAACACCTAGGGTAGAATTGGTAGTTATTAGTGTTAGTCTCCAAGGACTCGCTTCTTGAGGGCCTAACATGAAAGCTCCCCCAGATAATAGACCTATTCGTAGATCTTGTCATAATGCAGCTAGCCTGTCGCGTGACTTAATTCATGAAAGGGTTGTGACTCTGGGATCCACTGTTAAGAACCAGTTTCTATATTGGTAGTTGTGTAGTGTTAGTCTCCAAGGACTTGCCCCTTGAGGGCCTAACATGAGAACGCCACTCAAGGTAGAACTTATCGTCATTATCGTCATAATGCAGCTAGCCTGCGGTGGGGCATTAGTACGATAAACGTCCGTGACCTTGAGTATCCTAAACTATCACTATAGAAACTATCCCGTGAGTAGGTTTTATGGATACGAAATATAGAACCAATCTCTTACAGCCTACCTATTAGGAAGTTTCGAGTTTTTTTCCAGCTTTCGAGTCTGTTTGTGCCTGTGATCCTAAGCATCCTTGCATTGCATCCATTTGCACACCATTGCATTTGCATTGCATATCATTTTCTTTCCTCAGAGTAAACTCATCCTTGTCCTGTGTCTATAACCCGCAGTTGATTTCCCGACACCTACATTGGACTTGAAGTAGTTCTTGATTGCTCATGGACCATAGAGGATAAAATCAGACTGTGCCAAGGGGAGACTTTGATTTGACAAAGGACCAATTGAAACTCATGAATGTTATAACAACATTGACAAGGAGAGGGGATAATGTTCAACAGGTTGCCATAACTGAAGATGTATTTCCACCTCAAGTGAACAAGCTGGTTCAACCTCAGCCTGCAAGGACCCCAGTTGAGGCACATGTTATTCTAGAGTATACCATTATTCGAGATGGAAACTCCTTACCTCACGATGTTGTTGAGTACCAAAGCTTTGGGTTCTCTGAGCCGAATTCCCAAGGGGAAATCCCAGTGAGGAAGATCAAAAGACCATAAGTTGTTGAGATGACTGAGAAATGTCGAGTGTTGAACGAAAGACTCAAGGCTGTAGAGGGGCATAATTCTTTTGACCTGGATGCTTTAAACATGTTCTTAGTACCTGGTTTGGTTATACCTCCGAAATTTGAAGCACCTTACTTTCATAAGTACAAAGGGGAAAGCTGTCCAAAGCACCACTTGGTGACGTTCTATTGAAAAATGACTGCATATGCTTTTGACGATAAGTTGATGATTCACTGCTTTCAAGATAATTTGAGTGGGGAATCGTTGAATTGGTACATGGATTTGAAAATAAGTCATATTCAGTCATGGTTGGACCTAGCTAATGCTTTTGTGAAGCAATACCAATACAATTTGGAAGAAGCTCCCAGTCGCTTTCACTTGAAAGACATATCTCAAGAAAGTAATGAGCCATTCAAAAGGTAAGTCCAGAGATGGAATGAGTTTGTTGATCATGTTCAAACACCGCTCTCAGGGAAAGAGTTAGTTTACCTATTTATGGATACTCTGCAGAGCCCATAATTTGAAAAAATGGTAGGCACCGCATCAACAAGTTTCTCTGACCTGGTGAAAATGGGAGAACGTATTGAGGTTGGTCTCAAAAGTGGAAGAATGCAAGGTGCCTCTAGTCTCCATAGCGTTGAAAGTGAATCATTTGTTGATTTCCAAAACGAAGAAGAGGATGAGGTTGTTTCAATTGAGGAACTTCCACCCCTAGTGCCATACTATCAACATCCATATGTGTCAGCTATTCAAAGTCAACAACCTTTTGGGTCTGCATATCTGATACCATTTCCTCCACATGGTCAATATTCTTCTGTTTGTCATCAACAACAGATGCCACAACAGCAGCCATACCAACAGTAACGTGCTCCTCAACAACAAAACCAGTACACTAAGAAGCCAAAAAGGCAGTTTGATCCTTTACCAATGCCACACAGTCACATACTTCCACGTTTAATTGATAGTGGATTGGTAGAGCCTAAGAAACTGGATCCAATGTTTCCTCCATACCCACCAAGATTTAATCCTCATGCCCAATGTAGTTTCCATGCCAATGCACCAGGGCACTCAACTGAAGATTGCAAACAACTCCAGAACAAGGTTCAAGATCTGATTGAGTCCCAGTTCATCTTATTTACGCCTCAAGGTCTTCACATCAACATCAATCCTTCATCTGCTCACGCAGGTCCATCAGTATATGCTATGGAAGAAATTGTCAATAATGAGTGTGAAAAGGATTGGTACACCGACCTCAATGAGCATGACGACCTCCAACTCTGAAGAAGGAAGTTCAATTCCCTAAAGCTGGCAATCCCCTGTTTGTTTCAGCATTGTTGTATTTTCTTTACATGTTGGTTTTGTATTTGCTTGTTAGCATTTTGGTTTTTGAATTGGAAAAATTATGAAATGTTTATGCATATTTTGAATCAATCCATTCGTATTCACTCGTTTTCTTTCATTGTTAAAAAAAACAAAAAAACATGTTCCTCTCATTTTATTTATCAAACTTTTGTTTTAGAAAAGATTGGAGGGAGGATGATGAAAAGCAGATACCTGAATTTTCCATTTGTATGCCTTCAATTAAAACCTTACCAATGATGTACAAGCATTGTTTCAAATTCCCAAACACTGGTGAAATAAGGAAGATATCCCTTATCAACCCCCTTTGAGCCTTGAAGTAGGAGTTTTCTTTTTCAAAAAGTGAAAAATCCTTAATTTTAAACATGGGACATGGTAGTCGGTTTAGTTAATCTGTTTGCATTCAATCTTCAAGAGATTCAGTCCATCATTCAAGAAGGATCAGGTACATATTTTCCTTCGCACATCAAAGAAGTCGTGAAGGGTCAAAAGTTTGTAGTGTCCGTTCTCTATCCTCCAACAAAATGGCAGTCACAACTATTCAACAAAAGACAGAAGAGGAAAAAGAAATACAAAGAAAAGTCCGCTAAGTCAAAAACCAGAAAAGACGACTTAGGCGAAAATTAATGAAGTCAAGAAATAAAGTCAGCAAAGACGAAGCAAGGTGGATGCAATCACTTTTAAATCATGATCCTTATCATGCACCGTCAAAAGACTTTTGAGATATGAATGCGTATGTCAATTTAACTGAATGTAGGATTGAAGTTCATCATGAAGAATGGGTGGGTTACAATTAAATTTTTAGCCTTTCATCCTTTGTTTAAAAACCGTGAACCAAGCCACGTTACAACCCTTAAAAGACCTAATTGAGGCAGGGTTTATTCGAGATCATACTATAACAAGGATGTGTTAAGTTGACTCCTAACGATCTTTGCTAATCATTTGTATTGATCACTTCATCTGCCATTCCATAAATGGCTAGATCCACTTTGTTGTTTCAATCAATTCCACTATTTCACCATCATACCAATAAATTGTGATTTCAAAAACTTGCATAAATGTTGCATTAAAATTGCCAATTTTTAAATGAATAATGTTTATTTGCAAGTCAATTCAGCATCAAGGGAATCCCAACGAATGCAACCAGTTAAGGAATTTGACTTGGTAAAAGAAGTCCAGCCATGGGCAACAACTTCGAGAATCAGTCAATCTGAATCAATCTCTTCAAGAGTCAGCTACTTAGAGGTTGAACCTTTTCTCATGACCCAGGCTAGATGAGCTATCACACACAATTTAAGAGTTCAATGGTCAGTCAAGGCAGAAGCTTCCCATCCCAAGAGTTGGTGAAACAAAGTTCAATTTAGATATTCAAGCACTGGGGCAACCATTTCAATGTCATGTCATGGCAGGTTGGTCTAAACTTTTTATGAAGAAGAAAATTTCAAGACCCATTGATTCAGGGGTAAGATGAGTCACACAGGGGAAAATCCCCTACATGCCTTCAAGTTGTTCAAGAAGGCCTTATGCAACAACAAACTTTGAGTTCAAGACGGGTGTCGGGAATCATGTTGTTATCTTTGTCTCCTTCTAAAGAGTCTTCTGCGAAAAGAACCATTCCATCCAATACCCATACATGGGCATATTTGGAAACCTTTGAGTCAGTGCATAAATCTTTATCATACGTTAATCACGTCACTTTGATCTTGGTGTTAAGCCATGCCACCGTCTTATTCATCGAGATCTACCCAAAGTAGAAAAGAGTCATACCTTGCAAAACAAGCCTTTTTTGACATGCAATCTTTTGTCTCCCTAAGAATATCCTTGAAGTCTAATTGTCATTGGCACGAATACGTTGAGCTGGTCGTGAAACCCATTTGCTTGCAGTCTAAGTCCATTTGATTTGGCATCATACTTGTGTTTTTCTGATGGTTCTGAAGGTCCTATTTTTGACTCTTCGTTTAAGGAATTTCCAGAGGTTGGGTGTTTTATCTTGTTGAAAACTCCAACATTTCTTACCTTTATTCTTAATACCAGCCGGTCGCTTAGAGCCGTAGATTTATCTTTGAATACTTTGAATTCTATCCCCAATGTCAGCTGGTCGCATAGAGCCGCTGCCTAATCATTTTATTTGTCTTATGTATCCTTAGTGTCAACAGTTACACTTGAAGCTGTTGATTTATCACTTTAGATACTTTGAATATTTCTTGTTATTTTATACTCTTAGTGTTAACATGACTTGAATCAGTTGCGCATTCATTTTGAGTGTTTTGTCGTTTTCTTTCGTGGTGTCAGTTGGTCGCTTGGAGCCGCTGCGTATTCACTTTGAATTTTTTGGTATTATTCATTTTATCTGTTGGTCGCATTGAGTCGCTGCGTAATCACTGTGAATTATTTTTCTTCTCCTCAATGTCAGTTGGTCGCATGGAGCCGCTGCGCATTCACTTCAAATATTTTGGTGATATTTGTTCTTGGTGTCAGCTGGTCGCATCGAGCCTACTGCACATTCATTTGGAATATGTTGTTTGTTTTTGTCAACTGGTCGCATCGAGCCACTACTCAATCAGTTGAATATTTTCACTTGTTGCTGATTCTTAGTGTCAACTGGTTTTGAACTTATTGCGCATTCACTTTGAATTTTCCCTCGTTTGCTCGACCCCTGAGTCGATGTCGTTTTAGTTATTTCCTCAACTTCCGAATTGACCTATTTTCCCGACCTCCAAGTCGATGTCATTTTAGTTATTTCCTCAACCGCTGAGTTGACCTTTTTCCTCAACCGCCGAGTTGACCTACTTTCTTGACCCTCGAGTCGATGTCGTTTTAGTTATCTCCTCAACCGTCGAGTAGACCTGTTTTCCCGACCCCCGAGTCGATGTCGTTTTAATCATTTCCTCAACCGCCGAGTTGACTTATTTTCTCAACCGCCAAGTTGATGTGTTTTTTTTACCCCCAAGTCAATCTTATCGCCTTCAGTATCTCAACCCCCGAGTTGATTTTTTTGGACCCCTGAGTCAATTTTTTGATTTGTGTTTGACCCCTGAGTCAATGTTGTTATCATTTTCCTCAATCCCCGAATTGATATCTGTTTGGTTTGACCCCCGAGTCTTCATTGCCTTTATGTTTTCGATCCCCGAGTCGATGTCGTCTTTATCTCTTCAACACCCGAGTTGATATGTTGTCTTTACCTTTCTCAACCCCCGAGTTAATATGTTGTCTTTACCTTTCTCAACCCTCGAGTTGATTTGTTTTTGACCCCCGAGTCAATGTTGTCTTTTGTACTCTTGACCTCCGAGTCAATCTTGTGGCCTTTATATTCTCAAACCCCCGAGTTGATTTGTTATCAACCCCCGAGTTGATATCTATTTTTGTGTTGACCCCCGAGTCTTTGTTGCCTTTATAGTTTTGACCCCCGAGTCGTTGTCGTTTTAGTTATTTCCTCAACCCCCCGAGTTGATGTGTTCCTGGCCCCAGAGTCAATGATGTTGTCTTCTTCAACCCCCGAGTCACTGTTTTTGCCTTTATGTTTTCGATCCTCGAGTCGATGTTGTCTTTATCCTTTTAACCCCCAAGTTGATATGTCATCCCCAACATATTGTTATCCCTAGTGAGTCTTTGCCCTCAATTTTGTTCTGTGGATCACCATTAGCATGTATCTTCATCATTTCTCCAGGCATATTCATCATTGAAAATCAGCATGCTTGGGTTCATTTCATCATCAACATGTTTGGGTTCATGTCGTCTAATATCCCCAGCAAAACAAGAGTCCCTCATAAATTCGTAACATTGGATATCATTACATTTCATCTGCATTCGGTCAAAACTTTAGGTATTTTAATATTTAATCCTCTTCTACCTCGAATGTCCAAAAAACTTTGTTATTCATGCATTCGGGTTCAAGATGATTAAATAGAGGCAACTGTCACACCCTAATTTTGACCGGACTTTTTCGTCTGAAGCATTTTATCGATTTGTCGATATCCAATCATTATTTGCATCCTCGGTCAATGCATCTCATGAATCATTTGCATTTTCTTTTATTTGAGTTCAATTTATATTAGATATTTTAAATTTAGTTTTTAATTTAATTTAGTTCCTATTAACTTTTCTTCTTCTTAGTTTAGATTAGTTATTCGTTTATTTTCTTCATTTAAAAATAATACAAAAATATATCTTTAGTTTAGTTTAATTCGTAATTTAAGTTTAACCTCAATTTTAATTTAGTGATCATTTCAAGTTAATTTTGATTTTAATATAATTTAAGTTTTATTTTATTTTTAACCTTGTAATTAGATTTTAGGATTTTATTTCTATCTAGTTATAATTAGGCTAATTTATTATTATAATTATTATAATTATTTTTATTCTTATTTACTATTACTATTATTATTATTATTATTATTATTTATTATTATTACTATTATTATTATTATTATTATTATTATTTATTATAACTATTATTATTATTTTTTAATTTGTTTAGTTTATATCATTTATACATAAACCCAACTTGTTCATCAGATTCTTACCAAGTCTCCCAACTTGTTCATCAGATTTTGACCAAGTCTCCCACACCAATGTGTACTTTCTGTCAACCACAAACTTCCAAACCAGCCTGCATCACTGTCAAACACTACACCAAAAAGCTTTCACAAATAAGCCATAACACAAAATTTGCAAAGAGAGCCCTCCAAGCAACACCCCAAATATAGACCAGAATCTGTAATTTGAAAGGTGACCATACAATCAATACAAGACAAAGCAATCAGTACTTGTAAACTTAATAAATAAGTTTGAATTAGTTTTAAAGGAGGAGAAAAAAATGATTTTAAAATAGAAGAGATTTTTGGATCCTTTGATTTCAAATTTTCTTCAACAACACCCTTGAACCTTGAAGCTTTCTCTTCGGGATTTCTTCAACACAAACCATTTCAACCCCTCTAAAAAACCATATCCTAACCCTCAAACAAACAACATAACAACAATAAAATCCTCTTCAATAAACATTCACCCTCAATAAACCATATTCACCATAACCAATACTCACCACCCCTGTTTTTTTCACGACCTGCATCCATAAACCCTCCTTCACCGAATTCACTTCAACACCTTTAATAACAAAACCAACCCCATTTACAAATAGAAAATGGAGAAAAGAGATCAAGAAAGAATTTGAGCCATGAGAAACAAATCGGACCCGTCATAGAAACCGATGCATAAAACCGTGCGAAAATCGTAAACACACTACCAACCATTCCATTTTTTATATATTCTCTTAATCCATCAACTATCCATCACTCAAACTCTTGTTTCTTCACTTCACACACTATGGATTCTTCTCTGCATCTCTCTCAAGCACTCTTCGCACATGTCGTTTACCTAAACTCCGATCGCACTTCGTCTTTCTCCTTCACTTCCTCCTTTTCCTTCCCCTCTCTCAAACCCAAATCGGCTACCTACACAATCGGTTCACGTCGTCGAACAACAACCGCAACCATCCGTGCACCCTCCATCGAAACACTCGACAAAACTGCTGAAGTTTCTCTTATTGAGAAATCAGTTAACATTATTCGGTTCCTCGCTATTGATGCTGTTGAAAAAGTTAACTCGGGTCACCTTGGTTTACCCATGGGTTGTGCTCCAATGGGGCATATTCTATACAATGTACTTGGTCTATTTCCTCTATTTTCCTTTGTTTTGTAAAAAACGCCAGAGAGATAGAGATTTGAGAGAGGGCTAGATAATATGTTTTCCTTTCATTTATTATGTTTAAATTTTCTTCAAATTGTTTTCTCAAAATATGAAAAAATAACATTGTTCCATACTTTTTACTGCTATATTTATTGATGAAGACATTTGGAAGCTTGCCATGTTTGACGAAGGACATGTAAGTAACGGTGGCTAGGGTTTTTGAGAGGAGGGAATTTTTTTTCTTCCTCCTGGGCCGAACCGGGTCTCTATTGGACCACCCGAACCTGAGCTTGTTTGGATGCACCCTCAATTTCATAATCCGCACACTCCCTCTCTATTTTATTTTATGTTCCTATTTCAATTAGTTTGGTGTTTATAAATTAAGAGATCTTGTTTTTGGGGTTTGATTCTATTACTTTATTTTATTTTATTTAATATTTTATTTTCTTGCTATTTGATTATTTGGGCCGATGATATAACAAAAAGCCATGATTAAATCGATTCCGATAAATCGATAAATTGTGACCAATATGAGGCCATTTATTTTATTTTTATTCCATAGTCTATTTATGTTATTTTATTTTATTTTTGCATTTCTATACAATAATAATGCTCCACTCCTTTCAAAACCGTTCTAACAATTGAATTGGTTCCAAGGTAGCAAACAAGCAACATTTCGATGCCTACGAATAATTAATACACTGCAAACACACTTTCTCTTGGGAAAATTACAACGAGACCCATTTTTTCATGGCAATCCCTTGTATTATCTTGTATCCCTCTCCTGATTACATTGTACGCAATTTATTTTCTCCGTATTTATTGCTTTTATTTCACTCGTGAACACTCGGTCCAACACCGAGCGGTTTCAATCGCACACTTGCACATTCCATATGGTTAGGGTTTCATATTATTAGGAGCACCCCTAGGGACAAGTATTCGAATCCGCATAATCTATCAAACAACCAACCTCCATCTGCATTTTACACGTAGTTAGAGTGCTTCGCTCCTCGCCATCTAACTCTTCTAACTTAATAATCATTCAAACTTTCAATTAATTAACGAGGAACTGAACTCAGGAATCTAGCATTCCTCAGGTTCTTTAAGGAACCACTCTTGAGGCTAGCCTTTGAGTTGTGTTTCATTTACTCCTTCGTTTCTAATATTATAAATCCTAAATCATCAAAAACAAACGCAAATACTTAATTCACATATCAAATAACGGAGGAACTGAATTTTGGAGCCTAGCACTCCATATAGTTCTTGAATAAATCATTTTTGAGGCTAGCCTTCGAGTTGTGGTTTATTCACCCTCTCGTTCCTAGAATACCTAAACTCTATCAAATAAAATACGAAGAAACTGAGCTCTGAAGTCTAGCATTCCACATAGTTCTTGAATGGATCATTCATGAGGCCAGCCCCAGGGGACGTGATCCATTCACTCTTTTGTATTTAAAACACATAAACTTAACAACTCAAAAGATGAGACATGATTCATCTCAGTAGGAAAGATATTTCTCATATTCCCACAAACACAAACAAATCAATTTACTCAAACAATTTTTCTCAAGGAAGAATGTGGCAATCACTTGTTGATCTTATATCCAAATTCGAAGCTTCTTCCGTCTTCTATTTTCTCCTTTAAATGTTTGTAGTGGAATAGGTGAGATATCTCCCTTAAAGAATATGTCTTGTCTCTTTCTTTCAAATCCAACCTTAAAACATATCCAATAAATACAAAAATCACTTTCTTAATTAATTAACGAAGAACTGAACTCAGGAATCTAGCATTCCTCGGATTCTTGAATGAATTACTCTTGAGCCTAGCCCTCGGGTTGTGATTCATTTGCCCTTTCGTTTTAAAACACTATAATAAAGGTCAAACACTTTTCTCCAAACGAACATTGTTTAAGCTCTTTCTATCTCGCAAACAAGCTAGCGCTTCAGCCTCTTATCGTGAGTAAATAAGCCAACGCTTAGCAGTTAGAAAGTGATTTAAACAATCATTCATTAAAAAACACCAACCGTAGTCGCACGAAATATGAAGCTCTGACTTTCCCATTGCACGAGGGAATACGTAGGCACAGGGATTTTAATCCTACGCGAGCACAATAATAATTTTTTATCTTTTCTCCATAGTAATAATAATAATTTAAAATACCTTTTTCCTTTAGAACAAACATTGTAACAAATATTTAGAAGACAAATACATAAATCAACATTTAATCGCATAGTTAACTAAGAGGTTCCCGTTGAGTACAACGGACGTGAGGGGTGCTTTCCCCTTGCATAACCGACTCCCGAACTTAGAATTTGGTTTCGTTGACCATTTCTTATCCTATTTAGGTTGTATATATATCTCCCTTTTCTTTAGTTAGAATAAATAGAATTAGGTGGTGACTCTCTTGTTTTTTCCGTGTCCATCACGAGGATCGTATTTTTCAAGGTACGATACCCCATTCGCAGGAAAAGGTAAAAGAGAAAGGGATATTTTGGCCCTCATACATACTGATGTATATGGACCACTAAACATACCATCCAGAGGAGGTTTTCAATACTTCATCACATTTACTGATGATTTCAGTAGATATGGTTATGTGTATTTAATGAACACAAATCTAAATCCTTTGAAAAGTTTAAAGAATTCAAGAATGAAGTACAAAACCAATTTGGTAAGAATATTAAAACTCTTCGATCAGATCGAGGAGGTGAATATTTAAGCCTAGAGTTTGATGATCATCTAAAAGAATGTGGGATTCTATCCCAACTCACTCCTCCTGGAATACCACAATGGAATGGTGTATCTGAGAGAAGAAATCGAACCTTGTTAGACATGGTCCGGTCAATGATGAGTCACGCCGATCTTCCAAACTCCTTTTGGGGACATACATTACTGACAACAGCTTACACACTTAACCATGTTCCATCCAAAAAGGTAGAAAAGACACCATATGAGATATAGAGTGGTAAGAAACGACATATGTCTTACATGAAGGTTTGGGGTTGTGAATTTTATGTGAAACGAAAAATTTCAACCAAGCTTGAGCCCAAATCTGACAAATGTTTATTTGTGGGGTATCCTAAAGAAACAAGAGGATATTACTTCTACAATCTTTCTGAGGGCAAAGTGTTTATAGCTCAAACTGGAGTCTTCTTGGAAAAGGACTTTATTTCAAAAGGAATCAGTGAGAGGAAATTAGTGCTTAAAGAAATTCAAGAATCACAAAGCATTGATACACCTATGGAGGAATTAGAGCAGGAATCACAAACAGTTGTGGAAGAGCAACTTGCTTAAGTAGAACAAAACCAGCATAGGTCAAGCATGATACATCACCAACCAGAGAGATATGAATATCTCATAACTGATCAAGGTGATGTATTACTCATGGATCAAGATGAGCATGTAACCTACATGGACGCCATAACTTGTCATGAGTCTGAGAAGTGGCTAGAAGCCATGAAATTTGAAATGGATTCCATGTACACAAACCAAGTTTGGACTTTGGTAGAGCCTCCAGTCGGAGTTAATTCTATAGGAAGCAAGTGAGTCTTCAAAAGAAGACTGACATGGATGGTAAGGTACATACCTATAAGGCAAGACTGGGTGTTAAAGGTTATAAATAAATTCATGGGATAGACTATGATGAAACCTTTTCACTAGTTGCAATGCTTAAATCTGTTCGGATTTTACTTGCTATCGCTGCATATCATGATTATGAAATATGGCAGATGGATGTCAAAACTGATTTCCTTAATGGGAATCTTCTTGAGGATGTGTACATGACACAACCTGAAGGATTTGACATACCTGAAGAAGGCCATAAGATATGCAAGTTACAACGATTAATCTATGGATTGAAGCAAGCTTCCAGAAGCTGTAATCTTAGTTTTGATGAAACTGTAAAACAATATGGATTCATAAAGAATGAAGATGAGCCTTGTGTCTACAAGAAGGTTAGTGGGAGCATGATTATTTTCCTGGTTTTATATGTAGAGAAATGCTTTTTCTATGAAGGACCTTGGTGAAGCAGCCTATATATTAGGAATCAGGATTTATAGAGATAGATCACAAAAACTGCTTGGCCTAAGTCAAAGTACATACATAGACAAAGTGTTAAGACGTTTTAATATGCATGATTCCAAGAAAGGATTCATACCTATGCAACATGGCCGATGTGTATCAAAAACAAAATCCCCTTCAACTAAGGAATAAAGGGATCACATGAATAAGATTCCATATGCATCTGCAATAGGATCTATCATGTATTCCATATTATGTACTCGACCGAATGTCTCATATGCTTTAAGTGCAACGAGTAAGTACCAATCTGATCCCAGTGATGCTCACTGGGTAGCTATCACTAATATCCTTAAGTACCTGAGAAGGACTAAGGATACATTCTTGATATATGGAGGTCAAGAAGAGCTCGTGATAATTGGTTACACCGATGCTAGCTTCCAGACAGATAAGGATGACTTAAGATCGCAATGTGGTTATGTGTTCTTCCAACATACCTACTTTGCCAATATTGTTTAGTATCCAGATCTGTTTCCTTGGTTCCAAGATCTGGGATTCCTGTTCAGAGAAATTGTTATTGTGATGTTGTGAACCCGCACAGACACATGATTATATGCTTGACACATCACAGACACGTCACTGATCACATGCCTTGAATTGCATAAGCATCATGACATCATTAATCATTGTGTTCTTTTTCATTCTCAGGGTTCATACTACTCCCTTTTCCCGGTCATATTACTACATCAGAATGGAAGATGTCAAAAAGAGAATTGTGCATTACAAATTCTTCGATACCAAAGTAGATCTGATCAACCAGATGGTTTCTCTTATTACCCCAGGTCAGATAGGATACTTCAAGGAGAAGTATTGTGATATTCTGGATTTGGTGTTCAATCTGGACAGTTCTTAAAGGAGCACTATTCATACTTTGTTGTAGTATTATGACCCACGACTTAGGTACTTCACCTTTCACGACTTTCAGTTAGGCACTCTACTTGAAGAGTATGCTGAGATTCTAGGGGTTCAAATCCAATATCAGTTTCCTTTCATCTTAGAAATGACTAGACCGACTCATTCTGACATCGCCAAAGCTCTTTATTTGAGCTCATCTAAAGTGTCTGACAATCTAATTGCTACAAAATCTGGAGTGCTTAGTTTCTTTCTAGAGTTTCTGGTTAAAAGAGCTAGAGAGCTTGCTGCAACAAATCAGTGGGATTCAGTTTGTGCCATCCTGGCCTTGTCCATCTATGGGATTATCTTGTTTGTTGATATGGAAAAGTTCTTGGACATGAACGCCATTCATTTGTTTGTACTGAAGAATTCGGTGCCCATCCTCCCAGGTGATCATTATTATTCAGTGCATTACAAGAATGAGAAAAGATGGGGTGGCTTGGTTAAGTGTTATGCCTCTCTCTTCTACATGTGTTTTATGTGGCACCTCCCTACCACTGAGGTCTTCGCTGATCCTAATACTGTTTGGGCCCAGAAACTGAGTACGTGTCTTCCAGAGACCTTAGATGGTTCACTTTGAGGATGAAAGGGAAGAAATTCATCGCTAAATGCAGAAACTATCTCAACATGCCTTTGTTATGGGTATCAGGGAGTATCAACTACAACCTCATTCTCCTGAGAAGACAGTTGGGATACGCTCTCAAAGAGGTCCCCGATGAATCAGAGTTGTACCAGACTTTCACTTTGAGAATGAAGATATTTGTGGATATGAGTTGTAGAAATCAGATTTGATTTCATGATGAAGATAACGAAATTTTCCGAGAGAGAAGGAGAAAATTTGTTGATGCTTCTTGTGTGTGTGAAATGAATGAAAATCCTCTTAAAGTTTGTTGTGATTCTTTTTGGTGATGAAGACCGAAAAATGAGAGAGAAAGAAGACGGAGAATGTTGAGTGGTGTAAAGTGTGAAAAAGATACCCTTCTCTAACTCAGAAGCCTCTTCCTATATATGCAGGGTGTATGCTTGAAGAATGAAGGTGTTTGCACCAAGTTTGTTTCATCCAAAACGCAAGGCTCGTGCACTCTCTTCAGCTTCATTTCAAATTCAATATCATGTGTGGTGGAGCATGGGAGTTATGATGTACCTTGATGAGCTGGCATTTTGATATTTGATGATGAAAAGAAAAGGTGATCATACTGTGGAGATTAGATTGATTTTGATAGTGCATGGAGTGTGTGGTTTCACGTGATGTTTCTTCCTTTGGTGCAAGAAAAGTGTGGTGGTGTATATTGATTTTTTGAGTGAAGGGCATGTGTCATGTGAGTGGGAAAACAAGAGACAGAACGCAAGTAGTGGCGTGGTGATATGCTGATGCACATTTCTACTAAAAGAAACAAATCAAAACAATACACCTCATGCACATTTCTATTATGCCAATTTCTACTAAAAAAACCAAATCAAAATAATACACCTCATGTGCTCTCCTTTTTTTTGTCACGTTAAAACCAACTAAAGACCCATTAAAATGTATAATAAAATGACATACAAAATGTAACACTCAAGGAAATAATGGAATAAAAAAAATGGACCAATGAGAAATCAACAAAAATACATAAAAACCCTAATATTGACCTTAACCTTCAAAATTTCATATCTTGAGTTCTAGAAATGCTATGAAGGTGTTCTTGGACTTTTCGGAAAGGGAATATCATACTATACAACTTTTATGTTCAAGGAAAAATCATCTGGAGCTTTTTTTGCACATGAAATAATGGCTTGAAGATCTAGGGCAAATATTTCCAAATATAGAAACTTCTAAATTTCAATAT
Organism: Lathyrus aphaca; assembly: GCA_963966055.1. Lineage (NCBI taxonomy): Eukaryota > Viridiplantae > Streptophyta > Magnoliopsida > Fabales > Fabaceae > Lathyrus > Lathyrus aphaca. The sequence goes on along the minus strand of OZ014519.1, from coordinate 345,059,227 downwards.
TTAGAAACTTTTTGCACATCCTTGATTTTTAACACTTGAACTTATTCCTGCTATTCCTTGATCAAATATGGCCTTAAGAAGTTGATGAACTTGATCAAAACCCTAAAAATCTCTTGTTTGACTTTTGTTTGATACAGTTGACTTTCTTGCTTCATTCTCAAGTAACTTCTCAAGTACTTGACTTCTTCAATGGATATTTGTCTCAAATTTCATACATAAGCCTTGCAGATCATATGAGAGTCTTTGACCACAAGAGTTGGTCAAAGCTCAAAGGATTCTCTGATTTGGAGCAAAATCCTAGTTAGAGTTTGTCTGCGTAGGAGCCACTTGCACTGTTGAACTTCTGAGGATGCTTCACCCTTCTTGACTTTTAGGAATAACTTTGAACTTGTCTAAGGTATGAGGAGACCTTGTGAGCTTCTTGTGATGTCACTTGGCTCTTAGCTTTGCTTGTAGAACCATGAATCTTCAAATGATTGATCATAGGCCTTATGATAAAACATGTGAATGTTATGCCTTCTTTTATATGCCCAATGCTAGGATATGGTATGATTATGTTATGTTTATGATGGTAAAAAGGAGAGGGAAAATTTGGGGTGCTACAGCTGCCCTTATTCAAGCAACTGTTAATCTAAAAAGGACGAAAGCATCGGATGTCGGCCATTCGAGATGAACTGTGGTTGAATACCAAAACAAACAGAAATTTGCACTCTGTTGGAGAATAAAAGAAATGGGAAATAAACCCAACCAAGGAGAACAAATGCTTGGAAACCGTGATGTGGTGAAAAGTAACTCAGAAGAAATCCAATATCTTGCGTAGATACAAGACAAACAAAGAAGGAAAGCTCCGTTCAGACAAACCTGTTATGCCAGGTGAATGGTATCCAAGACAGACGAGCCCTCCTCATATACCTTGCGTAGATATATGGTGCTCAAGACAGAAGAGTCCTATTCACATATCTTGCATAGATATACGGCTCTAGGACGGACGAGTCCTCTTCACATATCTTGCGTAGACATGTGGTTCTTAAGACAGATTAGTCTTCTTCGGATGACATGTACGCCAGGAAACCGATAAATATGCATATGTTCTACTGAACTGCAAAATTTTGACGTTTAATCCCACCGTCAGGACTTCAAACCTCTTCAATACAGCCGAGTATTGGATGATCATCAACGAAACACAGACGAGTTCCCTAAGTCAATAACACAAACGAGTATCAGACGATGAACTAAAAAACCATAGACGAGTGCCTCAGGTGACGATATAGACGAGTACCAACCACTGATACAGACAAGTACCCGACAATGATATATACGAGTACCAGAAAAGTATAGGGATCCACCACAGACGAATGAATGGGAAAATGATACAGACGAGTACCAAAATGTTATCGAATCGAACACAAATGAGTGAATGAAGCTGAAAACAACATAGACGAGTGTTAAAAATGATACAAACACATATCGAAAGGTATCAAACACAGACAGGTGAACCAAACCTACAAGCTAACACAGACGAGTGTCAAAACAAATGATACAGAGGAGTATCAAGAATGCTATCAACCACAGACGAGTGAACGAACCAAGGAGTTAACACAGAAGAGTGTTGAGAATGATATTGAAGAGTATCACAAGCATCAAATACAGACGAGTGAAGAAAGTAGAGAACTAACACAGACGAGTGTTAAAGGTGAAACAAATGAATATAAAAAAGACACCAAAAACAGACGTGTGAATGAATACAAGAATAACACAGACGAGTGTTAATCACAATACAAATGAATATCAAAGGTCTATAAATCAAACAAAGACGAGTGTTTATCAAAATACTAACACTGACGAGTGTTAAAAACGACATAGAAGAGTATCTGAAAGATATCAAACACAGATGAGTGAATGAAGCAATAGAATAACACAGGCGAGTGCTTGCCAAAAGGTAACACAGACGAGTGTTAAAGACGATATAGACAAGTATCCGAAAAGATATGAAACACATCCAAGTGCTTCAAGCTGGAGAACTAACACAGACAAGTGTTAAATTGAAGAACTAACACAAATGAGTGTTAAAATGGAGAACTAACACAAACGAGTGTTAGGGGTGATACAAACGAGTATCACAAGAAATTCAAAAACAGGAGCGTAATTGAAACCAAACAGCAACACAAACGGGTGTTAGAAACTATACAGCTGATTATAAATAAGAATGCTTGATTTGAAAGGAGAGTAACAACTCTGCAGGGGAGAATACTTTATGTAGAACTCCGTTGGGCCAGAGAACGTCCTGGTTAACAATCTGCTGAGGAACAAGATCAATATATCTTGACAATCCCTGACTCTGGCTGGGGAAATGAATAATTCTCCGTGTTACTGGCCAAAAATAAATTGGCAACTTTCTGGAAATATTTCAACGATGAGAGTGGGTCCCAATCATGAACTCTGGGGAAATGGCAATCCTCAGACTCGGTTGGGAAGATTCTAGATCAAATAACCCTGGCTGGGAGAAGGATTCTGGCATTCTAACTCTGTGAGGAATCAAGCATTCAGCCGTCTGCTGGGAATACTTCATTGTAGACTCCGCTTGGGGAAGAGAACCGTTCATACTACTTGCAGTTCGGCTGGGGATACCTCCCTACATTAATTTAGCTGGGGAAAGGCTTTTTTCTACAGAAAAATACTGTGGATCATCTTTTGGAGATAGAAACTATATGGTGTCTCTTGCTAGGGAGCACACTCTGCTTGGGGAGAATATTTTCTGGTACCATCTCCCTTTCTGTACTATCTAACATTTCAAATACCAATTCAAGAGGATTTTACAGAAGACCAAACATCTTCAAACTCTTGAAGATATTCAATGGTTCTTAAAAATAATTGCCCCAGACCTCATGGTCTACAAAGAAATTTGATTGAAGGAAACTCCTGCACAATCTTTCATCTTCACGAGATATTTTGCCCCAGTATCCTGTATCAAGGGTAATCTAGATAAGGGCCTACAGAGACTAACTTCATATGCCTTAAGAATAATATGCCCCAATATGAGCCTTAAGATGACTTCCTTTGACACAAAATCTGAACTGATTGCTCTTTGAGAGATTTAAATCTCGAAGTAATTGCCCCAGATGGCTGCATCGAACCCAAATGGTTAGAAATTTTTTTATCTCATTGGAATTCCCTAGAAAAGGTGAAATTTGACCTGATTGTCCTTCAGAAGTGTTAGACCTCTCAACTTGGCACAATTAAGCTTCTGGACTGAAATTCCTCATGTGAACTTCTTTGATGCCAAACAAATGTATGCAAGCAGAAAATGTTTTATTCTGAGAGTAAAATTTCTAATGCAACACACATGTTAATCTTAAAGTTCTAATTGCAAAAGATGTCGTGAACCTTTGTGATAGAATCACTGGTTGAGATACGACTATGATATTTTTTTTGAATGAGAGCATCCACATGCAATACCAACAAAGATCTTTTAGCACAAATCATAGGAGTCAGGAACGCTGCCTCGTGGTAGCACGCTCCCGAATTAACCCTGTTTCAATTAGACTTTTAAAGGTTGTATCGTGTCCTGTTTCACGGTTACCGAAACAAAGGATATATGCTCGAAGTTTATTTGTGCCCACCCCCATCGTGATGTTCTTCCATTCCTATGTTCAGCTAGTTTTCACAAACGCTCACCTTTTCTAAGGGTTTCGGGATTGTTGAAGAACCATTGCTACTAACAGTTTAAGAACCACTGAGGTTGTTGTTGGAATAACAGTCACCCCTATTGTCTTTTGTGTCTGTGTCACACGACTTGTTTTTGCTTAAGGATCTTTCTTGTGTACTCCTTTCCACTTTTCGCTTTTTACAGTTTTTTTCGTATCCCTAACGTTTGCCTGGACTGATTCTTTTGAATCTTTTGCAATTGGAGTCCAGCAGGATGCCCTAATTTTTCCTAAGTCACTTGTTTTCATGTTTCAACTTAGTGGGATTTTTCATTTTTTTTTTTTAAATTTTATTCTTTTTTTTGGACTAATCGTGTGACACTGTTTGTCTTGATTGTTTTGTAAGGGTCGTGATTGTCTCACTTTCAGTTGATGAGGGGTAACTGTGGTGGTTTCCGGTCTTTGGACTTCTTGATTTGGTACCATGACAAGTAATGGGTCCTCAGATACACTCCTTTGTAAAAGTGAACGCTCGGTCCAACTAGCTGACACCTACCTTGCCTCGGTTGAGTATTAGGGATTCTTTTTGTAAAAAGAAGCTCCTAATTCAAGGCTCAAAGGGTTAGCGAGGGTCTATCTCCCTTATATCAGACATATAGATAAAAGCTACAAATGAAAATGCAGTAAAGAAGCTGAACATTGCCATCATTGAGGAGAATTGACTCCGTCTGGACCTGTTGATCTTGAATACTTTCAGTAGTCAGTGGCCTTTTCCTGATGAGATTTGCAGTCTTCAATCAAATGGCCACGTTCCCAGAACCATACTTCATTCCCAATTATTCTGACCTTAAGTCTTTGACGTTCAAACATTGACACGAGACGTCTGAAGAAAAGAGTGACACTGAGGTGAAATTGCCACATAAGGTTGACACCTAAGGCTGCTTGCAAAGACATGACGATCTCCTGCTTACGTATCTCCATTGGCCCAGTACCAATGAAGAATTAGAGCGACATAGTTCGTCTCAATAGGGAGGAAATGCAATGAAGAAAACAACTAAATGCCACTGTTGAGAGCATGGGAATACTTTTGGCTTTATTGCTTTAGTTCTTTTTCATTTCTGACGGACTCTGATAAGAAGGCTTCAAGTTAAAAGGAGCCCATCTAGTGTAATGGCCTTGGCATCAATCAAACCTTGCACCTCGCGTTCAAACTCCCTACAATTGTCAATAGTATGCCTGAACGTTCCTGAGTGGAACTCGCACCTGGCATTCATATTGTAGTCCGGAGGAAAAGGATAAGGCACCGATAAAGCTCTCCCTAACTTAATCAAGGAACCTTTGAGGAGGCGATCGAGCAATTGACTACGAGACAGTGGACCCTAAACAAATCTTCCTTAAGACATCTTAGGTCCTATCCTCTATTGCAAACGATTATGTGGAGGATAATGATGAGGGCGTCCGAACTTCCCATGTATTCTTCTTCCTTCATTGGGCACCAGTCGTGACCCCCTGGAAACTTCAGAAAAACGGGCATTCCCATGACTTGAGGTAAGCTTGGGAGAAACAACAACATTCCCTTCTTGTGCAGCCAATAGAACATTATTAACCACTCTCACGCCAGTTGGTCCGAACTCGATTACACCAGCATCAATCAAGTCTTGCACTTGGAGTTGAAATGCTTTTCACTCTTCAATGTCATGGCCCGGCGCCCCTGAATGAAAACTACAGTGAACACTACCATCCCTTCCCCTGGGAGTCGAAGTAGGAAGTGGAGCCAACTGGTGAAGCTCAATCACTCTCAAATGCAATAGATGCTGAAGCAGATCGGCAAAATGCATTGGTAAAGGATCAAAGATTCTTTCCTTCTTCTATTGATGTTGAGGTGGTACTGGTGGAGGAGTTTCAGCCATAACCTACTGATGTGGCAACTTGAAAACCCAGGGATTACGAATTACAGATGATCCTTGGCCCACGGGGAATACCTCTCTTTCAACAAGTGAGGGAACCTTTCCTTGCTTAGCCTCCTGAACAAGCGCAAATCCTATTGCTCTAGAATCAATAAGCTCCTGAACTTTTAGCTTGAAAATCTTGCAACTCTCTACATTATGACCAAATACTCCAGAGTGAAATTCACATATGGCTTTGAGATTAGTACCCATAGGGTACTTGGTGTGCGGGGAACCCACATCAATTGGCTTGATCAACTTTAATTCCAACAGGAATGGCAGTAACTATGCGTATGGCATAGGGATTTGATCCAATTTCTTCTCAACTTTTTTTGTCTTGAGATCCTCAGAAGATAATGTTATGTGGGACGACTCTGTTAGTGGAGCTTTGGGAAAAGGCCCCTATTCTTTCATAAGTTTCCCAGACATCGGAAGAGTCGAAACTTCGGTTGCAACAACAAGAAACTGACCATCTTCTTTCTTCATTATAGCCTTCAGCATGTCCATAACCTGGTTCATCTAAGCTTTCATCTCATTGACCTCTTCCCTCAACATTTCATGATCCTGGGACAATGCTCGAATGTCCACTATGAAATATCCCAGCTGGGTCTTCATTGAAGTCACCTCCTCTCGGAGTTGTTCCACATTTATGCCCTGAGAATTCTGACTCAAGTTGGCCATTATGACAAGAAAAACCGATCAAGATAAGAATTTTTCTTTAAAATCCTATTGCAACGAAGGTGCCTGAAACAGAAGAGACGTTAGGAACCTATGGCTATACCTGCAAAATAAGAAGATAAGGTGATATGTATGCACTATTTGTGTTCCCACAGTCAGGCGTTTGATTCCCTAATTCCGGTATATAGCAGAAAATTACCCAAATAGCCTTTGGAAATTGACTTTCCATCATAAGATTTCTTTGAGAGGTATTTAGATCTTGATGGCCTTAGGCAACCAGGTTTTAGCGCACTTATAGAAAAACTGGAAGCTGAGCAAAGGAATTTACTATATAAAGCAAAGCCTACAAGGCAAGATTAACAACAATTCCCCGAAGGGTTACAAGTCTTACAGATAAAATGCGGGAAAATTAACGAGATTCCTACAACCAGCCTGTAGGTAATCTGAAATACATAAAGAAAACAACAACTAAAACTCTAAGCTGTAAGAAGATTCTGACTCCTCTCCTGTAAGTCCCAACTCTGCCCTAGCCATCTTCACTCTGGCCATCAGCTTGAGATGTGCAATCTCGTTGAGTGCTTCTTCCAAGGCCTGCTGACTCTGCATCAACTGTTGGGTCTTCTCTCTCCGGATCTTGTGAGCTTTTTCCAACTCCTCTCTCTGAGAAGCCGTCTGCAGCTCATAAAATTCCTCTTTTTCCTTGTATTTCTTCTGAGCTTGCTTTCTTTGGTCTTGCAACCAAGCAATAGATTGTTGAGCTTCTCTAAGAGTTTTTCTGGTCTTCTTATGCTCTACTTCTCTCTTTGAGTCCATCAAGCCTCTTCTTTGGAAATAAGCTTCCCTCCCAGCAAACTCCTTCTCATTAGCTTCCTGAGTTGCTTGTATCCTACGTAGCTTTTCTTCTAATTCCTCTTTAAAACTAACTGTGCGATGATACAACCTAGTCATTTTCTCCATGGGTGATTTCTTCAAGCTCAACCTACCAATCCACATAATGTTTGTGCTTAATTTGAAGAAGATGATGTGTATAACAAGTTTGGAGTTCAATACAAGATAAGACATGACCTCTAAACATCTCAAATATACCAATGAACATCATGTCATGAAGCTGCAAACTTGGCCTGCATTGCCTACCCTTGGCCTGGCCAGATGCCTTGTATTTTTGCAGTTTGAAACCCTACACTTTTCCTCTCCATAACTTTTAATCCATTGATCATATGAAAAATCCTTGAACATCAAAGTTGTTGGAAACATGGCAATGAACAACTTTGTAGTTCAAAGAAAATTCATTTGAGGCCTCTAACATGGAGATAATTAACTTGCATTGTGACCAACCACCTGCTTGATGAAATGTCTTTCCTGGCGCGCGTAGGAGGCAAGGCCTGCCTTGGTTTTTTGCCCTAGCTTACCTTGATTTGTACCAACTTTGAATGATCATATCTCTCTCAATTTTGATGCTATGAGTGAGTTATACCTATGGATTTGAAGCTCAAGATGCCCTCTTTAATTGGCTCAAGGTAGAATTTTGATAGCCCTCATATTTTGGGAGAAGGCCTCTCTTGAAGATGCTGCAAAAATGGCCGAAACATGCCATTTTTGGAAACCCTAATTTTCCAAAAATGGTAAGTTTTGGTTTTCTTGATTTCTCTTGATTCCCCCATCATTTCTTGATCAAATTTGAACCATAGGATCTTTGTAACCGTAATTTCATGATTTTGATCTCAAAAAGTCAAGAGTTGACTTTTCCTTTAGTGTTGTTGACTTTTCCCCAAATCCCTGATTTTCAGTCATCTAGCCAACTGAACCCCTTCCAAAATGAATTTGTGGATGAAATTTGAACCCTAGGCACTTGTTATCATATATAAGACAATGGAATCCACTTTGAATCAAAACTTCATGGAGAAGCCCAGTAGAAGTGAAACCCTAATTTGGCCTATTTTATCAGGAGATGTTGCACTACTTGCCTCATTTGATCAAATCAAATATTTCCATGGCTTATGCCTTCAAATGAAGACTTGTGGGATGTTGTGAACCCTTTTCACAAGGTTGAGAAGCTTTATGGCCCTTTGATTTCCTTTGTAATGCCTTCAGTTTCTCCAATCAGTGATCACATACCTATGCCTCAGCTATTCTACACATGATGCAATGTTGTGGGTTATTTCATGAACTTATGTATGCAAAATGTTGGGGAAATGAGAGGGAAAATTTTGAGGTATTACATAATGTCACAGAGCTTACAATCATTAGTGAGTCACTTGTACCAAACTGAAATCACCCTTAGCATGCATGCAGATTTCTATAACACTTTACTATTGCATACAATATTCCACTTACTCACCTTTGAAGACCACACATAACTTCTTGTTCAAATACACTTCTCTCAAGGGTCTCATTCCTCAAATGATCTAACTTACATGATTAACTTAGAGGCATTCATCTCTCACTCTTACCTGGAAGGTAACTTAAAAATCCATATCTGAGTACGATTCAACTGCACACATCTGGTATTACTCTTACGGAGTCCATAACTGATGTTAAGAATTAACGATACTAGAACTGACCAATTATTCATCTTTTATCCACACAATAATTTTGATACCAAAAACATTTCCTGGAATATCAACACTCCATGAGTCTCTAATAACTTTTCAATTTAGTTCATCAATAGTCGCAACGACGACACACCAAATTTTCATGTCATTTATTGTCTGACAATCATGCTCAGAAAGAAAACTCAACACTTTATCCACTAACACTTTGAAAAGAAGCCAAAACGGACTTACAGTCCAGAAAGTATGAATCTCTAAAGTCCTTGTTGTTCCCCAAAATTTTCCCTCACATATTCAATACAATATGACTAAAAGAGGTCTCCTAATGGTCACAATATTTACAATTATTCAAAAGGGATTCAAGGTTTCATCAGACAAATTAAGCCTCCTCATAAGCAATGAATTTTATACAAGGGTTTTAATTTTCCCAAGTTAAATTGGACTTCTAAAGCTTCAAGTGGACTTCATGACATCCCACATACTTCAAAGAATCCTCATGTCAAGTTTCAAGACTTTCCCCACAAGTTTGGTCAGTCAAATGCTCAGATAATTAAAAATCAATTAACTTGGTCAAAAAGTCAATTATGGTCAACATAAAGTCAAACCTTAACATTTTTGGTCTACATCAGGATTATAAGGTTAAATTCATCATTTGAACAAGGCTTGATCATGATCCATCAAGGAAACCTCTGAATCATTGAGAATCAAGTTACTAAATTAGGGTTTTGTGTAGGAAAAGTCAACTATAATTTGACCAACCATAACTTCCACATGCTTCATCAAAAATTTCCCATACAAAGCTCATTTTGAAGTAAATTCAATTCCCTACAACTTTGTGTCTCACAAGCCAAGGCCAAAAATACTTCATTTGAGAGATATGAGCCAAGACATTACAGGTCCTTTAAAAAGTCAACAAAAAGTTTACTTTTTCAAAAGCTCATAACTTAAATATGGATGATCAAATGGACATAGGACCAAAAGGAGTAGTTAGAAGACACTATAAGCTTTCTAAAAAGTCCTAGAACACATACATGGGATAAAAATTGAGAGAGTTATACATTGTTGAAGTTGGGCAATTTTGAGGAGGTGTATGAAGCAAAAATGGCCAAAACTCAAGTTTCTTCCAAATGGGACCATATTTTTCCAATCCAAACTCAATTATAAGATCATGCACGACCCATAGATCATAATATCTGATTTTTTATATTTATTTTATATTATATTGGATTTATTTCATTTAAATTCAATTTTAATTAAGATAAATATTGAAAAATCAAATATTTGATCCTAGGTCTATTTTGAGATCAAATATTTAATGTTTATGATGATTGTAAGTGTCCAAATTCGTGCAAGACATAAAGAGTATGATTTCATCTAATTTTTTGACCAAATTGGAAACATCTTTTCTTCATCCTCAAGTAACCTCTCAATCCATCACAAAAGCCCAAAATCTGACCTAAATTACACCCTCTATAAATACTTATCATCTCCACAAGTCAAGAGGACGAAATATTTGATCAAAGAGAGCATACAAAATTTCAAAAAACTCAAGAGTAAGTTGGATTCGGTTTTAGGGTTACAGCCATTCTCAAGGGGGTTTGAAGGTCCAAGAACATTCCTTAGATTCTTCTGAAGGCGTAACAATCATCACATTGCTCCAAAACCTCATAAAACGCCATAACCGAATTTGCTTTTTTGGTTTATTTTAATTTTTTGATTTCATATTTATACGCATGATACATCTAATCTCTTTGTATATTTGTGTTTTGTATGACGTAAGCAAGCTATCTAGGTGATCGAATTGAAGTTTAGGGCACCATGGAGAACTAAACTGTTGGTTAATCTGCTATAATCTGTTTCCGCCGATTCATTAAGGGTTGAAGTAGTGATGAGAATTCCAGTCTGACAGGTAAGTCAAGTAAGTGCTACTGTTTCAATTTACTCCGAATTTTTTCCAGAAGTTCATAAATAAATCGAAGAACAATACTCTTTTAGAATATAATTCTAAAAGATTTCAACCCACAAAATCGCAAATTCCTCTTTTTTCTATTTTATTTTATTTATTTTCTATTTCCATTTTTTCAAAAAATTCTGAAAAAAATTGTGCACTATTTATTTGATTTTATTAGATTTTTAGCATCGTTTTAATATTTTTTATTATTTTTTTTAATCGGTTTTCTTATTTTCCATTATTTTAAAATCTAGAGTGATTTTATCTGACTTTGTTTATTTTTTTTATTCTTCTAATAGCATGATAAAAAACATATCCTCCTCTCATCTCAAAGACTCAATATTCTTCTGATCTTTTCATTTCGATTCTTTTAAGATTTCTAAAAATAATGTAACTGCTAAAGCCTTGTAATAATTTTAGGTTTTATTTTCCGCACTTTACGTTTTCTGTCAGGTTTTATTTATGTATCTCTCCCAAAGCCATGTAATAGTTTAGGGTTTTTATTTTCCGCTTTTAATTATCGCAAAATAATTAAACTGTGTGGTTAGTAATAATAGGGTGTGAAAAGATTTGCATGCTAAATTAATTGGACCTAGCCCACTAAATTCAAGATAAATATCTGAAATTAATATTCACACACGTAAGTCGATCGTTTTACAATTTCCATCTGCACCTCCTAGGGTTTCCCCTCTTGGTTTCCTTACAAAAATATGGTCAAGTCCCTCGAACGTGGGGGTATCTTAGTAAAGTTGCCTACGAATAAAATCATCATGTCCCTTCATATAAAAGATCATAGTCCCTTCGAGTTCCCTACGAACAAATGATATCGTCCCTCGATGACCCTACACAAATAATGATAGTCCCTTCTAATTACTAAGATACCCTTACAAGTTTCCTTCTTTGACCATACGATGACCCTACGCTCGTTCCTTTAAACATCCAAGGTAAAGACTACTTACTCACTAATAGTACGGACATTCCTACCCTTACAGGAAAGAAATAACAAGAAAGACCTTACAAACTTAGGGTAAGTAGTTTTTAAGTGCTTGCTGGCTTATTTTTCAAAATACTCTTTACATACACCCTATTTTTTTCAAATACTTTCAAACTAAACACTTTGTATACATCCATACGACGATCATTACAAAGTTAAAGACTTTTGAAATATTTTTCTAAATACACCACCCACTATTTTTCAAACAAAAGTAAAGTGAGCTAAGTAATTAAGAGCCCATGGATAACCATGGATACAAAGGGTGCTAACACCTTCCCTTTGTATAACTTACCCCCCGAACTCAAAATCATTTTAAGGTCTTTCCTGTTCTTTTATACCATTTCCTAAATTGGATAAAATAAAAGTCGGTGGTGACTCTTGCTATCCGCACATGTTTTTGTCAAACAAAAACACCCAAGTCAGTTCTCGCACCGTGTTTCAGAACTGGCGACTCTGCTGGGGAGTACTAAGTAAAAAAGGAGTTACCTTAGGATTAGATCACTATACTTGTTTGAACTGTTTGCTTTATCTTTAAGGGTATGTGATGTGTGGTTACTGTGGGAAAGATCCTAACCTGGATCTAGTGTACCTTAGGTAAGTAGCAATAGACCAAGGAAACTGTATGACGTATACCGATATGGTTGATCTGATGGCTACAGTTAGTGTGACTTCTTGGTTGGTTCTCATCTTCCTTAAGTCAGTTGAGAATAACATGAGGCTGCCATATGTTGTCATTAACACTAACTTACTTTTAGAACCCTAATTGACCCATCTTTGCCATTAGAAAGTAGTGAGATAACCGGCTTTGGTGAAGTCTGAAGTTGGTTGATACTCGATGCTAAGCTTATTGAGATTCTAAATTGGGGAGTTTTTGTTGGAAAGTCAGTTGTCATACTGAACAACAACCTTTGAGAAGAATCGGTGATATTGAGATCCCTTAGAACCCAGTTACTATTGATAGGACATGATGAACCAACTAAACTTCAGTGTGGAGGGTACTTACCTATGGACTTCATGCAAGCCTTTAAACCTAAGGTTATTGTGTGTCTTGTTTGTGTGTGCCACTTTTTTGTGTATGAACATAACATCATAACATCATGACATCATAACATAGCATTTTCACTAACCATTTCAAGGACCAAAGGATTTATCTTTGTTCTTTGTTGCAGGTTATGGCTTCCACTCGTAGAAACACTATCCAGGTCAACTTTGTAAGGATACCTTCCAAGCTTAAGGAGTTGGTCTCAAAAGTTTCTGAAAGCTCCCAATTCATCAAGAAGCATGGTTATCTACTTGACTTGGTTACCTCAGGGTTTGATGAAGATATGATGAGTGTTTTGTTCCAGTTCTTTGATCCTAAACATCACTATTTCACATTTCCCAATTATCAGCTCGTGCCCACAATGGAAGAATTCTCCAAACTACTTGGTGTGCCCATTCTTAATCAGAAACCTTTCACGAGCTTAGAGGAAGAGCCTAAACCCAAAGTTATTGTAGCAGCCTTGCATCTGAAGAAATCAGACATTGTACTGGAAACCAGAAGTGGAGCTAAAGGTATTCTTGCTAAGGTATTGATGAGAAAGCTCAAGTGTTCTTGGATGCTATGAGTTATGATGCTTTTGAGGAGATCTTAGCCTTTTTGATTTATGGTTTGGTATTGTTTCCTAATCCATACCAATTCATAGATGTACACGCCATCAACATATTTCTGACTCGCAATCTGATGCCTACCTTGCTTGGAAATATCTTGCACTCTCTTCACACTCGTACTACGAAGGCGCAAGGAACTATGATATGTTGTATACCTCTACCATCAAGGTGGTTTATTTCACACCTTCCTCGATCTATGATGAAGAATGAACAAGGCTTGAGGTGGTCTAAAAGGATAATGTCACTCTCTCATTCATATATTCACTGGTGTTCCAGATCTATTGAGAATATTACTATCATTGACCGTTGTGGAGAGTTCCCTAATGTGCCACTCCTTGGCATAAGAGGGGGCATTACCTATAATCCTTCTTTAGCACTACATCAATTTGGTTATGCTTGGAGTAATGGTCCTCATGATATGATTATTCAAGGAATTATGTTTGATTATGACAATGATCTTCAAGGTTACTGTCAGAGGTTTATACGAGCTTGGAGCATGGTAAACAAGATCAACAACAATAATTTGAAATCAAAACACTCCATCCCTATGGCTATGGAACCTTACCTCAGATGGGTGCGATCTCGTGCTCAAACTCTTATGATGACATATCATGTTATTCTACCAGTAACTGTTGAGCCAATTGTTAAAGGAGATGTTCCTTATACCATTCTTCATCCTGACATGCCCATAGATCTGGAAGAGCTGCAAAAATCTTGGATTCAAATGAAGGAGGAAAGGGATACTTTTGAAGCTCAGTTTCATGCTCACAAAGAGAAAGTGTTGGAACTAACAAGGCAACTTCACGAAGAGTGAAACCTCAATACATATCTCAACACAAATAGAAAGCGTCCATGGGAGACTTGAGTCTCAAATGTTCTTATTTTCTTTCAACTTTTTGTTTTCTTTCATTGTAAGCCCAATGGGAAATTATATTTTAAGCTTACTAATAAAAGTATTATTTTTGTTTTCCTTTAACAAATTTAAATCCTATGTGGTCCTTGAAAACATTACATGTGCATTTACATACCATACCATCACATAACAGGTTTCTGTGACAGGTCTCTTATCTTCTTGTTGTTTATTTCAATTGAAATGGCTCTCGAACAGACTGTCAAAGATCTCCAAACCCAGAATGCCCAATTTCAAGAAGTGATCCTGAATTTATCCAAGGGGCAAGAAGAGTTGAAATCCCTCCTCGCTAAGGAAATGAAAAAGAAGAATCTTGAAGATAACAAGGATGATAAGTTGGAAAAACTGCAAGCTGAGATGGCAGATATGAGAATCCAGATGAACTGTCAGGTGGCTCTTATCCAAAACTTAGCCCAGGGGCAAGAAAAGCTGAGAATCTTCGTTAATAAACTTCAAGACAACGGAGTCGGGAGTCTAATCATCAGTCAACCTCCGGTGAAACAAGCTGACTTGGTTGAAAAGAAGATGAGGATAAGAGAAGGAAAGAGACAAGCTACCACTGTTAGTTCTTCAATTAAAGGAAGAAGGTCTTCTAGGGTTAATCTGCCTCAACACAAGGAATATAGAAGACAGTTTACCAAAATCAACATGCCAATGTCGAAAACTTTGCAATGCTTGTTGGAGATGAAGCTAATTACCTTGAAAAATTCTCCTCTGAATCCCAATACTTCCTCTCCCGGCTCTAATCCCAATGCAAGGTGTGCATATCACTCAAACTGTCTTGGACATGACACTGATAACTGTTGGGCATTGAGGAATAAGATTCAAGACCTGATTGACGAAGGAATCTACGAGGTTACGCAAGAAGATCAGATTGAATTCTCCTATCGTCCATCAAACATCGAAGATGCAAGACAAATTTCTCGAGGTAGCAAGATATAAAGCCCACATATCCCCGTTGAAGTTTGGGATACCTTAGGACAGCCAAGACGCATATTTGATTTCATGGTAAAATATACCGCTCCTGAAAGTTCATAGATTGCAATCGAAGACATTCACTCAACTGGATGGGACATCATTTGATTTCTTCAGTTGTAATTTCTTTTGTTTGCTCCAACACTTACTATTATGTCAAACTTTGTTTTCACATTAATGCATTGCGTATGTTTGTCTTGAATTAATACATTCGTTTCACTATATTTAAACTATGCGTCTTACCTCTCTTTTGTGATATTTAACTCTTGTTAAAGTTGTAAGCCTTTAAAGGGAGGATGACGAAAACAATACCATAATCTTATGCAGTATGCTTTTGAACAGACTATGCTGACGATGTACATGCATTATTTCAATTCCTAAATAGTGGAGATATAAGGAAGTTAATCCCTAGTCAACCCTTTTGAGTCTATGAAGTAGGAGTTTTCCTTCTCACGCAAATTAAAACCCTTGATCATAACCTGGGGCAAGGTAGTTCCTCGGTTAACTCAATTATGCCAGTTGTCCTTCTTGTACACAACTAATGATGATTCCCTGTAATCACTAAGTTTTACAGTCAATATCTAGCAAAAGAAAAGCTCACTAAGTCAAAACCTATGAAGGAGACTTAGTAAAAATTGAGACATCACGCTGACTGTAATCTTGAAACAAATAGTTCAGGCAAAAGGATGGGATAACAAAGACAAAATAAAAAGAGGTCACTACAAATCCTTAAAAAAATGTCTGGCTTTTCAAATAAATTGTTGTCAGTGTTACAATTCCAAACTCCTTTAGAGCCTCAATTCATAAGTTAATCGAACATAGGACTGAAGAACATCACGAAGAATGGGTTGGGTACAAATAAAATTTGAGCCTTTATCCTTTGTTTCTTAAACCGTGAACCAGGCCACATTACAACCCTTTAAAAGTCCTAACTGAAACATGGTTAGTTCGAAAGGGTACTGCTACAAAAAGGTATCCTGACTCCTTTAAGGCTTATTATAAATCTGGAGTTAATATCACAGTTTTTACAAACATTGTTTTACTAAAATAATTATTTTTCAAAACTTCAAGACAGACATAAGCGTTGCATTTTAAATATCATTGTCTGCATATAACTAATTGTTTGACAACAAAAAAGCTTACATGATGAACATTCAATAAACCAAATTCCTCCTGACAGACAAAGTTTCTTCCTGGACCTGACTCAGTTGGATCAAAGCCAATGTATACAAGGGGCATCGTCATTATCTTCCACTCAATGATGCCATGTGCATATTATTGTGGGGCATTTTGTTTATTTCTCTTGAGGTAGCCCTTTTCAAATACTTCCATTCTGGGAAAAATCATCCTCAGCTAGGAGCAACACTCTTTTCAAATCTAATCAAATCAAATTCAGTTTTAAGATCCTTAACCATTACCTAGGGTGTACATGATCCACCGCAGTCCGAAAGCACATTCCTTTCATTACATTACCTTGATACTGGATTTTTAGCAGAAGCCATTGTGGAAATTAATTGTATATGCCAATAGTATCAGATGGTGTTAATATCATGTCTTCATATTCAGTCATGATAATTCCTAGAAAATTACTCAGGGAAGTCAAGAATATCATAAATTCTGAAGCCATTGATTTTTTTGAATGAATGTATGCTTTTGAATATGATTGATGTTTACCAAAATGCATAAAATTACAATAATATCATTTACTGTGGACCCTTGGAGGTAGGAATCCCTAACAAAGTTCATATCCAACAAATCTTCGCAAACTCATCCCCACAGAGTAATCATTACGAATTTATTTCAGCAAAGTATTTCAAGTAGCCTTTTGTCCATCCAGCTCTACAAAGTCCCAAACAGATTTCTCTCAAACTTGATATCCTCCTAAGAATTGACACTTGGTCAGATAAGTCTCTCAGGGGAATGTCCATCTTTTTTATCCCCAGTCAGGGTATTTAGGAATTTAATCTTCCAATAAAAAGTACGACGAACGGAAATCGAAAGGTCCTAGGTACAATATTCTGAAACAAGACGAGAATGATGTCTTCATATTTCTCAGCAACAAATTGGGATTTATTTTCCCCAGCCAACAGTTGTTACATGAAGATGCTAGTGTGCTTCAACTACATAATTCATACATACATCATTTACATCATATCATGCCATACACACCCATAACGCATACGTCATTCTCATTTAAATTAAGAACATCATGCCATGCATGCATACAACAAACACTCTTACATAAAAACTAACTTTTCCTTTTTAGGATAGTTCGCAGTCATATAAAATTACCAACTCCTTGAGACAGTTCATAGATGATCTAAAAGAAGATCTAGTACTGATACTTAGTTCAAGATGCTTTTCTTTCCAGAGACAATTCAGAGACGATCTAAACGAAAATCTAGTGCTGATACCTAGTTCATGATATTTTCTAGAGGCAATTCAAAGATAATCAAAACGAAGATTTAGTTTTGATGCTTAATTCAATATATTTTCTTGGGACAGTTCAGAGACGATCTAAACAAAGATCTAGTGTTGATGCTTAGTGCATGATGCTTTTCTTTCCAGAGACAGTACGAAGACGATCTATATGAAGATCTTGTCCTGGTACTTAGTGTTGACATTTTCCTGAGACAGTTCAGAGACGATCTAAACGAAGATTTAGTGTTGATGTTTAATGTATGATGTTTTTCTTTCTAGAGACAGTACGAAGATGATCTATACAAAGATCTAGTCCTGGTACTTAGTGCTGACATTTTCCTTAGACAGTTCAGAGACGATCTAAACGAAGATTTAGTGTTGATACTTAGTGCAGGATATTTTTCCAAAGGCAATTCAGAGAAAATCGAAATGAAGATTTAGTTATGATGCTTAATTCAAGATAATTTCCTAGAGACAATACGGAGACGATCTATACAAAGATCTGGTCCTGGTACTTAGTGCTGACATTTTCCTGAGACAGTTCAGAGACGATCTAAACGAAGATCTTGTGCGGATACTTAGTGCAGGATATTATCGAGAAGCAATTCAGAGATAATCAAAACGAAGATTTAATTCTGATCCTTAATTCAAGAAATTGTCCTTGAGACAATTCAGAGACAATCTAAACGAAGATCTAGTGCTGATACTTAGTGCATGATATTTTCCAGAAGCAATTCAGAGATAATCAAAACGAAGATTTAATTCTGATGCTTAATTCAAGAAATTGTCCTTGAGACAGTTCAGAGACGATCTACACGAAGATCTAGTGCTGATACTTAGTGCAAGATACTTTCCATAAGCAATTCAGAGATAATTGAAACGAAGATTTAGTTATGATGCTTAATTCAATATATTTTCCTAGAAACAGTTCAGAGACGATCAAGACGAAGATCTAGTGTTGATACTTAGTTCATTGTATTTTCTCCCCTAGAGACAATTCAGAGACGATCTAAACGGAGATCTAGTGCTGATACTTAGTTCGAGATATTTTATAGAGAAATTTTAGAGATGGTCGAGACGAAGATCTAGTTCTGATATTTAGTGCAGTAACGACATTCAGATAAAGTCAAACGTAGACATATTCTGATACTCCTATCAACAGACATTTTGGATGACATCTATAAGCCCATATCCAAATACTCCAAATGGCATCTCTAAGCCCATTCAAGCAATACAATCAATCAACAATATTATTTTGCGCACCGACGAGTGCAAAATTTTGGGCTTTAGTGTTCAATCCTCTTCCACCTTCAGGTTACGAATGGCGTACATGCCAATCTAACTCCTCGGGTTTCAGAAAATTGAACAGGGGCAGCTATCGTACCACAAAATTTTCCCTCACATATTCAAGATAATATGTCTAAAAGAGGTCTCCTAATTGTCACAAGATTCATAATTACTCAAGGTTTCATCAGACAAATTAAGCCTCCTCCTAAGCAATGAATTTTAAACTAGGGTTTTGATTTTCCCAAAGTAAATTGGACTTCTAAACCTCAAGTGGACTTCATGACATCCCACATACTTCAAAGAATCCTCATGTCAAGTTTCAAGACTTTCACCACAAGTTTGGTCAGTCAAATGCTCAGATAATCAAAAATCAGTTAACTTGGTAAAAAAGTCAATTATGGTCAACATAAAGTCAAACTTCAATATAAGATTATGAGGTGAAATTCATCATTTGAACAAGGGGTGATCATGATTCATCAAGGAAACCTTGGAATCATCAAGAATCAAGAGTTACTAAATTAGGGTTTTGTGCAGGAAAAGTTAACTATACTTTGACCAACCATAACTTTCACATGCTTAATCAAAAATTTACCATCCAAAGCTCATTTTGAAGGAAATTAAATTCCCTACAACTTTGTGTATCACAAGCCAAGGCCAAAAATACTTCATTTGAGAGATATGAGCCAAGACATTACAGGTCCTTTGAAAAGTCAACAAAAAGTCAACTTTTTCAAAAGCTCATAACTTAAAAATGGAAGATCAAATGGACATGGGACCAAATAGAGTAGTTAGAAGACACTATAAGCTTTCTAAAATGTCTTAGAACACATACATGGGATAAAAATTGAGAGATTTATGCTTTGTTGAAGTTGCGTAATTTTGAGGAGGTGTATGAAGCAAAAATGGCCAAATCTCAAGTTTCTTCCAAATGGGTCCATATTTTTCCAATCCAAACTCAATTATAAGATCATGCACGACCCATAGATCAGAATATCTGATTTTTTATATATATTTTATATTATATTGGATTTATTTCATTTAAATTCAATTTTAATTAAGATAAATGTTGAAAAATCAAATATTTGATCCTAGGTCTATTTCAAGATTAAATATTTGATGTTTATGATGATTGTAAGTGTCCAAATTCCTGCAAGACCAAAAGAGTATGATTTTATCTAATTTTTTGACCAAATTGGATACATCTTTTCTTCATCCTCAAGTAACCTCTCAATCCATCACAAAAGCCCAAAATCTGACCTAAATTACACCCTCTATAAATACTTATCATCTCCACAAGTCAAGAGGACGAAATTTTTGATCAAAGAGAGCATACAAAACTTCAAAAAACTCAATAGTAAGTTGGATTCGGTTTTAGGGTTGCAGCCATTCTCAAGGAGGTCTGAAGGTCCAAGAACATGCCTTAGATTCTTCTAAAGGCGTACCAATCATCACATGACTCCAAAACCTCATAAAATGCCATAACTGAATTTCCTTTTTTTGGTTTTTTTTCAATTTTTCGATTTCATATTTATACGCATAATACATTTAATCTCTTTGTATATTTGTGTTTTGTATGATGTGAGCAAGCAATCTGGGCGATCGAATTGAAGTTTAGGGCACCATGGAGAACTAAACTATTGGTTAGTCTGCTGTAATCTGTTTCCGCCGATACTTTGAAGGCTGCAGTATTGATGAGAATTCCAGTCTGACAGGTAAGTCAGGTAAGTGCTACTGTTTCGATTTACTCCAATTTTTTTTCCAAAAGTTCAGAAAAAAATCGAAGAACAATATTCTTTTAGAATAGAATTCTAAATGATTTCGACCCTCAAAATCGCAAATTCCTCTTTTTTCTATTTTTATTTGATTTATTTTCTATTTCCATATTTTCAAAAAAAACATGAAAAAAATTGTGCGCTCTTTATTAGCATCGTTTTAATATTTTTTAGATTTTATTTTAATCGCTTTTCTTATTTTCCATTATTTTAAAATCTGCAGTGATTGTATCTGACTCTGTTTAATTTTTTTATTCATCTAATAGCATGATAAAAAAACATATCCTCCTCTCATCGTAAAGACTCAATATTCTTCCGATCTTTTTGTTTCAATTATTTTATGATTTCTAAAAATAATGTAACTGCTAAAGCCTTGTAATAGTTTTAGGTTTTATTTTATGCACTTTACGTTTTCTGTTAGGTTTTATTTATGTATCTCTCCCAAAGCCAGGTAATAGTTTAGGGTTTTTATTTTCCTCTTTTAATTACCGCAAAATAATTAAACTGCGTGGTTAGTAAATAATAGGGTGTGAAAATATTTGCATGCTAAATTATTTGGACCTAGCCCACTAAATTCAAGATAAATATCTGAAATTAATATTCACACACGTAAGTCGATCGTTTTACGATTGCCATTTGCACCTCCTAGGGTTTCCCCTCTTGGTTGACTTACAAAAATATGGTCAAGTCCCTCAAATGTGGGGGTATATTAGTAAAGTTTCCTACAAATAAAATCATCAAGTCCCTTCATATAAAAGATCATAGTCCCTTCGACTTTCCTACGAACAAATGATATCGTCCCTTGATGACCCTACAAAAATGATGATAGTCCCTTAGAATTACTAAGATACCCTTACAAGTTGCCTTCTATGACCATACGATGACCATACGCCCATCCCTTTAAACATCCAAGGTAAAGACTACTTGCTCACTAATAGTAAGGTCAATCTTATCCTTACAGGAAATAAATAACAAGAAAGACCTTACAAACTTAGGGTAAATAGTTTTTAAGTGCTTGCTTGCTTCTTTTTCAAAATACTCTTTACACCCCATTTTTTTTCAAATACTTTCAAACTAAACACTTTGTATACATCCATACGAGGATCATTACAAAGTTAAAGACTTTTGAAATATTTTTCTAAATACACCACCACTATTTTTCAAACAAAAGTAAAGTGAGCTAAGTAATTAAGAGCTCATGGATAACCATGGATACAAAGGGGGATAACACTTTCCCTTTGTATAACTTACCCCCTAAACTCAAAATCTTTTTAATGTCTTTCCTATTCTTTAATACCCTTTCCTAAATTGGATAAAATAAAAGTAGGTGGAGACTCTTGTTATCCGCACATGTTTTTGTCAAACAAAAACACCCAAGTCAGTTCTCCCACCGTGTTACAGTCCTCCACAAAAGTCATGTGTCAATCGATCACCCATTTGAGGCTAATCGGTCGAACACAACTAATCTTGTTCATTTTTATTGACAAACAATCCAACTCCAAATTATCAATCCAGTCTTCACTAACTTGAAAAATGATTCTCACTCGCGGTTTCTATACATATGTAACAATCACCCACTGTTCACAACTCAAGGTAACACAGAACGGGGCATAACATGCATATTTCATACTCCAACAAGACGAAGTAGAACTACCATTTCTGTTACGATTATAACACGGATATTCAACGGAATAGTTTGATTCCACTCGTACGATGACATTAGTAGGAAACGACAATGATGACATAAAAAGGGTTTTCAGTCGCAAGCTAACACTTTGTTCGTCCATAAACAAAATCCAACACACAATCCTTACCGGGTAAAACAAATTGATGGACATCTCAGGTCTAGCATAAGACTTTGTCCTCTCTTTTTAATTCCTTGGCAAGGATTAAAACACAATATTCTTAACCCCACTAGAGATAAATTCCAAATATTTCGATCATTCACAAATATAGGAGTTTTCTCTTCACTTGGAAACTGAGGTAAAACACTACTCTGAAGAATCTTGTTATCTCTACTTACATATTAACTGGGTTTCATTTATCCTCTACTAATCATTGCATAGGACATCTCCACAACTTTCTATCGGTACCAAGAAGGTTTCAATCGGGCACTCCAGTCAAAATGTAAGAATCTTAGAAAATCAAGTTTATAAAACTTAACAGTGGTAACCGGTTACTACCCAGAGGGTAACCGATTACTTGGTGCAAATATGAACTTCCAGTATCCAAAAGAGATTTAGGAACATAACTCAGTAATCGGTTACTACCCAGAGGGTAAACGATTACTTCAAACGCGGGAGAAACAGTTTTGATTTTCATTGCTACCTAAACCTCCCAAACTCATTCCAATCATAACCAAAAGTTATAACGGTTATCAACAGATGATTTCACACATACAATAATCATACCACCAGAGTCCTAATGGGTGAACCATCATTGATTACACTTCCTTAACTTTAGTTTCAATCACGTCTTAAAAACTCTATTTTACATTCGTCCAAAAATACATTTCGTTATCACCTTCTCATAATGCACTGTTATTTTTGTTTCCATACCGTGTTCACTTTATGCTTTGCGGTAATCCTCTCATACCCAACATAATTTGTCTTACTAGAGTTCTCCCAAATCTAAGGTGCTTACTCTATCACTTATTGCAAATTCATCTGGTTCATACCAATTACACTACATGTTACTAAATAAAGCTTGTTCTTTCTCCGACACTATACCTTATATCATTCCTTGGGTAGTTCAACACTTCTAAATAGATCCCTTACTAAATATAACACCCTGATGCATTAATCTAAACCTTGTCTCCTTGGTCATAACCAATTATACAACTCCAAACTTCTACTCTTTGTTCGGGGTATACTTGTCTTGTTTGAAACGTATAGTCACATACTTGTGTTTCTCTTCACGCTTCACCACAACTTTAGGTTCTCAAAAGAACTGAACATTCTTAACTTGTAATCTCTATTCATCCGTGAGGTATTATCTGAATACATTTCTTAAAGTACTCTCGTTCATCTACGATGCCACCGCGACCTTAGAACTGAAACACTAACAATTTACTCACCCCCAAACCTTCCGTCACATGTTCCACAAGCATCTTCTCCTTACGTGGAATGAGATTTCTCGAAACTCTTGTCCATACTAGTGACCAATACTGATCCACCAGTGACTTTAGATATTCCTTGATACACTGACCACTCGTCTTGCATATATCTATACCTTTCAAACTCTATCCATTCCAAAGGATTTCTCGAACAACACACCACTCTGCAACTCCATGTTACAGGATGTAAAACTCTTAAGAAGACTCCAATTGAGATGACCAAATCTCCTCCTGCTAATAACTCCTGGCTTGAGCTTACTCCCACATCACAAGTTCTAACAACACTTTAGATTCCTCATGGTCGCATAACCATAATTCTACCTATCAGATACATAGCAGTAGGTTGATCAGGCCCAATACTGCATAATATGATATTAAGAACCATGCCGACAAGACACATTTAAGAGGTAGGAAAGATTTACTTGTGATGTTTCAAGGCTAGGTCGAGGATACAACCAAGCTCTGATACCAACTGTAACACCCATACAATATATATCTAGAATAATATCATACAAACTATGGTACAAGACAAACTATGGTACAAGACATGAAAATTATACTAAAATAAAAATACTAAGATCAATAAAATATCCCTTATTGTACAAAGATAAATACACAGCGAAATCTAAATCTATGCTTATCTTGAAACATCCCGAGCATAACTCCACTTGTAAATCAAACTTGTAAAAGAAACTTGAAAATGCAACAACAATAGTGGGGTAACATAACAACATCTCAGTGGGTTCTCTATCTTAGAGTTCTCTCGGCTCTAAGGATTCAATTCTAACACTACTCAGGTCTTTGGTCACTTTTTACAAGGAACCGAAACAAGATGAACATGTCCATACAACGCTCTCAACACTTCATGTGAGACTCAGTGGAATACCCACCTCAAGTGTTATCGGCAAGGCTTCCCGTGGGACTTAGTGTAATACCCACCTAAAACCACTACCTAAGTCTTTATGGATGCTTCCTGTGGGACTCAAAGCAACCTACCTCAAGACTTACTCAAGACTTTAGCAGGAAAGACTTCCTGTGGGACTCACCTCAAGACTTACTCAACGCTTCTCGTGGGACTCAATGTAATACCCACCTCAATGGGAATGGGAATGGTAATGTTGCACAAACCAGAAGAAAAGAAGAGGAAGGACACGGGTCCTGCGAACCAAAGAGACTGAGTTCGGGAGTCAGTTACGACTTGGGAAGGTATTAGCACCCCAGATCGTCCGCCGTACCCGACGGGATCCACGCTTGCAAATAAATCTGTTTCAAAGGGTGAAGAAATGAAAGTTACTGCAAAGAAAATGAACTGAACTAGATAAACGAAATGAAAAGGGAAAAAATGTAGGGAAAATAAAAGAGTGTGCTCGAACGGGCCCTACCCCGCTGCCTACGTACCTCATCTGGACAATGAGGATCAAAGTCGCCGTAGTTGCCCTAACTAGGGGTGAAAAAGATTGCTTGTGTCTTAAGGCTTGAACTGCCTATGTTAATGCTCAGGTGTTGCAGGCTCGGACAACGCGTGTGTAACCGTCTTGCAAAATGACAAGTAGGAGCAAGTTCGCGGACAGAGCGAAGGAGATGAGAAAAGAATTCCCAAAGGAAAGACGCTTATTGTTTGTTTGTGTTTTTTAGAAGCTTTTTATGAGTGTGTCACAAGGAAGTGAACTCAAGCTCTTTTCCATGGAATGTGTACTTGTCACCACATTCCAAGATGGAATAATAGAACAAGCACACTCAAGTAAGGAGAAGATCCTCAAAACTTAAATCCAGAGATTAGGGCTTAAGCTCACTAACTCATTGAATTTATTAAGTGTTTTTATAATTTTTCTGAAGAAGACTTTTTTATGATTTTCTTGATGAAAATGGTACCCTGATCAGACTTGTGCATCATGATAAACAAGCTTGTACCATCCCAAGATGGGAAAACTACAAGTGTTTCATGGAATAAGGCTATTGCACAGGAGAACCCTTCAATCTTTATTAAGATGTCTTTTATGATTTTTGTTTTGAGATGAGAAGAGAAAAGAAACAAAAGGATCTTAAAGGAAAAAAGTCTAATGGGGGACTAACAAATCCTAATTGTTATCATGCATAGAAAATCCTAGGTAAGTGAGGTTTGCTATCCTAAAGGAAAAGAAGATAAGAAGAGAAAGAGAAGAATGAAGAAGAGAAGAAGGAGTAGAAAACACTAGAAGACAACTTACTTCGCTAAAGAAGTTAAACCGTTTCTAAAAGGGGAGTGATGAATTTATTCACAAGATGGCATAAGGCACATCACAAAGACAAATGAAAAATAAAAAATAAAGGATGAGATGAAGATTTGAAATCTGTATATCATCCACACTTCACTTACCATGAGCCCCTGAAAGGAAAGATTAGTGAATCGCATAAGCATAAGATGGAAATACGAATATTCAAACAATACACGAACCAAAACTGAAAAATCACAAATCAATCACAATCAACAATTTCAGTACCTAACCCAATATGTGACCTAAAACAAATACCAAGCAAACCTAATAGGATGGCATAAATGCCTTCCTCAAACTATGTTAGCAAGAGGGAAGAAAGAGAAACGAAACGCTACCTAAGAAGCAAAGCACCAAACAAATACCAAAAGTCATGAGAAAATTATGAAATTAAATCCCCAAAGCCAACAATCAGTAGCAAACAATGTGTCAAAATATCTCAAAAAAATTCATAACCAAAGTCCATCAAATAGTCACACAAAGTCGCTTAGGAACAAGTAACGAAAATGCGCAAACACAACTCCTAAAACTATGGATAAAATGGAATTAAAAATAATACAAAAATATATTCATGAGATTTTATAAGTCTTTTAAAGGATGCAAAAAGAACAGATTCGAAATGTTAATCGAGGTGAAAGAAATAAATCCTACAAGATGATGCGTTATTTATGGAAATTAAATGAGATGGAAATAAAAGAAAATTCAAAATAAAATGAGAAAGCAATGAAAAAACAGAAAATAAAAGTGTGAAAAATATTTAAAATGAATTATGATGCTAAAGTATTTTTTTGGGAATTTTCTAAATTGATTTACTATTTTAAATGAATTAAAATTGAAACTATAAACAAAAAATGAAATTAAACTAAGAAAGGAGAGGGAGGTGCAGCCAGTAATAGAAATAGCTAGAAAAAGGAAAGGGGCCCAGAAGGGGGGTGCACATAGTAGGGAAGCCTAAGCCCAAATGCAGAAAGAGCTGAAGGTGCATGGAAGGACCGGTCAACGAAATTGACTCCATTGTGGAGCGTTATATCTGAAGACCTCTCATGGTAATCAAATCAGATGGTGGAAACGCAAGGGGAACACATATGTTATGGTGGAGAGCACACGTGGAAGTGAAAGGGAAAGGTCCTACCGGACGGTGACAAGTGTCACCGCCGGTATGGACAGAAAAATCAACAAATCTGCCATGCTTATCTCTTTCCTTATCCTCTCAGTATCTCCTATGAAATCCCTTTTAATATTTCTTATAATCCTTTGAACAATCTCTTAAAATATAAACAACAAAATAAAGAAGGAAAAGCATATTCACAGAAACAGAAGAATATAAGCATGTCTCTCTCCTCACATGCCCTATTCATCTTCTTCCTCAACCTGAACCGTCAGCTCTTCCGTTCAAACTCTCTCCGGCTGTCACTCATCTCAACCGAACGACACAATCTCAACACGAAAACCTCACTAAACCTTGCTCCAAACACGAATCCAGACTCGAAACTACCAACCGCTCGCTCAAAATCATGGATCAGAGACAACAGAAGCGAGGACGAAAAAAAATCAACGTGCAACAATAATCCAATCTAAAAAAATCAGATGTGTGCACATTTCGATTGAAGACTCGAAATCGTGGTAAGATTCCATCACCTTGCCTCTGAATCTTCTTCCTTCTTCTTCGATTGCGGATTTGTTGTTGCCGTGGAATCTTAATCACTTTTGGAATCGCAATTTGTTCACTCTGAGTTGCTATGAACCGCTCTGTATTTGATGAATCAACTTGCAGGTTGTTGTTGATGCAAAACTCATACAAGTTGTGATGATTGTTGATGCTGATTCAAGAGGCTGGAAGATTCCCGATTGAAGAAGTTGATGAAGATTGACGGTGAATCTATGATGATGATGAAGACGATGAATGATGAAGCGTGAAGAAACTGCTGCTTCTGCTTTGTTCGAAGAAGAGAAATCGAGATTTTGCTTTCTTGTTCAGTCTGAGAATGATGAACAAGTTTGTTTTCGCATTCAAGCTAAGAAGATCCGGCGATGGTGTGCAATGAAGAGGACGATGAACTTCGATAAGGAATCCTTGTTGTGGTTCAATGGAAAGTGATGTTAAATTCGGTTTTGTATTGTGAAGAGTTCGGTTTTTGGTGAGGAATAATGAAGCTTACGATTGATCGAAAATGGTGAGAAATTGATGATGAAGAGGGAGTTCAATTCTGCTTATCCCCTGTGATCAATGAGAGTGGCGAAGAACTCTTTCTTTTATTTTTTCGAAGAAGAATAAAACTGTCCTCTCCTTTTTTTCTTACTGAGTTTTTATTATTTCCTTTTATCACAATTTGGATTTGTTACCCTCCTCCAATTCTGTTACACTTTTTTTCTGTTAGTTTTCATTGCGTTTTTTTTCCGTGATTGATGAGTTTGTTGCATTTTATTTTCAACCCTATGTGTTTTGGTCATTGGGTGAGTTATTCATGCGGGTAGCTGATGTAGCTGATGTATGGCTCCTTCGGCTTGAATGGTTTTGTGGATAGCCTAAAGTGCAAAAACTTGGCTTGTGTTGTCAGCTGGAAAGTGAAGAAGCCGTGTGTGTAGCATCATAATTTTCTTTTCTTTCCAATTTTTTTGATTTGGCATAATAATAATAAGTGGGCCTAATGAAGTGAGCTTTTTGTTGGTCTTATCAAGAAAAGGTATTAAGAAAAAAAATGGGGATTAAAATGGATTAATGAAATTGTATGGGAAAAAATGAAAATATGGATTAAAAATAAAAAACTAGAAAAAATGGATATGGTTAGAAATAAATGTAAAGAAAAGAATTGGTTTAATGGATAGTGGTTTAGAAATTGATACAAAACTTGGTATTTTGTGGAACGGACCAATCACCACCAACATGCACATAGCCACAAAATCTCGATTCATCAATTCACTCAGCCCAAAACCAATCTCGCATTGCTTCCACAAAAACTACCAACCTTCTGGATAAATCACCATCTAAGTGTCATCATGATCAGCCTGAATCCTTGAATCCAAAACCATCACGTGAACCACTGCCTGGTGAACTAATGACTTTTGCACACAACACACTTTGAAACACGTCGTCTGAGATGCATAGCCTTGTAACTTAATGAAAAAGAAAACTTGAATTCAACAGTTCACTACTAATGATGGGCCTGATGCATAGTGAACAGTCTTCAGACATGAAGTCCTTGGAAACCACCAAATCAGGGAAATAAACCCTAATTCTTTAGAAAACCACAAATAGGATGTGAAACCCTAATTCCTCAGAAAATATTGATCCCATGTCTTATGCACATGATATGAATCCTAAATGTTAATGATGCGTATGGAACGCAAGCGAAAAGCGGACAAAGATAGAAAACCAGAGGGCAAATTTAGGGTGTTACAGCTGCCCCTATTCAAACATCTGTTAATCTGAAAAGGACGGTAGCACGACTATCGACCGTTCAAGATAAACTGTGATTGAATACCAAGAAGACCTGAAATTTGCACTCTGATGGAGAATGCAAGCAGTGGAAAATAAACCCAACCAAACAACGTTCTGGGTAAAAGAAGTGAAGACAAAGCAGACGAGCTCCTTTCAAATTGAATTGTTACGCCAGATAAGAAAAACTAAGACAGACGAGTCTTCTTCGAACAAACCTGTTACGCCAGGTGCTAGACATACGAGCCCTCTTCAAATAAACCTGTTACGCCAGGAATGGACAGACACGTCCTCCTCATACATTTGCAATATATGACCTGGTACGCCAGGACCGGTAACCAATTTGACGCTCAATCCCACTGTTAGGACTTCAAACCTCTTCAATACAGACGAGTATTGGATGATCAGCAGGAACACACAAACATGTGTCAAATATCAGACGATGATCTAAAAAACACAGACGAGCGCTTCAGGCGATGATACAGACGAATATCAGCCACTGGTACAAACAAATACCAGAAACCCAACACAGACGGGCATGTGGAGTAGCAATACAAACAAGTACCAGAAATCCAACACAGACGAGCAATTGGAGTAGCAATACAGATGAGTACCATAGTGATTATCAAATCAACACATATGGATATAAGCTAACACAAACGAGTGTTAGGGGTGATACAGACGAGCATCCAAACAAGGCAGACGTGCTTCAAATAGATAATGAACACAGACGAGCGCTGGAAAATGCATGCGAGCATTACATAAGTTCAAACACAGACAAGTGTCGAGCATCCAAAGGATGTTACACACAGACGAGTGTTGGGAAGTGCAGACGAGCACCAACTTCTACCAACCATGGGCGACTGCTGGGGAAAGCAAACGAGCAATAACAAAGTGCGAACACAAACGAGTGTTGGGGAAATGCATGCGAGCAACTAGCAATCATCAAACACAGACGAGCGTTAGGGGATGCATACGAGCATCAAACAAACACCGGACTGGTAACAAGAATCACAACTCTGCAGGGGATAACCAGGTCAAGATGTTTTGACGATGCTTAACTCTGGCTGGTGAGATGAATAACTGTTTGTATCATCACATTGGCCAAAAATGAATTGGCAACTTCTCTGGGGAATATTTCAATGGTGGGAGTGAATCCCTAATCCTGAAACTATGCGGGAAAATGACGATCTTCCAACACTGCTGGGGAGAGAATTCTGCTAATTCTAAGCTCTGTGGGGAAGGAAGGCCTTCTGCTGCCTGCCAGGAATACTTCACTGTGGAAAGATAATTCTGCTTGGGGATGAGAACGATTCAATTAGCCTTGAAGTTCTGCTGGGGATACCATCTGCTCTAACTCAGCTGGGGAAACGTCAACCGTCTGGCTTGGCTGAGAAAAAGATTTGGCAATGCTCTACTGAGGAGAGACTTTGCTGGAGAATTAGATCACAATAAACAAAATTGTGCCCCCAGGTATTGTATGATGACTGTGTTGGGAAGATATGCCAATGAAAATTGGACTTTGACTAAATGAGAACGCCACCACCTCACGAGGGAATCTTGTCGGCTGAAAGAAAACCTTTATGCTCGGGGAAGAAATAAACTTCCAATGCCCTGCTGGGAAAAGACATACACGACCTTCCCTGAGAATTGATTTAGTGCTTCGAGCTTATGAGCTCAACAGTTACATACATATTATCATGAGTGAACAAGCATCCATTACTCCTGAAATTGTGCCCCAGACTGCATCGTCTACGAAAAGATTGTCTCTAGAGGATTTTACAGAAGACATGGCATCCAGAATTGCCCCAGTGTCTTCAAACTCTCGCAGAAGTTCATCAGATCTTGAGATAAATGCCCCGGACTGCGTCTTGTAATGATCTTGCTCCACACCAGAGAAAACAGAAACCATGCGATATGAAGATGCAATGCAAATGATGCAAGATGTAAATGTATGCTCAAGATCTTGAGGACATGATGATACGAGGATGAGCTACGGGAAATGATCGAAACAAGGATGGTTGGGCGGCTAGGCCAGGGTTGATAGAGATTTTTTTTGTGCCAAGCAATTGGACTTTGAAGGTGAAGTACCAGACGAGAACTGGTTTATTAAAGGTAGGCCAATAGATGAGAACTTATGGGCAAAGAATAATTCGTCAAACGAGAACTGACTCCTTGGGATTCATTGTCAAAAGAGAATTGACTCTGAAAAAGAATGACTACCAGACGAGAACTAGCGTTCAACAGGCTAAATGAAAAGGTGACCAGACGAGAACTGGTTTAAAAGATTCGCCTACCAAACGAGAACTGGTATTTGAAGTTGGTTTGCCAGACGAGAACTGGACTTTGAAACGGCTTTCCAGACGAGAACTGGATTTTGGGTTGTTTTCCAGACGAGAACTGAACTTTGGGATTGTTTGCCAGACGAGAACTGGACTTTGAACTGGTTTGCCAGACGAGAACTGGACTTTGAACGGTCAAGAAGTTGGGTTTACGAGGCCCTCGGTGTGAGGCTGATGTTTTGGGGGTTATGCTCCATGCAATTATGATGCGTATGCTCTATATGCTTGAGCGAAGCAACATGAATAACGTATGCAAATGACTTATGCAATGCTTATGAAAAGCTAGAAAAAGCTCCTGAGGTCGGATGAAAGGTCTTAGACAAGGCTTCTATGTTGAGAAGGGTGACAAAGGAGAGGGTGGGTAGCATGATTTCCTAACACTCGTCTTGAACTTGGAGATCGCTGATATAACCTGCTCTGTGTAGCTAAAGTTGCCCCTGTTGGGTGAGTCTCTTAACAGACTGTTACTGATCCAATTTCTGGCATGGCAGGCTTGGGTATTCACTCGAGGAGAGTTGCACTTGGTGATCTCTGGAAGTTTCCTGCCCTGACATGAGCATGGAAGCGACTTAACTCATTCTGACTGAGCATTGGAAGATTCATCCTTGATCAACAGATACTCCAGGTCTCTTGCCCCTGTTTGGTAGATTCAGCTCTGATCAACTGACTCTTGAATGACGTCCCTCAATCAACTGATGCTTGGGAACTTGCTTTACCCTGACAGATTCCTTTGTCGATAAAACCATTGGATAACATGCCCCTGATTCATAGGCCTACAAGGTGCTCTTGATTCTGGTCATCATTGTTGAATGATCAAATTCTCCTCTGATTGCTCTTTATATGAACTTCCCTGGTGTCACAGACTAACTTGCAATTAAAACTATTCATTTACAAATGGTAATTTTAATGCAGTTCACATGCAAGTTTTGAAAACTTATTTATTTGAATGTTGTGACAGTGTGTGACGAATGGACCACTAGTCCAAACATAGTGCTGAGTTAGCAAATCGTTAAGAGTTAGTTTATACAACCTTGTCGCAAAATGCTTCCAGAATTGAACCTAATTCAATTAGGACTTTCAAGGGTTATAACGTGGTCTGGTTCACGGTTTTAGAAAGAAAGATTTATGGCTCAAAGTTTATCCGTGCCCACCCATTCTCCTTGATGTTCTCCAGTCCTACGTTCAGCTAATTTGGCCTGAGCGCTCACCTCTCGAAAGGGTTTTGTAATGGTCGAGGGACCAATAACATTGAAGATTTAAGCACCAATGAGGTTTCTTGGAGTAACAGTCACCCCTTTGCCTTTGTGTCTGGTCACACGACTTATGAAATATTTTTTTCTTTCTGATTTTTATTCCCTAACTTTTGCCTGGACTGATTCTTTCTCTTCTTTTTTTTTTCGATTTTGAAATCCAGTGGGATGCCCTAACTTTTGCCTAAGTCATTTGTTCTCATTTTTTTTTTACTTAGCGGGCTTTATTTCTTTTTTTCTTTTGATTTTTGTTGAACAAATCGTGTGACACTGGTTATCTGTCTTGCTGAAAGGGTAATGACTGCCTCATTCCTTTGTTGGCGAGGGGTAACCATTGCAGTGTTACATCTCTTTCCCTCTAAAGGTGTAATGGATAAAAGGTAATGGATCCTCGGATTCATACTCCTTTGGAATTTTGAACGCTCGGTCAAATTAACTGATAACTACCCTGCCCCGGGTTGGATGTGAGGGTTTTTTTCCTTCAAAAAAGAAACTCCTACTTCAAGGCTCAAAGGGGTTGACGAGGGTTTATCTCCCTTATATCTCCGGTGTTTGGGAATAGAAACAATGCCTGTACATCGTTAGCAGGTTCTTCCCTGAAAGCATACCTTCAACAATTATGGGTATTCAGTTGTCATCATCCTCCCTCAAATATCTGCTAAACAACAATGAAATAAATGGGAGGTATATGGATGCAATTTTTTTTGTTTTTTTTTCAATGCAAGGAAAGAAAAATGAGTGAATGCGACATAATTGATTCAAAAAGTGCATGATCACTTCATTAAGATTACCATTCAAAACAACAATGCTTAAAAGACAAGTAGCTGCTAACAGGAAAGAAACTACAATGGAAATGACAAAAAGGATACAATGATCTCCAACTCTAATGACATCTTGTTGAGCCACTGAAATCAAGAGACGCTCCTTCGAAGTCTTTGAATTCAATCAGGCGAGAGGTTGACATGCACAACCAAGCTTCCTTCTGGAAAGAATATGTAGCCCTTGTCGATCAACTATTGTACTTTAGCTTGAAAAGCTTTACAATCTTCAGTTGAATGCCCCATTGATCCACCATGATACCCACATTGCTCATGAGGATTGTACTCTGGAGGGTACGGCTCTGTCAACGGCTTGAGAGGCTTAGGAACCACCAATGAGCTCTGAATTAGATGTGGCAAGAGTTTACTGTATGCCATGGGAACTGGATGAAGAGGAGCATTCCTTCTTTCCAGATTGTTGCGAGGCCTATGATGGCTCTGAAGTTGATTCTGAGGTCTTCGACCATGAGCTTGCGGATTTGGAGGAAGAGGGGTCCAGGGTTTCTGATATGGTGCTCTGAGCATCTCTTGTTGTCCATAAGAGTAACCAGACCTAGGAACGGATGATCTCTGAGAAGATGTTGGTCCAGAATATTCGATATTAGCCATGACTGCATTGATGTCATACCCTTCTTCCCCTTGGGAGCTACCAACAGATTCACTTTCACTAGCTGGGATGTTCGAAGAGTACTGGATCATTCCGCTTTTTAGTAGGCTCTCAATGCACACTCAAACTATTACCAAATCAGAGAAATTTAATGTCCCAATGCTACTCATTCTTTCCAAGTACGGACCTTGTAACGTGCCCACGAACAGGTCAACTAATTCTCTGTCTGAAGGTGGTGGTTGCACTTGGGCTGCCAACTCTCTCCACCGTTGTGCATATTCTCTGAAAGATTCACCACTCCTCTGAGATAGGCTCTGCAAACGCATGCGATAGGGCGCCATGTCCACATTGTACTGGTATTGCTTTACGAAAGCTCTGGATAAATCATTCCATGATCGGATACGACTACTTTCCAAATCCATGTACCAACTTAAGGATGCACCGCTTAAACTGTCCTGAAAACAGTGAATCATCAACTCATCATTGCGGGCATAAAAAGTCATTTTTCTGCAGAACATCACCAAATGACGCTTCGGGCAACTGACCCCAGTGTACTTCTCGAACTTCGGAGTTTTAAAATTTGGAGATATGACAACACCAGGCACCAAACATAGGTTTAGAGCGTCAAAACCAAAGGCATAAGGATCCGCTAAGGCTTTGAGTTGCTCGTCCAACACACGAAACCTTTCAGCAGGATCAATAGTTGGAGGATCCTTGGTTTTCACAAGAGGGATTGCCCCTTGGAAGCTCGGCATAGGGAAAGCAAAACTCTGATAATCCATAGCATCAGAAGAAGATGAAGGTCCGCCTCAGACAAAAGATGGTTCAGGTACACTCTGATTCACGATCGGGGTATGCGCAGGCTGAGCTGGAGTAAGGTTGTTCACTTGTAGAAGATCCTCATCAGGAGAAAGACCATACAAAGGATTGGTCATCGAAGTGAAACCAGGTGGAGACCCAACATTCTGAAGGTTGTTCTCTGACATAGCTACTGAAGGCTTACAATTTGACCTTTTTACCTCTTGGCGCTGCTCAGTCTAGCTTCACACACTGTCGTCTTCCAATAGTTACCACTTGTTCAAACTGATTATTAGGAAATCAGCTGGCTGGTCATGGAAAAAAAAAGAGGGATGAGCTCTCTGGCAGAAGGAAATGCAATGCAGATGCAAATGCAAATGCAATATGATGATGCAAAAGATGCAAAGACATGGGATCAATATCTGGAAACCGTCTGGAATCTGGAATACTGAGCCAAGAATCGAGTGTCTGTAACCACAAGATCTCTGTATAATAACCCAAAATAGTAACCGAGAACCAAAGGTCAAACTTCAGGATCATAGTGACCGAATCAAAACATAAGACTGCACTGGTAATGAGGGTATGTTGAGGTCATGGTTCCTGCAAACCTGTAAACCCCTCCAAATATCACGGGTATGCTCTGGGTCAAACATCACAGACTCTCAAAGCCTAATAACAATAATACGTTCACCATTTCCGAGAAATGACTCATGACCAAATCAGGGAATCGGTTTGGCATTATGTACTACTCAGGGAGGCCTCAACTGAGTTCGGGAAAATAAGGTCATCCTATGCAAGTTCCAAGTGGACCCTCGGGTGCGAGCGGGTTTGCCACACAATGTGGTATGCCACTGTCACCACTAAAGAGGGATGTTTCCACAAGGTTCTCAATGATCGGTCCCCAGCTGCACATAACTATCAAGGTTATGAAATGAGAGAGGAAGATCCCCAAATCAAAACATTTCCAAGACGGTCGCAAATCTGGGCGTGGAACTCACTACTACCCTCATGACAAGATCTCATGAGGCCAAAGTGGAACCACTCTAAGTCCTAAGGTGCACTTGGGCCTTGGTAATGAGCTCATCTCACAGTAACAGTATCACCCAAGCCCACCAAACAGAAAAATCCAGTCCAGACAGTCCAGTAATAATATATGATGCAGGAAAATAAATACTAAAAACTGTAAATAAAGTTGTAAATAAACTGTAAATAAAATAATAGTAAAATACAACACACAACAGTAAGCAATCAACACCCAAAGAAACAGAAACACGCAAGCGCTAGGAGAGACTCTCGAGGGAATCAGAGACTCTGGGTTCGCTCCCCAGTAGAGTCGCCAGCTGTCGCTCCCCAGATTTCCATCCTGGTACAAACGTGAAAGTGGCGCGGAAAGAGGTAGAGTCGCCAGCCAGGCATTTTTATCCCGAAGAAACGGGAATGGTAATGCTGCACAAACCAGAAGAAAAGAAGAGGAAGGACACGGGTCCTGCGAACCAAAGAGACTGAGTTCAGGAGTCGGTTATGACCTGGGAAGGTATTAGCACCCCAGATCGTCTGCCGTACCCGATGGGATCCATGCTTGCAAAGAAATCTGTTTCAAAGGGTGAAGAAATGAAATATGCTGCAAAGAAGATGAACTGAACTGGATAAAAGAAAAGAATAGGGGAAAATGTAGGGAAAATAAAAGAGTGTGCTCGAACGGGCCCTACCCCGCTGCCTACGTACCTCATCTGGACAATGAGGATCAGAGTCGCTATAGTTCCCCTAACTAGGGGTGAAAAAGATTGCTTGTGTCTTAAGGCTTGAACTGCCTATGTCAATGCTCAGGTGTTGCAGGCTCGAATGACGAGTGCGTAACCGTCTTGCAAAATGACAAGTAGGAGCAAATTCGCGGACAGAGCGAAGGAGATGAGAAAAGAATTCCCGAAGGAAAGACGCTTATTGTTTGTTTGTGTTTTTTAGAAGCTTTTTATGAGTGTGTCACAAGGAAGCGAACTCAAGCTCTTTTCTATGGAATGTGTACTTGTCACCATATTCCAAGATGGAACAATAGAACAAGCACACTCTAGTAAGGAGAAGATCCCCAAAACTTGAATCCAGAGATTAGAGCTTAAGCTCACTAACTCATTGAATTTATTAAGTATTTTTGTAATTTTTCTGAAGAAGTCTTTTTTATGATTTTCTTGATGAAAATGGTACCCTGATCAGACTTGTGCATCATGATGAACAAGCTTGTACCATCCCAAGATGGGAAAACTACAAGTGTTTCATGGAATAAGGCTATTGCACAGGAGACCCCTTCAATCTTTATTAAGATGTCTTTTATGATTTTTGTTTTGAGATGAGAAGAGAAAAGAAACAAAAGGATCTTAAAGGAAAAAAGTCTAATGGGGGACTAACAAATCCTAATTGTTATCATGCATAGAAAATCCTAGGTTAGTGAGGTTTGCTATCCTAAAGGAAAAGAAGATAAGAAGAGAAACAGAAGAATGAAGAAGAGAAGAAGGAGCAGAAAACACTAGAAGGCAACTTACTTCGCTAAAGAAGTTAAACTGTTTCTAAAAGAGGAGTGATGAATTTATTCACAAGATGGCATAAGGCACATCACAAAGATAAATGAAAAATAAAAAATAAAGGATGAGATGAAAATTTGAAATGTGTATATCATCCACACATCACTTACCATGAGCCCCTGAAAGGAAAGATTAGTGAATCGCATAAGCATAAGATGGAAATACGAATATTCAAATAATACACGAACCAAAAATGAAATTCACAAATCAATCACAATCAACAAAGTCAGTACCTAACCCTATAGGTGACCTAAAACAAAGACCAAGCAAACCTAATAGGATGGCATAAATGCCTTCCTCAAACTATGTTAGCAAGAGGGAAGAAAGAGAAACAAAACGCTACCTAAGAAGCAAAGCACCAAACAAATACCAAAATCATGAGAAAATTATGAAATTAAATCCCCAAAGCCAACAATCAGTAGCAAACAATGTGTCAAAATATCTCACAAAAATTCACAACCAAAGTCCATCAAATAGTCACACAAAGTCACTTAGGAACAAGTAACGAAAACGCGCAAACACGACTCCTAAAACTATGGATAAAATGGAATTAAAAATAATACAAAAATATTTTCATGCGCTTTTATAAGACTTTTAAAAGATGCAAAAAGAACGGAGTCGAAATGTTAATCGATGTGAAAGAAATAAATCCTACAAGATGATGCGTTATTTATGGAAATTAAATGAGATGGAAATAAAATAAAATGAGAAATAAAATGAGAAAGTAATGAAAAAACAGAAAATAAAAGTGTGAAAAATATTTAAAATGAATTATGATGCTAAAGTATTTTTTTGGGAATTTTCTAAATTGATTTACTATTTTAAATGAATTAAAATTGAAACTATAAACAAAAAAAGAAATTAAACTAAGAAAGGAGAGGGAGGTGCAGCCAGTAATAGAAATAGCTAGAAAAAGGAAAGGGGCCCAAAAGGGGGGGTGCGCATAGTAGGGAAGCCTAAGCCCAAATGCAGAAAGAGCTAAAGGTGCATGGTAGGACCGGTCAACGAAATTGACTCCATTGTGGAGCATTTGATCTGAAGACCTCTCATAGTAATCAAATCAGATGGTGGAAACGCAAGGGGAACACAGATGTTATGGTGGAGCGCACACGTGGAAGTGAAAGGGAAAGGTCCTAGCGGACTGTGACAAGTGTCACCGCCGGTATGGACAGAAAAATCAACAAATCTTCCATGCTTATCTCTTTCCTTATCCTCTTACAATCTCCTATGAAATCCCTTTTAATATTTCTTATAATCCTTTGAACAATCTCTTAAAATCTAAACAACAAGATAAAGAAGGAAAAGCATATTCACAGAAACAAAAGAATATAAGCACGTTTCTCTCCTCACACGCCCTATTCATCTTCTTCCTCAACCTGAACCGTCAGCTCTTTCGTTCAAACTCTCTCCGGCCGTCACTCATCTCAACCGAACGACACAATCTCAACACGAAAACCTCACTAAACCTTGCTCCAAACACGAATCCGGACTCGAAACTACCAAATGCTTGCTCAAAATCATGGATCGGAGACAACAGAAGCGAGGACGGAAAAAAAATCAACGTGCAACAATAATCCAATCTAAAAAAATCAGATGTGTGCACCTTTCGATTGAAGACTCGAAATCATGGTAAGATTCCATCACCTTGCCTCTGACTCTTCTTCCTTCTTCTTCGAATGCGGATTTGTTGTTGCCGTGGAATCTTGATCACTTTTGGAATCGCAATTTGTTCACTCTGAGTTGCTATGAACCGCTCTGTATTTGCTGAATCAAGTTGCAGGTTGTTGTTGATGCTAAACTCATACAAGTTGTGATGATTGTTGATGCTGATTCAAGAGGCTGGAAGATTCCCGATTGAAGAAGTTGATGAAGATTGACGGAGAATCTATGATGATGATGATGAAGACGATGAATGCTGAAGCGTGAAGAAACGGCTGCTTATGCTTTGTTCGAAGAAGAGCAATCGAGATTTTGCTTTCTTGTTCAGTCTGAGAATGATGAACAAGTTTGTTTTTGCATTCAAGCTAAGAAGATCCGGCGATGGTGTGCAATGAAGAGGACGATGAACTTCGATGAGGAATCCTTGCTATGGTTCAATGGAAAGTGATGTTAAATTCGGTTTTGTATTGTGAAGAGTTCGGTTTTTGGTGAGGAATAATGAAGCTTACGATTGATCGAAAATGGTGAGAAATTGATGATGAAGAGGGAGTTTAATTCTGCTTATCCCCTGTGATCAATGAGAGTGGCGAAGAACTCTTTCTTTTATTTTTTTGAAGAAGAATAAAACCGTCCTCTCCTTTTTTTCTTACTGAGTTTTTATTATTTCCTTTTATCACAGTTTGAATTTGTTACCCTCCTCCAATTCTGTTACACTTTTTTTCTGTTAGTTTTCATTGCGTTTTTTTTCGTGATTGATGAGTTTGTTGCATTTTATTTTCAACCCTATGTGTTTTGGTCATTGGGTGAGTTATTCACGCGGGTGACTGATGTAGCTGATGTATGGCTCCTTCGGCTTGAATAGTTTCGTGGATAGCCTCAATTGCAAAAACTTGGCTTGTGTTGTCAGCTGGAAAGTGAAGAAGCCGTGTGTGTAGCATCATAATTTTCTTTTTTTTCCAATTTTTTTGATTTGGCATAATAATAAGAAGTGGGCCTAATGAAGTGGGCTTTTTGTTGGTCTTATCAAGAAAAGGTATTAAGAAAAAAAAATGGGGATTAAAATGGATTAATGAAATTGTATGGGAAAAAATAAAAATATGGATTAAAAATAAAAAACTAGAAAAAATGGATATGGTTAGAAATAAATGCAAAGAAAAGAATAGGTTTAATGGATAGTGGTTTAGAAATTGATACAAAACTTGGTATTTTGTGGAACGGACCAATCACCACCAACATGCACATAGTAGCAAAATCTCGATTCATCAATTCACTCAGCCCAAAACCAATCTCGCATTGCTTCCACAAAAACTACCAACCTTCTGGATAAATCACCATCTAAGTGTCATCATGATCAGCCTGAATCCTTGAATCCAAAACCATCACGTGAACCACTGCCTGGTGAACTGATGACTTTTGCACACAACGGACTTTGAAACATGTCGCATGAGATGCATAGCCTCGTAACTTAATGAAAAAGAAAACTTGAATTCAACAGTTCACTGCTAATGATGGGCCTGATGCATAGTGAACAGTCTTCAGACATGAAGTCCTTAGAAACCACCAAATCAGGGAAATAAACCCTAATTCTTTAGAAAACCACAAATAGGATGTGAAACCCTAATTCCTCAGAAAATATTGATCCCATGTCTTATGCACATGATATGAATCCTAAATGTTAATGATGCGTATGGAATGCAAGCGAAAAGCGGACAAAGATAGAAAACCAGAGGGCAAATTTAGGGTGTTACATCTGCCCCTATTCAAACATCTGTTAATCTGAAAAGGACGGTAACACGGCTATCGACCGTTCAAGATAAACTGTGATTGAATACCAAGAAGACCTGAAATTTGCACTCTGATGGAGAATGCAAGCAGTGGGAAATAAACCGAACCAAACAACGTTCTGGGTAAAAGAAGCGAAGACAAAGCAGACGAGCTCCTTTCAAATTGAATTGTTACGCCGGATAAGAAAAACTAAGACAGACGAGTCTTCTTCGAACAAACCTGTTACGCCAGGTGCTAGACATACGAGCTCTCTTCAAATAAACATGTTATGCCAAGAATGGACAGACGAGCCCTCCTCATACATTTGCAACATATGACCTGAGACAAACGAATCTCCTTCGGAAAAATCTGTTACGCCAGGACCGGTAACCAATTTGACGCTCAATCCCACCGTTAGGACTTCAAACCTCTTCAATACAGACGA
The DNA here is from genome assembly GCA_963966055.1 of Lathyrus aphaca. Taxonomy (NCBI): domain Eukaryota; kingdom Viridiplantae; phylum Streptophyta; class Magnoliopsida; order Fabales; family Fabaceae; genus Lathyrus; species Lathyrus aphaca. The sequence continues at coordinate 345,017,391 of OZ014519.1, read as the reverse complement.
GTATTGGATGATCAACAGGAACACACAGACGAGTGTCAAATATCAGACGATGATCTTAAAAACACAGACGAGCGCTTCAGGCGATGATACAGACGAATATCAGCCACTGGTACAGACAAATACCAGAAACCCAACACAGGCGAGCATGTGGAGTAGCAATACAAACAAGTACCAGAAATCCAACACAGACGAGCAATTGGAGTAGCAATATAGACGAGTACCATAGTGATTATCAAATCAACACATATGGATATAAGCTAACACAAACGAGTGTTAGGGGTGATACAAACGAGCATCCAAACAAGGCAGACGTGCTTCAAATAGATAATGAACACAGACGAGCGCTGGAAAATGCATACGAGCATTACATAAGTTCAAACACAAACAAGTGTCGAGCATCCAAAGGATGTTACACACAGACAAGTGCTGGGAAATGCAGACGAGCACCAGCTTCTACCAACCATGGGCGACTACTGGGGAAAGCAAACGAGCAATAACAAAGTGCGAACACAGATGAGTGTTTGGGAAATGCATGAGAGCAACTAGAAATCATCAAACACAGACGAGCGTTGGGGGATGCATACGAGCATCAAACAAACACCGGACTGGTAACAAGAATCACAACTCTGCAGGGGATAACCAGGTCAAGATGTTTTGACGATGCTTAACTCTGGCTGGGGAGATGAATAACTGTTTGTATCATCACATTGGCCAAAAATGAATTGGCAACTTCTCTGGGGAATATTTCAATGATGGGAGTGAATCCCTAATCCTGAAACTCTGCGGGAATGACGATCTTCCAACACTGTTAGGGAGAGAATTCTGCAAATTCTAAGCTCTGTGGGGAAGCAAGGCCTTCTGCTGCCTGCCGGGAATACTTCACTGTGGAAAGATAATTCTGCTTGGGGATGAGAACGATTCAATTAGCCTTGAAGTTCTGATGGGGATACCATCTGCTCTAACTCAGCTGAGGAAACGTCAACCGTCTGGCTTGGCTGAGAAAAAGATTTGGCAATGCTCTACTGAGGAGAGACTTTGTTGGAGAATTAGATCACAATAAACAAAATTGTGCCCCCAGGTATAGTATGATGACTGTGTTGGGAAGATATGCCAATGAAAATTGGACTTTGACTAAATGAGAACGCCACCTCCTCACGAGGGAATCTTGTCGGCTGAAAGAAAACCTTTATGCTCGGGGAAGAAATAAACTTCCAATGCCCTACTGGGAAAAGACATACACGACCTTCCCTGAGAATTGATTTAGTGCTTCAAGCTTATGAGCTCAACAGTTACATACATATTATCATGAGTGAACAAGCATCCATTACTCCTGAAATTGTGCCCCAGACTGCATCGTCTACGAAAAGATTGTCTCTAGAGGATTTTACAGAAGACATGGCATCAAAAATTTCCCTAGTTTCTTCAAACTCTCGCAGAAGTTCATCAGATCTTGAGATAAATGCCCCGGACTGCATCTTGTAATGATCTTGCTCCACACCAGAGAAAACAGAAACCATGCGATATGAAGATGCAATGCAAATGATGCAAGATGTAAATGTATGCTCAAGATGCTGAGGACATGATGATACGAGGATGAGCTACGGGAAATGATCGAAACAAGGATGGTTGGGCGGCTAGGCCAGGGTTGATAGAGATTTTTTTTTTGCCAAGCAATTGGACTTTGAAGGTGAAGTACCAGACGAGAACTGGTTTATTAAAGGTAGGACAACAGACGAGAACTGATGGGTAAAGAATAATTTGTCAAACGAGAACTGACTCCTTGGGATTCATTGTCAAAAGAGAATTGACTCTGAAAAAGAATGACTACCAGACGAGAACTGGCGTTCAACAGGCTAAATGAAAAGGTGACCAGACGAGAACTGGTTTAAAAGATTCGCCTACTAGACGAGAACTGGTATTTAAAGTTGGTTTGCCAGACGAGAACTGGACTTTGAAACGACTTTCCGGACGAGAAATGGATTTTGGGTTGTTTTCCAGACGAGAACTGAACTTTGGGATTGTTTGCCAGAAGAGAACTGGACTTTGAACTGGTTTTCCAGACGAGAATTGGACTTTGAATGGTCAAGAAGTTGGGGTTACGAGGCCCTCGGTGTGAGTCTGATGTTTTGGGGGTTATGCTCCATGTAATTATGATGCGTATGCTCTATATGCTCGAGCGAAGCGACATGAATAACGTATGTAAATGACTTATGCAATGCTTATGAAAAGCTATAAAAAGCTCCCGAGGTAGGAAGAAAGGTCTTAGACAAGGCTTCTATGTTGAGAAGGGTTACAAAGGCGAGGGTGGGTAGCATGATTTCCCGACACTTGTCTTGAACTTGGAGATCGCTGATAAAACCTGCTCTGTGTAGCTAAAGTTGCCCCTGTTGGGTGAGTCTCTGAACAGACTTCCACTGATATCCAATTTCTGGCATGGCAGACTTGGGTATTCACTCGAGGAGAGTTGCACTTGGTGATCTCTGGAAGTTTCCTGCCCTGACATGAGGATGGAAGCGACTTAACTCATTCTGACTGAGCATTGGAAGATTCATCCTTGATCAACAGATACTCCAGGTCTCTTGCCCCTATTTGGTAGATTCAGCTCTGATTAACTGACTTTTGAATGACGTCCCTCAATCAACTGATGCTTGGGAACTTGCTTTACCCTGACAGATTGCTTTGTCGATAAAACCATTGGATAACATGCCCCTGATTCATAGGCCTACAAGGTGCTCTTTATTCTGGTCATCATTGTTGAATGATCAAATTCTCCTCTGATTGCTCTTTGTAGGAACTTCCCTGGTGTCACAGACTAACTTGCAATTAAAACTGTTCATTTACAAATGGTAATTTTAATGCAGTTCACCTGCAAGTTTTGAAAATTTATTTATTTGAATGTTGTGACAGTGTGTGACGAATGGACCACTAGTCCAAACATAGTGCCGAGTTAGCAAATCGTTAAGAGTCAGTTTACGCAACCTTGTCGCAGTATGCTTCCAGAATTGAACCTGATTCAATTAGGACTTTCAAGGGTTATAACGTGGTCTGGTTCACGGTTTTAGAAAGAAATATTTATGGCTCAAAGTTTATTTGTGCCCACCCATTCTCTCGAAAGGGTTTTGTAATGGTCAAGGGACCAATAACATTGACGATTTAAGCACCAATGAGGTTTCTTAGAGTAACAGTCACCCCTTTGCCTTTGTGTCTGGTCACACGACTTTGTTCTAATGGAAGATTTTTTTCTTTCTGATTTTTACTCCCTAACTTTTGCTTGGACTAATTCTTTCTCTTTTTTTTTCGATTTTGAAATCCAGCGGGATGCCCTAACTTTTGCCTAAGTCATTTGTTCTCATTTTTTTTTGACTTAGCGGGCTTTATTTCTTTTTTTCTTTTGATTTTTGTTGAACAAATCGTGTGACACTGGTTATCTGTCTTGCTGAAAGGGTAATGACTGCCTCATTCCTTTGTTGGCGAGGGGTAACCATTGCAGTGTTACATCTCTTTCCCTCTTAAGGTGTAATGGATAAAAGGTAATGGATCCTCGGATGCATACTCCTTTGGAATTTTGAACGCTCGGTCAAATTAATTGATAACTACCCTGCCCCGGGTTGGATGTGAGGGTTTTTTTCCTTCAAAAAAGAAACTCCTACTTCAAGGCTCAAAGGGGTTGACGAGGGTTTATCTCCCTTATATCTCCAGTGTTTGGGAATAGAAACAATGCCTGTACATCGTCAGCAGGTTCTTCCCTGAAAGCATACCTTCAACAATTATGGGTATTCAGTTGTCATCATCCTCCCTCAAATATCTGCTAAACAACAGTGAAATAAATGGGAGGTATATGGATGCAATTTTTTTTGTTTTTTTTTTCAATGCAAGGAAAGAAAAATGAGTGAATGCGACATAATTGATTCAAAAAGTGCATGATCACTTCATTTAGATTACCATTCAAAACAACAATGCTTAAAAGACAAGTAGCTGCTAACAGGAAAGAAACTACAATGCAAATGACAAAAAGGATACAATGATCTCCAACTCTAATGACATCTTATTGAGCCACTGAAATCAAGAGACGCTCCTTCGAAGTCTTTGAATTCAATCAGGCGAGAGGTTGACATGCACAACCAAGCTTCCTTCTGGAAAGGATATGTAGCCCTTGTCGATCAACTGTTGTACTTTAGCTTGAAAAGCTTTACAATCTTCAGTTGAATGCCCCATTGATCCACCATGATACCCACATTGCTCATGAGGATTGTACTCTGGAGGGTACGGCTCTGTCAACGGCTTGAGAGGCTTAGGAACCACCAATGAGCTCTGAATTAGATGTGGCAAAAGTTCACTGTATGCCATGGGAACTGGATGAAGAGGAGCATTCCTTCTTTCCAGATTGTTGCGAGGCCTATGATGGCTCTGAAGTTGATTCTGAGGTCTTCGACCATGAGCTTGCGGATTTGGACGAGGAGGGGTCCAGGGTTTCTGATATGGTGCTCTGAGCATCTCTTGTTGTCCGTAAGAGTAACCAGACCTAGGAACGGATGATCTCTGAGAAGATGTTGGTCCAGAATATTCGATATTAGCCATGAATGCATTGATGTCATACCCTTCTTCCCCTTGGGAGCTACCAACAGATTCACTTTCACTAGCTGGGATGTTCGAAGAGTACTGGATCTTTCAACTTTTTAGTAGGCTCTCAATGCGCACTCCAACTATTATCAAATCAGAGAAATTTAATGTCCCAATGCTACTCATTCTTTCCAAGTACGGACCTTGTAACGTGCCCACGAACAGGTCAACTAATTCTCTGTCTGAAGGTGGTGGTTGCACTTAGGCTGCCAACTCTCTCCACCGTTGTGCATATTCTCTGAAAGATTCACCACTCCTCTGAGATAGGCTCTGCAAATGCATGCGACAGGGCGCCATGTCCACATTGTACTGGTATTGCTTTATGAAAGCTCTGGATAAATCATTCCATGATCGGATACGACTACTTTCCAAATCCATGTACCAACTTAAGGATGCACCGCTTAATCTGTCCTGAAAACAGTGAATCATCAACTCATCGTTGCGGGCATAAAAAGTCATTTTTCTGCAGAACATCACCAAATGACGCTTCGGGCAACTGACCCCATTGTAATTCTCGAACTTCGGAGTTTTGAAATCTGGAGGTATGACAAGACCAGGCACCAAACATAGGTTTAGAGCGTCAAAACCAAAGGCATCAGGATTCGCTAAGGCTTTGAGTTGCTCGTCCAACACACGAAACCTTTCAGCAGGAGTTGGAGGATCCTTGGTTTTCACAAGAGGTATTGCCCCTTGGAAGCTCGGCATAGGGAAAGAAAAACTCTGATAATTCGTAGCATCAGAAGAAGATGAAGGTCCGCCTCGAACAACAGATGGTTCAGGTACACTCTGATTCACGATCGGGGTCTGCGCAGGCTGAGCTGGAGTAATGTTGTTCACTTGTGGAAGATCCTCATCAGGAGAAAGACCATACAAAGGATTGGTCATCGAAGTGAAACCAGGTGGAGACCCAACATTCTGAAGGTTGTTCTCTGACATAGCTATTGAAGGCTTACAATTTGACCTTTTTACCTCTTGGCGCTGCTCAGTCTAGCTTCACACACTGTCGTCTTCCAATAGTTACCACTTGTTCAAACTGAGTATCAGGAAATCAGCTGGCTGGTCATGGACAAAAAAAAAGGGATGAGTTCTCTGGCAGAAGGAAATGCAATGCAGATGCAAATGCAAATGCAATATGATGATGCAAAAGATGCAAAGACATGGGATCAACATCTGGAAACCGTCTGGAATCTGGAATACTGAGCCAAGAATCGAGTGTCTGTAACCACAAGATCTCTGTATAATAACCCAAAATAGTAACCGAGAACCAAAGGTCAAACTTCAGGATCATAGTGACCGGATCAAAACATAAGACTGCACTGGAAATGAGGGTATGTTGAGGTCATGGTTCCTGCATACCTGTAAACCCCTCCGAATATCACGGGTATGCTTTGGGTCAAACATCACGGACTCTCAAAGCCGAATAGCAATAATACGTTCACCATTTTCGAGAAATGGCTCATGACCAAATCAGGGAATCGGTTTGGCATTATGTACTACTCAGGGAAGTCTCAACTGAGTCCGGGAAAATAAGGTCATCCTGTGCAAGTTCCAAGTGGGCCCTCGGGTGCGAACGGGTTTTCCACACAATGTAGTATGCTACTGTCACCACTAAAGAGAGATGTTTCCACAATGTTCTCAATGATCGGTCCCCAGCTGCACATAACTATCAAGGTTATGAAATGAGAGAGGAAGATCCCCAAATCAAAACATTTCCAAGACGGTCGCAAATCTGGGTGTGGAACTCACTACTACCCTCATGACAAGATCTCATGAGGCCAAAGTGGAACCACTCTAAGTCCTAAGGTGCCCTTGAGCCTTGGTAATGAGCTCATCTCACAGTAACAGTATCACCCAAGCCCACCAAACAGAAAAATCCAGTCCAGACAGTCCAGTAATAATATATGATGCAGGAAAATAAATACTAAAAACTGTAAATAAAGTTGTAAATAAACTGTAAATAAAATAACAGTAAAATACAACACGCAACAACAAGCAATCAACACCCAAAGAAACAGAAACACGCAAGCGCTAGGAGAGACTCTCAAGGGAACCAGAGACTTTGGGTTCGCTCCCCAGCAGAGTCGCCAGCTGTCGCTCCCCGGATTTCCATCCTGGTACAAATGCGAAAGTGGCGCGGAAAGAGGTAGAGTCGCCAGCCAGGCATTTTTATCCCGAAGAAACGGGAATGGTAATGTTGCACATACCAGAAGAAAAGAAGAGGAAGGACACAGGTCCTGCGAACCAAAGAGACTGAGTTCGGGAGTCGGTTACGACCTGGGAAGGTATTAGCACCCCAGATCGTCCGTCGTACCCGACGGGATCCACGCTTGCAAAGAAATCTGTTTCAAAGGGTGAAGAAATGAAAGCTGCTGCAAAGAAAATGAACTGAACTGGATAAAAGAAAAGAAAAGGGGGAAAATGTAGGGAAAATAAAAGAGTGTGCTCGAACGGTCCCTACCCCGCTGCCTACGTACCTCATCTGGACAATGAGGATCAGAGTCGCCGTAGTTCCCCTAACTAGGGGTGAAAAAGATTGCTTGTGTCTTAAGGCTTGAACTACCTATGTCAATGCTCAGGTGTTGTAGGCTCGGACGACGAGTGCATAACCGTCTTGCAAAATGACAAGTAGGTGTAAGTTCGCGGACAGAGCGAAGGAGATGAGAAAAGAATTCCCGAAGGAAAGACGCTTATTGTTTGTTTGTGTTTTTAGAAGCTTTTTATGAGTGTGTCACAAGGAAGTGAACTCAAGCTCTTTTCCATGGAATGTGTACTTGTCACCACATTCCAAGATGGAATAATAGAACAAGCACACTCAAGTAAGGAGAAGATCCCCAAAACTTAATCCAGAGATTAAGGCTTAAGCTCACTAACTCATTGAATTTATTAAGTGTTTTTGTAATTTTTCTGAAGAAGTCTTTTTTATGATTTTCTTGATGAAAATAGTACCCTGATCAGACTTGTGCATCATGATGAACAAGCTTGTACCATCCCAAGATGGGAAAACTACAAGTGTTTCATGGAATAAGGCTATTTCACAGGAGACCCCTTCAATCTTTATTAAGATGTCTTTTATGATTTTTGTTTTGAGATGAGAAGAGAAAAGAAACAAAAGGATCTTAAAAGAAAAAAGTCTAATGGGGGATTAACAAATCCTAATTGTTATCATGCATAGAAAATCCTAGGTTAGTGAGGTTTGCTATCCTAAAGGAAAAGAAGATAAGAAGAGAAAGAGAAGAATGAAGAAGAGAAGAAGGAGCAGAAAACACTAGAAGACAACTTACTTCGCTAAAGAAGTTAAATTGTTTCTAAAAGGGGAGTGATGAAGTTATTCACAAGATGGAATATGGCACATCAAAAAGACAAATGAAAAATCAAAAATAAAGGATGAGCCCCTGAAAGGAAAGATTAGTGAATTGCATAAGCATAAGATGGAAATACATTCAAACAATACACGAACCAAAAATGACAATCACAAATCAATAACAATCAACAAAGTCAGTACCTAACCCTATAGGTGACCTAAAACAAAGACCAAGCAAACCTAATAGGATGGCATAAATGCCTTCCTCAAACTATGTTAGCAAGAGGGAAGAAAGAGGCATGAAACGCTACCTAAGAAGCAAAGCACCAAACAAATACCAAAATTCATGAGAAAATTATGAAATTAAATCCCCAAAGCCAACAATCAGTAGCAAACAATGTGTCAAAATATCTCACAAAAATTCAAATCCAAAGTCCATCAAATAGTCACACAAAGTCGCTTAGGAACAAGTAACGAAAACGCGCAAACACGATTCCTAAAACTATGGATAAAATGGAATTAAAAATAATACAAAAATATTTTCATGAGCTTTTATAAGTCTTTTAAAAGATGCAAAAAGAACGGAGTCGAAATGTTAATCGAGGTGAAAGAAATAAATCCTACAAGATGATGTGTTATTCATGGAAATTAAATGAGATGGAAATAAAAGAAAATTCGAAATAAAATGAGAAAATAATGAAAAAACAGAAAATAAAAGTGTGAAAAATATTTAAAATGAATTATGATGCTAAAGTATTTTTTAAGGAATTTTATAAATTGATTTACTATTTTAAATGAATTAAAATTGAAACTATAAACAAAAAAAGAAATTAAACTAAGAAAGGAGAGGGAGGTGCAGCCAGTAATAGAAATAGCTAGAAAAAGGAAAGGGGCCCAGAAGGGGGGGTGCGTATAGTAGGGAATCCTAAGCCCAAATGCAGAAAGAGCTGAAGGTGCATGGTAGGACCAGTCAACGAAATTGACTCCATTGTGGAGCGCTAGATCTGAAGACCTCTCATAGTAATCAAATCAGATGGTGGAAACGCAAGGGGAACACGGATGTTATGGTGGAGCGCACGCGTGGAAGTGAAAGGGAAAGGTCCTACCAGACGATGACAAGTGTCACCGCTGGTATGGACAGAAAAATCAACAAATCTGCCATGCTTATCTCTTTCCTTATCCTCTCACAATCTCCTATGAAATCCCTTTTAATATTTCTTATAATCCTTTGAACAATCTCTTAAAATCTAAACAACAAGATAAATAAGGAAAAGCATATTCACAGAAACAGAAGAATATAAGCATGTCTCTCTCCTCACACGCCCTATTCATCTTCTTCCTCAACCTGAACCGTCGGCTCTTCCGTTCAAACTCTCTCCGGCCGCCACTCATCTCAACCGAACGACATAATCTCAACACGAAAACCTCATTAAACCTTGCTCCAAACACGAATCCGGACTCGAAACTACCAAACTCTCGCTCAAAATCATGGATCGAAGACAACAGAAGCGAGGACGAAAAAAACATCAACGTGCAACAATAATCCAATCTAAAAAAAATCAGATGTGTGCACCTTTCGATTGAAGACTCAAAACTGTGGTAAGATTCCATCACCTTGCCTCTGACTCTTCTTCCTTCTTCTTCGAATGCGGACTTGTTGTTGCCGTGGAATCTTGATCACTTTTGGAATCACAATTTGTTCACTCTGAGTTGCTATGAACCGCTCTGTATTTGCTGAATCAACTTGCAGGTTGTTGTTGATGCTAAACTCATACAAGTTGTGATGATTGTTGATGCTGATTCAAGAGGCTGGAAGATTCCCGATTGAAGAAGTTGATGAAGATTGACGGAGGATCTATGATGACGATGAAGACGATGAATTCTGAAGCGTGAAGAAACGGCTGCTTCTGCTTTGTTCGAAGAAGAGCAATCAAGATTTTGCTTTCTTGTTCAGTCGGAGAATGATGAACAAGTTTGTTTTCCCATTCAAGCTAAGAAGATCCGGGGATGGTGTGCAATGAAGAGGATGATGAACTTCGATGAGGAATCCTTGTTGTGGTTCAATGGAAAGTGATGTTAAATTCGGTTTTGTATTGTGAAGAGTTCGGTTTTTGGTGAGGAATAATGAAGCTTGCGATTGATCGAAAATGGTGAGAAATTGATGATGAAGAGGGAGTTCACTTATGCTTATCCCCTGTGATCAATGAGAGTGGCGAAGAACTCTTTATTTTTATTTTTTTGAAGAAGAATAAAACCGTCCTCTCCTTTTTTTCTTACTGAGTTTTTATTATTTCCTTTTATCACAGTTTGAATTTGTTACCCTCCTCCAATTCTGTTACACTTTTTTTCTGTTAGTTTTCATTGTGTTTTTTTCGTGATTGATGAGTTTGTTGCATTTTATTTTCAACCCTATGTGTTTTGGTCATTGGGTGAGTTATTCACGCGGGTGGCTGATGTAGCTGATGTACGGCTCCTTCGGCTTGAATGGTTTTGTGGATAGCCTCAAGTGCAAAAACTTGGCTTGTGTTGTCAGCTGGAAAGTGAAGAAGCCGTGTGTGTAGCATCATAATTTTCTTTTCTTTCCAATTTTTTTGATTTGGCATAATAATAAGAAGTGGGCCTAATGAAGTGGGCTTTTTGTTGGTCTTATCAAGAAAAGGTATTAAGAAATAAAATGGGGATTAAAATGGATTAATGAAATTGTATGGGAAAAAATGAAAATATGGATTAAAAATAAAAAACTTGAAAAAATGGATATGGTTAGAAATAAATGTAAAGAAAAGAATTGGTTTAATGGATAATGGTTTAGAAATTGATACAAAACTTGGTATTTTGTGGAACGGACCAATCACCACCAACATGCACATAGCCACAAAGTCTCGATTCATCAATTCACTCAGCCCAAAACCAATCTCGCATTGCTTCCACAAAAACTACCAACCTTCTGGATAAATCACCATCTAAGTGTCATCATGATCAGCCTGAATCCTTGAATCCAAAACCATCACGTGAACCACTGCCTGGTGAACTAATGACTTTTGCACACAACACACTTTGAAACACGTCGTCTGAGATGCATAGCCTCGTAACTTAATGAAAAAGAAAACTTGAATTCAACAGTTCACTGCTAATGATGGGCCTGATGCATCAGTGAACAGTCTTCAGACATGAAGTCCTTGGAAACCACCAAATAAGGGAAATAAACCCTAATTCTTCAGAAAACCACAAATAGGATGTGAAACCCTAATTCCTCAGAAAATATTGATCCCATGTCTTATACACATGATATGAATCCTAAATGTTAATGATGCGTATGAAATGCAGGCGAAAAGCGGACAAAGATAGAAAACCAGAGGGAAAATTTAGGGTGTTACACTACCCACCTCACCAACGGTATCTCAAGCCTTTACGTATGCTTCCCGTAGGACTCAATGTAATACCCACCTCAAGACTTACTCAAGACTCTACATAGGAAACCTTGTATTACGCGCTAACGGTTTTACAACAACTTAGGACAATCCTAAGCATCTCACAAATCATACCATCTAATAATTTCTAGTTACATTACTAGGCTACACTATTGGTTTATGGTAAGGTTTCCTCACTCTTTCTCCATTATTGATGCCTTTAATTATATAATTATCAATTATATAATCTAACATTTTAATTTAATCATCTCAATTAAACTAATCCCACAACAATCTCAGTGCCTCTGCTCTCACTCAATCTTCACGATTAAATACATACCATAGGCGGATGAGTACCACAATTCCCTAACTAACATAATTACGGTTAATAAGAAATGTTGGGTAAAAGTCAGGTAAAAATAATATTTCTCGGCATCATATGATAGTATATATTTTTAGCTTCGAATCGATATAAAGAACACATAAATCGGGTAAAGGATGAAGAAATTATGAGTTTTTTAAAGAAGTTCAAAATAGTATTTTTCTGCTCATTACAATGGTAACCGGTTATTTCCCAGAGGGTAACCGGTTACTTACGTAAAAATGCTCCATGTATTTCAATTTCTCAATAGGTAAACCGGTTACTAACCAGACGGTAGCTGGTTACTAGTAGACAGGAGTCAAAAAAGCTGTGTATTAAAATGCAAAATTTTCCGAAATCCAATCCAATCAACTCCAAACACCAAAATGATTCAAAACAGATGTTTCTATACATACTAGCAACATACCCAAGCATTTTAGTCAATATTTAACCGTTCAAACTCTCGATTTAATCGATTTTACTACAAAACCCTAAAACTCAAAATCTACCAAAACTCTAGAAAAAAAAGTATCTAACTAGAAACCCACCTCTAACCATGAAGAGGAGTTTGATGAAGATGAAGAATGATGAAGAAATGGGGATGAATCCAAGCTCCCATGAACTTCTAGGTTTTCTTCTTCTCCCTTTCCTTTCTTTCTCTCTCCTCTTCTCTTCTTTCTTTTCTTTCTTTCCCTTTCTTACTAACTTTTCACAAACCCTTCTTTTATAACAAAACAAATTATGTTATACTGATATACAATAGTTAGTAACCTAACGGGTCCAAATTTAGTGTATCCAAAAATGTCTCTGAGTCAAATATTTAATAAAACCTCTGGGTCAGATAATACTAATTAATTAATTTAAGTTTGTCGGTTTCTCTAATTATTTTAATTGAAAATTCTCATAACACACAGGAACCCTATTAATCTTAATTAATATTATCCAAAGCATTTAATTAAAATACGGGGTATTACACACCACAACTAGGAATCATAAAATTGGAGAAGAGTGTAAAGGCCATCATGTCGCTCTTGAGTAACCTTGTCCATGTAATTCAAAATCAGCCCATACTTTGTTATAAAGCTATCTAACACCTTATCATTCATCAAAATGACTAAATCCTGAATATCTCCAGTCTTTGGCTTTGAGAAGGTGTAATGTACATTGTTTTTGCGGGGAATATCTTGAGCCATTTGGAATGAGAATATAGAAGAGCACCGGAACCAGGAATACAAAAAACAACCTGAGAAATAAAAATCGTAACTTGTTAATGATTATATGATGCAATGAAATGCAAGGCATGTGATCAGTTATATTTGTTTGTGTTGGTGTTAAGCAGTGAGCCAAGTGTCTGTAGAGAGCCATAATAACTGTATTCTCTCAATACAGAATCAAAAAATTGAAAACCAAAGAACCACATAAAATCAAATCAAATATGTAAACAATCCCCCCTCTCACAGGTATGATACCAAGGGTTAACATCACAGACTCTCAGGTCGAGAAGCGATAATATGGTCACCATTTTTGGTTTGGTATTATACACTAAAAGAGGAGGTTTCGGCCGAGTCATGAAAAACAAGCATCCCCCATAAGTTCCCAGTTTCAAGCACTGATATTGAGAAGCAATAGTACATTCATCCTGAAGGTTACAATACTATCGCCATATGAAAAGTGCTTTGACCGAGTTCTTACGAGAGAACAATGCCATCCTATGCGAGTTCCCAGTATGCCCTTGGGTGCAAGTGGGTTTGCCAACAAATGTGGTCTGCCACTGTCATCACTAGAGAGGGATGTTTCCACAAAGGTCATCAATGATCGGTCCTAAGATGCACATAACTATCAAGGTCATATCCTGGAATAGGGAAGACCACTATAACAGAATATTTCCAAGACGGTCGCAGTCTGGGTGTGGAACTCAC